>JARLTB010000022.1:14586000-15254500 GCA_030141615.1 Unio pictorum
ACATAAAAAACTGAATTTGTGTGAAAAGGATGATAAGTTTTCACTTGCGAGTTAACTAAATTGATATTCAGTTTCGTCCTTTTCTCTTTATCTCTGATCTCTGGTTCCGTATTTTCGTCTCTTCTTTTTCATTTTGCATTTGCCTTAACCTATCTTCTCTTTCTCTTTCCATTCCCCCCCCCCTCTCTCTCTCTCTCTCTCTCTCTCTCTCTCTCTCTCTCTCTCTCTCTCTCTCTCTCTTAAACTCTTAGTTTGATCAGTTCTTTAATTTCAAGTCTGTATGCTTCATTTCAGAGCCAGATAGAGACTTACTAACCAAATTTAAGAAGGTTTACTTTTTCCACCACATGTTGGACCAATGTTGTTTCGTTTCTTGCTTCATTTTATAAAAGACATTGTTTGAGAAAGATCCTATTGTCTGGCAAGCTGGGGCTTTTCATATTTTTTCAATGACTGTACAATTTAAAATAAAGTTCTCCATGTCAGATGACATTGTGAAATTCAACAAAATTATTTAATTCGCTAGAATACAATGTAATTATTTTCAAAAAGAACTTAAATATTGTGAATTAAATCCGAAATAGTTTAAAAAGTTCTATCAAACGGCAAACTGTATGATGAAGTTCCACTCAAATTCCAGTGGTTTCTCCAAATAGCTCCAGTACTGAATGGGTTGATGTGCCTGGATTTTCAAACGTGATAATGTGTCAATGGCCCTGATTGTGGAGATGTGTTAAGAGTCTTTTGATGCATCAACCATAATATAATCTAAACTGCTCCTGTCCGACGTCACTATAATTCCAAATTACTATTTTAGAAGAGTCTTGTGCGCTTTATAATTGCAGCGAATATTAATTTAAGTAGGTAAATCCACCCAAATCAAAAACTGAATACCTCAGTAAGACCGATTCCGTTTGGGTTGTTAAGGTAAGAATGGTTATTTGTTTCAAGTAAACAATATTGTTATAAAAAGGTTAGACACCATAACAGATTCAGAATTTAATTCATTCTGCTCTCTAAAACTTTCAAAGTTGTTAAGTTAGGAATTTCCAAGTGGAAAGCTGATGTCCTAGACTCGGGTACAAATAGACATGTTACCTTCATTAATAATTATCTGGATATTTATGCTATAACCATAAAGAAATAATGGCTATGTATTATGTTGTTTGCAAATAAACCGTCACTTTTCAAGTACATCATGAACATGATGAATAACATATAATCATTAAGAAAAAACAAGAAACAATGCAAAATGAATACACGTAATTTTTGCAAGACATAAAACAACGTACGTATTGTGCAAAAAGTTTTTAAAACAAGGCAATGAAAAGCATGAGGTTTGATGTAATTTACACAAGATAAACAACCTCTAACATATATATTTGCTGCTTTTTCATGCCTATGCCAAGACACAACCATGACTGTTTGTAGACTACTTCCTATTCAACTCCAACTTCAATTCTTCAGCACGTCCTTCGCCACTAGCTTTCATTGTGCACAATTATGTCACTTCTCCATCCTCTTCAGTTATTAATTTAATGAATCACTAACACTTAGGATTCTTTTTGCTGTTTGGCTTACGGTATGGCCACAAGAGCAATGGCTCTGTCCCACTCTATTATAATATTTTGTAGCTCTTTCCATACTGAGACAAAATTTATCGGTAATACTTAATGTAATTTGATGTAATTTATTGCAGCATGAAGGGAGTTTTGACCTACTTGGATTTTGCCTTGATATTAAATAGGACTGTCGTGCACTATAAACCGTTAAATAAAGTACCACGTGTATTGGCACAATGTCATTAAAATATCGATCAATCAGGGCTTAATGGTTAGGAATCTCTGCTTATTTGAAGTTTGTAGGAGGAAACTATGCTGGGAAGGATAGAAGTAAAAGTGTCTCAGGTTTTAAATTAAAATTTAAAGTCCTTTACTGTTTAAAAGAGAAATCGACACCAATGAGTTCATGTACACGCAAGTTAAAAGTCTATATATTCAAAGATGATATGGTCAGCTTATCTTGCCGGACTTAGTATATGGTTTTGATGATAGTATACTAGACGTGAAAAATACAGGAAGACCTTACAGATCGCATGAAACGTGCTACATTCTTGACGCTGTGTGGATAATTGTATTGAGTAATCCTAGATTTGCAAAAAGTCGCTCAGTGTACAATTGTTGATGTTTTAATCAGTCTTCTGTTAAATGTTCCAGCTTGTTATTCTCTTAGAAGAAATGAGGGACCAACAATATAATTTCTCTTTGTGTACGTGAATTGAAGAGCATTGGAACTTATTATATACGTTATATTAGCTTAAATTCGAATGTGACACACTGACACGTACAAAATGGTCGCTTCATTATTCTAGAGAAGGGATGTAAGCCGAAAACGATCAGTCAGTGTTACCTTCAAGAATAAAAGTAGCCTATATTTTAACCGCGTGAAAGTGTCAGGTTAAAGGAAGGCTCAAATTTTGTGACGCAACTTTGTCGTGATGTATATCGGTTTGACGGATTATTCTGGTTTACTGAGAAGGACTTCCGTGTTTAGTCAAGTTTGGCCTAGTATAAATGTACCAATGCCTCTTCAATAAACAAACAATCTAGCCCCAGAGAAGAACTGCTCGGTAAGTCTACTTTTGCATACTTACATACTTACTTGTACATATCAGAATTCATCTATCCACATATGCCAGTTACTCATTTCTTAGAGCGATGGAATAGTAAGCAATGGATCGCTTGCTTGATACCGGTTGACTTGAGCACGGTTTGGCGGTAGGAAATGTGCTTAGGTTCCATTTTCTTGGCTTGATGTAGCTAAATTTTTTTTATTAGATCACTCGCATACTGAAAATCAACGTTTTTTTTAAAACATTGTATTATTTGATTAATATATTTTATATAAGTAACATATTTATTCGTTCAGAATTCAGGTGATATAATCGATCCGATACATACAGTTCTATGTCATGCGTATTGTTCTAATGAACTTAAGTAATATTTGCGGCTGTTGGAGTAGAGGAAAGAAGTGTGATAACTTTTACACTAAAATTATAACTAAAGCTATTCTATACCATCACCTGTAAGGTTTATTGCCATTCAATTCGATTGTTCTTCTCACGTGACCCTATTTAATAAATAGTTTGTTGCTCATGCGGCGGACGACAACCCCAGCTAATAATTCCACGTTGTAGCAATGTTGTAGTAAGGTCACAGCAACGTTGTCAAATAATGTTGTGGTAATGTGATTTGGTGAACAACTGGGAACGTTAGTAAAACGTTGTTGTCTAACGTTATTAAATAACCTTCCTACAACATGCTTGCAACATTGAAATCCTCTCTGGAAATCTGATGAAACCTGCTTGTGTTTCTGAAACACATATTCCACACTTTTGGCAAGAATGTCAAACAAAATGACATTTAAAAAAATGTCAACATTACCATCCAGCTAGGAGTTGCGATAGCAGGAATGTCAAAATTGCCATTTTGACAGCATTCATTAAGTGTCAGTTCTGCAACATTTTCATTCATGACAAACCAAACATCACCAGTCATTTGACCATAATAACAATACTAATAGGAATAGCACTCTGCACTCGTTGATGCTTGACAACTCTCACAAATCAGTTCAAAGTTGCACATATAATAATGCACTCTTCACAATACGGAATTTTTTTTATCATGTCATGCGCTTAAAAAGAATCTTAGATAAAAAAGTAATGATACTAATTTAATAAAAATTCATACGCCCATTCTGAAGTTTGCAATGAGTTTCAGTACAGGTGTTCTAACACGGTTTATATGCAAACACTGCTTTCTGTTCACTGTCTTTCTAGGTAGTTTTTCTAACAGACTTTACAGCGCCTTTCATTAGATTTAAAATGGACACCAATTAGGCAGGGGTTTGGAGAGATCTACTACAATGGGGATATAAAAAAAAAATTTAGGTAACAGGGTGTACAGTGAAAGTAGATGGGTAAACCACACTGCTTTTGCCTGATAAGGAATCCTCTGAATCTGCAGACTGAAGGTTCAAACATTTGTTTTTAAAAGACAAAAAGGAAAAAGAAAACAATACAACATATATTTTAATATCAATTTTTGTTTATTTTCTAGATTTAATTAAGATTAGCACTCAGAATTAGTCTCCTCCTGCGCTATCTCTTTTTTCTGCAAATTAAAATATAATTTAAAAGTCACATATCATCTCAGCACCGCTTACATATGCAGAAGTCACATTAACTAGCATTATTAAATTTTATGAAACTTTCTTCACTGCACATGTGCTTCACTTATTACAAGCCAAGTTACATGATAACTTTGTACTTATGTGTCATTTCAGGCAAGTGGATAGTGAAGCCAATTTGCGCAAAAATGAATTTATTTTGTCCAAATATTACATGTGAATAAAAATTCTAAGTGGAAGTACTTGTCCTATCATACAAGATGGATCAAAATTGTAGTTAGCTGTACTCCAGCTTTAATAGTCCTGGAAACTATGATAAGCTGATTTTGTTTGCAATGTAGAGATGCATCCACAATGCTTTAAAAAACTGAATCCAATATTGATGAAATAAGAGTCAAATGGCCAGCCTTATATTTTATCCCTCCACGTTGGTTGGGTGCATATTTAAAGGTCTCCGATATAGCCCTTTCAATTTCAATTTCTTTCGCCCTACCATTATTTTTCAAGCAAGCTTCTGCAAGAGAAACACAATATTTTAAAATAAGTTTCACAACAAAGAATGCAATGCAGTTTTCTAAATGCCAACAATAATCACTGGAGTATTTATAAAATATGTACTTTGAAATGTGGTCCCAGCTTCTTTCATATAGATGTAATTGCAGTATGCGTGAAGAAAGATGTAGTACCTTATCCAAAAAAAATCTCTGGAGAGTAATTTTAAAACAAAATAGACAATTGGAATCAAGTCATACTTACTGATCAAAACTCGGCATATCACAAGGTCTTTAAATGCTTTTTTTCCCTTTACGTCCCTTTAGACTATACTCTGACCAGTCTTTTTGTTCGTAGCCGTTTCATCATCCTGCGGACACTGTCCCTTATATTACACCCGCCTAAGGAGCTCAAGTAGTATATCTGAAAATAATAATAATAATAATAATAATAATAATAATAATAATAATAATAATAATAATGTGACAAAATATGCTTTAATATAGTTTTTTGTCATGCGTTTGCATGCAAGTTTGTTTGCTCTAACTTGAAACAATTTGGTAACACCAAGTATGCAACACAATATACTAACAGCAATTATATAACAAATTAACCACCGTGAATCATTTGACTTCATAAATGACATTCACTCTAAGATGTAATTAAAATAGCCAGAAAATATGTAATAGTGTATATGTAGTAAAATACCTGCAAATGTTCATCTCTATACATATTTTGACCTACATCCATGACATTTAATAGCTAACCACTACATCTTATCCACCCCACCCCCACGTCTGTAATAATCAAAAAAATGTATTCTTTTTTCACATCTATATAAATCAGCATATTTATACATATGTCTAAACATACATTTATTTGAATTTCACTTGTGATTGAAAGTAATTTAAATTACTTGGTAGTTTTTTTTTTATATATGTAAATTTTGGTCAAGAACGATAAATCTTACGCTCTTGAGCTAAACGCGCCTAATTCGAAATACTAGCCTAACGGACGGCATTTTATCATGGTAACATATCCTATCCTCGATATTTTTCGTTCCAAAAATGTAACGGTATAATTTACTTACTACGAGTCGGATAAAAGTCACAGGAATATGCCAAGCAGTTAGGTCATTTTCACAAGAAGAACATGCTGGTTGATATACATGTATCCTATTTTCTTTGTTTGAGGCCATGCCAGTGCCTCGCGCCTAGCTCGTAGCAGTTTACATGTGCTTGATTGCATCAGCAGACATCGACCAATAAAAATAAAAAAACATTTTTTTCTGCAACTAAATATGCGAATATACGTTAACTATTTCATGCTCTTACCTTGGTGCTTCAAAATAGCGGGAAACAGGAGATTCGTCTCTGGCCTCAATTGTGTAATTCGGTCGGTACGACGGTACAGGATGAGCTAGTCTTTGGTTTATAGATACGTAAAATATTGTTAAGGCAATGGCAGTACCTCATGTTTGTAATAAAGAAAAGCTGACAAGTAAAATGTTTTTCTACAAAAATTGCAACCTCCTTTTAGTTATTGGTTTTGAAAATAAAAATGGATGAACTACGAAGCCATGAGTGTTCTCTTTGATACTGTAAAGTTAACCACAACATTGGTACAACGTTGTAAAAACGTTATATAATTTCTTTGGAATAATTATATTAATTCTTATCCATAGTATTAGGATCAGTGCAATTACATACCATTTGTAATTTACTATATCTTTTAGATCAGAGGACTATTTAATTTCATTTTCATGTGTAACGTTTTAGCAATGTTGCCAAAACGTTATTTTCCCACGTAACCAAACCACAACCATATAGCAACGTTGTGTGTTAGCTGGGATAGTTTTTGTGGGGACGAGAGATGGTACTCATTACAATACCATCTACGTCAAATGTCTTTCGCGAGCTTAAAAAGTTGTATGAGGTGATATAATAATAAATAAACAGAATACAAGAAGTTGGGAAACAAAATAGAGGAAGTCAAATGATATGTATGCCAACTTTCAGAATTAATAAATTATATATTATGTGTATCGTTCTAATGGACTTAAATTATATTTGTGGCTGATGCGATAGGAGTAGAATAAAGTAAGAAGTGTGATCACTTAAGCAATAAGGTTTTGATGGAGGCTATTCTGTCTATCAGCTATCTGCCACCGATGACAAGAAAACAGCATAGATAAATCTTTATTTACAGTGTGAATTATGCTATGATTGCAGTAGTCAAGGATATTTCTTGTATTTGTCCATTCTCTCCTGCCCAGATTTAGTTGATAATCTTTCTGTTTTAAATTTACATAAAGCATTTGATGGCAGGCAAAATTTGTGGCATATATTCTGTAAGCATAAGTCTACCTAAAAGAATAAACTTCGGAGTTCAAAACTTTATTCTTTTTATAAACAGAAAACATTATAAAGAAGTATATTTGTTCCACGTAGAAATCGAACCTATGACAGTGTAAGGACATCAGTCGCAACAGCGAGTACACCCGCGCAAACACACGCACGCACACACACACTTAAGTGTTGGAATATTGCAAACGCGCACGTCCAGCTTCTTAAACTTTCAAAATAACTATATACATGTATTGGGTATCGTGACATGATCTGAGCAACAGTCCAACAATTATGTACAACCGATCCATTGATCATTCATCTGGATAAAACGCAACGTTACAAAGTTGCAACGAAATGTTGAACAAAATTAGGACTTTGAGTTAGGTTGCGGTTTCCGAGATGAACATGCCAAAGACTCTTAAAAATGACACTAGCAGCTGCATCGCTTGACGCTGCGCATCAAAAGGTTAGTGTTAGGACTGGTCGGGCTGGTGTTAGCTATGTTACAAATCCAAAAGCTTTGTAAAAGTTATGTTACAAATCCAAATCACACACACACACACACACACACACACACACACACACTAATGTCGCAGTAGTATTAGACAAGTCCAGCAAAGTTTGAAATTCAAACCGTTGATCTAATTGATCTAGATGTGTAACAGTTCCCTGACTTTAGACTCTTGGTGAAAATGTGTTGATGAATTGATACAGATCGGAGTCATGTGTTGTTTTATTGATATTAAATTTCAGAATATCTTCACCATGAAGACAATCGGTGTTCTACTCATCCTTAGCTGTGCGGTTCAGGGCGCCTCCGCCCAATTCCCACCAAATCCTATTTACAATGGCAAGGGTTTTGCTCCTATAATAGACACGCAACCCGGTAAGTAAACATGATATCAAATCTCTCTCTCTCTCTCTCTCTCTCTCTCTCTCTCTATATATATATATATATATATATATATATATATATATATATATATATATATATATATATATATATATATATATATATAAAGAATACAAATCATATGGCATATAACAGTCCTTTCAAATGCACTGGATCCAGCAAGGGATCACGTGTGTCAGGGATTGAATAAGATAAATGCAATAAACTGACAAGCAACAGTGCAAAACACGCAACCCGATTTGATATCATGTTTACATTAAAACCAAGCGGTTTAAACCAAGAAGACTAGAAAAAGACAGCCATGCACAAATTTAAATATCTTTTCCAGCTGACACATTTTCTTTTAAATAATTCTCTAAATTTGCTTAATAGCCTCTAACTACTAATATAAAATATCCGGGATATAATTTGCGCGTACATAAATTTCCATACAAAAACATATGTGTCGCTTTGGCTCATCGATTTCACATTTTACAGCATCCGTAACTTGTTGTAACATAATAAATTTCAAGGCTTAATTTCTGTAGAAACAGGCATGTAAAGTTCTGTAAACACGATTTTTGTATTTTAATTGTCTGTCTTGTTTATGTTCTGTATTTGCCTTTGATAAAGACTCATTGAGAGTCGAAAGCCCTCAGGCTAGAGTGATACTAGTTTTTGCACTGTTGCTTGTCAGTTTATTGCATATATATATATATATATATATATATATATATATATATATATATATATATATATATATATATATATATATATATATATATATATAACTTAACAGCTGATGTTTATGTATATTGCGTACCGATTCTGTTATTAATTGTATACAATTTTATATAATGTCTTAGTATTAAGACCGGTGGGTTAGGTAACTTCTTCATGTAATTAATCGGTCCATCTCTCCAAGCAAGTAATTATTTTGGGATTCCAATGTTGAAAACGTTGAATGAGTAGTATCCCATTTTGGGCCCATACTTACCGTACGCACTATGTTTGGGGTCATATTGATGACATATGCACTCTTTGCCAGTGTTAATAGCCCAAACGCGAAACTCTTCATGTACAATATCGATTGGCAATAATGAAACATCGCATGCGATATTATGTATTAAAATGTACTAACACGTTTGTGGATAACTGATGATCCATACAATTTTTATATGAAAACGGTGGTTATTCCTTCTCTTAGAAACCTACTGTTGTGTTTGTCCAACAGATTGTTTTTTTCTTTCTTCATTTTTACTGGTTATCAAACGAAGTGCATCAGTTGATACGCAGTCAATGTTACAACGTAGAGAAGCAATTCCTTTTTATTAAGCTACTAAAATATGCACATTCTGTAATATGTTCTTTGAAAGCAACGACGTCTGTTTGAGCTAGACAATGAAAAACATCATTTTGTATGTTCTACCAGTTTAGTTTTGATAAAGATATCTTGGAAATTCCTAGATTTTCGGGATTTTTAGATATTGAGGAAAGTCCAGTATGGATTAATTATAAAGCATATGCTAAAGAAGGTTTATATTGTGTTATGAAAATAAATTACATTTTCTTTTCTACCCTCTACTATATTTAAGGCATCATTTTGTTCAAACTAAAAGGGGTTCGTTAAGAGCAGAATCGATTCATTCAATGCATATAGTAGCCGATAATCATCTGAAAAGATACGCCGGTATCTTTGTAACGGGTTTTGAGTTTTTTGTTATTATAGGGTTGTAAATGGCATGAAACACGTTGTTCTGGGATTATTATATCTACACCTGTCGCACCAAGTGTTGGCCAGTTTGAAAGTCAAGAGAATCACAAAGAAAAGTCCGTAGTTCTAACACGTTTCGAGCCATACAAACGGCCTACATATAAATGATATTATAATAAAATGATTTTTTACGGAAGTTCTAACACGTTTCTAGTTATATAAATGGCCTACATATCAAATATATTATAACAAACAGATTTTTTACGGAAGTTCTAACACGTTTCTAGTTATATAAATGGCCTACATATAAATTTTATTATAACAAACAGATTTTACGGTAGTTTGAAAATATTTAAGTTATGTAAATGACTTACATACCAATTCTACTAGAACAAAGTTTTGCACTGTTGATTTTGTAGCGAGTCAAGACAAGTAAGCAAACTCGTCTCGCGCACTAAATACCTTGTCAACTCCGACTTGTAAACATTTTTTTGGAGAATACTAAATTAATTCTAATTCTATGTTAAATGCTTGCAATGTAATTATACACGTTTCTCGAGCATATAGATGAAGTGTATGTTTTCTAAGACCGATAATGCTTATTTGTTAATCGTTGAAGAACATTGTACAAGCTTCAATGATGTGCTTTTAATAAATTTGACCATTCTTCGAATATAACTAAAGTTTGGAAGGATGCATTCTTTCCAACAGTCAGGATGTTGGGTCTAAACGACTTTCAGATAGTCAGTTTAGAATTAAGAAGTGTCACTTCTTAATTTAGTCACCGAAAGCCGCTCATAACTCCTTTTGTTCTTAGGATTGCTTTAAAAGTAATAACGTCATGCATTCCACAAATTCAGCTAGTGACCAATCTTGTAGCTATCGCATATGACGAATAAATTGATACGAGTGGGAAGGCCCATATGCTAAGCGGATCTAAGAAGTTAAATTAAATAAGTTTGTACAAGCTTGACCTTTTGCCTTATCTTCGAATACAATAAATTGATATCTGGAACAACTTAATCGAAAATTATATCGTTGAAGCATCATATTCCGTATCAGATATAGCGTGTTGCTAGCTTTTATTTACAAAGGTGACGTTAATCAAATCTGTGTTCCATCTTTTTTTACTGAAATCGGTTGACCCACGGATGTCCCCGAATATTATCGGGTTAATTAGTGTGTTTATGAAAATGACCACGTTTCTAAGTTTAAGTTAGAAATTACATGGCTTAAAATGCAACGAATCGTCGGTATTATCTAGTCTTTAGGTCGGTATTATCTAGTCTTTAGGGACCCGCATATGCTTAAGACCAACATATTTCAAGAGTCCGTATTGTTCAGGTAGTTTGACATACACATTCCATGCTATGACAACTTAACGACTTTTATGACAACATACTAAATACTCTCCTCTCTGGACAGTTTTCTATATTCGTCAGATATTAGTGATAATTTATTACATTATGGTGGTTGTTTTTGGGGATATATTTCTTGAGCCGAGGAATTAGCCAATTATTATTTACATGTTTCGCTCACACTGTTTTCAAGAGGATATCATATATTAGATTTTTTTGTTAGAATGGACCTTGTTACATTTTTAAACAATACATTATTTGGAGTATTTCCATGACCTAGCGTTTAGCAATTTCTGTAATTTAATACATATACTTAGTCTGTCTTGTTTTGTGGCATCAAACACCGATCTACTGCTTAGAAATGCTGTCTGATAAATTATACAGACGTCAAGCAAGTCAACCATGCTAATAGAAAATTAGTGTCGTATCATATATGGACCTTAAGGCCAAGTTTCTAATATTTTAATTGATTACGAATTTTATGTTGCACAGTCATCTACATTTAAACTTTTAGGGCATAGCGGTCATGGAGGACTGGGGGGCCATGGCAGTTATGGAGGACTGGGCGGCTTTGGCAGTCATGGAGGACTGGGCGGCTTTGGCAGTTATGGAGGACTGGGCGGCTTTGGCAGTCATGGAGGACTGGGCGGCTTTGGCAGTTATGGAGGACTGGGCGGCTTTGGCAGTTATGGAGGACTGGGCGGCTTTGGCAGTTATGGAGGACTGGGCGGCTCGGGCATTTATGGAGGACATGGCGGTTCGGGCAGTTATGGCACTTATGGCGATGATGACAGTTATGGCGGTTACGGCAAACAGGGTAGTCATAGCAGAAAAGGTCACAGTAGATATTGAGAGATGTTTCTATGGTAAAGTTAATTGCTAGGGAGACAGCTTTAATTTCGACAGAAATAATTTCCCGTTTTGTGCCGATTTGTAATGCCGCAAAATGTACAACTTCCAAAACCAATGACTCAGCCATTACTTTTCGGTTTAATAAAAAACCGTACCTTCTCAAAATGATGTCAGACTAATTTTTTTTTATTGGATACAGATATATAAAACAAACATTCATATTTCTTTTAAAATCGGTTGACGTCCGCGATAAAATAGAATGAAAAGAAAACTGGCATTTCATCGGTAAATATTTCACTCAACCTCAAAAGTGAACGAATTTCAAGCACATACAATATAAAAAAGTGTGGTAACCTTATGTTGAAATATTTGAAAAGTATTCACAATAAAGCTACAGTAGTACAGTGGGGCTGTCCTCAATGGGAAAATACATTACAGACCACCATCTCTAGAACTGTATAGCCTCAAGGTTTCAAAAGTCACCCGGAGACTGTATAGACTCAAATGAGAATTGAACATTGATTCTATTGGGGCTGTATAGCGTCAAGGGAAAGGTGAGTGGTTGTATAGGAACAATAGGAAAGGAAGAATTGAGGTGACGTCACGGTACTGAAGATTGGTAACAATGTTGCAACAATTGTATGAACAGGTATGCACCGGGTTGACCTCAAATGGGAGTAGAGAGTGAGACATAGACATCGACATAGACATAGAATGATAGAACACATACGATATACAATATACAGTGACAAACATTCTACTTATTTGTTTGTTGATGCAAGAAAACAAATATTTTCAAGGCATATGAGTGTCCCTGAAAAGGAACGTTGAGTTTTATGTTAACGTTCTTTTCCTCAAACTTTTTCTGACTTCTGGACCGTAAATTAAGACCCTATTCAAACAGCCTTGCCTCTCCACATAGATCCTTCCTTTCCAATGGGCTGAATCAGTCATTTGGATGATGATGTGACACACCTTGCATAGTCCGGGTGGAAGAGCATTGACGATACGAGAGTCGACGATCATACGTTTGTCCACATCTTGTTATGAGAACATGTGTAGGGAATGCAGTGTACTGCTGGTATATATCGTGGAAGAGCGGTTCGAAACGAATTGAGGTATTTGACCTATCCTAACACGCGTTACAAAATTTAGTCACAGGGCGGAATCTGTCTTCCAATCCGAAGATAGTGGTCCGTGAAGTCACATTCTCTATATATGTGTCCTAGCGTCTGTGCGCCGTGAATCAATGCGACAGTTTTCAATCATGACGGAAACTAAGGAGACCACGAATTGTGGGTGCACTGGCCATGGAAACGAGAAGCGATGGCATCGCAGTGGTTACTACAGCCAACACGATTTTAATTGGGAAAAATGGATTTTCTCTCTTCATCGCAAGAATCTGTTCTGGTACCAGTATCTTCGTCGCCTTCTCCTTCTTCATCACACGTCGAAGGTTTTAAACAGAGACAGAAAGAAAAATTGGAGAAATTTATACAGCGTCAACAAGAAGCAGGCCAAGATTTTTTCCTTCAACAGCAACAGCAAGAATAAGAAGCAAGAAGGAAACGACAGGAAAAAGAAGAACAGCAGTAAAGAAACAAATTTTAGAAGAGAAGAAGGATAGTGGAGGTCAAATGGTGACGTTACTTTTGCACAATTTAGCGGAAGTAAAGAGTCTGAAACAATTGTATCCGACTTATTTAATACGACACATGAGAAAAAGACCTTTCCGAGCCAAGGAACCCAACACCGTTACTACGGCTGAGATACCAAAACTAGTGATTTCTACCAAGTCATCGACAGGAACTAATGCAGAGGTAGGCCTTGGCCGTGGCAAAGCCTTAAAGCAGTTAAAACTGATTTGTGCCATTCCTGAGTTTGTTTTCTATTACGAAAACAAACACCCAACGGTCCTTTTCAATGCCAACCACTTCTATCAAAAGGAGATAGATTTCATTTTGTCGAATTCAATTGAAACTTAAAATCCCCTTTTCAACCGCATGATATACGTGTGTGAGTGTAAGTCCTTATTCTAACATATCAAAACCAAAGACACTTACCCTTTTTTCCGTCTGGTCAATTCTGGTACAAATTTTACAATCCAATATCACAATACAATGCAACACAGCGTTAAAAAATTCATACATTTCTTCTGTGTTTTTGTTCATTCTCTTTAGATCTTTAATTTCTTCAAAGTAACATGTTTTTCTTCTCTTCTTCCTAACTTTATTCTCGTCTTCTTTTCTTGTTTTTCTGAACGGGTCTAAATTCTTCCTTTGGGGAGGATACATCTTCTTTTTCCTGTTCCGACTCCCTCTTCCCCTCTTCCTGTTCTTCTTGTTTCTTAGGGCAATTTGGCGACCAATGTTCTTTTTCTCTTTACTATGATAACAGGTATCTTGACGTTTGTCTCTTCTGCCACCTGTTTTGCTTTTTCTATGGTTTGGACATTTTGTAGCCTAAAATCTTTTATTCTTACATATATATATCTATACTGGTCTCATATGAATATATAGAGGATCATAGCCTTTAAATAGTAGTCATTAGATATTTTGCAGTCAAGATTAAACGATCGCATAACTAAGTAGAGAAAAGAGAAGAACGAAAGATACATTAACGTGATTTTTCGCCTAGCACAGTAGCTGAAATCTTGGCTCAGATTCATGCAAGCGACTTTGAAGATGACATTAGTGAGACCGAATCCAGACCCAGAGAATCTACGTCCAAGCAAAAATCACAAGTAAACCCTCAAAAGTATTACCACATTTTAAAGATAGCCAGCTCTACAAAATTTAAAACTATGGCTTACACTTACACGGTGAAGTTTAAAGATTTCAAGTCCATTAAGCCGTAGAAGAATGCAGAGGGTTTCATTATAGAGGTGTGTGATTAT
Organism: Unio pictorum; assembly: GCA_030141615.1. Classification (NCBI taxonomy): domain Eukaryota; kingdom Metazoa; phylum Mollusca; class Bivalvia; order Unionida; family Unionidae; genus Unio; species Unio pictorum. Next base: position 14,600,741 of record JARLTB010000022.1, read on the forward strand.
TTGTTCACTACGCTTTAACAGCAAAGTCAAGGCAAAGAAGATTATGGCTTAAGACTTTCCATTCATCAGGACAGATTGATGTCTCCCGTTTGGATCGACTTTAGCAGCGCAGCAGAATTGACAACTTCCAAAGTCATCGACAAGATTCAGCACGTCCAACAATCCAATGACAAGTTTCACATTACCGATGGAAATGCGACACCGTTCATGACCCACGTTTCTCTTCTCCAATAGACAGGATTCAAAAGGTATTAATGGTCGACATTCTTTTCAGCATCAAGCGTAACCTCATGAAAATTAACAACCATTAAGACCAGATGTGTTTAGCCCGTAATATCGTCATGGGATGTAACGAGGCAACGATTTCAAAGAAGGAAAATACATTCACGTCTAAAACCACCATGAACATTTCAATGTCTATACCAGTATCGTCTCATTCTTGGGATAAAGCTATTATTGCGAGAAATGAGAATATGGTTATAACAATCGAGAGCAACACAATAATTGTGAATCAAAGTACTCAGAATGTTTGGACTCTCAACTCTGAACGAAGGACAATACTGAATGCATTGCCCAGCTTTTCAGCGCACTTTTGTTAGCCATCTTTCTGCACCAACAACTTTTGAAGACGCAAGGTTCACAGCAGAAAAGTGCTTGTCAACTCCTGAGATTGTATACCACTTGTTGACAGTACATAGGTTCCAATAATGACAAGGCTCACGCGTGTTCAGGAAAGAAATGATCTCACATTTGTCACCAAATGGACACAGAAAGGTATGTTCGCAGACTATATGGATGCCTTTGTAAAACTGAAACAATACACAAGCGGCTATCTTTCCTCGTGGCACACTCCCAAAGCCGAAGATAAATTCGAACAGAAACACCGGAAGCAGAAAGGCATCATTTTGCAAGGTGATGTTAATTTGATTGTGGGGTACAATATCACAACTACCGTATTTACCCAGGACAGAGTATTTGTCCGAACCTTTCCGTTGCTTTCAGATGATTCACGACAAACTAAATACATGAAATACTTGGTCGTCGTTGGTGAGGACTTGATCTTAATCAATTAGGAATAAGAACTAGACTTTGTAGAAGCCAACGAATTTGGAAATGTCATTGTTGCTGGTTACGTGACTGCCCATGCTCGAGTAACATTGTATGAAGCTTTAGAACTGTTAGGCGATCGTTCGCTGTATTTTGACACGGACAGTTGAATCTACATTGATAGGCCACTGTTACCCTAACATCGAAGGAGACCTTTCAGGAGCCTTTTACAGATGAGGATCCCGACGAAATGATTCTAAGTTTTGCTAATGGCGGTCCTATCCGTTGCAGCTACGAATACTGAGACCCACAAGGAGAAATGCACATACAGAATAAATTGAAAGGATTGACTCTCAAATATCGCAATAGTCGAGCGGTGAACTTTGAGGTTTTGACAGAAGCCTTTCAGTCTGGACAGGATGAAAACTTGAAAGTGACCACCTACAAACCGCACAAGATTGTACGTTTAACCACACACAAAATCGTCATTCGACCATTGGAAAACAGTTATCAAATAGTGTACATGAAAAGAGTTCGGCTTCCCAATCACGTCACTTTACAGTACGGACACGTCGATATTGGTCAGCATTTGAAAAGGGACCGATAGTTTATTATAACTACAAAGACCAAGCGAGAACGATGAATACATTTAAACAGACTTCATTTCAGTTCGGGGATTGTAAAAGCAATTACCGTTCCCTAGTCTAAGTAGTAGTCGATGGATAAGACCCTGTCATTACGACGGAAGGTGGTCAGAAGGAAACTGTATGTGTCCATGTTGTTACCATTGTAATTGCCAAGCGGAGTGCGACTCTGTACCTTGCGATTACATGGATGCCGTACCCTGTGATTTCAGCGAATCAGCAGGACATTATGGAAACTGTTTTATGACTACTACCACTATACCTACCATGAAACGGGATGCTGTGCTTGTCAAAACCCGATGGATGCGAAAGCGATACCAATCGTTATCGTGAACTCTTCACTGGATGTCCATCTCTGTGTGAGACCATACATCTACCACCTTACGGATGTCATGCAACCCTAAGTAAACTTCTGCGGATTTCACCGTACCCACATCAAAATGAACTCATTAAAGGCGAATATTCGTTCCCTGGGAGTTAGCCTGTAAAATGCGACTTTAAAAGCCGATTTGAAACCTTCCAAAGAAAATGGCCAAAATATCTTCCAGGATTTATCCCCGATGAATTAGTCAGAGCCTGATTTTTCTACTTGGGCGAAATAGATAAAGTAAGTTGTGGTGTGTCACTTTACTAGTGGAAACAATAAGATTCCTCTTACCATGAACATGCTCGATGGTCTCTGGATTGTCACTAACTACCATTAGTGAGGCATTTGTAATCTCTGTATGGATATGTTACAAAAGAACAATTATGGTTTGCTTGTGGAGTTGAGAGAACGCATTTACCGAGAGTTAGTCAAAATACAAGTGTATCCGTCACGTCACCTATGTTTAAACCACTGGTATCTGAATGTTATAAGAGGTATGATTGAGAAGAAAGTGTTCCAGTGGTCAGAACTTTGTTCAAATGGACGTGGGCTAGAAAGTTTGGCTTGTTGTAACACGTTATTTGTACTACAACATATACATATTGTAACGAATTCCAGAAGAAGAGTTAGAGGAATATCCAAAATTATTGCACAAGGTATACTTAGTTGAGGTCGAAACTTCTGAAAGTGACGTATGAGTTAGTGACTAAACTATTTAGATTCGCCACTGAAGTACGATCATCTCTGTGCAGAAAGTACACTTATTGCATCCGACTAAAAGAGGTTGAAAACGGGATACCATGCTACCTTTGTCACTCGTGGTTCCGTGCAAGGAAATCAATTATATTTTTTCAAACGGTGGATGATTACCAACACTTATTACGAGAACTCTGTCCTATAAATTGGGGTCGACGTGTATTGTGTGTCTTAGTGACTTGCTTTCTGGGATTTTTTTTACCCGTAGATTCCTTGTGGACACTTTACGAACAAAACTTACCACGAAAATTAAACATGAAAGTTTAACCCTTAAATGTTCACAAGAGACTCATTCTGTTAAAATCCTTGCGCTTTCATCTATATACTTCTGGACCTCAACAGGAAAGAAAGATTCGTCAACATGTAGGTACTGAAGATGTGTACGATGATGTGTGTGTAGCTTGTGACTTACACCCTCGATGGACAGATGTACGTGACTGGAACAGTTAAGGTTTTGAGGTTTGGACCAAAGAAGTAGCCATTTATTCTGAAACTTTGTGATCCTAAAATCCACCGTCCAGTCAAAAAAGTAACTTTTAAATCAGTGTTAGTGACAGTGTCAGAAGAATAATCTGCTACCGAGGACAACCACTCCTTTCAGGACATGACTGTCATGGACATTCCTGAAAGACCATTCCAGGAGAACAACTGTGTGACTGTACCCAATGTAGAGACTGTAAGAATATTACACACTAACCCTAGGACACACGGTTACAAAAAACATGTTGTACAGAGACTTGTTTGTATTACACTTTGATCGTTGTAATGTGTATTGTATTGCTTTACTTTATGTATTTTTGTCTTTCGTGTTGTTTCATTTTAAACGTGTCCTGAAAAAAATATAAGAACTCTTGTGATGTCTGTTTTCAAGTTAAAAGTGCCATTCACTACAATAGTACGGCTACCTCTACTATTTCTGCTCCTCTTCCTCCACTTTCAGAGTCATCGACAAACACTTAGATCGAATATTTAAAATGCCTTGTCATCCCCTTAACCTGCTAATTGCCGGACCTAGCGGTTCAGGCAAAAAGAAATTTGTATTTGCCAAACGTTTGATCGAACATAAACATCATTTGATCGATCGTCCACCTCAACGCATCATGAGGTGTTACAAAGACATATTGCGAGAAGGTCAATGTGATTCCATCGTGTTTGTGGAAGGCATTCCGAGCGAGACGACTGGATGGTGTCTGACCCCAAACCATTTTGGTCATTTTCGACGACATGCTAGAAGACGAAGAAGACATTATACTGTGGTTTACGCGCAAAAGGTATCATCATAATGCCAGTGTCATTTACATAACACAACATTTGTTTCAACAAAGTAAAGCCAATCGTACCATTAGTCAATATGCTCATTACGTGGTCTTGTTTAAAATCCCTAGAGACAATTCGCAATTGCAGAACAACTTGGCTGACTCCTGCAAACGATGATGCCACTCAAACCACACGCACCTATTTACTCGTGGATTTAAAACCCACCCACCACGAATAATTACGATTATGTACCCATCTGTTGCACGACTGGTACCAAGATGGAGGACCTGTCGTGTACACGTACCGTCGTCGACTTAACAGCAACAGCTAAAAATCTATAATAATAAAAAACTCAGACACTTTGCCTTTGTCTGACACATCATCAACATGACGCCACGTCCGTTCCTTCTTCCCGTCAAATTGATTCGGAACATGTACGGCATCAGTCGCAAAAACAAATTTTAAATACGTTCTCACGTCTTAGAAGCCGGTCTAAAGGAGGTCTTACGATGGTTTACGGTGACAGCACGGCAAGGCATTATTCGCATTATACATCAAACTATTAGCCTTCACGCAACTGGCCGATCTTCCCATCGACATTCAGACCAAAAAGCAAGTTATTTTAACACCTGAAGGGAGCGGTTCTCTAGTAGGTGTCATCATTCGTTTCCTCTTAAAATGTGATACCAATGCTCCCAAAGTCCTCACCAAAGAAAATACACTCCTAAGAACGCCAAACAAACCCCCCCCCCAAAAAAAAAAAGAGCAGTGTTGTCAAGACCATTTCACAGAAAACCGCCAGAGAAAGTAACTCCCACAGAAGGCAACTTCCACCCGCAAGAAAGGCACTTCGGCCAGGGTGAAACTTTACATTCGTAAACCACGACCTGCAGCAATGGTGACCGCGTTTCCAGTAGCCTTACGTTCTTCCACTTCACTGTTACTGGTGATGTCAGCCAAACCCAATTTGACACCCAATCTTCCTCTGTAAACAATGGAACCTTTCATCAAGTTGGTACGACGTAAAGACAATCAATGGCGGCGCATTCCAGTATTAAAGGACTTGTAGTAAACGATGGGAATCAGTGTTGATGTGCTCCTGAGCACCCAAAGATGTGCAAAAAATGTCTAAAATAGAAAAGAACACAGACAAGGTAAATCTCATCATTCAAAGAACAATTATCCAAACATCGACGTCATTCCTTGAAATGACGCAGTCATCCTATGAAAAGGAGAAGGCACCAAATAGGAGGATTTGGCATAGATCATAGGCTAGCACAAAACCTTAAAATACACTTAAACAGAAGGGCAACCAAAATGGGTTATTTTGAGTACCGAAAAGTGGCACGTCACCTAAGACGCAATTTTGGCCATTCAATTTTGTCCTGAATTGTATGACATTTTGGTCGGAGACCGCAAGATAGTCAAGATTAAAAACGAAATACCACCCGTTACCGTAACTTGGATCTGAGGAAATAATTTCTGATTCCCTGTAGAGAATTGCACGCATTGACGCACGGCAAAGATTTCTTCACAATTTCATCATTGACAAACAAAACCCCAAGGAAGCTTTCTTGAGATCAGACAAAAATATATTGCTTCAAACGGTAAAGAAAGTTTGGGCCAACGAGAAACTCCTATAAATGCCATAGACGGTACAGAGCCAGGCATTCCCTGCGTCCCTGACGCAACAGCAAGGACAAGGCAGAAAGAGACGACGACGACACCCATCCAGCGGTGTTCATACCTCAAGAGCTATTAAGACTATGGAAAAATAACCGTTCGAGACTGGCATTTTTGATTATTACAAAATCAAAGAGACAAAAACAATAATGCATCGAGAGTCTTGCGCAGGTCCCAATTCGGAAAATGATGTTTTTGTCATGCCACCCAATATCATGACCATGCAAGAATCCCAATGAGTCGAATTTCACCCCGTCTCCTCTTTGACGGATTCAGCTCGCATCGAGTTTGAAATCATCCGAAGATGACTTTGATTTGAAAAGCGGTTACTTGTATTAGAAATGTAACAAAACAGACACCAATCCTGAAGCCGATGCTAAAGTAGCTCCCGTCAACATGTTTCATGCATTACTTGTTCAGCGAAGCGGATTTGTACTTGACTAACAAACTGGTCAGAAGTAGCATGGATACTTACACTTACCGAGCGTACGTAGTAAATCTCTTTACGTAGGAAAGGAAGCCAAGAACACTCATCTCAATGCTTGCGTGGTATGGAAATCTAACACAGCAGGTAAAGATAAGTTTAACGACAGAGCTTTTTACAGCAGATGACGATGCTCACAATGAGAACGTAGTTTATAACTGTTGCATCGTTTGCATTTGGACATGTGGTTTCAAGAGAAGTATTTGCTGAACGCTGTGCATATTCGCTTGAGAATGAATCATAACAGTACCGCTTTTCATTTGATTGCCCATGCCAACGAATACAAAACCATCCAAGAAGCCATGTTCTACGTGAGTCTTGTGGAAGTGTTTCTTAAAATGGAAACTGACATCAGTCACACTTTGAGCATAACGAAGGTTAAGTATCCTATATGACGATCCAAGATCGAAAATCATATGTTCCAAGGACAGTTACTCAACGGTTTATTCATTGGTATCGTTAGCAATGCAGCCCTCAACGGTGCATTCAATGAAACGTCTTTCCAGTTTAAGACTAATATCCAAAAGCGAAGTCATTCACGATGGCAAAACCATGTGTACCCGACCCTTTGAACCTAACTTTACCCAGACGAGTTACATGAGGTCGCACTTGTCCCTAACCGAAGGCACGAGACAGTTCGGAACCAACACCAGTCACGGCATTTCATACCAAGTTTATGCAGGGGGTTACATATTGTGGGCTTTTGATTTCATTACAGACCAAGGCAGCGATGAATGTCATTTCCACCCTATAAAATCAGGTCTAATGCGACTTCAGTTTGTAGATGCTCTTGGTGAGACGGTAAACGTCATCCTGTATGACGAATTCAATGATACCATATAAATCAACAGTTTGAGAGACGTCATTCTAGACTATTATAAACTAAGGAAGACAAGTATTCCTCTTTGAATAGAGGATAATATATTGAAATGGAATCGGAGGATTCTGAGAAAGCAGAACCCCTAGATAAAGCCGAAGAGGGAATGTTAATGACGTCCAGAAGGACGGAATATGAACAAAATTTAGTCTCCTGTTTGCCAAACACTTGGCCAAATAAATTATGGAATTGATCAAGAATAATTGCTATAGATGTCAAAACGATCAAATTCAAGACAAAAAATATATGATAATGAGTCTAGAAGAAAAATTGAAGAAAAACTCGTTGACATAAAGAAGATTACCGACAACGTATTATATACGGATAGCTTCTGGATCAGTATTGTGCTCACCGCTTAATAAATTTATTAAACAACGCGCTGAGGCTACCGGATTACATAGACTGTCAGTACTAGGTGTTACAGTATTTACGAGATTCATCACAATAACACGTTGTTATCCAATAACTAAATCTATTGGATCTAGGTCAGTACTATCTAGATCAAACCCGCGAAGTAACATTTGAAGTGGAACCTGAAGTAAAAAGACTTGGCTAGATTTACTATTAGTGTCATGAATTAATCGCTTAACTACCACCTACTTAGTATAATGAGCCCCCAAATCAACGTGCAAACAGTACAGGTACAAACAGGTGCGTGAATGGCAAAAAAATGCTGTATAACAAATGGCGTTTATGAGTATACAGTAAAAGTAAAACAAATATCATTGTCGTTGATATCATTGTATATTCGTCGTCAACTGTTATTACTGGAACCGGCATATTCATAACATCGCTAGGGATGTCACCAGAAGTGGGAACAATTTGTGTTTCAGCTACAATAAAAATTGCTTGTGTTCTTAATATCATAGCAAATAATATCTACATATAGCGAATATAAACTACACGAGTACAGATCTTTTGTAAAATGGAACTAAATTAGATAAAATTGTAAGTTTTACTCATGATGAGTCACCGCAATGTATCCATTTAAGCTTTTCCATGCTAGCGTTAAGTTTTGATAAACTTGTTATCGATAATAAATAGATTTAATAAATTTGCCGTAAGAGTTGCCACAGATTTGTTTATATCAAAAGATTATATTCAAAATTACTGACTCAGTTTACAAGTACTGCTTGTGTATCATGGGGTGAGTGGAGAACAAAACAAGCAATTGTATACATTATACCGAATCTACTGATATTCCCGTTAAAGATATTTACTGTAAAAATAATCAGATATCAAAATTAGCAATGGCGCCATCTGTGTATGATCCATTATTTAGACATACGACTATTTATCTAAACGGCCCTGGAGGCTGTGGTGAAACAACTCGAGTTATTGAATTATTTAGATAGAGTTCAGATTTAGCTGTGTTAACACCTACGCTGTTGACTTGCAAGAGAAATGAAAGAGAGAGGCGTAAAATCATGTACTTATCACAGTTTTTTTGCGATGGATGGGAGATAAATGAACTCTTGAACTAATTGGCGATAAATACCATCTTTTCTTTGATTTTCTCCGCACGAATGGCTAAACAAGTTTGTAGATTATTATGAGGATATAACTTAGAAACCTTAATGCAGAATTAAGATTCTAAGAAATTGTTCAGACTAAAGCCGAATAAAATTTAGTGTGAAATAATGTGCTAGATAATTTCAAAAACTCTTACAAATGATTTTTAAGATAAGTGGAGACCAAGCGACTAATAGTTTTAAGTAGAAAGATAGTTCGTGATACACGTCATCAGAAATTATTTCAGTAACAACGAGAGAAGTTTTCAGAATTGCCTGTACCATTGTGTTATCGACCATTAGCGATGCGACGACAGAATATTGACGTTGATATACCAGGATCGTCAGAGAAACAAAATCTTGTGTTAAATGTTTCAATTGATGACGGTGCTGTTGAGGATGGGCTAAAAATAGATGAATCTCCGTCACAATATATTCATCACAAGGATTAGCCATCTTTGATATAGGTGTTTGGATCGTTGATTATCGTATCGAATGGCCGAAGTTAGTTTATCTCGCAGTGTCTCGAGTCAGAAGAAGAATATCTGAGTTGCGAAGGGTTATTGTAAATTGTACAGAAACAGCTGGCACCAATGACGAAGTTGTTAGCTATGATATAGTAAGAATATAAATAGTAATAAAACAATGTGATTTTGACACATTATTTATCATGATATTAAAACAACAACAGCGATGTAACACAGTGATATTGTGGAACAAAATTTTAATAATCCAAGACATTTACCGTGGATAGAAAAGACTTGCATGTAATCGAAATAGGGTTGCTAGTTAAGTGAAGACGGTGGTAATTGTGTATCTTCAAGAATTGCTGGCAATTGTTCGCGAACAAATCGTCGCTAATTAGCAATTTAATGTAATCTGTATATTGCAAGTCTACCCGTGGATCTTAATACGCTGATAATTGTATGCATTGTGGAAATCCAAAAAGGATCAGTCACTCGTTTTTTCCCACCTTCAAGTTCACCGAATTCATATAAATATCTTACAGTCACATTACCTAACACTGGTTGTTTTGAAAAAAATCATGTAGTTGTATTGGTATATGATTTCATTGGTAGGGTTCATAGAAATTGCACAACTAATCTCATTATATAATTCACAAGATCTCATGTCTTTTTGAATTAATTCCGTTGCATATTAATATCCAAATAACAGCTGAGCAAGTGTTCAATTAAATCGTTCAACAATTGCCCATTCTACTACTGGTATCAACAAATACCTACTACTGATATCAACAAATACCCACTACTGATATCAACAAATACCCACTACTGATATCAACAAATACCCACTACTGATATCAACAAATACCTACTACTGATATCAACAAATACATACTACTGATATCAACAAATGTCTACTACTGATATCAACAAATGCCTACTACTGATATCAACAAATACATACTACTGATATCAACAAATGCCTACTACTGATATCAACAAATGCCTACTACTGATATCAACAAATACATACTACTGATATCAACAAATGCCTACTACTGATATCAACAAATGCCTACTACTGATATCAACAAATACATACTACTGTTATCAACAAATAACTACTACTGATATAATCAGCCACCCTACTACTTTTAGCTCTTTAGCTAAATTTCTAAACCATACTTATAACGGACAAATTTGAAAGCTACAATAATATGAAACCATAAAACGAGATGGATAAACAAATACTGAAACCAAAATCTCATTTCAATAAAAGGAATTTTTGAACTGGAGATATATAAAAGCTAAGGAGTAATTATTCAATCAAACAGACGATGAAAAACCAAGAAGCAAGAATGTAAACGCAAGACAGTTTATGAGTGATGCGTGTAAATTGACTGCAATTAAGTAATAAACTTTACCACACGTAAACTTGTCAAAATTTTTATGAATGCACCTTAAAAGTTCACTGAGTGCTGTGTAACATGAAATTTTGAAACTTTAATTACATTTGGTGGTATATGTGGCAATAACAGTACGTGGAATATCTTAGTCGCATTAAGTGCATAAAATTGTACTCATTCACATTACGTTTATTAAATTGTACTCATTCACATTTAGTGTATTACAGTATATTAATTTACATATAGTGTATTAAATTATACTAATTTGAAAATAGTTTATTAAAGTATACTCATTCGCAAACAGAGCATTAAAGTGTATTCATTCGAATGCATTGTTTTAATGTGCACTCATCCGCATTAAGTGTTTTACAGTGTAATCATTTGCATTTAGTGTATTAAAGTGTACTCATTCACATTACGTATATTTGATTGTACTCATTCACAGTTAGTTTATTGAAGTTTACTCATTCACATTAAGTATATTTCATTGTACTCATTCATATTAACAATATTTGTTTGTGCTAATTCACAGTAAGTGCATTTAGGCGTAATCATTTACATTATGTATATTTGATGGTACTCATTCACAGTTAGTGCATTTAGTGTACTTATTCACATTAAGTATATTTGATTGTACTCATTCACATTAAGTATACTGTATTGCAGTGGTCCCCAACCCCCGGGCCGCGGACCGGTACCGGTCCGTGGATCAAATGGTACCGGGCCGCCCAAGGAACATTAAATTATTTCCATTTTATTTACTGTGGTGTATTTCTCTCGGGTTTGTGCGACTTTCCATGGACGAGAGGTTAACCGGGAGCTGAGAGACGTCACCTAAAGCCGCACCAATACCGCGCATGCGCAAAATATCGTGATATCGGGGCGGTTTTAGGTACAAATACAATTAAATTAAAATTATTAAATCAAAACAATCTAAAATATAACCAAACAACGTGCCCCACCACCCCTCAGCGGGCCGCGGTAAAATTATCAAACGTTGACCGGTCCGCGGCGATAAAAAGGTTGGGGATCACTGCTGTATTGTACTCATTCACATTAAGAAAATTTGATTGTACTCATTCACAGTTAATGCATTCAAGTGTACTCATTCACATTAAATATATTTGATTGTACTCATTCACAGTTAGTGCATTTAGTGTACTTATTCACATTAAGTATATTTGATTGTACTCATTCACATTAAGTATATTTGATTGTACTCATTCACAGTTAATGCATTTTTAAGTGTACTCATTCACATTAAGTATATTTGATTGTACTCATTCACATTAAGTATATTTGATTGTACTCATTCACATTAAGTATATTTGATTATACTCATTCACAGTTAGTGCATTTAGGTGTATTCATTCAAATGAAGTATATTTGATTGTACTCATTCACAGTTAGTGCATTCATGTGTACTCATTCACATTAAGTATATTTGACTGTACTCATTCACATTAAGTATATTTGATTGTACTCATTCACATTAAGTATATTTGATTGTACTCATTCACAGTTAGTGCATTTAAGTGTACTCATTCACATTAAGTATATTTGATTGTACTCATTCACATAAAGTATATTTGATTGTACTCATTCGCATAAAGTATATTTGATTGTACTCATGCAGATTAAGTATGTTTGATTGTACTCATTCACTTAAAGTATATTTGATTGTACTCATTCACATTAAGTATATTTGATTGTACTCATTCAGATTAAGTATATTTGATTGTACTCATTCAGATTAAGTATATTTGATTGTAATCATTCACGTAAAGTATATTTGATTGTACTCATTCACATTAAGTATATTTGATTGTACTCATTCACTTAAAGTATATTTGATTGTACTCATTCACATTAAGTATATTTGATTGTACTCATTCACATTAAGTATATTTGATTGTACTCATTCACATTAAGTATATTTGATTGTACTCATTCAGATTAAGTATATTTGATTGTACTCATTCACATTAAGTATATTTGATTGTACTCATTCACATTAAGTATATTTGATTGTACTCATTCAGATTAAGTATATTTGATTGTAATCATTCACGTAAAGTATATTTGATTGTACACATTCACAGTTAGCGCATTGAAGTGTACTCATTCACATTGGGTATATTTGATTGTACTCATTCATAGCAAGTGCATTTAAGTGTACTCATTCACAGTTAATTCATATAAGTGTACTCATTCACATTAAGTATATTTGATTGTACTCATTTACATAAAGTATATTTGATTGTACTCATTCACATTAAGTATATTTGATTGTACTCATTCAGATTAAGTATATTTGATTGTACTCATTCACTTAAAGTATATTTGATTGTACTCATTCACATTAAGTATATTTGATTGTACTCATTCAGATTAAGTATATTTGATTGTACTCATTCAGATTAAGTATATTTGATTGTACTCATTCATAGCAAGTGCATTTAAGTGTACTCATTCACAGTGAATTCATATAAGTGTACTCATTCACATTAAGTATATTTGATTGTTCTGTTTCACGTTAAGTATATTTGATTGTACACATTCACATTTAGTGCATTTAAGTGTACTCATTCACATTAGGTATATTTGACTGTACTCATTCACATTAGGTATATTTAATTGTACTGATTCACAGTTAATGCATTAAGTGTAATTATTCACATTAACTATATTTGATTGTACTCATTCGCGGTTAGTGCATTTAAGTTTACTCATTGACATTAAGTATGTTTTACTGTACTCATTCACATTAAGTATATTTGATTGTACTCATTCTCAGTTAGTGCATTTTAGTGCACTCATTCACATTAAGTATATTTGATTGTACTCATTCACAGTTGGTGAATTTAGGTGTACTCATTCACATTAAGTATAGTTGATTGTACTCATTCACAGTTAGTGCATTAATGTGTTATTTGCTCCTAATGAGTGCACTAAAGTATTTGATTGTACTCATTCACATTAATTATATTTGGTTGTACTCATTCACAGTTGGTGCATTTAAGTGTACTCATTCACATTAAGTATATTTGATTCTACTCATTCACATTAAGTATATTTGGTTGTACTCACTCACATTAAGTATATTTAATTGTACCCATTCACATTAAGTATATTCGATTGTATTCATTCACAGCTGGTGCATTTATGTGTACTCATTCACATTAAGTATATTTGATTCTATTCATTCACATTAAGTATATTTGATTCTATTCATTCACATTAAGTATTTTTGATTGTACTCATTCACAGTTTGTGCATTAATGTGCACTTACTCGTATTTAGTACACTAAAGTGTACTCATTCACATTAAGTATATTTGATGGTACTCATTCACAGTTTGTGCATTAATGTGCACTTACTCGTATTTAGTACACTAAAGTGTACTCATTCACATTAAGTGTATTTGATTGTACTCATTCACATTAATTATATTTGGTTGTACTCATTCACAGTTGGTGCATTTAAGTGTACTCATTCACATTAAGTATATTTGATTGTACTCATTCACAGTTAGTGCATTCATGTGTACTCATTCACATTAAGTATATTTGATTGTTACTCATTCACATTAAGTATATTTGATTGTACTCATTCACATTAAGTATATTTGATTGTACTCATTCACATTAAGTATATTTGATTGTACTCATTCACAGTTAGTGCATTCATGTGTACTCATTCACATTAAGTATATTTGATTGTACTCATTCACATTAAGTATATTTGATTGTACTCATTCACATTAAGTATATTTGATTGTACTCATTCACAGTTGGTGCATTTAAGTGTACTCATTCACATTAAGTATATTTGATTGTACTCATTCACAGTTAGTGCATTCATGTGTACTCATTCACATTAAGTATATTTGATTGTTACTCATTCACATTAAGTATATTTGATTGTACTCATTCACATTAAGTATATTTGATTGTACTCATTCACATTAAGTATATTTGATTGTACTCATTCACAGTTAGTGCATTCATGTGTACTCATTCACATTAAGTATATTTGATTGTACTCATTCACATTAAGTATATTTGATTGTACTCATTCACATTAAGTATATTTGATTGTACTCATTCACAGTTAGTGCATTTAAGTGTACTCATTTACATTAAGTATATTTGATGGTACTCATTCACATTTAGTGCATTAATGTGCACTTACTCCTATTTAGTACACTAAAGTGTACTCATTCACTTTGAGTGTATTAAAGCGTACTTGTTCGCATTTATTACAACATTGATTTAAAATAATTTCAAATTATCTGCATTGATCAAAATATGTATTAACGATATGCCAACTGTGTGTCCTTGGACAGGGTCAAACACATAACCGGAGTTCATGAGATAAGCGCCTCCGCCGCCACTTCCTCCACCCACTGCTTGCACATGACCGTGCTGCATCAAATTTGCATGTCGCAATTGCCAAGAGTAAACCCGTACACCATGACACCATAGGTAATACATACATACATACATACATACATACATACATACATACATACATACATACATACATACATACATACATGCATGCATGCATACATACATAGTACGTGGTTTAATAATTAGAACAAATTCCAAATTCTTCGCTTGAACCAGTTATGTTTAAGATCAATTTTTAATAAATGGAATTGCACTTATTTTATACGCTTTATTAAAAAAAACTGCAATTGATAAGTAATTTCTGACATTTACTTTTTCTTGCAAATCGTTATTTTTCAAACAAGTGTTTCAATGCTGTAAATCATAAATTTATAAAAGCTGAGACTCTCTCTCTCTCTCTCTCTCTCTCTCTCTTCGTTTTCTCTTCTCTTCTCTTCTCTTCTCTTCTCTTCTCTTCTCTTCTCTTCTCTTCTCTTCTCTTCTCTTCTCTTCTCTTCTCTTCTCTTCTCTTCTCTTCTCTTCTCTTCTCTTCTCTTCTCTTCTCTTCTCTTCTATGATGTTCTTTTCTGTTCTGGATTATTCTATTCTATATTCTATTCTATTCTATTAAATTCTATTCTACTCTATTCTATTAATTGTTCACTTGTTCGTACTTCTGTGATAAATTAGCATCATTTCCGGTGCATTGACTTCATCAGTTAATATTAATTTAGCTTGATCGTTAATACGTTCACATGAGATCACCTGTTTTTCTCAATAGTCTATATTTTTTACCTAGGTGAGGTGTACTTAAAATAGTGTCATTTAGAAAACTTGTCTGGTTAGAAGATGCAGGGTGTGTCTTTCTCTGTATTACTACCTTCTGTTCCTTTCTCACATGAAACCTTTTCAAAGATATCTACCATATGTGTATCCTTCTGTAAGAACTATCGTTGATTATCGATATACTTCTAATACCTTTATATGATTTGTCTAGAACTGGTGCACATCCTAATTGTGGTATACAATTTTTCTTTCCAGATTTCTGTCACGAAGGAACCCGTCTAGTACAATGTAATCTGTACGGCAGATTACAGGACTTTAGGATTATTATATGCGTACGGTCGTCAACATGCTTCTTATTCATTGCATTCCATAGTGTACATAAAGATCGTGCTTATCTTACAGTGTGTTACAGTTCCATCCATTAAATATGCTTCTTAGTCTAGGGCTAGTCTTTTTCATTTGGACGGACGTCTCTGGATTCATCGTTTCACCGCTAAATGGAAATGCCAGTGGGAATGTAGCCGATCAATGTATCCATAGGAAATTAGACACCCTGTAATTTGAGTATTTCTATCGGATTCTTACCGGATATTATGTACCCAATGTTTTTTTGCTTTGTTCGTAATACTTATCCAATAAGATATGCACTTTTTTGTGTTTTTTATAATATTTCCATTTGGAGCTAAGTTTGAATACAAATACGTTTGTTTCAGTGTTCGAACACACATGGTCTTGATCTTTGCTCAGGTTTTATTCTTCACATTTTATAAAAGTGTAACCTCAAGACTTATATAGCCAATACTTTCTAATGGAACGAATTATGCATAGACTAACCATTATATTCACATTTCTTAAAGAGAAAATACAGTCAAAACATACACTTTGGTTTTGATAGGTTTTCGATTTGCTGAGGTTAACGCAGATATGAAAACCAACAGACAGACAGAGTGTATGAGTGTCTGTGGTTTGGATTTTTAACGTAGCTTTAACAATGTTTCAGTCCTACGCAGTCACATTATCTTAGCACCGGGCCGATCTGTCCTAACTCTTACTTCTTAATGCTGGGCGCCGAGCGCGCCACGACTTTCCGTATCCGAGGCCGACGCTCAAACCACTAGGCCACTGGGAGAGAGAGAGAGAGAGAGAGAGAGAGAGAGAGAGAGAGAGAGAGAGAGAGAGAGAGAGAGAGAGAGAGAGAGAGAGTTACTTTAATTGTAGGTTTAACGCCATTTTTCAGCAATATACTAGTCTATACATAGATGTCAGTATAACTGGTGGAGGAAGAACCACCGTCGCACACGAGACTAATTGCAAGCTTTCTTATGTACCCACGTTAGTAGATCCCGAGACTCGACCCCACGTAAACAGAGGTGAGAGAGAAATTATCCGGAACCATGAGCGCTCTAGACCACTCAGTCTGAGATTCTATCTCAAGTTCAATGCAATGTCAATATAGATGGAACTGCTAGCATATTTGTCATAGCACTGAAGCTTCGTGAGAGGAGGAATCACATTTAGGAATGTTCGAATATTTATATCATTTCATGTTCTATTTTGTTATTGCTACATGTAATACTTTGTTTTTACTTTAAGTGGAAGTTAATATCCAGAAAGAATCTATGTTGCGGTTCGCTCCGAGACAAGGACATCAAAAAGTTACATTATTTGTCTCGAAGGCTATGCGGAGTAAGGAGACGTATTAAGTTAACTCCGCGACTGACATTTCCTTGTTACAAATACCGACATGGATTATTTTTCTCACCCATTTTTTCCAACAAATTAAAATAACAATGCACTTTTGCATTTAGTCAACATATTCAACACAGTATTATTCATCAGGTACTAACATTGCTCTCATTCTATTGTTACGTAAATCTGATTTAATATATATTTAACTTATTTGTTTGTTTGTCAGTTTAAAAAAAATTTGTTTTAATACATGCTATTGTAATGTAAGTTCATTCACTGGAGAAAATTAATTGACCGGAATTATTCTTTCATAAACAGCTATTGTTTACCTAGAGCCTGACCTTAATTCAAAATTAGTAGCAGCTACGAAAAAAGTTCTTTTCCTATTTTAAAATGATTGGTTCTCGTGAAGGTCGCGATAGGACTACATGATATAAGAAGTAAATAACTCTTTTTAATTGTGTCATTAAAATAAAATGATTGGTTCTTGCCAGGGCCCTGTTAGGACTACGTGATGTAAACAAGATTATGCAACCTTCATGTCGAAATCCAATGCCTTCCGTATTTGCGCAGAATTTAGATTTAACAAGAAATGTTTATAAAATATTCTTAATAATAGGCTTTTTACACTTGATATCAAGGTTTTCTGTTGAAGCTAGTTTCTAGTTCTGTTAAATGTTCTTGAGATCATTTGGATTTTAAAAGCTTAATTATATCTCTGGAAATTTTTGATGTGTTCATGCATAATTCTTGGACAAATACAGTTTATCAAACTTTTGTTCGGATTTCCAACACCGGAGTCTTAAATTTTGTTATTCTACAAAGAATCGTAGATAAACACAGTCCAGACTACATCATACGTCATCTACTCCCATCTTTGATTTTTTCCAACAGGACTCGAACTTGAATCTATTAGAACATTACAATACTAGGAATTTTGTAATTTATTTCGTCGATTATTATTGTAATTTGTGGTTTTCATTCTTAAAACTGTAAGTTCTTTTTCCAATTTACAATCTTTTTCCAGGGAAACAAATTATTTGTTAAATTTGTTTAATCTTGTTTTTACTTTTTCTTTGTTACTGTTTATTAAAGCATAAACACGCAATACAATATAACGGTCATCAGTTTATGTATTTTTATTAAAATCTGAATATGTATCTAAGTAAAATCTAGCTATCTATGTCGTTCTTAAAAACGGAGAAATAATCAAGAAAAAACAGTTAATATTGTTAGGAGTTGGAAGTATTGCCCATCGATTCATATGCTATTGTTTCCCATATAACAGTGCTACGCATTTATGCAAATATGTTAATGGACGCAATGGGGCGACCTGTCGACACTAAGTAAACGAATTCATGTTTTTTCCACACGGATAACTTCCATCATTTCTTATTTGGTAAAAAATTATATGGTAGACAATAGTACGATACATTACAATACCTTGAGTATACTGCCGTGCTGTTCCAACATAGTGTGTAGTGACGGAGTAGATTTCTAATTCATCATATTCTTGGAAATTAATATTTTCTTTCATGGAAATGTGGCAGGTATTTATATTACTAGTGTAATGATATGCTAGTTGGAAATCTATTGGAATAAAGTTCATCATGCTGTGTGAACGATATATAGTTTCTAGCATAATATCAAATTGCTCGACTTCATGTGTTTGTCTCTATCAAATATATCTTAAGTTGCTACATCTGTTTGTGTTGTTTGATTTTAGAACAACTCTCTTAGTCACAGCACAAGACAACAAGAGCTTCCTTTTTTATAAAGTAGTTCCTATAGTGTAGTCACCATAGCTGAGATAGCCAGAATGAGATAAGTAAAGGCAAGCTTAGTAAAACAGCTACAATTTTCTGTCGCATAGATGAAAAAGATTTAGGTCATGCAAATAAGTAATCATTGTCTTTTGATTTGACTACATTCACCAGATATGTGGACCAGTGTAAATATGACACATGTTCCATGTCTGGTGTGGATTGTTGGCATGGTCGACTACCAAACCATTACCTAGCCTACCATCTCCAAGGTGACGTAATCACGATAGACGGTCATCTTAATGAACATGCCTGGCAAGAAGTTCCTTGGTCAGAAAATTTCACTGGTATGTTGGACATTCGTAATGTAGAACTATTCCCCCCCCCCCACAAAAAAAAAAGGGAAAATGAGGGGAGATGCGTTAACTTAGACAAAGCCATGCTGGTCGTAATCATTCCAGATTTTACATTTCAAGTTAGCAACACCAAGTAAACTACTTACTAATATATAATTTTTTCGGCTGGAGAAGGGATCTAACTGCAGTCCCGTAAATGTCATCTTTAACAACTGTAGTATATTTCTAAAGGATTCGACGACATTTAGAGAAAAAAGTAAAACAACAATGAAAAGAATAAAGTCGGCAAAATTCTTTTTTTACGGTGTTGTTTGTACGCTCTTCATATAATGCATCAAATATCTCCTGCAGCAAATTACTCAA
Organism: Unio pictorum; assembly: GCA_030141615.1. Lineage (NCBI taxonomy): Eukaryota > Metazoa > Mollusca > Bivalvia > Unionida > Unionidae > Unio > Unio pictorum. The sequence continues at coordinate 14,620,588 of JARLTB010000022.1, forward strand.
CAAAAAGGGGTTTAGAATCACACTTACTTTCAATAGCTGCTAAATGACACCTGAGAGTTACTACTTTACCATCCATGTATGTTATACAAAAACTATACAGAAACTTTAATGACATACCGTTTAAAAGATGAAAAGGTATATAAAGTGCCGGGAATATCACTTTTGCTGCAAGCTTGTTCTTCAGTCTCCCCAAAATAGAAACAATAATACTTTTGTACAATAAAGATATATTAATTTGTACAAATCAATGCACAATCACTACTTTTATGTTTAATATTTATTTCTTTAATTCATGTTTAGACACGAAATAATTGAAGTTGATTCAATCATAGCCAATGCATCATTATTATTATTATTATTATTATTATTATTATTATTATTATTATTATTATGTTATTTTTATATTATTATTATTTTTTAAGATATTATTATTATTATTATTATTATTATTATTATTATTATTATTATTATTATTATTATTTCATGTGCGGGAAATACTTTCCAATACATGACATTACAATTTAATGACTTCGAAACTTTCCTACTCTCTTCAGACATCCGGGGAGAAATTCACGGACCACCGAGGTTCAAAACCAACTTTAAACTTCGCTGGGACAATGACCGATTGTACGTAGGAGCCAGGCTAGAGGAGAATCAGGTGTGGGCCACGTTCACGGAGAACGAAAACCTAAGTAAGTCTGCTTCAGAAAATGAGGTATAGGTTTAAATATACCAATAATTAAATATAGAAACACTGTTGAGTGTGTGTGTGTGTGTGTGTGTGTGTGTGTGTGTGTGTGTGTGAGAGAGAGAGAGAGAGAGAGAGAGAGAGAGAGAGAGAGAGAGAGAGAGAGAGAGAGAGAGAGAGAGAGAGAGAGAGACTTATGAATCAAACTCTATCTGCTTTGTACGGCGCCACTCATGCACGTCTAAATACCCAACAACGTCCATAACAATATTGCATTTCGTTTTTCTAATTCGTTATAGTATATAATACATACCTTTTTCTCAAAAGTATTTCTCTTTTCTTTATTAAAAATGAATTTGGAAAACTTTAATGTTCGAGAAGTTTGATGCCTCTTTCAGTACTTAGATCGTACCGAAAATTTTATTTTACAGTCTACCAAGACAATGCATTTGAGGTATGTATCCTTACTGAGGGACATGAGAAACACGATTTAATGGAAAATTCATAAAATTCGAATATATTGAATTACTCAATTCAAATTGTGGTACATGTATATATAAGAAATGATTAAGTTATGGAGGCGAGAACTGGTACAATTTCACATGATGGTATTTGGTGAGGAAAAAAGACTATTCGCAAAATAGTCTCCACTTTAAAACAGTGATCAATTGTGATAAGTCGCCTATTATTTTATTTCAACTGATTGTCGTACATGGAGAACAAACACTAATGGTGAACATTTAATTATGTAGTTTTCATCAGTTGTTTGGGAGCCTAGATAACTCATCTATGTAAGTGTCCGACTCCAAGTTGTCATGGGTTCCATACCAATCTAGGCCCGCCCAGGTCACGTACTACAGTGTGTCCTTGAGAAAGATATTTAAATCCATTTTCATAGGTATAATGTATCCAATATTGTGTTAAATACGCCGTTAAAAGAAGCAAAAGCAAACGCAAAATGCCTCCTAGTATTATCCACTGAATGGAAAATAACACCAGAACTGCCATGTTTTCCTCGCATGGGAAAAACTTTATCTCTCAGTTTCAACATTCACAAAGTAATAAGTAGCATTAAGGATGCCTTGAGGTCATCAAGCTGAAAACTCATTGCATTACTGTTATGTGATCCAATTAGTGTATGTTTATTAGGCGGCATAAACCATCAATAAATCCGAATTTATACAATTTATGTTCAGATATACGTTTGGTGCTTTAAGCCTAGAATTAATTTTTTTTGCAGTTAAAAATGATTACGGTAGAGTTGAAGGAGAAAACGTTATTTGAAGAGAGCACGAAAGGTCATTAAGAAATTTAAGAAATGTACAACTGAAATGTAACTAATTTAGTAGGATTAACACATGGGCATTCGTTACGAGATATTGGACACATTGGTAGAGTACATTCGTCTTTGATCTGACCATATTCCCTGATTATTGATGGCGAATCATATTAGACAAGTACATTAAATGTGAGATGTTAATAGAAGAGCAACGAGACTATCTCTTAAAATTGGAACTTTAACATCTAATAGCTTGCAACCTCTCTTGCATCAATCAATATTATCTTTATTGTAAATGTATATATTGCATATTTGAATCCGGCAAAGGCGAATCATAAATTGAAGTTTCTGAAGCAGTTTAAAATCTCGTCGGTTTTATGTACATTCAATTTCTGGTTACGTTGTAAAGGCCTGAGAAATTTAGAACAGTATATTAAATTTGTAATATAAAGAAACCAAAAAATTATAAATTTACGAAATTTTATTATGATGTTTTCAGTTCAGCATTGCAAATGGGTTTCACGTCTATAGTTCAATGAATGTTCAAGCGAGGGTCTCGAAATATAAATAAAATTTCTTAATTTGTTTCGCGCAGGAATTATTTCACCACATTATGTATCGACATACAAAATGAAAGTCATCATCATCATCATCATCATCATCATCATCATCATCATCATCATCATCAGTCTCTTGACCTAGTGTGGTCACCGAGGCGCTGTGCTACTGAACATCTGACCAGTTCTCTCCACTTGTCTCGATCACGTGCCAATGCGTGTCTCCGAAAAACGTTTAGGGTCCATAATTGATGCTGACAGTCCACTTTTTCTCTGTCTCTTTTTTTGCCACCTTGGACGCTACCCTGCAGGACTGTTGTGGATAGACTGTTGGCTCTAGTGACATGGCCATACCATTTCAGCTTTCTCTTTTTGAAGGTGGTGAGGTCTTTATATTAGCCTACTTTGCTGCTCATGGTGTTACGCACTTCTTCATTTGTGATGTGGTCCATGTAGGAGATGTCACGGATGATTCTGTAGCATCTCATTTCAAGTGCCTGGATTATTTGTAGTAATTCTGCTGTCAGGGTTCAGATCCCACATGAATACAAAAATATTGAGGAGTTTAGTACTCTCAATAGTGGGATTTTAGGTTTGAGACAGATATTCTTTTCTTTCCAGACGGGTCTTAGCTTTGACATGGCTGACGTTTGTTCAGCTCGTGACACAATATCTGATATTGATCCCTCTTCCGTGATTATGGAACCAAAATATTTAATCTGGCTAACTGTTTCCAGTTCCTATCCTCTGACTTTAATCTTGGCTGAGATTTGTTTGTCACTATTTGTCATCAGCATTGTCTTCTCGGCACGTATCTCCATGTCAAATCTGGAAGTTGTTTCATCCAGGTTCTTCGCTAAGGTAGCAAGATCGTCTTCACTGGCTGCCAGCCCATCAGTGTTGTATTCAAAACTAGAGATTGGTGCTGTGACCGACGCAATCTAATGTTGAATGCTGTCGCACAATGCTTTTCCAGGACTTCGCCATGATGCTCTCTATGTAGATGTTGGAAAACGTGGGTGTCAGGAGACAACTTTGCTGTACTCAGACTGTTGTCTGGAACCAGTCTCCCACAGACAATTTAGCAATTACTTCACTGGTAGCCTTGGCAAATAGCTGCATGATGGTATTGGTCAGCTTTTGACCCATGTTATAGTTCTTCATTGTAGCTCACACTCACTCATGCTGCACTCTGTCAAAGGCCTTTTGGAAATCTATAAACCCATGATAGGTGTCCTGTTCATGTTGCGAGTACTCTTTTGACACAGAACCCTGAGATTGAATATTTTTTCTGTTGTGCTTCTTCCACTCCAGAACCCAGCATGTTCTTAAGCGACTATTTCTTCTGCTTGTGGTTACAATCTGTTAACGATGATCTTCAGCATCCCTTTACTAACATATCTGATCAGACTGATAGTTCTGTAGTTTTGGCACAGCTGGACATTGCCTTTTTTTGTGGAGTGTTATAATCAGTGACTGGGTCCACTGTGTTGGCCATTCACCTATCTGCCAGATCTTGTTGCAGATTTGTGTTACTAGCTCTATCATTGATCCACCATTCTTGATAAGATCAGCTGGGATGTTGTCTACTCCATCTGCCTTCTAGTGCTTTTATTGCTGACTCCACCTTATCTTTGAAAATGGGAAAAATCATCATCATTTAACATGTTGGGAACTTCACGCATCTCTGAGTCTCCTGATGGTTGTAGAGTTTTTTGCCATACTCAGCCCATCTTTCTGCAATCTCACTCGTTTGTGTGAGGCATTTTCCATTTTCCTCTTGAATGGCACTGACTCTTGGTTTCTTCTGTCTGGTGGAATGCCTTTTTATATGCTTTTTTATGCTTTATCAAACTGCTCTCTATTTCTGTGCATGTTTATCCAATCTTTTGTTTTCTTCAGTATTTCCGCTATTCTTGTTTATTTATCAGTACTGTTACGTGCTTAGGCTCGAATAAGCAGCAACACAGAAAGAGTGAAAACTAACAAGCTTGTAAAACTTTAACAATGAATTTATTAAGTACAATTATTTTCATAAAGTAAATAAACTTACGGTTTTACAGAATCAAATCCAACATTAATCCAATAAAGAATTCACAAAATAATCCACTAATGGAATTACATCTTGACGATGTAATCCAAAATGGCTGACTATGTCACGTGATGCAGTTCTTGTTTTATTATCATCTAAAAGAAATTGTGAGCACATTTATTCTCCTCCAAATAAATAAATAAATCCTCTTGCTTCAATGAATTGACACAATGTCCAGTACAAGGTAATTAAAATTATAACTCAAACAGAAAACACAACTATTAACTCTAAAAGCCCGGATTCTACTAAATCTCTCTCCCAGTACAATAATTTAAATACTCGTTTTCTAACATAAACAAAGGATCATGTGATTTTCTGGAAGGTCAAGGAAAGAAGCTACCTTCACCAAGTCACGTAATAATAAAATGATCTAGAAGAAAAATCAACCACTAATTACTAAAATAAAAAGATATTTTTGGATCTAGCCAATCATTTTCAAGGCTTGAATACACACTCTAAAGAAAGTGTGTCATAAATGAGGTCAACAAACCAAGGTCAACCTGTGTTTACAGCTAGAGTCTAGGTCAGCCTGAATTTTCCAGAATAATCTCCCAATTAATGAATTTCAAACCCTAAATGACAAATTTGGATTTGACAATTAAAAATAAATAATTTAAATCAAATAGACGTAACACCTTCCCCCATAAAATAAAAAGAAAGGTTTATATGATAAAACTTTCTTTTTATCACGAACCAATTTACATCTGAGGTTAAAAGAACTAGTATAACTACACAGTATAATAAATGGTTATAAACGGGAAAGAGATCCTGCAAATTATATTATCTTGAAATAGCTTCAACCTTTAAACTTGTCCATGTCCCACAAAATGTCCTAGGAAAGGCACACTAGCACAGCAGAACTCACTTTCAAACATGTATCAGCGAGTCTGTCAAAGAATTGTCGAATTGTTGCTAGATGTTCTCTCTAGGTGTCGTTGTAGATGATGACGTCACAATTTTCTAGACCAGAGATAAACATTTTTCTGAGACGTTGAATGAACTTTATTTTGGTAGAGTCCATTTGGAGTCACAATGTTGAGATTTCTTTTGCTCTTTCCATAGTGGAATCTGCCAAAATCCTTTCAGAAGGCCAAATTTGGTGACATACTTGGCATTCCCAATTTATCAATAGAATAGTCAATTCTTGGTAATGGGAATGAATCTGGTTTTTTTTGTCACTCTGTTCACCTTCCTATAATCAGTGCACATACGGAAAGTTTTATCTGGTTTTGGAACAAGTATGCATGGTGAACTCCAATCACTTTTACTGGGCTCAATGAAATCATTCCCCAGCAAATATTGAATTTCCTTTTTCAAATATTCCTGTTTGAGTGGACTCATCCTGCATGGAATTTTCAATTTCAAAGTCATGAAAATTTTGTTTTGTCCTTGTAAGAATATCTGGACATAAGTACTCATATAATAATAATAACTTTCAGTTCATTTCTTCCTTGCACTTGCAAATGTGAAAGTTTCTGGTCTAGATTTTTCATAATTTCTGAATTCCAACAATTTGTCACTCCAGTGTCAATAGAATCCGATGATATTTCTTCACTAAGTGGGACAGGTACAACTAAATTAATTACATATTGAACATGGCTATCTCTTCCATTATACTGGTACTCCTATAATTTATTTAGATCCAGGAGCACTAATACTATAATTTAACTAATTCATTTTCTTCTTAACTTTGTAAGGGCCGTAATATCTAATCTGAAGAAAGGTAAGAAGAATGAACAAGAGTAACACAACTCCATTATCAGACTCAAAAGTTCTCTCCCTTGTAGTTCTTTCAACCCATAGTTTCATTTTTATTTTGAATTGCTGAATTGGGCATTCGTTCATAACTTGCTGGAAAATTCCAGACATGAAGTTTGAATCTTGATCGAACTGAACAGATTTGGGAAGGCCATACTGAGTTAAAAACTTTATCAAAGCTTTTACTGTAGTTTGATATTTTATATTCCTCAACGGAATAGCCTCTGGAAACCTTGTTGACGCACACATAATGGTCAACAGGTATTGGTTATTTGACTTGGTTTAAGGTAAGGGATCTACACAATCTGCCATAATTCTACCAAATGATTCGTCAAAGGCAGGAATAGATTGCAGATGAGCCTTAGGTATCTTCTGATTGGTTTTTCCTACTATTTGACAAGTATGACAAGATCTACAGTATTTAGCAACATCACTTTTGATTTTTGGCCAATAGAAGTGAGTCAAGATCTCAAGATCTTGTGATACATTTTATTAATCCTTAAAAGACCAGCCAAAGGAGTTTCATGGGCCAGGTTAAGTATTTCCGGTCTGTAAGGTTTTGGAACTACTATTTGATAGTTCACTGACCACTCATCACCAACAGGTAACTCGGAAGGTCTCCATTTTCTCATAAGAATTCCATTTTTAATGACATAACATGCAGGAACTTCAGTGGCTTCAGTCTCATTTATGGCCCTTTGAAACAAACAGGAGATCTCAGGATCATTTTCCTGTTCGACGACAAGTGACTGTCGTTTATCACCCTGATTAATAGAATGAGTTGTTAAAAGAGGATCACTATGATCAATACCTTCTGATTGATCCAAACAAGAAGTAAATGTGACCTCATCAAAAGCCTGACCTATACATATGTCAGCCAAGGGAATACTGCCCTTTTCAACTTCATTCTCAAGAGCTTTCTTTACCATAGCTCTGGTAACTGTACAAGCTTGAACTATATCAGGGATTTATTTTTCAATTGGATCAACTTTCTGATCCAAATTAGGCTTGTCAGTTACAAGTGGACTAACCACAACCTTGTCCCCAGCTAAGTCGTTGCCTAGCAATATATCAATGCCCTCAACGGGTAAAACCGAGACTGTTCCGATTGTCAAAGGTCCTGACATTAAGTCTGATGGCAAATTTACACCATGGAGAGGAACATTAACAAAGCCGCACTCTACTCCCTGAATAAGAACACTTTCATTAGAAGAAGACTTCTCGGAAAAAGGCAAAGTACCTGATAACAAAATACTCTGAGAAGCTACTGTGTCCCTTAAAATTTTAATAGGGGTGGGATTGGCTGAATCACCCAAGAGTGATATAGAACCCTTCGATATGAATGGTTCATAATTCTCCATAATAAAATCAGACTGGGATTTATTAGACCCAACAAATGTATTGCTTTCAATACATGACTGTGTCCTTGACCTCTTAGAAATAAGAGCATTTGGAACAGGTCTGTCTTGATTCTATTCCTATTTTTTAATATATAGCAATCAGAAATAACGTGTCCTTTTTTCTTGCAAAAGTTACACGTCGGAAGAGACAAGGATCTAGAATCAAACTTCTCTGAAGTCTGATTTTTTAAAGTTGTGTTAGTTTGAGTTTTAGAAGGGCTTGAATTAGGCGGAAATACTTTTCTACCAGAAAATTGTCGAGTAGAAGTATTGTTAAGAAAAGGAACTTTATGTGTCAAAGAATATTCGTCAACAGCTCGAGCAGCATTTTCCAAGGTTTCAATCTTATGCTCATCAAGATAAGTTTTAACATCACCATGGACACAGTTTTTGAACTCTTCAATTAATATAATTTGCTTGAGATTTTGATAATCTTGTTCGACTTTCTTGGCTAAGCACCATCTATCAAACAACTGCTTTTTTTCTCTAGCAAATTCGACATGAGTTTTTCCAGCTTCTTTTCTATAATTTCTGAATTTTTGCCTATAAGCTTCAGGGACTAACTCATAACCCCTTAAAATGCATTCTTTAACCACATCATAATCAAAACTATGCTGAACAGGCAGTGAACAGTAAATATCACTAGCCTTACCAGTAAGTACACATTGTAATAACATGGTCCAATATTCTCTTTGCCACTTTAAATTTTCAGCAACTTTCTCAAAACGAATGAAGTATTTGTCTACTTCTTCTTCTCTGAAAGGGGCACTAATCTAATATTCCTTGTTATTTCAAAATTTTGATTTGCAGTATGAAGGTGTTTTTCATTTGTCAGATCTAATTCTTTCATTTTAATTTGATATTCCCTTTCTTCCTTCTTTCTCTCCTTATCAATTTGCATCTGCATTTTTTGTAATTCAATTTGCTTGTCTTTCTCCTTTCTATCATATTGTAATTGTCTTTCTTGAAATTCCAGCTTCTTCAACTCTAATTCCCTCTCTCTCTCTCCTCTTTTTCATATTGTAATTGTCTTTCTTTCTTTCTCCTCTCTCTCTCTCTCTCTCTCAATCCCCATCTGCTCTTTTTGTAATTCAATTTGCTTTTCTTTCTCCTCTCTTTCATATTGTAATTGCTTTTCGTTCTCCTCTCTTTCGTATTGTAATTGCTTTTCTTTCTCCTCTCTTTCATATTGTAATTGCTTTTCTTTCTCCTCTCTTTCGTATTGTAATTGCTTTTCTTTCTCCCTTTCGTGAAATTCCAGCTTCTTTAACTCTAATTCCATCTTGAATTTTAATTCTAATTCCTTTAGTTTTATGTCAGAGTCTGATGCAGACTTACTGACCGAAATCAAAGCACTTTGACCCAAAACATCCTTTTCCACCAAATACTGGACCAAAATCTTTTTGATATCTTGTTTCGTTAAAGAAGCCTTGACTTCAGAAAGATCGTATTTTCTGACAAGTTGAACCAACTCATCTTTTTTGAAAAGATCTAATTGCTCCTGGGTATGATTAGCAAGAAATATTTCTACCTTAGATGTCATTTTAATACAAGCGTGTCAGTCTCACTAATGATTAAATATTTTCAAAAACTAGGGGAAATTCAAATTTAAATTCCAATTTGTTTCAAATCTCAATCTCAGTCTCAATCCCGGACGATAGCCACCAATTTCTATGTTACGTGCTTAGGCTCGAATAAGCAGCAACACAGAAAGAGTGAAAACTAACAAGCTTGTAAAACTTTAACAATGAATTTATTAAGTACAATTATTTTCATAAAGTAAATAAACTTACAGTTTTAGAGAATCAAATCCAACATTAATCCAATAAAGAATTCACAAAATAATCCACTAATGGAATTGCAAGAGTCCTGATAAATAAATGTTCTAATAGTTCCAGGTTCGAATCTTGACGATGTAATCTAAAATGGCTGACAATGTCACGTGATGCAGTTCTTGTTTTATTATCATCCAAATGAAATTATGAGCACATGTTTTCTCCTCCAAATAAATAAATAAATTCTCTTGCTTCAATGAATTGACACAATGTCCAGTACAAGGTAATTAAAATTATAACTCAAAAAGAAAACACAACTATTAACTCTAAAAGCACAGATTCTACTGAATCTCTCTCCCAGTACAATAATTTAAATACTCGTTTTCTAACGTAAACAAAGGATCATGTGATTTTCTGGAAGGTCAAGGAAAGAAGCTACCTTCACCAAGTCACGTAATAATAAAATGATCTAGAAGAAAAATCGGCCACTAATTACTAAAATAAAAAGATATTTTTGGATCTAGCCAATCATTTTCAAGGCTTGAATACACACTCTAAAGAAAGTGTGTCATAAATGAGGTCAACAAGCCAAGGTCAACCTGTGTTTACAGCTAGAGTCTAGGTCAGCCTGAATTTTCCAGAATAATCTCCCAATTAATGAATTTCAAACCCTAAATGACAAATTTGGATTTGACAATTAAAAATAAATAATTTAAATCAAATAGACGTAACACCTTCCCCCATAAAATAAAAAGAAAGGTTTATATGATAAAACTTTCTTTTTATCACGAACCAATTTACATCTGAGGTTAAAAGAACTAGTATAACTACACAGTATAATAAATGGTTATAAACGGGAAAGAGATCCTGCAAATTATATTATCTTGAAATAGCTTCAACCTTTAAACTTGTCCATGTCCCACAAAATGTCCTAGGAAAGGCACACTAGCACAGCAGAACTCACTTTCAAACATGTATCAGCGAGTCTGTCAAAGAATTGTCGAATTGTTGCTAGATGTTCTCTCTAGGTGTCGTTGTAGATGATGACGTCACAATTTTCTAGATCAGAGATAAACATTTTTCAGAGACGTTGAATGAACTTTATTTTGGTAGAGTCCATTTGGAGTCACAATGTTGAGATTTCTTTTGCTCTTTCCATAGTGGAATCTGCCAAAATCCTTTCAGAAGGCCAAATTTGGTGACATACTTGGCATTCCCAATTTATCAATAGAATAGTCAATTCTTGGTAATGGGAATGAATCTGGTTTTTTTTGTCACTCTGTTCACCTTCCTATAATCAGTGCACATACGGAAAGTTTTATCTGGTTTTGGAACAAGTATGCATGGTGAACTCCAATCACTTTTACTGGGCTCAATGAAATCATTCCCCAGCAAATATTGAATTTCCTTTTTCAAATATTCCTGTTTGAGTGGACTCATCCTGCATGGAATTTTCAATTTCAAAGTCATGAAAATTTTGTTTTGTCCTTGTAAGAATATCTGGACATAAGTACTCATATAATAATAATAACTTTCAGTTCATTTCTTCCTTGCACTTGCAAATGTGAAAGTTTCTGGTCTAGATTTTTCATAATTTCTGAATTCCAACAATTTGTCACTCCAGTGTCAATAGAATCCGATGATATTTCTTCACTAAGTGGGACAGGTACAACTAAATTAATTACATATTGAACATGGCTATCTCTTCCATTATACTGGTACTCCTATAATTTATTTAGATCCAGGAGCACTAATACTATAATTTAACTAATTCATTTTCTTCTTAACTTTGTAAGGGCCGTAATATCTAATCTGAAGAAAGGTAAGAAGAATGAACAAGAGTAACACAACTCCATTATCAGACTCAAAAGTTCTCTCCCTTGTAGTTCTTTCAACCCATAGTTTCATTTTTATTTTGAATTGCTGAATTGGGCATTCGTTCATAACTTGCTGGAAAATTCCAGACATGAAGTTTGAATCTTGATCGAACTGAACAGATTTGGGAAGGCCATACTGAGTTAAAAACTTTATCAAAGCTTTTACTGTAGTTTGATATTTTATATTCCTCAACGGAATAGCCTCTGGAAACCTTGTTGACGCACACATAATGGTCAACAGGTATTGGTTATTTGACTTGGTTTAAGGTAAGGGATCTACACAATCTGCCATAATTCTACCAAATGATTCGTCAAAGGCAGGAATAGATTGCAGATGAGCCTTAGGTATCTTCTGATTGGTTTTTCCTACTATTTGACAAGTATGACAAGATCTACAGTATTTAGCAACATCACTTTTGATTTTTGGCCAATAGAAGTGAGTCAAGATCTCAAGATCTTGTGATACATTTATTAATCCTTAAAAGACCAGCCAAAGGAGTTTCATGGGCCAGGTTAAGTATTTCCGGTCTGTAAGGTTTTGGAACTACTATTTGATAGTTCACTGACCACTCATCACCAACAGGTAACTCGGAAGGTCTCCATTTTCTCATAAGAATTCCATTTTTAATGACATAACATGCAGGAACTTCAGTGGCTTCAGTCTCATTTATGGCCCTTTGAAACAAACAGGAGATCTCAGGATCATTTTCCTGTTCGACGACAAGTGACTGTCGTTTATCACCCTGATTAATAGAATGAGTTGTTAAAAGAGGATCACTATGATCAATACCTTCTGATTGATCCAAACAAGAAGTAAATGTGACCTCATCAAAAACCTGACCTATACATATGTCAGCCAAGGGAATACTGCCCTTTTCAACTTCATTCTCAAGAGCTTTCTTTACCATAGCTCTGGTAACTGTACAAGCTTGAAATATATCAGGGATTTATTTTTCAATTGGATCAACTTTCTGATCCAAATTAGGCTTGTCAGTTACAAGTGGACTAACCACAACCTTGTCCCCAGCTAAGTCGTTGCCTAGCAATATATCAATGCCCTCAACGGGTAAAACCGAGACTGTTCCGATTGTCAAAGGTCCTGACATTAAGTCTGATGGCAAATTTACACCATGGAGAGGAACATTAACAAAGCCGCACTCTACTCCCTGAATAAGAACACTTTCATTAGAAGAAGACTTCTCGGAAAAAGGCAAAGTACCTGATAACAAAATACTCTGAGAAGCTACTGTGTCCCTTAAAATTTTAATAGGGGTGGGATTGGCTGAATCACCCAAGAGTGATATAGAACCCTTCGATATGAATGGTTCATAATTCTCCATAATAAAATCAGACTGGGATTTATTAGACCCAACAAATGTATTGCTTTCAATACATGACTGTGTCCTTGACCTCTTAGAAATAAGAGCATTTGGAACAGGTCTGTCTTGATTCTATTCCTATTTTTTAATATATAGCAATCAGAAATAACGTGTCCTTTTTTCTTGCAAAAGTTACACGTCGGAAGAGACAAGGATCTAGAATCAAACTTCTCTGAAGTCTGATTTTTTAAAGTTGTGTTAGTTTGAGTTTTAGAAGGGCTTGAATTAGGCGGAAATACTTTTCTACCAGAAAATTGTCGAGTAGAAGTATTGTTAAGAAAAGGAACTTTATGTGTCAAAGAATATTCGTCAACAGCTCGAGCAGCATTTTCCAAGGTTTCAATCTTATGCTCATCAAGATAAGTTTTAACATCACCATGGACACAGTTTTTGAACTCTTCAATTAATATAATTTGCTTGAGATTTTGATAATCTTGTTCGACTTTCTTGGCTAAGCACCATCTATCAAACAACTGCTTTTTTTTCTCTAGCAAATTCGACATGAGTTTTTCCAGCTTCTTTTCTATAATTTCTGAATTTTTGCCTATAAGCTTCAGGGACTAACTCATAACCCCTTAAAATGCATTCTTTAACCACATCATAATCAAAACTATGCTGAACAGGCAGTGAACAGTAAATATCACTAGCCTTACCAGTAAGTACACATTGTAATAACATGGTCCAATATTCTCTTTGCCACTTTAAATTTTCAGCAACTTTCTCAAAACGAATGAAGTATTTGTCTACTTCTTCTTCTCTGAAAGGGGCACTAATCTAATATTCCTTGTTATTTCAAAATTTTGATTTGCAGTATGAAGGTGTTTTTCATTTGCCAGATCTAATTCTTTCATTTTAATTTGATATTCCCTTTCTTCCTTCTTTCTCTCCTTATCAATTTGCATCTGCATTTTTTGTAATTCAATTTGCTTGTCTTTCTCCTTTCTATCATATTGTAATTGTCTTTCTTGAAATTCCAGCTTCTTCAACTCTAATTCCCTCTTTCTCTCTCTCCTCTTTTTCATATTGTAATTGTCTTTCTTTCTTTCTCCTCTCTCTCTCTCTCTCTCTCTCTCTCTCTCTCTCTCTCTCAATCCGCATCTGCTCTTTTTGTAATTCAATTTGCTTTTCTTTCTCCTCTCTTTCATATTGTAATTGCTTTTCGTTCTCCTCTCTTTCGTATTGTAATTGCTTTTCTTTCTCCTCTCTTTCATATTGTAATTGCTTTTCTTTCTCCTCTCTTTCGTATTGTAATTGCTTTTCTTTCTCCCTTTCGTGAAATTCCAGCTTCTTTAACTCTAATTCCATCTTGAATTTTAATTCTAATTCCTTTAGTTTTATGTCAGAGTCTGATGCAGACTTACTGACCGAAATCAAAGCACTTTGACCCAAAACATCCTTTTCCACCAAATACTGGACCAAAATCTTTTTGATATCTTGTTTCGTTAAAGAAGCCTTGACTTCAGAAAGATCGTATTTTCTGACAAGTTGAACCAACTCATCTTTTTTGAAAAGATCTAATTGCTCCTGGGTATGATTAGCAAGAAATATTTCTACCTTAGATGTCATTTTAATACAAGCGTGTCAGTCTCACTAATGATTAAATATTTTCAAAAACTAGGGGAAATTCAAATTTAAATTCCAATTTGTTTCAAATCTCAATCTCAGTCTCAATCCCGGACGATAGCCACCAATTTCTATGTTACGTGCTTAGGCTCGAATAAGCAGCAACACAGAAAGAGTGAAAACTAACAAGCTTGTAAAACTTTAACAATGAATTTATTAAGTACAATTATTTTCATAAAGTAAATAAACTTACAGTTTTAGAGAATCAAATCCAACATTAATCCAATAAAGAATTCACAAAATAATCCACTAATGGAATTGCAAGAGTCCTGATAAATAAATGTTCTAATAGTTCCAGGTTCGAATCTTGACGATGTAATCTAAAATGGCTGACAATGTCACGTGATGCAGTTCTTGTTTTATTATCATCCAAATGAAATTATGAGCACATGTTTTCTCCTCCAAATAAATAAATAAATTCTCTTGCTTCAATGAATTGACACAATGTCCAGTACAAGGTAATTAAAATTATAACTCAAAAAGAAAACACAACTATTAACTCTAAAAGCCCAGATTCTACTGAATCTCTCTCCCAGTACAATAATTTAAATACTCGTTTTCTAACGTAAACAAAGGATCATGTGATTTTCTGGAAGGTCAAGGAAAGAAGCTACCTTCACCAAGTCACGTAATAATAAAATGATCTAGAAGAAAAATCGGCCACTAATTACTAAAATAAAAAGATATTTTTGGATCTAGCCAATCATTTTCAAGGCTTGAATACACACTCTAAAGAAAGTGTGTCATAAATGAGGTCAACAAGCCAAGGTCAACCTGTGTTTACAGCTAGAGTCTAGGTCAGCCTGAATTTTCCAGAATAATCTCCCAATTAATGAATTTCAAACCCTAAATGACAAATTTGGATTTGACAATTAAAAATAAATAATTTAAATCAAATAGACGTAACACCTTCCCCCATAAAATAAAAAGAAAGGTTTATATGATAAAACTTTCTTTTTATCACGAACCAATTTACATCTGAGGTTAAAAGAACTAGTATAACTACACAGTATAATAAATGGTTATAAACGGGAAAGAGATCCTGCAAATTATATTATCTTGAAATAGCTTCAACCTTTAAACTTGTCCATGTCCCACAAAATGTCCTAGGAAAGGCACACTAGCACAGCAGAACTCACTTTCAAACATGTATCAGCGAGTCTGTCAAAGAATTGTCGAATTGTTGCTAGATGTTCTCTCTAGGTGTCGTTGTAGATGATGACGTCACAATTTTCTAGATCAGAGATAAACATTTTTCAGAGACGTTGAATGAACTTTATTTTGGTAGAGTCCATTTGGAGTCACAATGTTGAGATTTCTTTTGCTCTTTCCATAGTGGAATCTGCCAAAATCCTTTCAGAAGGCCAAATTTGGTGACATACTTGGCATTCCCAATTTATCAATAGAATAGTCAATTCTTGGTAATGGGAATGAATCTGGTTTTTTTTTGTCACTCTGTTCACCTTCCTATAATCAGTGCACATACGGAAAGTTTTATCTGGTTTTGGAACAAGTATGCATGGTGAACTCCAATCACTTTTACTGGGCTCAATGAAATCATTCCCCAGCAAATATTGAATTTCCTTTTTCAAATATTCCTGTTTGAGTGGACTCATCCTGCATGGAATTTTCAATTTCAAAGTCATGAAAATTTTGTTTTGTCCTTGTAAGAATATCTGGACATAAGTACTCATATAATAATAATAACTTTCAGTTCATTTCTTCCTTGCACTTGCAAATGTGAAAGTTTCTGGTCTAGATTTTTCATAATTTCTGAATTCCAACAATTTGTCACTCCAGTGTCAATAGAATCCGATGATATTTCTTCACTAAGTGGGACAGGTACAACTAAATTAATTACATATTGAACATGGCTATTTCTTCCATTATACTGGTACTCCTATAATTTATTTAGATCCAGGAGCACTAATACTATAATTTAACTAATTCATTTTCTTCTTAACTTTGTAAGGGCCGTAATATCTAATCTGAAGAAAGGTAAGAAGAATGAACAAGAGTAACACAACTCCATTATCAGACTCAAAAGTTCTCTCCCTTGTAGTTCTTTCAACCCATAGTTTCATTTTTATTTTGAATTGCTGAATTGGGCATTCGTTCATAACTTGCTGGAAAATTCCAGACATGAAGTTTGAATCTTGATCGAACTGAACAGATTTGGGAAGGCCATACTGAGTTAAAAACTTTATCAAAGCTTTTACTGTAGTTTGATATTTTATATTCCTCAACGGAATAGCCTCTGGAAACCTTGTTGACGCACACATAATGGTCAACAGGTATTGGTTATTTGACTTGGTTTAAGGTAAGGGATCTACACAATCTGCCATAATTCTACCAAATGATTCGTCAAAGGCAGGAATAGATTGCAGATGAGCCTTAGGTATCTTCTGATTGGTTTTTCCTACTATTTGACAAGTATGACAAGATCTACAGTATTTAGCAACATCACTTTTGATTTTTGGCCAATAGAAGTGAGTCAAGATCTCAAGATCTTGTGATACATTTTATTAATCCTTAAAAGACCAGCCAAAGGAGTTTCATGGGCCAGGTTAAGTATTTCCGGTCTGTAAGGTTTTGGAACTACTATTTGATAGTTCACTGACCACTCATCACCAACAGGTAACTCGGAAGGTCTCCATTTTCTCATAAGAATTCCATTTTTAATGACATAACATGCAGGAACTTCAGTGGCTTCAGTCTCATTTATGGCCCTTTGAAACAAACAGGAGATCTCAGGATCATTTTCCTGTTCGACGACAAGTGACTGTCGTTTATCACCCTGATTAATAGAATGAGTTGTTAAAAGAGGATCACTATGATCAATACCTTCTGATTGATCCAAACAAGAAGTAAATGTGACCTCATCAAAAGCCTGACCTATACATATGTCAGCCAAGGGAATACTGCCCTTTTCAACTTCATTCTCAAGAGCTTTCTTTACCATAGCTCTGGTAACTGTACAAGCTTGAAATATATCAGGGATTTATTTTTCAATTGGATCAACTTTCTGATCCAAATTAGGCTTGTCAGTTACAAGTGGATTAACCACAACCTTGTCCCCAGCTAAGTCGTTGCCTAGCAATATATCAATGCCCTCAACGGGTAAAACCGAGACTGTTCCGATTGTCAAAGGTCCTGACATTAAGTCTGATGGCAAATTTACACCATGGAGAGGAACATTAACAAAGCCGCACTCTACTCCCTGAATAAGAACACTTTCATTAGAAGAAGACTTCTCGGAAAAAGGCAAAGTACCTGATAACAAAATACTCTGAGAAGCTACTGTGTCCCTTAAAATTTTAATAGGGGTGGGATTGGCTGAATCACCCAAGAGTGATATAGAACCCTTCGATATGAATGGTTCATAATTCTCCATAATAAAATCAGACTGGGATTTATTAGACCCAACAAATGTATTGCTTTCAATACATGACTGTGTCCTTGACCTCTTAGAAATAAGAGCATTTGGAACAGGTCTGTCTTGATTCTATTCCTATTTTTTAATATATAGCAATCAGAAATAACGTGTCCTTTTTTCTTGCAAAAGTTACACGTCGGAAGAGACAAGGATCTAGAATCAAACTTCTCTGAAGTCTGATTTTTTAAAGTTGTGTTAGTTTGAGTTTTAGAAGGGCTTGAATTAGGCGGAAATACTTTTCTACCAGAAAATTGTCGAGTAGAAGTATTGTTAAGAAAAGGAACTTTATGTGTCAAAGAATATTCGTCAACAGCTCGAGCAGCATTTTCCAAGGTTTCAATCTTATGCTCATCAAGATAAGTTTTAACATCACCATGGACACAGTTTTTGAACTCTTCAATTAATATAATTTGCTTGAGATTTTGATAATCTTGTTCGACTTTCTTGGCTAAGCACCATCTATCAAACAACTGCTTTTTTTTCTCTAGCAAATTCGACATGAGTTTTTCCAGCTTCTTTTCTATAATTTCTGAATTTTTGCCTATAAGCTTCAGGGACTAACTCATAACCCCTTAAAATGCATTCTTTAACCACATCATAATCAAAACTATGCTGAACAGGCAGTGAACAGTAAATATCACTAGCCTTACCAGTAAGTACACATTGTAATAACATGGTCCAATATTCTCTTTGCCACTTTAAATTTTCAGCAACTTTCTCAAAACGAATGAAGTATTTGTCTACTTCTTCTCTGAAAGGGGCACTAATCTAATATTCCTTGTTATTTCAAAATTTTGATTTGCAGTATGAAGGTGTTTTTCATTTGCCAGATCTAATTCTTTCATTTTAATTTGATATTCCCTTTCTTCCTTCTTTCTCTCCTTATCAATTTGCATCTGCATTTTTTGTAATTCAATTTGCTTGTCTTTCTCCTTTCTATCATATTGTAATTGTCTTTCTTGAAATTCCAGCTTCTTCAACTCTAATTCCCTCTCTCTCTCTCCTCTTTTTCATATTGTAATTGTCTTTCTTTCTTTCTCCTCTCTCTCTCTCTCTCTCTCTCTCTCTCTCTCTCTCTCTCAATCCGCATCTGCTCTTTTTGTAATTCAATTTGCTTTTCTTTCTCCTCTCTTTCATATTGTAATTGCTTTTCGTTCTCCTCTCTTTCGTATTGTAATTGCTTTTCTTTCTCCTCTCTTTCATATTGTAATTGCTTTTCTTTCTCCTCTCTTTCGTATTGTAATTGCTTTTCTTTCTCCCTTTCGTGAAATTCCAGCTTCTTTAACTCTAATTCCATCTTGAATTTTAATTCTAATTCCTTTAGTTTTATGTCAGAGTCTGATGCAGACTTACTGACCGAAATCAAAGCACTTTGACCCAAAACATCCTTTTCCACCAAATACTGGACCAAAATCTTTTTGATATCTTGTTTCGTTAAAGAAGCCTTGACTTCAGAAAGATCGTATTTTCTGACAAGTTGAACCAACTCATCTTTTTTGAAAAGATCTAATTGCTCCTGGGTATGATTAGCAAGAAATATTTCTACCTTAGATGTCATTTTAATACAAGCGTGTCAGTCTCACTAATGATTAAATGATTTATTTTCAAAAACTAGGGGAAATTCAAATTTAAATTCCAATTTGTTTCAAATCTCAATCTCAGTCTCAATCCCGGACGATAGCCACCAATTTCTATGTTACGTGCTTAGGCTCGAATAAGCAGCAACACAGAAAGAGTGAAAACTAACAAGCTTGTAAAACTTTAACAATGAATTTATTAAGTACAATTATTTTCATAAAGTAAATAAACTTACAGTTTTAGAGAATCAAATCCAACATTAATCCAATAAAGAATTCACAAAATATTCCACTAATGGAATTGCAAGAGTCCTGATAAATAAATGTTCTAATAGTTCCAGGTTCGAATCTTGACGATGTAATCTAAAATGGCTGACAATGTCACGTGATGCAGTTCTTGTTTTATTATCATCCAAATGAAATTATGAGCACATGTTTTCTCCTCCAAATAAATAAATAAATTCTCTTGCTTCAATGAATTGACACAATGTCCAGTACAAGGTAATTAAAATTATAACTCAAAAAGAAAACACAACTATTAACTCTAAAAGCCCAGATTCTACTGAATCTCTCTCCCAGTACAATAATTTAAATACTCGTTTTCTAACGTAAACAAAGGATCATGTGATTTTCTGGAAGGTCAAGGAAAGAAGCTACCTTCACCAAGTCACGTAATAATAAAATGATCTAGAAGAAAAATCGGCCACTAATTACTAAAATAAAAAGATATTTTTGGATCTAGCCAATCATTTTCAAGGCTTGAATACACACTCTAAAGAAAGTGTGTCATAAATGAGGTCAACAAGCCAAGGTCAACCTGTGTTTACAGCTAGAGTCTAGGTCAGCCTGAATTTTCCAGAATAATCTCCCAATTAATGAATTTCAAACCCTAAATGACAAATTTGGATTTGACAATTAAAAATAAATAATTTAAATCAAATAGACGTAACAGTAATCCGTTGCCCCTGTTGTGTGTCTGGTGTTTTCTTTAGATATTTTCGGGCATCAGACAACTTAAAAGTCTCTTCTGTAACCCAGGTTTTTGTCTTTGGGCGATGGAAGCCAATGATGTGCTTGGCAGCTGCTGTCTTTACTGTGCTGAAAGTGTCTGTCGTCACTTTAACATCAACATCCATTACAAGGGGAGAAACTTTCCTCCATTTTGGCTTTGAATGACTTGCAGATGTTGGGATCTTTCAGTTGTTTAAGGTTGAATTTGAGCCTGATGTTCTTTGGCTTGTTAATTTACTTCAGCCTGACTCGGACGTTCATAATCAGGAGGTCGTGATCACTCCCAACAGCAACACCTGGGAACGTCCTAGTTTTTGATATATTGATGCCAGATGTGAAACGGTTTTGAACCAGTATGTAGTCAGTCTGGTTATGAATGGTTCAATTTGGCGCGTGCCATGTCCATCATCGTGAAACTTTATGTTGGCCTAGGGTGTTGTCTAATGACAAGTTGTTGTAGCTTGCAAACTCGAGCAGCAGTCTCACTCTTTCATCGGTAAGCTCATTGCAAGAAGGTTCACAATGATCTTCTCAGTCTCTTAGAGCATCTTCGCCAAGTTTGGCATTCCAGTCTCCTTCGATGATAAGCATGTGTTTTTTTACTGACCATGTTTAGAATACCATGGAGTGTGTTGTATAACTCATCTATTTCTTCATTATCATAATGGGTGATTGGAGTAGGGACTTGGATAATTGTGATGTTAAAGGGAGACGCTTTCAGACGAATGAAAATGATTCTGCTTGATATGGGGTGGGATTCATGCACAGATCCCTTGATATTGTAATAAATTTGGAGTATGTGTATTTGACAGCATCCCGTTTTTAATTTGTGCGAGTATTTGGTCTTCGGTGCCATGGAAACATTACTAGCCCGAAATAGTTAGCCAGTTAGTAGGAGCAAACATCACAGAGCCGAGTGTTAGTGAATTTGAACCATGCTGGGGTCGTTAGTAGTGAATTTGGGTACAAGCCGAACGACTGTCCCTTTTTGTAACATAGTCCATATTAAAATTCCGCGGTGTATAAAAGTGATGTGATTGAAAAGGCAGTATTTATGGTTGGAAATCAATAAATTATAGAATGGAAGCAATAGGTTGGAACTTGGTAGGTACCATTTATGTGTCCATAGTGGAAAATGGGCGTATGTATATGAGCGTGATACGCCGGAAATTCTATGGATTGACTGGCCTAGGGTCGCGCAGTTAAATATTTCCCAGTTAGTAAGGGAATACTATTGGAATTTCTATGGCATGACGGGCTTGCGGTACGGAAATAGGATGATAAAGAAGAAAACCATGCTAAGGTGCGGTTAATGGACTCTTGGGCAAACTGTCTCCTCTGATTATTAATTATAGCAGAGTCGACGTCTCTCTTTCCATTTTACAACTCAAGTTGTATGGAAGTCTTTGGAAATTTGGGGAAAACATATGACTTCCAGCGTGACTCGCGCCAGGGTTTTGACACCGTTCGGGCAAGTGAATACCCCTGTGCGTGTAACAATATCATTGTTTACAAGAAAGCCTACTCCATTTATCGACTTGTAAAAGTCTCCATAATAGTAAAATATATGCTTATAATTCGTATGGTGTTCTCCTGGGGCCTTCTATCTGACTTTACAGAGTCCGTGAATGTGTCAAATGTAGTGTTTCAGTTCATGTTTGAACTCTTGGAGTCTTCGTTCGTTAAATAATGAAAATGAGTGGTCTGTAAATATATGGAAACTGCATTGTTATTCTTGAATTACGGAAGAGTTCATTTCTCAGATCGGTTATAGGAGATGTCGTGTGCAATATGAATGCAAACATTGCCTGCATCATTAAGATTTATTTGGACTATGTTACTATGAATCATGATGACTGCCAGATTTATATGCATGTATTTTCTATTATTTATTGATGTATTATTGTAAATGGCTGTTTGCAAGTGTTACTTTCATAATTATATCCATCCCATCAATATTTCATATTTTTATTTGATATCTGTTTATGATATAAATTGCCTGACGAGTATTAAAATCTATGTCGACTGAAACAAATGCACCAAATGCACGTCACTTGACACGATTTGACAGCATTAATATGGTTGTATATGTCAAGAAATCGCAAAGGAAACAACTACAATATAGCCGAGGGTAGTCGGATATAAAAGATGCTCACTCTTTTATAAAAAATTCACAATTCAGAAAGTTATGGCGGCATTGAAGAAGATATATGCCTTAAAACCATCTATGTTTCAGCACGCATCACATGAAAGGTGTTGCGCTGTATGTCGACACGAATTGCACTAAAATTAATCGTGCGCAAAGAGCATTAGGTACATTTGTTTACATTTGAGACGCTTACGTGAAAATTCCCTGAAAAACAGACACCAAACTCATGTGTGATGATGAGCTCAAGGAACTATTGCATTACATGCTAAATATATGCCATATTGTACCTTTATACGGTTGATGTTTCTTTATCTGGAATTTCATTAAACATTTCAAAAGCTATAAGAGCTGATAGCCATAATTCATGGAAACTATATGGAGCAGAAGATATCATGAATTTTCTTAAAATCGATGAAACTGGGTATCCTGGGTGATATCAAAAGTAATCAAATCAGTATACATATGTTATGTCTGCTATCGGAATGTAAAATGCGTTGACCAGATTGCCATGCTATAAAAATCAATGATTTAAACAACAGCATATATATATATATATATATATATATATATATATATATATATATATATATATATATATATATATATATATATATATATATATATATAAACAACTTACGATAATCTTTAATAGCAGTCAAATGCCACTAAATCATGACTAAAATGCATTAATCAAACATAATGAAACACATACTGTTAATTCATGTGAAAAACATAAAAATAAGTCCTGTTCTTGGATAGCTTTCACTTGATGTATAATTGCTTATCAACGTAATTATAACTTTGGATCTGGTACTGGAAAAATTGTCAAATCAAAAAGTGACAAAAGCGTAAGATGTACTAGTAATTGTTTTTATTTGTTTTGTTTTTTTCTTACATAGAGGATAAACATATGAAGCTATAGTACTCAGCGTTTACGGATTGTTGTGGTCTCTCAATTTAGATACAAGACATTGCATGCATCACACAGTCCGTTTCTCCAGTATCCTACATTGTGGAAACTTTAATGGGACTGGTAATCTTAGAATAGAAAATGTACTACTCCTGAGAAGACATTTCGACCAATCCAGAAAACTCAAACGTTAAATTAGAATATATTATTGGTGGCGAAATCATATTTTCAAAGCCCTGTTATATGACCATGACAATGTATAACATTGTTAGATGCAGCAATAACTTTTAAAATAAATGAAGAAAGATTTGGTGAGAAGTGAGAAGGACATCAAATAGTAATAGTAATTTCTTTCTTTCTTCATTCCTTACAATAGTAATGACGTAGTCCAGAATTTTAAGTTTTTCTTGCTGTAATTTGTAGTGGTGGAGTATAAACTATATCTATATCTATATATATATATATATATATATATATATATATATATATATATATATATATATATATATACAACATTCATATACATGCACTAAAATTGTTTTGCGAATTCAAGAGTACACGTTGCGTGTTATATCCGTGAACTGGGGTACTAATATTTCATTTATCTCAGTCTTAATCATTTATTTTAGGTTTTTGCTGACGCGGATCGGAGTACACATAAGTATGTAAAGTCTATACCCATTCCATTGAATTAGCATAAAGGAACTTTATAATGTATCTTTTCATTTTTATATGAAGTTTATTATTGTTCAGAGTCAACAAGACAAGAGTCAACAAGACATATTTATGAGTTAGTAAATGAAGCCATAACCTCGTAGAAAATTGAACTGACGAGAAACAGCAGTAGATGAGTGCAAGTAAGGAAGTGGCGAATAACTTGCATAATGTTTTCTCAAACAATATTAAGCAATTTGTCTTGCTGGATATATCTTCAATGCATGTGATAAATATAATCATACATTTCACAGAATAGACTATTTTTCTTTAGTAGATTTAATTCGAATCAGCACGCCCTCGTTATGAATAAGAATTTCAAAAAAATTCTTTATATATCTTTGCTGTTAGTATTCCGGTCTGCTTTCTTAAGTCTGGTTTACTCAAATTCAAAGTTACAAAGAACTGGAGGTGAATGCTCTTGGCATTACCTGGGACTTAATGCTTTCCAAGGCCTATATCGATGGCGGAATCAGGCAGGATTGGGACGGTGACTTGAAAGTTGCTGTTTATACGGATGGCGAAGTCAACAACCCAGCCATTAACGGTACAATTTACCATTTCATCATTTCTTTAAATCATTTGTGCACAGTATGATATGCAATTAAGTAATTATATGTTTTTATTATGTTAAGATACTAATGGAAAACAAAGTTTTAACATCTTTAGGTTGATAAATGCAGAAAGTTTTGTTATGTTGGTAAATGACTGCAACATGAATTGCTATAGGGAATTCTCACATTGGGTCAATCTCATTAAAACTCCATCACTAATATATTAAGCCTTACAATTATCACAGTCCAGTTTGTCATAATTGTTTCGTCTCTTGTCCATTAATTCGAATGCTAATATCGGAATGTTCAAATTTAGTGCCGTTGGATTTTTAATGTTGTTTATATAAAGATTTTCTTGATTTGGTGTTTTACGACATGGCAATGTCATGCGGGGGATACTGGAATAATGTGTCGTGCCCATGTACACACTTAAGTGCAGTGTTCTAGTTGCTAATATAAACATTCCATCTTCTGAATCAGCAGCCTAGAAAAAAATAGGGGATAGGGTTAATAAATAAGGTGCTTCAGCCCATGACTAATGTCTAACAAATCTGTCAGTTATAGTATGTATGCCATGGAACAAACATTTGTCTGTACGAGAAAACTCAAATACAAACGGCAGCCGACCCGAACAGATTACGTGGTAGGATTAAAAAAAAAACATAGTTTAGGTTGCGAGTCCAGTACAGTTAACAAAAACTATAGTAGCTATTAATTAGCTTTAAAATTTAGTAACTGAAACAGATGCTTTATAACTATATTGTTCCTTTTCATCGCAGCAACATATTGGTCAGTTGAAATGTCAATATCCCTCCAAAGACTCATTAATGGCACAACAGCCACTCTTCCAAAGGGCAATGATGTATGGTCGATGATTTTTGCGAGGTAAGGAAGCTTTCTTATCACCTTACCATCAATATTTTGGAGCCTATTTTATGAACAATCGTAAAAATTGATATGTTGATGCATATCAGGAATAATAACTCACTGATGCGCAAACAATGTCACTTTACTCAATTCTGATTTTACGCCTTCCGTATCTTACATAATGAATACTAGTATGTATATTCATGTCAAAAGAGTAATTAGTTCATACTAAATCTATGTCACTGTGATCTATGTTATGCTTGAGTGATTAATATTTTATCATTATTCGTTTGTCACCTACACTAATGAAAACTGGTATGTAGCTACGGAATAACGTTGCTGTATTAGAAACTATCTGATCATAACCTAATTGCCACGATAGATAACTGATATTTTAAGCGTTTTGTTTGTTGCATGCTCATTTTTAGACTCTATTTCACACGTTCATGGAATTAGTGCAGCTGCATCTTAAAGCGTATCGTCAACCACACGAAACTTCACGGTGACCTCATTTGTTATGCTTGATAAACTTAATATTCTTTAGCCGTTTGTTTGTTACCCTCCTACTATTGGAACCAATTTTGCCTACACTCAAGACGATGACTATTTTGAAGCATCATAAGCTACATGAGCAAATTTTATCAAAACAGGTCAACGTGACTTAATTGTCATACTTAAATGACATTCATTCTTTCAATATTCTCTCAGTATACCTCACCATTTAATTGTCAACAATCATTAAACAAAATTGTTATACATCTCATGAAGAGAAACTCAGTCTTACGATAAGGATGACAATGTGGTATACCTTTTCCTCCTGAGTGACTTGTGCATTTGCATCCGTTCATTGTTACAGATTAAGTGTCGTAGACCTTATACCACATACACTCATGACCATTAATGAGTACGTGTATGCATTTTAGAGAGTGTAAGTCAGCTTTATTAAAACCAAGCTAATAGTTACCAAATGTGCACGCTTGAGATACTGTTTAGTTTTCAGATTTCTGTTATATGCACCTTTTAATTTCACTCAGGAGCACTACTATTTGGGTGCAACTCAAGAAAAATAACTCAATATTTTCCAAATCAGTCTAGTGTAATGATATTCACAGTCGAGTAACGTATGCATTTTGAGTCAGTCGTTTATTGCACCTCAATATATTTCATCCTATTCACCTAAGCTCATTATAATTGTTATCTATATAACTTCACTAAAAAAGATCAACCATAATAAAAATAGTTCATTGTGATCTAATTTTCACTCTTCTTTGACATGTGTATTTTAAGCTCATCATGACGTTGTCGTGATTTTGCATATTCTCATGTAAGTTTGGCTAAATCCGCATTAGAGTTACTCAACTATATGAGAACTAGGTCGAGGTGCCTTATTGCTTCCCTTGAGTGAAATGTTTTTATCGTTTTGGGATTTCTTGATTTGTTTGTGGAATCTTTTGTATATTTAACCATATTAGGCAAATGAAACTATTTTTTAACCCTACACTAATGTAACTGTGTATTGCTGCATCGTATATAGGTGTATATTGCAGTAAAATCTTATTCCTCCATATAGTGGCTCAGTGATAGTTCTCCCCTCCATATGGTGGCTCGGATCTTGGCTTAGAGTCTGTACCAGACCAGCATGGATTAGTTATGATGTCGTATTTTTCTTCTTCAGTTTCAATCTCTCGGTGACAATTATAAAGATTATATTTTCCTGGGAAATACTTGTGTTCTAAATTAATTCTTGGACAAAGATAGTTAGTGAAATTTTTAATTCTTGGAAAATTTTCGGATTATTTTTGGTTTTTATTTTCAAAACTGTAAATTTGTTCTGAAATTTACACTTGTTTTTCTAGGGAAATGAATTATTTGTTACATTTTACAAAGCTTGCTGTCTTCACTTTTTTGTTACTATTTATGAGAACCTTAACACGTAACAGAATTTAATTTTTTAGTTTTTTCAAATTATTTGGATACTAAGAGATTTTTATCTCTAGAGATATTTCCTATCCTAATTATTTATTGGAAACTGACAGTTATAAAATATGATATAATTCAAACACTGGAATAGTATTTACTGTGATTCCACAAAGAACTGTTAGCACATCAATAATACACTAACAACAGCATACGTCATCGTTTTCTATTTGGGATTTCATCGGAATTTGAACCAAATGTCATTAGAACATGTTATTATAAGGACTTCTATTTTTAATTCTTTGATTATTCTTTGCTTATTTTTTTTATTTGATTCGTAAAACGGTTGAATTTTACAAAGCTTGTTATAGTCACCTTTTTTAAACGTAACAGAAGAACACAATTATTTCCTATTGGATGGGTTAGGGTGGATTATTTTACGACATTGGATATTTGTAAATTGTCATAAAAGTAGCAGCATATGCGTTTACACCACTTATGATTGTATATAATTGCGTGTAGCTGGACGATTTTAGTAAGGTTTTTTCATTTGTTCTTGTTGTAAAGTCATTGTGGACAAATATTTTTATGTTGTGTTTAGCTATTATTTTTTAGAGGAATCGTTTGTTAAGACTCTTCATTGGATTTAAGAGGTGCTCATTGGGCTCACATACTTTTCTGTGACTATTGTGAATTATGCAGAGGAATTCTGGATAATGCCATTTCGGTACATCATGAATGTTGGCAGGCCTTTGCATTTGAGGATCTGAAATTCTTTCCAACATTTGATTCTTGTGAACTTCAATAGTTTAGGATTATTTTGACTTCAGTTCATGCTGTAAGTTATGTGTATATTTTAAGGTGTAAAATTAAAAATGAAGTTATTTGTTGGGTTCGTTTCTTTGTGGTACTTAGCTTGTGACCACAGAGTCGCAAAATGATATATTAGTACATTAAAGGACGTCATTTGGAATACGATAGGAACTCATTCATAATACCAATAGAACTGTCTAGGATTTCTTTAACCATCCTGTGTGTTGTTTTCAAATTTTCATTTTTCATTTTTGAGAAAATAATTATATTTTAATTGGATAAAACATTTTGGCTTTCAACCATTTCCTTTCTTAGACAAAATAAGACCACAGAGTTCAAGCCCATCCCTATTAAGATTTTCAGAGACACGTGAACTTCTCAGAATTTGTGTTACTGTCAAGAACTGCGCCATTTTCCGGCAAGTCTTCTTCATGTAAAAGTGTTGTTATTGAAGCTATAGAGCGAGTATTTGATATATATTCTCCTCCATTGTGTTAATTTGTCAACAAACCTAGTATCAGGGCCCGTGATTATATGAGTAGTATTTTCTTTGCACAGTAATGGTGTTTATTTCTTATTTGGTAATACCCTAGATGGAGATAATGCTATGGTTAATCCACTTGTAACTGAAAATAAATGGATGGATGAAAGCGTTAGTGCCATTGAAGCCTTTCGAAAGTTCTTTGATCGACTCAGTGTTGAAAATTGCACAATTAGTTTAAGTAAAATGACTTTTTGCCCTGTGTTATGTATGTTTATATACACATACATACATACATACATACATACATACATACATACATACATACATACATACATACATACATACATACATACATACATACATACATACATACAATTTATGAATAGAGATAAACGGTTTTGTTAATATTTGTATCATATATAATGCACATTTAATAAAAGAAATTATTATACCTTGATATATGATTGACGAATGTTTAATATTTCTTCAGAATTCAAATTATTAATTAAAAATATTATGCGTGCATAATACTTATGATCATAAAATAAATACGTATTTCATAAATAAGTAATCATATTATATTAAAAATTAATTTTTAAATGCCCATTCATTTTTTTATATAAAGAATTAGTAAACTTATTTGTATGATATTAGTTTATGCATCCACTATTCAGGTTATTTTGTAAATTTGAATAATATAAAAATATTCATAACTAATTGTAAACAGCCGCTCAATTTTTAAAAAAAATTTATTAAGAAATGTCGTTTTGAGTTTCAGAATTTAGACCTTTCGGATGGTGAATCCAGTATGTTTCCTTTAGCAGACGTTCCATCTCACCATCAGCTATTATAATAATAGGTTGAAAAGATATATCTAGCAAAGTATTGGAACTATTGCTAAATATGCTGCAACATGAGATGAAAATGATTGATCGTTATATTTTTTTTATGTTTGATCTATGTTTGTTCAAAAGTTTAAATATGTGTCGACTGGTTTTCCCAATATTTTTGATGCAACGTTTTGCATCTGATCAAAAAAATGACATTCTATTATGCCCATATATTGTCACAATGCATATTAACTGTTTCTTTTCGTAATTTTACTATTGAAACGTGTATTTTCATTAAATAAAAGAACAGTACGAACATCTGTCTCTATTACATTTAGTTGGTTTACATGATTTTACATGATATACATAGTATAGAATGAATTAGGAAATATTTAGTCCTTTTATTAGCAAGTGTGGGCTTGTTTCGTATAGCGATTTAACACTTCCTCTACATAGTAATTATTTAAAATCCCAATATTTATTGATAGTTTTACCTATATTAGGCACATTTGGATTATATTCAATAACACAATTACGTGCTCGAAATATTCAGATTAATTTGGATACTAGCTGTACCGAATAACTAAAATAATTTACGGATATTTTTATTTATAGCTGTATCAGAAAAAGTGTGAAGTAATTTAAAAACGTTTTGGAATTGCATCATAGCAATTCTTCTCTACTGTTGACACATCAGTACCTTACAGACCATCATTCAGAGTACCATTATCACTCATTCAAAATACCTCGATACTTTTTGGACTCAATATAACTACATAAGATTTCATTCGGCACAGTGTAAATTAGTTTTACGTTTTCACATTGTATTTTAGGGAAATGCATTATCTTTAATTTTCAATTATACTAAACAATTTGGTTTCGATCTATTGTGTTACCCATTTTAAGACCATAATTTTAAGAATATATATATATATATATATATATATATATATATATATATATATATATATATATATATATATATATATATATATATATATATATATATATATATTGAATAAATGTTTGCGGCGATTAAAGGTCTACAAAAAGTATCGAAACTTAGGTGATGAACAAGAGTCAGTGCAAACAAAATTTAGTATTGAAAAAAAATTGTTGAAAGTTGCAACACAAAACACACTTGAATCAATTTGCAATTTAGTTTGGGTGTGTAGAAGTAGGTTGTACTGTTCCACTTATATTAATTTATAATCGTTAAAACACTTACTTTCGAAGATGCTGATGTGCTATCAATCTTGATGTATAACAATGATATGATCCATAAAGTATTTAAGTCATTCACAATAAGCCCCAAAATTGTCTTGGTCCTAAAGTATCAATGTATGAGCACTTTGTAATTCCAATGAATAAATATAATTAAAGGTTCCTCTCAAATTAGATCTAAACACCAATGAAGGTAGAGATAGGAATCAATAATTCCTAAGTAAATAACCTTAATATGAAAACCTGAGAAAAGTTAAAAGGATGAAGATGAAAGTCGAGATTTCATTTTAAAACATTCCAATTTGTAAACAAGAGCATGTATTTAAAGGGAGAAGACCCATGTCCTAAATATAGATCCAAGTAGAGATGTTTCCCTACAATTGATAATTATTTTAATATATAATCTACTATCGAAATCAAAACATTTATATGTATTATGTTGTTTAGAAAATGGTCCTTACCCATAAAAACAATTTTAATTCATAATACTGATTAACATAGCATCACGATGTTATACTAAGCAGTGGGTTTTCGTCTTAGGTTCTAATCTAATCATCGTCACTGTGGCGATTATCCATGTTACAAAGGGTATGTAACTGTGTAGGTATTAATTTTTTATTTTAATCTAATTATTGACAATCATGCGACTATTTAGATTACGTGTGTATGCAACTGTATGCTGCTGAACATACGAGTGCTGCATTTTCCTTTAAATTTCGTTACATATCTTTATATTTAATTTTTTCTAGGTCAGAGTGGAGGCTACTTATCCAAAACAGAACCTTCATAAAGGTAGTTTATAGTATTTTTAAAGTAATGAAATGTATGTTCTCGCTTCACAATCAATGTTATTCGTCGTGTCAATCAAATGTGGCTAGGTTTTCCATGATTTTAGATAATATTCCGCTTTTTTGTTCATGGCTATGTCTTTCTCGTCATAGGAGTATATTCTATGAAAACACTGCGTTGTTATGTAGCATAATTTACCCATAACATCATCTTCATATGTAACTCATGAGAGAAGACAACATGATAGTGATCGATGCATCAGAATGTATTTAAAAGTCGTTTCACACACTGTTTGGCACATTAATTTATAAAATAAGTTTTTATCACATGATACACATACTGTTACATTTGTGCTCTTTTCAAATGAAATTGATGAAACTCGATTAAATCGTTTAATCGCACAATTTGTTGACTCGTTCAATAAATTTAGTTTAAAAGAGAAATGATAGAACATCTTTAAAATTCTGTACTAAAAAAATCAATAATCATACAGTATTTTAATTAAAATTATTTTGTTTTTAAATCCATATGCAGTTACTAACAAAGCGCCATATGGCATTACAGCAAGTTAAAACTGGATCTAGTTTAAAAATCATACAAGAATCTATCAGAATAATTCTATTTCGTTTTTTCTAAATCCACGTTTTATGAGAGAGAGAGAGAGAGAGAGAGAGAGAGAGAGAGAGAGAGAGAGAGAGAGAGAGAGAGAGAGAGAGAGAGAGAGAGAGAGAGAGAGATTGTTCTGTCATGAAATTTAATCCCTCAGCAAAACGTTTATGGTGAATTTAATGTTGTAGCTATAAAAAATTAAGATTTGTGAACTTTGTTCTCTGATGTTGTCTATTTCCACGAACAGTCCATGTGATAACAGTGTAACAGGAATGATGCAGCGTTGGATTTGAAAACACTAAACACAGTTACATGAATGAGATGGATTATATATATATATATATATATATATATATATATATATATATATATATATATATATATATATATATATATATATATATATATATATATATATATATATATATGTATATATATATATATATATATATATATATATATATATATATATATATATATATATATATATATATATATATATATATTGCATATTAATGATAAATCAATCGGACACTTTGCACATGCGCATCTAGTCCAACGATGCAGATAACAAAATGATGTGCATGAAGCAATGAAATAAGAAACTTAAATCATTACGAAATGGCATTACAACAAAAAATATAAGATCCCTGACCTCAAAGGATACGATCAACGTGCCGAACAGTCACCATATAGGATTAATGTATGGATTAAGCACAATTATGGTTCGCATGTGAATATATGAAATTGATATGAGCGATGTAAACTATTTATAAAGAAGTATTGAATACGTATAATGTATTTTTGATTGATATATGTTTCATAAGCAACATATGATGGGTGCATTTTTTTTATTTTTGATCATACATTGAGTTTGATTCTCACACATATAGCGACCTTGAATTGGACTGATTAAAAATTAAACATATGCTGTTTAACTCGTGCAGTCCATTCAACAAGCACGACATGTTACGATCTCACAACTATCTTTCAACGATAAAGGAACTGCCTCATTGGTCCGTTCCAGCCAACTTGCGAAGAATGCCCTGAGAGTCTTTTTATTTAGCAGGTCCAGAATTTGTATCGCTTTATGCTGAGTCACCAAATTTCGTGCTTCGAAACTACATCACCATCAACCACAGTACCCAAGTTACATAACAAACACAGTACCTACGTTACATAACAATCACAGTACCCAAGTTACATAACAACCACAGTTCCCACGTTACATAACAATCACAGTACCCTTGTTATATAACAACCCCAGTACCCACAAAACCGATGTAATTGCTTGTACATATATTATGCAAAAATGCATTAATACACACAATTTTATGACAGGGAAAATCTGGAAGCAATGGTATTTTCTTCACTTTTTTTGTGGTCTTAATTTTTAAAATTCTTCAACGAACAGTTAAATTAAGATTCAAAATACATTATGTTAGATATATTGGATGATGCTTTGATTTTTAATTATGAAGAGTAATCACCATACCAATCCAGACAATTTTATCAGAATCTATCCCAAATGCCTGTATTACAGTAAAATAGATTTAAAGCAGCATAATTATACCTATTTACCTCTGAATGATAACATATAAAATTAAAACTCAATTATAGATGAACATATATGTCAAACATGCAACACAAATTGAATTCCTACCATCGTAAGCATGTGTCTTCCGAGTAAACGTGATAGAGTGTCATTCGTTTAAAAGGATATTTCAAAACTTTGTTTCATTTAAGCGTTTTGTCATGAAATACGTTCATTGCTTATTCCAATTATATCCGGCCCCGTCGATTTGCGAGAAAAGTCTGTACACGTGGAAGGGGTCCCGAGGGGCCATGTGGTCTAAAGCGCTCTCCGTTACGGATCACTGCCATCTCACCTCTGTATGATGGATTCGAGTCTCAGATTCAGCCAATGTGGGTATGTAAGAATGCTTGCCAGTAGCTGCTCGTGGGTCGGTGGTGCTTTCTGGGGTTTTCCCGGGTTTTTCCTCCACCATTAATACTGGTCGCCACGTATAGCCTATCGTGTGCTGAAAAATGGCGTTAAACCCTATAACAACTGTACACGTGGTGTAATTAATCAAAATGCCCAAGGACGGCGTCCTCGTACCATACATAGCAAAACTGAGAAATCTGTATGTAACTTGTTATAATATAGATGCTTGCTTTAAATCCGGACAAGATTTGCTAACGTTGCTGATTCGTATATTTACTATATTACATTGACTTGTCCTAGAGAAGGAATTCGCTTAAGTAATGATGGTACAATCAACGCGCGCAAGCAAATAACATCTTGAATCATATTGCACATTATGTGGGAATATAAACATATACACTCGAAACTTCCGCATAAGTGACAACGACTTCGCAATAGACTGATAAATTAGAAATTAATCTCATTGTCTAAAACTAAATTAAATTTTACCACTGTTATTTACAGGATGCCGCCAGTGATGCCGATTGGTGGAGTTGGGAGGTAACTGGGGCCGTAAATCTTCACATCCCCAGTAGGTAATTATTAACAACAGAGAGATGTTTTATAACATTTCTTGGTAAATTGACATTTATTTTGCTCGATCTTTTCATTTGGGTTAGTATGATGCTCGAAGATAAAAGATGTCACGTGTCATGCAAAAAATGTTCACTTTGAAGATTTATAATAATTTGTGTCATTATGAAGCTCGAAACACTAAAATGGAAAGAAAAAAATATTGCTAATATATCTAGTAACAAAACTCTGTGTCTAAAAAGTTGCTCAAACCTCATAACTGGCAAAAGAAATAAAAGTGTCACCTTTGCACGCATTTATAGTCTCGATATGCAAAGGGTGTGGTTAATAGGAAATGTGTTTTCAAAATGCAAGATTTGATTTGAACGTAATGTCATGTAATGTATAAGTACATATTGTGTTTGATGATAAGTTATTGACTTAAAGCTATGTGGTCCTCTATATTTCTCAGACCCTATTTTTTTAATATCCCGCCTTTATATCTTACTGGTATTTATTTATATGGGTTACTACAAACAATTATGATACATTTGTATGGCTTGCGCTAAACGATTATGACACATTCGTATGGGTTGCTACAAACGATTATGACACATTTGTATGGGTTGCTACAAACGATTATCACACATTTGTATCGGTTGCTACAAACGATTATGACATTTATATCGGTTGCTACAAACGATTATGATACATTTGTATGGGTTGCTACAAACGATTATGACATGATTGCCATTAGACACACATTTGTATTGGTTACTACAAAAACTACTAGACATATTTGTATCGGTTGCTATAAACCATTCGCACACACACACTTGTATGGGTTGATACAAAATATTATAATACAGCGGCGTCGCAAGGGTTGGTGTCACCCAGTGCGGTAAACTCATGGTGTCACCTCTCCAGACTTCCACCATGGATTTCTTCTTCTTAAAATAAGTCTTAAAATACGTCCACAGTATAAAAGTGGCACCCTGTGCCTGCTAGTCATGTATTTAACTATGATCGGTTATCCGCTTATGAAATCCGACTAGACCGAGCAGTGTGTGCTCTGTAAAATTTGCAATTTTTCATTTTGGTGTCACCCCTCTGAGATGGTGTCACCCGGTGCGGTCCGCACCCCCCTAGCGACGCCACTGTTTTAATATACGTTTGTATGGGTAGATAGGAACCATTATGGCACACATTTGTATCGATTGCTACAAAAACCATTAGACACACAATTGTATGGGTTACTACAAAAAACTATTAGACACATATATTGTGTCGGTTGCTATAAACCATTCACACACACACTTGTATGGGTTGCTACAAACCATTATAATACACGTTTGT
This sequence comes from Unio pictorum, assembly GCA_030141615.1. Lineage (NCBI taxonomy): Eukaryota > Metazoa > Mollusca > Bivalvia > Unionida > Unionidae > Unio > Unio pictorum. The sequence goes on from JARLTB010000022.1 coordinate 14,656,756, forward strand.
ATGGGTAGATACGAAACATTATGGCACACATTTATATAGTTTGCTACAGAAAGTCCTAGACACATATATTGTGTCGATTGCTATAAACCATTATGGCACATATATTTTGCATATTAAATTGAGCACTACGTTTGAACTTAATCATGGTCACATAAAAAGGATATTATTATAAAACACAACACATTTCGAAAGCGATAAAGAAACATTTAACTGCAACGAAAGCGCTTTGAAACAATATAGTTGTTAGAACTAGATTTCGGACGAGACTTGTACGAAGTACATGCATTGGCATCATAGTGTCACAATGGTAAACACACATCATAAAGGAATCACCATATGCATTTGAATCAATCATCCCAGATAAGCCAGTACTGCGCTGGAAAGGTGCTGGTCTCAGGTTTGACTAGTATGCTGGTCTCATGTACGACTTGTATACTGGTCTCATGTACGACTTGTATACTGGTCTCATGTACGACTTCTACGTTTGTCTCGTGTACGACTTGTATACTGAGCTGCGTGAAACACACAACACACAATGATCCTAAATTCCTAAGGGGGAAACAGCCAACAAAGGAGATGTTACCAACGTTAGTGGTAAGTGGTTACTTTCCAGCTTGCTACACACAGATGTCACCACCGTTAGTGGTAAGTTACTAAGTAGTTACTTTCCAGTCCGCTACACACAGGAGATGGCACCACCGTGAGTGATAAATGCTTACGTTCCAGTCAACTACACTCAGGGACTGAGGCTTTAAGAACTGAAGTGTGTTTTTGCTAAACGTTATAGAACATATACCGTTTTCACTCAATTTAGAATTGCAACATTTTATCACATGAGAAACCGCTACTGATTTGAAAGTTCCTGTTTATCGCTGCTAACTCCACTGAGCATTTCATGTTGCCAGTTTTTTAATGCATCATTCTGTAAAATCTGTGACAGATTTTATTTTCAAATGAGAAGTTCTCGGATGATATCCGATTGAATTTTGGTCAATAAATGTAAGGTGCCTACGCAGTTCCAAGATATAATTCCTGCTGGGTCAAACACAATAATGCTTCCATTACATGTTATACGTAGGCGCATGGTAGACTTTAGACTGAAAAGCATTGGGGTTCTGAATGAGATTAACAGTGTATTTAGCGATAAATATTGTTATAGTACTTGTGTTCTAGTCCTGTGTAGATATAGTTTCACCTTTTTATTGATAGAAATAATTAGGATTGTGAAGGCATATATATTGTCTTAGATCGACGTTAGTCAATGTGTACGGTCATAATAACGTTGATGACCTTGCTTTCATAAAAATATGTAAAGGATATTATATATTTTAACATTTCTATTTGTTTGTGGTGACTGGAATGTCATTCTGAATAATGACCTTGATTCCAGTTTAATTCTTTATATATAATAAACATTTCAATGCACGAGGATCAGTCATCGACATCACGAATCAACTTAGTTTGCTAGATCCACGGATAGCTGCCAATCCTGACAGTAGATGATAAAAGACAACAGTCAAAGTCTTTTCAACAAGTTGATTGTATTATTATCCTTTAATCACTAAGGACATGTTTTAAATATTATTGACTCATCTATTGTTTCTGGCTATAAAACAGATACTTCAGCCAAAACAATAACATCTGATATCTGCATTATTGCATATATGTTATTGCTAGATGTTCTGGGTACTGGAATCAATTTTAAGCCATTATAGCGAAATGAATATACGTTTTGGGTCAAAACCAGCAGATTAATAAGATATGAGGGAAACAAAAGGCGGAAGGTGAAACTATATAACCAAAATGTCCACACCTCTATGCTAATACTTTTGCAGCTGGGGACTTGTGCAATTCAAAGTAAACAAGTTGGACAAAACGTTTACCGACGATCGCTGGCATGTCTACCGTGTTTTGTATGACATGTTTGACGCTCTCAAAGTAAGAGTTAATGTGATCATTATCATTTCCATATTTTCTATTTTATAGCTGTATCATATTTAATAATGAAGATGAATTGATTGTTTTTAGTTTTATAGCAGTATTATAACACATTTTTTTAAAAAATCTAGATTAATTGAATATTTTCTATTTTATAGCTGTATCACATTTACAAATCAATATTAGTTGAATATTTTCTATTTTATAACTGTATCATATATAAAAATAAAGATTAATTTAATATTTTCTACTTTATAGCTGTATCATATTTAAAAACCAAAATTAATTGAACAGTTTTTTTATAGCTGTATCATGTTTAAAAATCAAGGTTAATTGAATATTTTCTGTTTTATAGCTGTATCATATTTGCAAATCAAGATTAATTGAATATTTTCTATTTTATAACTGTATCATATTTACAAATCAAGATTAAGTGACTAGCTTTTATTGTATGTCAGTATAATAACATAATTAAAAATCAATATTAATTGATTTTCTTTTTTTCTTCTTCTCATTATCATAACATTTTAAAAATCAAGACTAAATTTTTATAGTTTCTATTGTACATCAGTATAATAACATAAAAGTCTAAATTAATTATTTTTTAAAAATAGTTTATATTGAACTTCATGTTTATTTGGTCCTGGTTGCATTTTGTTTACAACTAACGTTAAATGTATATACCACCATTTGAAAATCTTTCATACATTGAAAAAGTTTTCTGCCTTGACCTACCTTTTGCTTTTGTTCAACTTGACCAAATTAGAGTCAACTGTAGGGCGATTGTAATATAGACCATCATACTGATGTACAAGATATTAATGTTAAATACTGAAAAATATAATTCGTATGTTATGACTTTTGTCTATTTGTTTTTTCTCGTACCTCATAAGCGGTATCAACTGACTGAAATGTCGATTAACCAGAACGATACACTAATGTTGCGATTAGAGACACGTTTACTACTACTGAGTGTCGGAAAGTAATTTTGGAAAGCCAATGCCTAATATGTAAGATAACAGTTTAAGCCATCTGAACTTTTAGAGCTAACATGAAAAGTGCATGGTCAAATTGTGCAATGGGGTATTTTTGTTAAAGTCATTCAAATCAATGCTTGCAGCATCTTATTAATGTTAGCAACGTTTATTATGTAAATTTATGTATTGTGGTTTCATAATTTTGCTCAATTTTCAGATATTCAAAGCAAAATACGGCATGTATACCACCGATCTAAAAGATCTGGATCTTCCTTCATACATATTTACTTCACAGTGTGCATCATTGCCCATTGTGACGCTTACCCAAACTGGTGGAGTGGACGATTTCAGTGTTTCTCTCACCTCAAAGCTACCACACGCTGGACGTGGGCACATACGGGGTGATCGATATATTTGGTTTGATTGATATTTTGCGTGAAAGGCGGTCACAATTCTGAATAGTTTGACTTGATTTGCTATTGATCCATCAATAAAATCTATTCTTAGTTACTTTGTACGATGTATAAATATTTTAAAGAATGTTCATTAACATATGATATACGTGAAGACAGTGTGATGTTTTTTAAGTTAAGAGTTATATTAAACCATTAGATTGTTTGACGAGACCTCAATCACTTTAACCATTCCATCAGTTTTAACAGTGCGTAAACGAACTTCAATTTGCTTCCTTCTTCTTGGTACATGTAGATAAAAAAAATTGTATTCACTGAAGGAAATGAAATCGATGATCTTACATTTGTCATAACTTACAATGAAATGTTTCAAAAGAGTTTAATAATTTACGTCTTTGATACGCATTGGTGAACGTAAACATCAAAATTATGCAACGAGTTTTAAACATTTAATTTCAAATTTAACACAAATGTTAGAAGAGGCTAAATTGACATTTATGAGAATTTTGCATTAGTATAGCACTATTGTATACTATTGGAAATTTAAAATTGGGGTCACTATGGTCACATAGAATTTAACATTAGAGCTACTATGAACCTTATGTGAAATTAACATTACGATAGTACTTTAATGCAACAAATGCTAAAAGAAAGGTTCAGAATAGATAATGGGTACACGGTATTCATAGCCAACAAGCAATCATAATGACTAATACTCGTCCTTACTGAACAACACAAACTGTCAGTTAACGGGATGTAAAGTCTGAGTGAGTTTTTTTACAAACCCACATCACACATTTTTGAAGAAAAACACCCGCACCTAGACACAAATGGATGAAGGAAATTAAGAAGTAGATGACAGTCATTAATATGCATAAATGCAAAGCAGCAATCACCTTTCCTATCCATCTCCATAAGTTACAAACAACACAGATGAGGAAACAGGAACTTATTTGCTCTCTAACAAATCTGCAAGTATATAAATGGAGGAGATATCTCATATAACTAGGATGTCTAAACACAAACAGACTTTAGTAGGATCTATTATATTGATTTCTTACATGTGTACCTTTATTTAAGAAAAGAAACAAGGAGTGTATTTGTAGGTTCTTTTTATTTCTAACGTGCTTTTGAAACTTTTAGTCATGTATTTACGACTTATGCAGTATATCAGTAGTGTAGCAGTTTGGGTAGTATTGAGAATGGCTTTTTTTGTGTGTGTGTGCAACGTTCATACCACTCTTAGCAGGGAAAACCTCTGAGTCGGCTTCTGCAAGTTGCACACATTCTCTCCTACAATTTCGAAACCACACGTCCATATGCACGATGAAGCTGATAAGCCTTCTTAACCCAGTCTTCTGTTCTTAAGATGAGATGCTGTTGTGATTAAGTTGGTTACTATTGCTGTCGTTGCTGCCTCTGTAGTCAATGTTGAGATAGTTCCCACTGATTATATAGGAGTTTCCGCATACTCGTTCTGTTGATATAACTGATGTTGATGAGCTTACTGATCACATGCCTGACTGCTTATCTCTTTCGTTCTCTTTATTTCGGAACTGCTTTTTCCAACCAGGTCTAGGAGGTTTCGACTTCCTTGAAACGAGACCATGATTAATCTGCAAGAACAGTATTCATAATGATTGCCGAAACGAGCGACCCAGCTCCTTTCTATAATTGATGTGATGGAACAAATTCCATAGGTTTGCTGCACTAAGGTGTTACAAAATAATCTGATGATATGATACGATGATGTAATTGAAAATACCGCACTGAAAAGAAAGAGAATAGGTAGTGAGAAATGTACGAACAGAAGGAGAATTTAAAAAGTTTGAAATAATGAAGAGACATCCTACTAAATCAACATTTTAATAAGACCCACTCAACACATATGCTCACTAAGTAATACTGACAACAAAGAATTAAGAACGTTGTTACTCTTCATGTATATTGTGTAATTTCTGACTAGAAAATAAAGAAACTGTAACACAATTCAGCATTTTGAACTTGAATATATTAACATAGTTTTCAGCATTTTTCAACAGACATTGTGAACAATGTCCAACACACATAGGTGCGATGGATTCTAAGGTTACACTGACGACGAAAATATACATAATGTTGTCTACAAACGATGGAATCTGATTCTAGTGTGTTCCTGAACGCGGATTGTCGACGAATGCGATGAAACAGACTCGAACGTTTTCGAATAAATTGTTTCATGTTACTATAAACGATAGGATTTATTGTGACAACTACGGACTGTGTGAGGAGGTTATACAGTTTGCATTTATCCTTTCATAGACCACGAAACTCACAAGTAATGACGAACAATTATTTCAAACTCGTTATTTTTTTTTCTTTAAACTGTTCTGTGTGGTACAAAGATATGTAGGCTTAATTCTTACACTAATGAACGATGGCTTCGATGCGCGTCTATTGAATGTTAGTACATGTAATTTTGTTGTTGTATGGTTTAACGCCATTTTGCAGCACATGATAGGCTATACATGGTGGCCAATATTAATGGTGGAGGAAGAAGTCAGGAAAACCCCAGAAAGAACCACCGACCCAAAAGTAAGTAGGTATTATGAATGATATAAATAAATCTGCATAGTCGAATTTTTCTCTTGATAATCTTTTAAATTTTCTTTTTACTAAAGATCTTGTGTTGGTCTGTTGAAATTAACGTTGACATAGAAGACAATATTCAATGGTTATCAGCGTGATTGCTTTAGCAATATAACGATCATATGACCTCAACAAAGCTTTTTGTTGACGCTGCTTCTTATTTGCTCCCACTTCTCTTTTTATTTTCATGCTTCGTCGCGGTTTTAAATTCGTGTTGTATTTGTAGTGCTTAATGCTACCGGTCATCTATGTCGACGACAAGATTTTCAGAATATGAGCTTTCAATAGCCCAGGGTTACTTCTCTCAGACGGCTGACTGCATCGATGTTGTCGACGTCTGCAAACAGGACCACCTTTACTATTGAGTAGAGTTTAGAAATGTCCACACATAATGGAAATCTCTCTCATCAGAGCCTTAGTCTGGTGTAAAATCTAATCCCCAAAACAACATACTCTAGCTTTATCTGAGTTGGAAATGCTGAAATGATATATATATATATAAAAAAGACAATCAATTAATCTTTATCTTAGTACTCAGTGATTATGTCGCATCGGAGCCACGAACGATTTCGAATAATTTCTCTGAGTAAAATAAGATTCAAAACGTCTGCAAGACACCTCTCCATCTTAGGTATATTTTGCACTGGAGACATTGTGGTGATATATTTGAAAATGATGCTGATCCAACAGTTCCACTAACGGCTGCATTGCTGAGGATGAAAACTGTTCCATATATTCAAATTGTGTTTGTTTATTGGCGTGCATACATACATACATACATACATACATACATACATACATACATACATACATACATACATACATACATACATACATACATACATACATACATACATTGTAAAATGATGAAAGCAAAGGGACAGATATACTAAATATCTTTACAATCCCCAAAACACTGGATATTACAAACCCCAAAATTAGCTAACGGCTTAAAGATTACATGTATGGAGTTACACACTACGTCACCATCACACTTAGGTACCAGTCACATTGGTCAATCAAGCCGTCAGTCTTTCAGGTTGGCCAATCAAGCAATCAGCGCCCACCAGTCTCGCTTAGCAACGTCCGATCACCTGCTACACTGTTTATTCAACTCAACGGCTGATATGGTTCCTCTTTACATCTGTTTTGCTACAGCTAGTACCACGTCAGCTATACAGCTACGACTCCGATCACTCCGATTGGTTGAAAATAAATCGAACGCCGTGTACTGTGCCTGACACTGGGAAATACGATAAAACGTAATGACGTTATATATGGTTAGCTATACATCTTACATTATTGGCACAATAATTACAAACCAAGACAGGTTCAAGTGTGAAAGTTACCGTGCCGGTAAGAATCATACGTTAATAAACGTTTTTTAAAAGTACAACTTTATATTGCTAAAAAAAACATCTTGTAAGTCAAAAAACAATAATAGAAATTATGTTCATTATACTAGCCGCAGCTACATTGACAATATACAAAATAAATGTGGTGATAACATATACACAATAAATTAATAAATTAAAAAACATACCTTTACAGCTGAAAATGTACAAGTCCTTTAAGTATTTGTTGACATCTCTCATTTCTCCCAAGCACAAACCTGGTTTTAAGCCAAGAGATTGCATCTTAGTTTTCTAAATGTGTGTGTTTTGCATTGTGTCCCTGCACCCATCATATATGTACAGCGTTGGGATAAAAACAATAAGTAAAAGTGCTAAATAAGTTGTTTTGTCAAGGACAATCTAAGACTAAACAATTCTATAAATGTGTGAAGATGAGTCAATACAAAATGTGGAAGGGTATTTTGACAATGAGTGAACGTGCTTCACAAAAGATGATTTGGAGTATGTGGTGTAAAGATTTGCATGACCTATCCGTACTGCCATTTTTATATCCGTAGACCAAAACGCATCGTAACTTTCTTGTACCAGAGTTGGGAACCTACCCGTTGTTTATCGTCTTGGTTGACAGACCTTTGCAAGGAAAATATGAGTTGTGAATTGAAAACCCCCTGTATCTAGCGAAAACGTATAAATCGAATGGATACATGGAAAACCTAATTAGGTTGCGAAGATGAGCATCCAATTCGAAAACCAAAATATAATCAAGCCTATCATCCCCACAGGCTACATTCATTGACCATGATTTCATGGGGTAGCCATCCACTTTCACGTCGATCACTGTCTGGAATGTTAGATTTATACAGAGTGTCTCCTATCAAAGACCAAAATCATTGACTTTATGATAAAAAGCATGTATATACTCGATTGAATGATGCTTTTACAAAGATATGATTCCATGGTGTGTGGACTATATCGTGTTTATTATCTTTAACGTTCTTGAATTACCTTCCTTTGAACATTCAGACATGTTTTGATAGTCAAATCTTTCGTAGCTTTTTTTATTGTGAATGCTCTAGATAATAAGGTTACATATGAAGCCTATTTTTCGATTTCTTGTCTTTAGATCAGAACATAATTTGCACAGAGTTCGAATTTGCAGCATTGTCAACCTTAAATAAACATTCACGTTTAATAATGTTTGTTTTGTTTTTATTTTGAGTTAGATATGCTTCTTATTATTATTAAACATGTCGATTTAGAAACAAACACGGCCTTGGCTAGGTTTTATTTCTTGGAAACAAAGTTTGTTTGATTTTTTTTCTTGGTAATGTTTTCCTCCATGTCTGCCTACACAATCACAGAAATATGTTTCATTACGTCTGTGCTTTTCTCCACAGATAGTGGTGCGATAACCATTCTTTCAATGAAAATGAAGAAGCCTGCAGTGCACACATTAAAGAGTAGCCTGGTTTGGCTATGTACAGAACGTTTGTTACTATTTGTCCATGACAAAATTGTTGAGTAAGAAAACCAAGTTAATTGGTCTGTAAAATGATTGGTGCTTTTTGTGACTTAACAGCCATTCATTAGAATGCACTAATTCTTTCACCTCCAAATTTGGTGTCATTCATTATATTGTCTGTTGATGTAATTGATGTAATAGCTGGTGTAATATTTATTCAATATTACAATCATGATGTAGATCATCCAGTATGTTTCTAAGAAATTAAACAAACACCATTGACATTACACCACAATAGGGAACTAATGTTTGGCTTTAATTGTGACTTTGCAACACTTTGAAATGTCAATTATTTCAGCTCCTTCTCCAATTATTGTATGTAGTGATCACAAAAACATATTGACATTAGCACATCAAACTAAAAGACAATCTAATAGGAGAAAAACTTTCACCTGTATGGAAATACTATGTTGTTTCATGTATACTTTGTGTCATTCATAAGATTTGATTTTATGCAAGTTTATATCGTATGTTCGTTATTGCGTACATCTATCATTCTTTAGAATTATTTGTAGTCATTATAACAATATATAACTTTATTTTGAACTTGGCTTTTTTCAAAATCAATTTTCTGTTCTACCTGACATTAGTAATACATTTTGGTTTCTGAAAAACATATTAATCTCAATCTGAGTCCAGAAGATCGTAAATTATTCATGATGTGCCGATCTACATGTTGTTAATCACAATATATATTATAACGTTTGCAAAAGACCCAATTATCTTGTAACATTTGGAACTTCCAGAATAATCTTGTTTATCTAAACAATATATATTCGTGCTGCAAGCTGAGTGATTTGTGTTATTGTTATGCCCAGTATTTCATTTCAGCTGGGATTTATGTATTTACATTATTTTAATTGAAGGCAATCTTCTATGGAAATATAAAGTGCTCAAATATAATATTAATTACAACAGAGACTTGGATTTATAGTAAAATATAAATAAAGATATAGTATTTTTTTATTATTCAACAAAAGACTGTTGGAACATCACTTAACACAAGCCATCACAGAAACAACACTTACAGCGTTCGATTGTTCGGAATATCAGTAACGTTTATCCAAACCTTTAATCAGTATAACTTGTGTTAGCAATACTATTTATAATTTAATTCGCAAGAAGTTCTACTCATATTTTTCACTTTTTGTCCGTAGAAGTAAACTAATGAGTTTTCGAAGTTGATGGGTTTTGTTGTTTTCTTGTACTTAGTTTAAGACCATTGAGTCGTAATATATGAAATAACTATACAAAAGGTGTAATACATATAGTCTCATATCTTACTTGCGAATTAGACGGTTCATAGAATAATTGTGGTAAAACTATCGTGCAGACCAATATATAGATACTTATGATTAAGCTTTAAAATCTTGTTTTCTGCAGTTTTCATTAATGTGTTCTTGGATCTTTCCTCTATTTTTGCTGAGCACCTCAGTTTTCTTTGGTACGTTTCCATTGTTCAAATCATATGTTCATTTGGACTGTTGCGATAAATTAGTTGAAATAGGTAAATGCATCCTGTAAATGCCAGAGTTGGCTGTCTTCTTGAAGCAGTATCCATTCCGCTGCCATCTTCCTTTTAACAATAACAAATGTTACCACTAACACAACTTTGAGGTTTTACATTGAATTGACTGAATAACTATGTTGTTTGGCTTCAATGTAATTAGCAAACATTATTTTCCTAATTGTATGTTTATTATTCTTTAACTCTGAAAGATGATGTTCACATTCTCCTAGAATATTTATTAAGTATCTAAGAAATTAGATGTTTGCCAATAACCTGACATGAAATCTGAAGGTTGAAGCATTTAACTGCATGTTTCTAAATATCGTGTATAATAATTGTTAACGTCAAACTGTTTATAAATATTGTGCATAAGACTTTTTGAATCCAGCTGTTATAAAGATCGTGTTTAAGCCTTTTTAAAATCCAGCTATATGCGAAAATTGTGTATAAACATTTTTAATGTCCAACTGTCATACAACTTATTTCTAACTTATTTCTAAGCATGTATAAGGTTTCAGTGTTAATGCAAATCGTATATAAGACTTTTTAACATCCATCTGTTTATATAACTTATGCAAATTACAAGTGTATGGCTCAACTGTCTATAAAAAGCATGCAACGGCTGTTTTAACGTCTAGCTGTTTATCCAATATGTTTAGTGGCATAATTTAATAAATTAAAATACAAAGACAAACCATTTACTATCCGTGAATCCAATATTCGTAATGTCTTTACAAAACTATTCAATTATATCTATAATGTTCATTCCTAATTATATTTCTTATCGATTTTTTCCACTTGGTTGATTGGAAGCATTACAGAGCAAGCAATACAACAATTTGTATTAACGTGGTTTTCTTATCTAATTTCGTTTAGTTCCTTTTAAACGTATATTTTAATGTATTGATAGTTGCAAACAGCTCAATATTATTTACACATATTTCTATTCAAACTCCGTCACTTTTGTCTTCCTTAATGTGAGGGTAAAGTGTATGCACATATGCATATATTTCTGTTGTAAACCTTTGTTCTGATCCAATTAAAGATTGTTTAAATATTGTTATTCTTTTGTCTGATTTGTCCGTACAGCATGTAAGACATTTGGATGAATATAATTTTAATATATGTGTTGTTCTATCAAAACAATAAGCCAAATTTTGAAATTAGGTCAGGTCGTATATTTTTATTATTTGTATTGTTGATGTAAGTCGGTGATATTTAAATTCTTAAGTCGTGTTCATATATCTTATTATTTGTCCATTAATATTTCTTTCTTTCTTGATGTAATCTGAATTTGTGGTAATTTCAGTCGAACAATTAGCAAATGTGACCCACACTAAATGCTATCATCAACTATTTTGTTATTTCAATTATTATCATTATTACTGGATGCAGAGTCATGTATTCAATTCCAAAATGTTTTCATCTTGTCTTTCACTTTTTTTCTGATCAAATTTTAACAAAGCTTATTCTTTCACCAGTTTAGAATATTTCACTAGGACAGCTTAATGTTATTTGTGACATGATATTTAGCCGGAATATGGAATGCTTAGTAAATGAGTTTTTGGTGAGGTTTGGGAATTTTCTTTACGTAGATGTAAAGATTTCCTTTCAATTATATTGAGTTGTGGTGCTTCCAATATTATTTAAATTATTGCAGAGGACTCACCTTGGCTCATGTTTGTCAGAAATGGAAATAGTGATAAAGAGATGCAAAGCTCCGATCCCCCAGTCAACAGTGTCGACAGTTAAATTAATGAATAAACAAAATGTGAAATTCAAATAACTTCAATTTAATATAATTCAATAACATTCATCTCTCAAATAAAATTCAAATTAAAACCCCATCACTCGTCTTTCGCTCGACCAAGTGACGGCCTATTTCATCGTCTGACTTAATTTGATAGATTTTCCTATTGTCCTGTGTTCCTACTCATGTGAACGATCTGTATCTGGACTGGCAATACAATCCCTCCAGACCGTCTAAATTCTGCCTCCGTTCTTTTTTTTTCTTTGTCTCCCAGAGACTCGGACCAACTGAACTTGGGTAATTCCCTCTGTCTCATACAATCCTCTTGTCCATAAAGCTTCCGGTATTAAGATACATTGACATTATGACATTAGCATAGCATATTCCCCTAGCTTTCTAACTCACAATAAACAATAATATCATCAGATAAGCCATTACCCTTTTAGTCACAATTCGTGCCCATCGAAATACACATTCTCTTTGATATGGTGTACACGGCATATATAGATTCGCAATCTTATTATACAAAACAATATCACATAATCAGACACATTTCTGTACATCGCACTTCTACAAAGTGTACACAAATATCCACATACCCGTCCGCTGAGATATTGTTACACATGATACTCCTATAAAGTATAAACAAATAGGAAAATCTCTATTAACTAATGTAACACATTGTAGCCATTATACAAAGCTTATGATTCAAAATGCATGAGATTACAACAAATTAACCAGATAGCGAATTACAATCTTAATTCTTTACATAAACATTGATCATATATCAAAATATTCATTTATATCAATCACTACGATTGAATCACCCTACAAATGGTAATTATACGTACTAAAGTATACATATTGCAATAATTAAAGTACACTTACTTTGCAGTAATATATTACAACAATCGAGAAAATAGTCTCTGAACTGTGCTGAAGCTCTTTGTAATACCCAGAATACACGTTTCCCGCCAATTTTGAATGCAGTCGAAGTAGCGTATCTTCCTTAATTCACGCAAGCTGGTTTTAGCGACTACTACTTTTAGTTGTCAAGATAATACATTAAAGCTTGCGATTCAAATGTTGGCCACGCCTTGCTCAAATCCGAGTGGATCTTGATTCATATATTGATCATATATTGATCAGGCACTGCCCTCTCCCAACAGTCTGTCATGGATTGTTTATGACTCCCACTTGATATTTATTTGATCCGAAAACAGAATTCCACAAAGTAACTGGCTTAGGCCAAAATAAAGTGCGCGTCACTAGTTTCATGACCATGTCAGTTAACTGGCTTGATACTTCATTGTTGCCGAATTGACCTTCATACATGTTTAGGGCGCGAAAGTTTTAGCCTTTAACCTAAGGATCTAACATATACATGTAGAAATCTGGGTAATCCGTACTACGTGACAATTGAGTAGCTTAATTTATTTTAAATCTATTTTATAGCTTTGTATATAATTTGTATTTCTCTTCTAATTGAGTTTACATGTGACTGTCTGTCTTTTTATCCTAAAGTGTATATATATATATATATATATATATATATATATATATATATATATATATATATATATATATATATATATATATATATATATATATATATATATATATATATATATATATATATACATATATATATATGATTCTCCTCGATAACCTCTAAAATCTATATACAGCAATTTTCCCACCGTAATACGAAGGGCTTTATCTGGCAGGATATATTTTTCTTTTGAGAGGTTAAACAGTAAACTTGGAAATAAAATTGGAATTATGTTGCATTCTTCGTGAATTTAAGATTAACTTTGTGAACCTATCAACATAGTGGATAAAGTTTTTAAAAAACATGACACAAGTAATGTTATAATAGATTACCTAACTACCTAACCAATGAATGGTAAAATGTGACAATTCTTCACGTCACTTACTTATTACTAAAAACTTCCAAAATTATTTTCTTCTTTGCAACAGTCCAGGCACGGTAATACACCCACTTGTTTGTACGAACTTTTGCCTCTATTTCGTGTTAATGTTAACAACTTTATTTTAAGTCTGTCTGTTTTTTCTATTTCTTTTTATGTCAGTACCAGCTGCCTTCTACGTTCAACTCTACGTAAGTGTTTCTTCTTTGGTGAAGTTATTTTTTGTGCTTGTTCCAGAATTATTTTCTTTAATGTTGCTATTATAGTTATAACAAACAATTGTTCAAACTATTTAAACAGAATCTAAATAAACCATGGCACATGACATCGAAAACTATGCTTAGATACCTGTATACATTCGAGCTGATAAGAGAGATCAAATCCAAAGGTGACTTATAATCTAGATTTCTGTTTAGTCTCTGACGATCTAATATATATGTCCGTCTAAGGAGTTGATCTTTATAAATCATGCAAGTAAGTGATAATTAAACTATATATAATTAGCAACAATAAAAAAATATATTTACTGCTTATGTGTTGTTCCTTGTACCTAAATAATAATTTGCAACAAAACACTTGTATCATCTGCTGCAGTAAATAAACGGTTTGCCAACTCGGATGGGACGAATTAATATTATTACCTAGACATATTGGAGGAAAAATGCGATTTTCAAGACATGAATATAAATATATATATATATATATATATATATATATATATATATATATATATATATATATATATATATATATATATATATATATATATATATATATATATATAATTTGTATACTCCATTTCAATAATTGCCAGCTTTCGATCTGAACGATACGTATTCTACGGACGACAGAGTTCATGGTTCAACCGTACCTGGGAGAGTTTTTTTAATTGATGACTGGACCTTACGGTAAAAATTAATTCTGAAGCGGATCCGCACATACTTGATGACCACAACAACATTGTTAATCAATTCTTAAAGAGATGAATAATTATGATGTTTTAAAATGAAAGTATGATAAATTTAAAAAACTGAATATCTGTGTTACTCTGAATCGGTGAAAGAACAAGGTTCCACATAGCGTGAGTATGAAATATTTTTAAGCGCGGACGTCACAGAATGTACCAAAGTAGTTAGATGCTGGGTGTATAATACGAAGATACGGACTTAATGTCTAGAACGAAAACCATATCAAGCATGTAAGTTTAAATGCTCAAAATGTGAAAAAATAAATACACCCCATAGTTTAATTACATGGTTTATTGCAAGTTATACTACAAATCAAGGAGATCAAAATTAAGACTACTGTACAAATTGGAGACAAGAAAAGAAAGAACACCAGAATACAATACAAAGGGAAATAAAGTAATGTATCCCAAACATACCAAATTAAAGCTTAGTCACGTGTCAACAGTTAATATTTTACGCACAGGCATTAAATCAGAACAACAAATAAGATACACGTTAAGAATCATTAAATCTATTGTCTTTTACGGAAGGTGTTACAAATGTACTAACCTTTATGGTTAGTGGATAATGATTTACATACATGTACATGTATTTATTTTGAATATCATATATAAAACAGACAAGAAAAATGATATATCATTAGGTAGAAAAAGCTAATGATAACAAATATTACAGGTCTAAAATGTCATAAAATGAAATACTATAACACAAAAGAAAAAACATTTAACAATGTCACTTCATATTTGAGAAGATGCTTTTATTCTCTCGACTTTATCACCGTCTTTATTACATATTTCATATAGATTAACATTCGTTACAATTATTGTCACATTGCAGACTGCAATGTCTGAAAAGTTCCGAACAACTACGTTAAAAATCTAAATCACACACACACACACACACACACACACACTTAATTTCAAAGATAAAAGACCATCGATTGGACAACATCTGGTACATTTTTATTTGCATTAGTTGTGTGTGCTTTATTTTCTGTTATAATTATTTCATCTGTGGATTTTAAAATCAACTATCTGATATCCGATTATCTTGTTTCATCTTTGTAATGCATTGGAATCATCATCTGGTATCGTTATTTACAGTCGTTATTGATATGATAACAACATCTGACACTGACGTAAATATTTTAAATGATCATGCGCTGGCAAATATTTCGTTGCTTTTCATGATAATACAAAATAACCCCAACTTTATTAAATGTATTTAAAAAAATTAAATAACGTTTCTCAAAATCAGCCAAATTTGGGATCAATTATTTGGGCACAACGTTCTTTTAAATTTATACTATGTATATTTATTTATGTCTAACTGTCCTGTGGTATTTAATAGTACTACAAGCATTTATAATATAAGACTTGTGCTAATCTAAGTATATAAATTCATCATATCTGAAAAATTAAAATGCATCTCTATTTAACAATCCGTCTTTTCTTCCGTAATTTATTTCCATGAGGCGTTTTTGTGACTAATGAAACATAAACAGAGGCGTGAATAACTGTGATATGTGTTTTAAATTTCATACCGATGTCTACTGGATATTGCAAAATATATTCTTTCAGCTGCTTTTCTAGTCCCTTCATTTCAAAATAATTCATATATCTTTGAACACTGGAAAGGTACTGAATATCCAATACGTATTAGAAAGCAGTAGTTACTATTTAAAAAATGTCAAATCAGAAAGCTGTAGTTACTATAAATAAGTGTGTCATACGAGAAAGCAGTAGTTACTATGAATAAATGTATCATACGAGAAAGCCTTAGTTACTATGAATAAGTGGTATAGAAGAAACCAGTGGTTCTTTTGAATAAGTAAGTATGTCATTGCAAAAGAACATTGTTTCAAATATATTTGGTTTATGTAATACATATATTATGAGGACATTGTTTATCTTGCAGTCGAAAAAGGTGAGTTTTAAGAGCACTCTTGAAAGGGATCACTGAATTTGTGTCTAATTTCAAAAGAACATTGCCCATATGACTTTGTTTTCACAGTGGGAATAATGAGTATACGATTTTCAGAAAAGGAGCTTAAGTATCTTGCTGCTGTGTACACATTGGTGAGGCCAGATAGGTATCTTGGACTAGAGTCCGTCAGTGCAACCTAGCAAAGAAAAAAATGTGTTTGATTCCTGGTCAAATTGACAGCCATTATATGTTATAGAGCCGTGCGGAGATGTGCTCTGATCGTGGTACTCTAACGATGATCTAAGCTGCTTTGTTTTAAACTTTTTAAAGTTTCTGGAGTAGATATTGAGACGAACCAGACAGAATCGAGTTACAATAGTTCAGTCTTAAAAATACTAATGAACACACAAGTGTTTTAGTGGCATCAACTGA
The DNA here is from genome assembly GCA_030141615.1 of Unio pictorum. Classification (NCBI taxonomy): domain Eukaryota; kingdom Metazoa; phylum Mollusca; class Bivalvia; order Unionida; family Unionidae; genus Unio; species Unio pictorum. Next base: position 14,674,106 of record JARLTB010000022.1, read on the forward strand.
AAGATATTTGCAAATGGAGACAATGCGTCTCAGATCAAGATATGCATGTCATGTTGGTGCAATGTGAGAGTACTGTCCATAGTAACACCTAGGTTTCATACTGACTGTGTGAATTTAATGTTGGTGTTGTTGATATGTTTTGTCTGAGTTAAAGGATGTAAATGAGAAAGTCTTTGTGTTGTGATCAGTTTAATCATCATTTATATGCAGCTTGTTGCATTCATCCGTCGTTTTACATCAGAAATGCACGTCTCTACTCCTTGGATGGTAGCATCAACTTTACTTGGGTGGCTAAATGTGTATATTTGGGTGTCATCAGCGTACAATTGGTGACACACTGGGTGATAATCGTTGACACTTGAGAGCAGGTGAGTGTATAAAATGAACCGAACAGGTCCTTGAACAGACCCTTGTGGAACACCACAATATAGATCAACTGGGCCGGATTGTATTTTTGACCTATTGACTAAGTAGGACTTGAACCACTGTAAGGCAGTATTGTGAATGCCAAATACATGCTGGAGACGGTGAAGTAATATATCATGGTGTATTTAATCTAATGTTACAGACAAATCAAGGAGGGAGAGGACCTTTATCTTTCCACTATCCAAAGCAGGGAAAATGTCATTAAATACTTTCAGAACAGTAGTTTCAGTAATGTGGCAAGGTCGATATGCAGACTATACACAATTCAATTCTGGCTAGTTCGTCTCAATATCTACTCCATATGTTTCATACAAGTTCAAAACATAGCTGCTCGGATCATACTTAGAGTGCCACGATCAAAGCACACCTCTCCGTTGCTCTCTACCCGACACTGACTATCCATTCGAACCAGAATCAAACACAAAATGTGTTCTCTGTGCTACGTTTCACTGATGGACTCCAGTCCAGCATACCTATCTGGCCTCACCTATGTGCACACACCAGCAAGATAATTACGCTCCTCTTCTGACAATCGGATACTGATCATCCCCCCCAATACAAGACTGCAAGAACAAACTTAAGACCTAATAATGTTTCATACCTTGAATACTTTCAGCGTTTGTTATGTTTCCTAATTTCATGGTGTTGGTATTTGTCGTTATATCATTACAGATGTTGTAAAGCGCTTAGAGCTGTTAAATATTATATACACTCAATAATAAATGGTCAGATAAGTATCCTCTCTGTACCAGCAACAAAAGACACGGAATCTATATTACTAATAATTTTCATCAAGTGGCTAAACAGTATACAATAAATAAATCATCTGTGTTTGACTAGCTATCTAGCTTTATTTGTGATAAACAATACTATAAATAGTGTAAGCATTACTTTCCAAATCTCTTTGCTTTCAAACATTTCCAATCTTTTCAAATTTAGACATGATTGTCTAGTGAAGAATATAATTTCGTACGCTGATATAGAATGAAACTTGACCCTTGAAAAGCGTTGTTTCTTCATAATTATGTTTACAACAAACGGATGGCAACAACTATCCACAAGTAATATGAGCATTCCCGTTAACTCTAAATTCATGTTTCTATACAGACAAATATTTTCCTTACATTCGTGTCTCATCTATTATCAATTCCAGTTGGTTTCGATCTATTTGACTTGCGTTCTCGTTTACGTACGTAGACGGATTACACCTGCATATGTGATAAAAGCTGTGTCTGAAGGGTCTGTGGGTGATGAGGTAGACGATAGGGTTGAAAGCGCATTGTGACTTGGCCAAAATGCACGGTATCATCGTCATCATGTCTGGTATATGCACCCCAACGGTTGAAAGCATGGATAGAACAGCGTAAGGCAGCCAAGCAATGCAGTACAGCAACATTGTAACGAACACGATCTGACCAAATAAAAAGTATAAAACACCTTAACAATATTTAAATAATGTATCATGAATCGGGTTGTAGCAGATTTATGTCTTTGATTCTAAAGTTCTCAAATGCATATCTCCGGAACTGATCTCTTTCAACTGAAAGTCTAGAACAAAGGATACAAACTGGACACCTTACATAAGTGATAAGTTTAAAATTAGCAATTAAAATTTGACAGTTTACATTTATATTAAGCTTTGATGACCACTTTGTTTAAGCATATAATAATTCGAGTTAAGAGTTGCGTTCAAGCATCAGAATGCATTTCACAAGTTTAATATATTCTTTTAAGTTCTTTATCTTTATTTGGAAACGAATCCATAAGAAGTGTTAACATGAAGCTCATACTTAAGTGAAACAGCCATAACATTATACTTATAATTGCGGCGCACAAAGAAACCAATTAAGTAGTGTACTATATTGACATGTGTCTGTAAAGCTTATGAGCTAGTCTTTGGACTTGGCTATGATTGCATTGTACTGGAATATTATTCACCTTATTTGCTCGCCTATCGATGCCTCTTTCAAAGGTAATTCCATGGGCTGGATGTGCGACTCTGCTTGGTGGTCCGGATGAGACAGCTTCTGGCGCGATGGGGGTTACTTGGGTCCTTACCTTCACAAGCACGTGGTAGTAAGAGTATGTCATGACCAAGACGGGCAACACAACGATGGATATGAAAATGAACCACACATAAGTCCGAGCGCTGACGGATTTCCCTATCCAGTCAATGGAACATGATGTATGGAAGGGTTCGGGGACGTAACTTCCCCACCCAAGAAAAGGCAGTAGAGCCCATATTGTGGAGTATGCCCAAACGCAAACGAGAATCAACACAACTGTTTGGGGTTTCTTCATTCGATGGGCTATACAAAAAATAAAATAATTACTTGACATGCAATAGTCAAAACATTGTTATAATATCATCAAAACAGAACGTTCTCAATTAGTTACCTACTTAAAAGACCGTTAAACGATTTAAAATGATAATGTCTGCGATATAATGTATACAGATAACGTGCACATATCTAAATAATGATTGAATGTTTACATAGGTAACATACATATTTCTAAATGATGATTGAAAGAGTTTATACAGGTAACACATACATAAATACTGATTGAAAGAGTTTACACAGGTAACACATACATAAATACTGATTGAAAGAGTTTACACAGGTAAACACATACATAAATACTGATTGAAAGAGTTTACACAGGTAAACACATACATAAATACTGATTGAAAGAGTTTACACAGGTAACACACATTTATATAAATAATGTCTGAGTTCATAAAGGTCACCACAATAATTGCCTTTATAATTAGATATTTTTTCTACCTCAATGTAACACCATTGAATGACAGTTCATTGCAGTATGGCATAGATTATCAGATTAAATTTTACAAGATAATTTGTATCATTTTGCAACAAATTCACTTCCCTTATTTCATTGAAAATCTTTTTTCTGTATGTGATATTTGTTATGATGAATGTTTTTTTTAATGAAATTGCTCGATTTCATACTTCTAATTTTACTTTACTCTTGTCCAAAGTATTACACGGAGCTGAGAGACTACTTCCCCTGGACCATTTGTTCATAATTTTAAATTCTACATTATTGTCTGATTTTAAATTACATTTAGGAACTATGTGTAGAGTTTCTCCATCTCTATAACTGATGTTTAAGCAATATTTTGTCACCTGTATTCTGGATGAATTTTGTTCATTTTATTCATATTGTATTTGTTTGTGTCTTTTCTTATCTTATTTGTTAAAAATTTCAATTTTAACTTACTCTGATTTATTTCATGAAAACGTACATAAAAACCAAAAGAGCAATTGAACACTAATTTTTTTGTGAGATTGAATAATGATAAATTTATATTTACGTCCATTGTTCTAAATCTCTGGCGTGCAGATCAGTAGATCAGCCTTTAACTATGTGGTGTTTCTCAGCCTTAGGTCAGACTTCAACTCTGTGGTCTTTGTCAGCCTTAGATCAGACTTCAACTCTGTGGTCTTTGTCAGCCTTAGGTCAGACTTCAACTATGTGGTCTTTGTCAGCCTTAATTCAGACTTCAACTATGTGATCTTTGTCAGCCTTAATTCAGACTTCAACTATGTGGTCTTTGTCAGCCTTAGGTCAGACTTCAACTCTGTGGTGTTTCTCAGCCTTAGATCAGACTTCAACTCTGTGGTGTTTCTCAGCCTTAGGTCAGACTTCAACTATGTGGTCTTTGTCAGCCTTAGGTCAGACTTCAACTATGTGGTCTTTGTCAGCCTTAATTCAGACTTCAACTATGTGGTCTTTGTCAGCCTTAGGTCAGACTTCAACTATGTGGTGTTTGTCAGCCTTAGATTAGACTTCAACTATGTGGTGTTTCTCAACCTTAGGACATTGTATTGGACTAAATTTTATTTGTGCTTTCGTGACGTCCTTCTCTATACTTATCTCAAATGTTCTCATCTTTTTCGTAAGTAATTGTTCCTGGTTTGGTTTACTCTTTACATTGGACATTTTGACACTGCAATATGAGTCTAGTTTATGGGTTTGTTTCAAAGAGTGACTTCGGTATAGCGTTTATTTTACTGTTAGAATTATACTTTGCGATATTTATGTTATTTCGTTGCATCTAAGGAAGTTAATGTCAGCTGACATTGTACACACCTCTACGTTTGGAAACTTTCTCATTTGAAAGTAATACAAATCAAACTGGACCTCTTAGCTTCCATAAACACTTCTTCATATAAGATTCAATCAATGAAACTGAAGAAAAATCCTTTTAGGCATCCAAACATTGTTGAAAATGAGAGACAAAATAATGATATGAAGCAAGTGCTCTTCAAGGCAAGAAAATTCTTAAATTCTAATCAATGGATCTCTTATGAAGAGATTATATTCATTTTTTGACATATTCACATGAATTCTATGTAAAATTAATTCGTGGTCATATCTTTTCAACGGTTACTGGAGATGCCAAAATATGAGCATCTTCAATGCATTGATCGCACTGTTTTTTGTTTAATATGACTATCTTTTATGGATTGGTACCATTGTGGTTTAGGTAATATGACTATCTTGTAAAGCTTGGTGTTACGTATATTTGATTTAAGTTAGTTATTTTTGTTTTAATTGTTTGTTTGTCAGATTCAAATTTGACATTTTAAGTTTAAGATTCATTCATTAGGAGATGACCTGTACTCTACAAATAAACACCAGATGTTGACCTCATTTCTGACCTGGCTTCAGAGTTGTAAACATGCTTTTAAAATGATTGGTTGATTCCAAGGACATTATGGAGCTATGTTATAAACATCTTTCTATTTTTAGTTGGGTCATGCGGTGTGCACTAGATTTTTTTAACGAAAATTCGTTCTAAAGATTCTAGAAGATCATGTGATTCCTTCCTTGTTTACGTAAAAACAGGTATATAAATTATGTTTTGGAGCGAACTATCTAGTAGAAGTTGGGCTGTTAGAATATTAAGTTGTATTGTTTTGAGTTATTTTAAATTACCTTGTACTGGAAATTATTTCAATTCGTTTGGATCAAGAGGATTTATTTTGTTATTTATCTGGAAAATAGTTGTGCTCATTGAATTTCATAAGACCAGAACTGACTTCATCACGTGACATCGTCTTCCATCTTTGATGCTTCACTAAGATTCTAACTGCGAATTATTAGGACATTTTATTACCAGGACTTTTGCAATTACACTAGCGGATTATATTTTGAATTATTTTTGGATTAATTTTGGAATTCATTCTTAAAACCATAAGTTTATTTTTCTTTTCTGGAAAATATTTGTGTTTAATAAATTGTTTAATAAGTTTTTACAAGCTTGTTATTTTCACTCTTTCTATGTTACTGTTTATTCGAGCCTAAGCACGTAACACTTGGTCACACTGAATTTTGGTTAATGTGACCATCATCTTTTATGACTTATCGCACTAGCTTTTGGTAAATATGACTATCCTTTATTACTTGTCCCGCTGGAATTCGGTTAACACGATCCGATTTTCTCAAAGCCTTCTTTGTAGATATTTCTGACTGTATATTGCATCAAAACCAGAAATTAAACCTGAGTTATCAAAAGGATGCACTTTCGCAAAATTACAACATAAGAGTATTAGCTGATTCCAGTAAATTAGAAAAATATTGTTTTGATAGGGTATGTACGTCGTATTTACATTGAAAATACACCCGTGTCACGGAATGTTGTAGTTTTTATTTAGGAAAGACATGTACTCGGGTTTTGTTTATCGTGTGCAACGATACCCGAGGGTGATTTTTTTTATTTATATATATATGGGCAGTTGTACTTCGGAATCGTGAGTACAATTCGCTCTATGCCGCTCGTGCAAAGTGTTCTTGATACGGAGCACGAATCCGTATAAATACTTTGCTATATGTAAAGGGTCTTTACATTACTACGGGTTTTGTCAACAAGCGGCTGGTTTCAAGGACTGTAGCTATAGGGTTATAGATCCGAGAGAGGGAGGATTGCACAACTTTAGCTGTAGGGGTAAGTACATTTTTGATACTGAGTGATAGCTTTTTGTATCACTATATTTACCTTTGCATGTTTGTTATATAGTTTTACACAGCATAATGCGTGCATTTTCTACTCTTGTTCGCGAGGCATTTAAATTGGTAAAGTAAAGCTATATTTTGTTAAAATATATTTGTTTACTATTCAGCATTATCAAACAGGGAAGGTGTACTATAGAACCTTGTCATTTTGTCATTATGATAATAAGTCTTGATAATTTACCGTGTATAACGTCATTACGTTATGTCTGTATCAAGGTTAGTACACGGTGTCGGGTATCTTTTCAGCTATTTGTACGAGGGTGTTAAACGTCCGGGGTGCCCGGAGCTGTCAAACGTCGGGAGCTGTGATTAAATGCACTGGTGTGTCCAGAGCTGTTTAATGTGCCGGAGTGTCTAATGTCTAGCGTCCGGAGTGTCTAATGTCAAGGGTGACAAGGGTGACTCAGCTGTGGAGCTGTCTAAATGACCAGAGTGTCTGGAGGGTCTAATGTTTCGCAGTATTCCGAGGGTCCGGAGTCTGTAGAAATTGTGATGTTCTATTGTACCAGCTGTGGAGCTGTATACTAATAGTTGATTATATATATTTATTCGTAAATTGTTAGCCGTGGGCTAATGTGGGTTTGCGGAACCCAGTATATGGTTTGGGACTGGAAAGATAAGTTATCTGTCCTGTTATTATTTTTCAAATATAATTCCGCTACTTGAGCGTATACATTTTTACTATGAGTAATCCTGCATTGTTTACTACGTGAGTAAACTGTATTCATGTCTTTTTTGTATAATTTTTTCGCTGGGGTTTTGTATCAGTTTTTGTATCATTGTATCATTGATTCGTATCAGTTTTGTATCATTGTATCATTTATTTGTATCATTATATGATTCGTTTGCATCTTCTAGTCTGTGCGTAATTATGTATAATTAAATCCAATATTTGGATTACAATACGCACGCATTTCATTGTTTTGTTTATATACATATATCGCCACATTAAATCATAATTTTTATATCTGTATCATCAAAGCGTGTTTTGTTGTTAATCCGAAGTGGTCCGTCCCGGTTATCTTGTTACAACCCGTCACTATAATCATGGAGTTTCAAAATTATATTCGCATTAAATCAAGCTTGAAAAGTGCGCAAACGTCTGTCCTATTATTTATTATAAAATCTAAAGGTGAAGGCAATAATTGAAAATGTAATAACCTGTAATGTTTAATGAAAAACTAATCTATTAGCATTATTTAGTTTTAGAGACAAGAATTTATTAAATATAGACAAATCAAGCTATACAACCAATAGGATGACCTGGTTATATAGACTGTGAATTTGCTGAAGCCGCAATAAACTGTTTATCAAATCAAAATGTAATCAAAACGACTAGTGTTAAAGGTACAAATAAACTACGAATCCTAGGCCTTATCTTCATCAACTAGGATAGTGTAGTCAGTTATTTTAATATAGACTTTAAAACTTAAAGAGTTGACACTATGCAATTACATTTAATGTTATGCTTACTTAGAACGTATGTTGCAAAGTGAGACGCGAGTATGACAAAGCACACATGAAGATTAAACGTTTTGGATGGTCGGATAAATCCAGTTAAAATGCACTCTGATAATGGTAAAAAGAGTGGTGTGTTTGTGTATAAAAAATGTAAGGCTGCTTATGAGTGTTTTCCCTGATATAAATGTTAATGCCAGTATTAACAAAGTAGTTTGGCAAATAGTCCATAACAGGAACTTTTGCTCATGAATTTAAATAAAACTAGACTTTCGAATAGATTCTGAGCAAGTGACAACCAAGATGTAAAAATGGAGTATAACAGATCAATAATTGGAATCAAGAAAAGAGATTGAAGAGAAAATAGCTGAAAAAAACTAAAGTAACTGAATTTGTTAAGAGAAACATAACCTATTTTACTTGTATATAATTTTAAACAATGATAAATCTCAATATCCAGTATATTTAGCGCGTATGCATATGGTCGACAGGAGAACATGCCTTCAGGCTTCATTTTTGTGTTGACCTATAAATTAATGCAGATAAACGTAATTGACGTTCTTGAATTGAATCGTTTACATATTAATGATAATACTTTGAGGAGAAAGCTAAGTAATTTAAAAATAGACAAAATGGTCAGATAGTGTCCACCTTTATATTATGATAGAACTTGATGATATATTGTCAATACCATAAAATTCAATAATTCCATAATCAATAGTCCGCATAACATTCCATAGTTCCATATGCAATAGTCAGCGTTAAATTCAATAATTCCATAGGTAAAATAGTCAGCATTAGATTCAATAATTCCATAAGCAATGGTCAGCATTAAATTCAATAATTCCATAGGCAATAGTCAGCATTAAATTCAATAATTCCATAGGCAATGGTCAGCATTAAATTCAATAATTCCATAGGCAATAGTCAAATCTCAATTCAATAATTACATAGGTAATAGTCAGTATTAAATTCAATAATTCCATAAATAATAATCGGCATTAAATTCCATAATTCCATAGGTAAAATAGTCAGCATTAAATTCAATAATTCCATAGGCAATGGTCAGCATTAAATTGAAAATTCCATAGGCAATGGTCAGCATTAAAATCAATAATTCCATAGGCAATAGTCAAATTTAAATTCAATAATTACATAGGTAATAGTCAGTATTAAATTCAATAATTCCATATGTAATAGTCGGCATTTGAATTCAATAATTTCATAGGCAATAGTTAGCATTGAATTCAATAATTTGATAGGTAATAATCAGCATTAAATTTAATACTTCCATAGGTAATAGTCAGCATTACATTAAATGATTAAATAGACAATATTCAGCATTAAATTAAAAAATATCGTATCTAATAGTCATCATAAGTTCAATTATTTGATAGGTAATAGTCAGCATTAAATTGAATAATTCGATAAATAATAGTCAGCATTAAATTCAATAATTCCATAGTATATTGTCAGCTTTAAATTCAATAATTCCATAGGTAATAGTCAGCATTAAATTAAAACATTCTATATGTAATAGTCAGCATTAAGTTCAATTATTCGATAGGTAATAGTCACCATTAAATTCAATACTTCCATAGGCAATAGTCGCCATTCAATTTTAATAATTCCATAGACAATAGTCAGCATTAAATTAAATAATTCCATTGACAATATTCAGCATTAAATTCAAAAATTCCATATGTAATAGTCAGCATAAGTTCAATTATTTGATAGGTAATAGTCAGCATTAAATTCAATGATTCCATAGGCAATAATCACCATTAAATTTAATAATTCCATACGTAATAGTCAGCATTAAATTCAATAATTCCATAGGTAATAGTCAATATTAAACTCAATAATTTCATAGTATATTGTCAGCATTAAATTTTATAATTCCATAGGCAATAGTCACCAATAAATTCAATACTTCCATTGGCAATAGTCAGCATCGAATTCAATAATTCCATAGGCTATAGTCAATATTAAACTCAATAATTCCATAGTATATTGTCCGCTTAAAATTCAATAATTCCATAGGCAATAGTCACCATTAAATTTAAAACTTCCATAGGTAAGTCAGCATTAAATTCAAAACTTCCATTGGCAATAGTCAGCATTAAATTTAAAACTTCCATTGGCAATAGTCAGCATTAAATTAAATAATTCCATAGGCAATAAGTCATTATTAATTCCTATAATTCCATAGTATATTGTCAGCATTAAATTCAATAATTCCATACGAATTGGTCAGCATTAAATTCAATAATGTCATAGGCGATAGTCAGCATTAAATTAAAAAATATTCCATACGTAATAGTCAACATTAAATTCAATAATTCCATAGGTAATAGCTAGCATTAAATTCAATAACTATATAGGTAATAGTCAGCATAAAATTCAATAATTCTATAGGTAATAGTCAGCATATAATTCATTAATTCCATAGGCAATGGTCAGCATTAAATTCAATAATTCCATACATGATAGTCAGCATTAAATTCAATAATTCCATAGGCAATATTCAGCATTAAATTAAATAATTCCATACGTAATAGTCAACATTCAATTCAATAATTCCATAGGTAATAGTCAACATTAAATTTAATACTTCCATAGGCAATAGTCAGCATTAAATTCAATACTTCCATAGTCAATAGTCAACATTAAATTCAATAATTCTATAGGCAATAATCAAATTTAAAATCAATAATTTGTTAGATAATAGTCAGCATTAAACTCAATAATTTCATACACAATAGTCAGCATTAAATTCAATAATTCCATAGGCAATAAATAGTCAACATTAAATTCAATACTAACATAGGCAATATTCAGCATTAAAATCAATAATTCCATAGGCAATAGTCAGCATTAAATTCAATTATATGTTAGGTAATAGTCACCATTAAATTCAATAATTCCACAGGCAATATTCAGCATTAAATTCAATTATTTGATAGTTAATAGTCAACATTAAATTCATAATTCCATAGGCTATAATCAGCTTTGAATTCAATTATTCCATAGGCGATAGTCAGCATTGAATTTAATTATTCCATAGGCAATAGTCAGCATTGAATTCAATTATTCCATAGGTAATAGTCAGCATTGAATTCAATTATTCCAATGGCAATAGTCAGCATAAATGTCCTTAATTTCATAGGCGAAAGTCAACATTAAATTCAATAATACCTTATGCAATATTCATTTCCCGATGCCTGGTGATGTTCCGATGGAAATGAGATACCAAAAATATTGAAAAGTAATGAGCTTCACAAGAATCGTCTGCAATCTACTTGAAACCATTATTAGGGATAATAATTTTTAATCACGTGACTGGACATAATATGTTAAGCAACAACCAACTCATTATGGCTGGTGAATGTTTACTGCAAGTACTATACCACACAGGTACTAAAATAAATAAATATATCCATATATTTGGCTTATTCGAGAATGAACAGAGTTTGAATAATAAGTAGAATCGTGTTTTCAACAAAGTTGCCGATACGTGAAATACCAGTTATCTATGCTCGCAATAGGCTTGTTGTAGTTGTCAAGAGAATCTCCTCACCATGTTGTATGGTTTCAGGTTTAACAATATGTATACAGAATGCCCAAAACATTGAATTTAAATCAAAGACAGAAACAAGAATGTAAAACTAATGTAAAGGTTTATCATGATCCCATTAGCCTCCAGGGAAGAAAACATTTTTTTTTTTACTTTTTGTTTCTCTTACGAAATAAGAGATATATATATATATGGAGAGGTCACTCCAGTCTCGCTACTGAGTGAGGAAACAACACGGATGCTGACAGTTTACGGGTTATAAGTCCCACCCGATTGGCGTAGGTAAGGGTCGCCACGGGTCAGCTTTGACGGTGGGAGGGAGCATCGCGTCCCACTGGCCAACTACCGCCCGCCTCAAGCCGGGCAGCCCCCGGTCAATAAGTTGTTGACCCTATATCGTCTGCCTGCTCCAGTGGGTGTATGGAGCTCAGTGTGCTACTCAACATGACAAGCAGACGAAAATTCCACACCAGACAAAAGAAAAAAGAAACCAATAAAGAAGACTCCACCTCTTCGACTTACAAACTGGAATGTGCGCGCTATGAGTACAGGCATCTCCGATGACCTCAGAGAAGTGGACGACACCAGGAAAACGGCCATCATCGATAGAGAACTCACCAAGCTAAATATCAGCATAGCTGCCATCCAGTGGCTCCCTCAAAGAGGAAAACTACATCTTCTGGAATGGTCGAGAACCTGAGGAGCCCCGTCAGCATGGAGTGGGCTTTGCCATCAAAAACAATCTTCTGGCCTTGGATGAACCCCCCACAGGGGGCACTGAGTATTTGTTGTCCATCCGCCTCACCAATGATGAAGGTCCTGTCAACATCATCAGTGTCTACACCCCCACACTCTCGTCTACATAAGACATAAAGGATCAGTTATATGTGCAGCAGGACAAACAGATCTAAGGATGCTCCAAACACGAACCACTATTTCTCCTCGGCGACTTCAATGCCAGAGTAAGTGAGGATCACGAGTCATGGTCTACCTGCCTCGGATATCATGGTACTGGAAAGACCAATGAAAACGGTCAGAGACTGCTGGAGCTATGCACCTACCATGGCCTCTGCATAACAAACACCTTTTTCAAGGGTTCGCCACAACACAAAGTGTGATGGAAACACCCCAGGCTACATCAATGGCATAAACTCGACTCGGTCATCACCAGGCGCTCTGCCCTTAACAGCGTCCTCTCCACAAGAACCTACCACAGTGTAAACTGTGACTCCGACCATGCTCCCGTGAGCAGCAAGGTGCGACTACAACCACAGACACTACACCGCTCAAAAACCGAAAGGACACCCACGCATAAACACTGCACAGATGTCGGTCCTATCCAAAGTGCAGGAGTATATGTCCGCCCTGGACAAGGCTCTCCAAGACCTGCCAGAGCACGACGTCACAGCCAAGTGGAACGCCATGAAGGGTGCCATCTACAAAACAGCCATGTCCACGTTTGTCAAAAAAGAACGATACAGTCAGGATTGGTTAACCGCATACCTATCAAGGATAGAACCACTAATCGAGGAGAAACGAAAAGCCTTTTCAGCCTACAAAAAAATGCCCTAATAAACTGACGCTTACTGCTCTTAAAAGTGCCCGAAGCAACATCCAATGCATCGCTAGACAGTGCGCGAACGAGTACTGGCAACAACTGTGTGAAGGAATCCAGCGCAGTGCTGAGTCCGGAAACATCCAATGTATGTATAGTGGCATCAAGAAGGCTCTAGGCCCAACAGTGAAAGGGGTCGCTCCCTTGAAATCTCTGATGGGAGAGAAGATCACAGACCATGGGCAACAGATGGCCAGATAGGTGGAGCACTACTCAGAGCTATACTCCCGAGAAACGTTAGTCACCGAAGCAGCCCTCAACAGCATAAAGAATCTTCCCACCATGGAGGAGCTCGACCAAGTGCCAACCTTAGAAGAGCTCAGCAAAGCAATTGACTCCCTCCCAAATGACAAAGCACCAGGTAGTGACAGCATCTCGCCCGAAGCTATCAAACATGGGAAACCAACACCGTTTCAACCACTGCACGAACTACTTTGTCTCTGCTGGGAGGAAGGAGCGGTCTCCCAAGACATGCGTGATGCCACAATTGTGACCCTTTACAAAAACAAGGGCGACCGCAGTGACTGTAATAATTACAGAGGGATGTCGCTTCTGAGCATCGTTGGTAAAGGGTATGCCCACATTATATTAAACAGGCAGCAGTTTCTGGCACCGTGTGTACCCAGAATCCCAGTGCGGCTTCAGAGCAGGCAGGTCGACAACACACATGACCTTCTCCTTCCGACAACTCCAAGAGAAGAGCAGAGAGCAAGGTTAACCACTCTACATGATGTTCATCGACCTCACCAAGGCTTTTGACTTAGTCCGCAGGAAAGGCTTTTTTGAAGTTCTCAAAAAGATCGGTTGCCCCCCCCCCCCAAAAAAAACTCCGCAGCATGATAATTTCTTTACATGCAGATATGAAGGGAACAGTCCCGTATGATGGATCTTCCTCTACCTCCTTCTCAGTTAACAGCGACGTGAAGCAGGTCTGCGTTCTGGCACCAACCCTATTCGGGATCTTCTTCTCCTTGCTTCTGTCCTACGCCTTTGACTCATCCACTGATGGCATATATCTACACACCAGGTCCGATGGGAGGCTGTTCAACCTGGCACGACTGCGCTCGAAGACGAAAGTGAGGGCTGTGCTCATCAGAGATATGCTTTTGCAGATGACGCGGCGTGACGCACACTGAGGAAGCCCTCCAGAGACTGGGAGACCGTTTTGATGATGCCTGCATGCAGTTTGGACTCACCATCAGCCTGGAGAAGACAACGGTCATCGTGCAAGATACCACCATTGCCCCTACAATCAAAATCAACGGTGTCACCTTTGAAGCAGTCAACAACTTTACCTACCTCGGGTCAACCATCAGCAACACTCTCTCGCTTGATAAGGAGCTGGACAGAAGGCAAACACCATCATGTCATGACTCACGTAGAGGGTGTGGAGAAACAACGCGCTGACAGAGCACACCAAAGTCCAAGTTTACCAGGCCTGCATTCTCAGCACCCTTCTATATGGAAGTGAGACCAGTAGTACCTACATGAGGCAAGAACGCCGGCTTCACTCCTTCCATATACGGTACCTTAAACGCATCCTGAAAATCAACTGGCAAGACCGTGTCCCTCACAATGAAATCCTGCAGCGTGCAAATACCCCGAGCATGTTCTCCCTGCTGACTAAACGTCGCCTTCGATGGCTGGGACACGTCCAATGCATGGAGGATGGGAGGCTGCCAAAGGACATCCTATATGGACAGCTGGCCACTGGCACGAGTAGAGTCAGCCGCCCCTAACTCTGTTTCAAGGATGCGTGCAAGAGGGACATGAAGGCATGCGACATCGCACCTGATGGCTGGGATGTGCTGGCTGAGGACAGAGGCATCTGGAGACTGACAAGAAGTAAGGGTATATCAGTCGCTGATACGAGGAGAGGCCAGTTGGCAGCAGAGAAACGTGTAAGAAAGGGCCACGTGTCAGCGACCACAGTAACCCAGGCTTCCCAGTATGTCTGCACAAACTGCAAGAGGGACTACCACTCGTACATAGGCCTGCACAGCCACAAAAGACGATACCAACAACCCAGAGACAGACGACACCCCAAGGGCGTTATCCGCATGGTCTCCCGAGACTAAGTCGCCAATAATTTGATTTTATATATATATATATATATATATATATATATATATATATATATATATATATATATATATATATATATATACCTCGGATACCATGCATACCCAATAATAGCTAATCAAATTAGTGCTCATGGAAATTTGAATTCAAGGATTGGTAAGGGTGACTGTGCCATGAATCTAAAACCTCAACAACGAGCGCTTACATAGTTTTAAAAAAGAAATTACATAAGTATATTGCTCCCATGATTTGAGGTTGAAATGTTATTTTCGCAAGCCATTCTTTACATTTAAATGTTGATAGATAGCCATCATTTTTATTATGTCATGACGTTTCCATGAAATAAATATGATATAAAAACGAACTAACTGTAAAACCGTATATCATAATTACCTGTATTTGTTTTGCACACAACACTGTATCGGTAGATACTAACGGCACAGAAAGTGCACAGGTTAGATATATTTGTTAGGAAACATATACACCCATACCAATCGCATCCGGCCTTCCCAAAACTCCATCTGAAAAGAAAACATTCGAATATTATGTAAGATTCATGCCCTGTGAATGAATTAATTCAATTGATAGTTCAGAATATTTGTGATATATATTTAACATAAAAAGTGAATACCCATTAAAAAGAATATATAGCTTTTTCTAGACCTATGGTTTCTTAAATCTATATGGATAATTGCAATAATGTATATAAGGATAATTTTGCTATGCTATTTACAGCTTTTTTTCCCACGGCATAAAATATTTTTTATTCTTCCAGTAGTATATTTTGGAAGACATATGTCAAGTGTTTGTGTTTACATATCAAACTATATATACAATGTCAAAAACGAGGCTGAATGCCGATAAATAATGCTAAAAAATATGTTCTAATTTACCAGGGCAAATGTTGTCGTCTCTTTGGGCAATGTTCTTTCTTACGAACTTACGGCTAAATAAATATTACACAATAAGTCAAGCATTGGGATGGGACATACATTCGAAAAAGTGAACAAATGCAGCGACATCATTTCATTGTCTGTTGTAATACTGCTTCCTAATATATAATTGAAGCAAACATAGCTTTTTCTTCAAAGACAATTTTCCCGTATGGTTTTAGTTTAGAAACTGGATCTTTGGTCAACGGTGTATTGCTTTGGATTGCAAAAAGTTGCGTATGCGATTCAATTTTTTTTGTCTGGCCGAGAAATGTTTCTATGTAAATCTAGAACACCTGCTTCACATAATTAAATTGAATGGCTTAAGTCAAAGTAGTAGTAAAATCCCAAGCAATCGCATCAAAATTGAGAAGAGGAAAAAGGAAAGATGATAAGAAATTGCTTGAATTAAATATAGTATGTGAAATAAAAATTAAGGTACAATCAGATCAGAGCTTACCTTAATGTCTATACCTATTAATATGTCGAATATAATATCAGACTATTTAATTTTACACAATCTGACCACGAGATTCTACAATGTTTATTACATTTGATGTTTTTAACAAAAAGTACAAAATATAATGTAATCCCTCCGGCCGATGAAAGAATTCAGTTCTTTTATATTTTGAGAAATTTGGTATGATGTCCAACAAGTTCTTAAAGAATTAAAACTCCTCCTATACTTCAGCAATAAAAAATAGTCTTAATGTGTTCTTTGTGAAGCATGTCCATCAATGCCCTATCACTCAAGCTGCTGAGGGAACAATCCAAGTAAAAATGTTGTCTCATCTTCAACAATTTCTTAGCTATTTGAAGACTCATAACGCGAAATAAATAAAACACCTAAGTATACTTGTTTTATTACCAGGTGACGTATAGTTTTCTTTGTCAGGAGCGTAAAGAGAGATGCCAATAAGACAGTCAATATTAGAAGGCATAATCAACTCATTTTCCGTGTCATAACTAAAGTTATGGATATTTTCTGCCCGTCAAGTTTTTCAATCCGCGACTTATCTATTGATCAGACTAAATTTATCTTGCAAATATAGTTCAATCCTACGAAACTTCGCTGATTGTTATGACAACCCGACCTGTGGGTGAAGACAAATTACTGTCATGGCTTCTTAAATACATGTATCTAATGATTTTTCTCCTTCGCAACGCATTTAAGTTAATCTAATTTGTACAATTGTTTTGTCGGCAGTTGTCGGCAAAGAATCAAAAGCATGGTTCATAAAGCCTAGGTGTTTAATTAAAAATAAATATATAAATAAATAAACCGGAGAAATAGATATAATGGACTATTTTAACAAACGAATATCATCATTCCAAATTAGATGATAAGCATATAATGATAATCTTTCTTAAATGGTAAATCAATAAGCGTTTTAGTTTATACTATAATGGTTCCTTTATGGAGCAAGATAAGCAATACTAACTGTATTGAAAAATGGGGACCAGTCTGGAAATCTGAGATGCCAAGATTGATTGATAATTATCAAAATAAGTAACACTGTATACAAAATAATTAACGTGATTTTGTACGAAAAAGAATTTTGAGAGCTTATCTTAATTGTAACTGAAAAAATAAACATTGTTTAATTAAAAGAATTTCATTCCTGTAACAGTTTGGAACACTCATTACTGAAATTAGCACTCGACTTTTTGGTGGAGAATTGAAAGCACATGCTGCGGCTCATATCCTTTCCTCTACACAGAAGCTGATATCCAGGTTTCATCTGTACTGATAATTATAGGTTTGATGAAGAACACTCAGACATTTTAAGTTATTTATTGTTTTTAAATATCATGGTTTTTGCACACTTTTACTATGGAAACTGATTCAGTACCGTGAGTCCTGCAAATACTTCAGACAGTAGGCTATGTTGTCAGCAATAACCTGTGTTGGTGGAAGTGTCAAGCTTTGTTGTAATAGTGAGTGCCATGGGGGCATTTTCACGATTGTGGATAGTTCATTTTGCGAACAATTTAAACTTAGTTTTTTCGGAGGAGAGGGGTTTCGATTTACTGGAGAGAGAGAGAGAGAGAGAGAGAGAGAGAGAGAGAGAGAGAGAGAGAGAGAGAGAGAGAGAGAGAGAGAGAGAGAGAGAGAGAGAGTGTGTTCAAATTGGTTACACACGATAAAATCCACTCGGGTATTTCTCTACCTGCTTTTGATGTTGGATACTGAAGAAAAAGGATACCCTAATGACGCCTCGATTAGATCCGCGGCAGCTAAATTCAAGATGAAGGCGTTGATGGGCTGGCGAAAATGTTTGTTCTTCCAGAAGACTAGGAATACAGTTCCATTTCCTACAAAAGCCGCTACACCTGCAGTCATTAATTGAAACTTTAAAACATCTCCACTGGTAATCTTTTCAAAACAAATCCAATAATAGCTGTAACAATGAGTAATATATTATAATCAGCAAATTAATTTTCAAAAATAATTTGTCAAATATACGTATATACTTATTTGCAGAATAAATTTCCCAGCCACTGAATAAAACAGCACAGAAACACAATAAAACCAGGACATTTCGTTTCACTGCTTTAAACACGCATATATTTCCTAGATCCCAGACTAATGGCTAACTTTCACGTCATCTGCATAAAGAAAAACACCGCAATGTTATTTGATCTACAACACGATCATTTACATTGCTACTAAATACTATGTGATGCACCTCAAAACTGTCATGTAACTTACTACTTGATCTTACAACATGATTAGTTTTATTACTACTAAATACTATGTGATGCACCTCAAAACTCTCATGTAACTTACTACTGGTTACTACAGTACGAACGTAAGAAATTAAGAATCAAATCTAGCTGTTAAATTAACTGGAAGTGTTTAACATCAAAAGCACAATAAAAGTGTAATTTAAATTCCATAAATATGATCAATAATGTAGCTAAGAAATATTGTGGTACACGTTTTCCGATAGGTACTATATATATTGAGTTGAGTTGAACGTAAGACAAATAATCGAGCTCTAAAGAGAATATGCGTACATGGGACTAAAGTGTAGTCAAAGTTAGTTACATGGGATTAAAGTGTAGTC
This sequence comes from Unio pictorum, assembly GCA_030141615.1. NCBI lineage: Eukaryota > Metazoa > Mollusca > Bivalvia > Unionida > Unionidae > Unio > Unio pictorum. The sequence goes on from JARLTB010000022.1 coordinate 14,693,309, forward strand.
AATTAGTGACATGGGATTAAAGTGTAGTCAATTAGCGACATGGGATTAAACTGTAGTCAATTAGTGACATGGGATCAAAGTGTAGTCAATGTTAGTGACATGTGATTAAAGTGTAGTCAAAGTTAGTTACATGGTACTAAAGTGTAGTAATTAATGACATGGGATTAAAGTGTAGTCAATTAGTGACATGGGATTAAAATGTAGTCAATTATTTACATGGGATTAAAGTGTAGTCAATTAATGACATGTGATTAAAGTGTAGTCAATTACTGACATGGGATTAAAATGTAGTCAATTAGTGACATGGGATTAAAGTGTAGCCAGTTAGTGACATGGAATTAAAGTGTAGTCAATTAGTGACATGGTATTACATTGTGGTCAATGTTGGTGACATGGGATTAAAGTCTGGTCAATGTTAGTGACATGGGATTAAAGTGTGGTCAGTGTTAGTCACATAGGATTAATGTGGAAAGTTAATTGTGCTACAAAACAACATTCAAAGTTATACGAATGTCTATTTTCATATTCCAAAAATAAAAATGATGCACTGCAATATATCAGGGAAAGTGTTTTACATTGCGATACATATCATCATCCGTATGATAAGGTAATTAAAGATGTAGTGTTGTCAGGGTTTATATTGCGTATTTGGTGTGGACATGTATACACTATTATTCATCCAAAACTGAGACAGAATCTGTAGGAAAGAAAACTAGATTCAAAATAGCACATGGTGACAGCGAGGGAATTAGTTATGTTTTTTTATCATCCATTAGAAGGATAAGACTTGACATTGAGATGAAACTTGACACCGAAATCAAATCATTCATACGCTTGAAAAGATTTAAACAATGTCGCAAATTGTTCAAAATACATGTACTTCTTTGTGATCGTTGTTCTCTTTCCCTGCTGATCAATTCAGATAAGTTGCCAAGCGAAATATACTCTCTGGATGTGTTTATACCATTTTAACTTTTATGATGTTGAAGTCTTTCAGGAACACCGCGAATACCAATATGGATGACACCTATATAGAAACATATCAAAGGACACAAATTAAGATAAAATCTGTTGAACTGAAAGAATGGTTAATGGACAACGTAACGTAAAGATTTCTTAGGTGATCATCCAATGCACACAAAAATGAACAGTCTACCTGTTAACAAATGCTCCACTGACACTCATTGCATCAGGCTGGATTTGAAAAGTACCAAGTATATAAGATTACATGATAGAGTTCTTAAATTCGCCAGCATGACATCGGTTTTCAAATCAATAGGGAAAAAAAAGAAAATTTGTATCATACAGAAAGTTACTGATCTTATCTGTTTTGCAATAACAATTTTATGGTGATTCCATGATAAACCAGGATTTATATGCGATTACTTCAAAAGTAGCAATAAATGACATATGGGACATTCATTTGATGGTGATAATTTCTGAATTTGACAAATGATCCATTTTGCAATCATTACTTCTGTTTATTTCAAGACGTCAACCTGTTCTTCTATATTATTTATTTGTCATTCTAACCTCTCTAGTGCACAACTTCAATTAGTTTATACACGTTCACAGAGATATAATATTTATCTTCAATTTAGTTTGTTCATATATCTTCATTGTCCTCTTGCTTGTTTTCCATACAAAATGGAATATTCAATATTTTCATAATTGCTTTTGAATGGTTGACTCAAGTATGAATATCTTCATATCGTGTAGTTCTATGAAAATAATCATCATCCTAAGCTACTGAATTTAATGTATCTTTCAAAAATTAACATTCATATTTGCCCGTTTTGCCACAAATGTTAGCAAACACCACATCAGTACCTAAGTCCTCTTTGACATGTCGATGTACGGTGTACTACTGGCAAGAAAACCGATGTCACATTTCCTGTTACAGATTTCTATTCTAACGCTCAGCTATCTACATATCCGCACTGTTTTTGATTTATTTGAAGGGTTGTTATCTTGTTTTTATGCGCATTAGCTCTGGGTTCTAAGGTGAGCTCAGTTATACATGCTACGTATTTAGGACTATACACTGTTTTCGTTTTAGAAATTGCGCTCGTATACAAGGTAAGTCAGATATTTTTAATGCAATTTCATCCATTAGCGAAGATTGAGCCTTCTTGTAAGTAGCCTCATCACTATAATGAATTAATTTTATCAACATTCATTATACTGTCTCTGTTTAAGAAACATCTGGTAAGAGCAGTGCCATGTGCATACAACGAGATAAAGATGAATTCAGATTATGTTAGAAAATGGGGTTAACTGAAATATGACTGAGTCACTCAACCGGTCCCATGCAAAGGAGTGTGTGTGTGTGTGTGTGTGTGTATGTGTGTGTGTGTGTGTGTGTGTAATATCAATGGCGTCACTAGAGTTGGTGTCACCCAGTGCGGTAACTCATAGTATCACCCCATGAACCTCGTTCCTGCACAAACAATCAACATTTTTATTGATAGTCATTTTTGTGTCACCCTTTTCGATGGTGTCAGCCGGTGCGGTCCGCACCCCATCCTCCTAATGATGCTGCTGTGTAAAATGTATTCTTCGTTAACCAGGAATCCATGCCTTACTGTATGTCCTATCGAATTTGTAAAGGTAGCAGAAGTATGCATTAATGTACAAGTGCCTTACATCGGGTCAAATTAATAATTATCACCAAAAGCGCGGAATCACAATTTGACGCTTTATTAGTTGATATAAGAGATACATACTGATTCAAGCTTTAAAAATCGCATACTACTGGAAACCAAGGACAAAAGGTCATAACCTGAGAAAGAAAAAAAATTATTACAGGATTGATTAGTCAATGAGGAATACTTCATTTTATATCTTATGTTGTGTCTTACCTATGCAATTATTTCTGTATTTGCTTGATACTGTTAGTTATAATACTAACATGACTTTTATATTGTGTATGTATTTTGTTACCTAAAATGGCCAGGTAAATTCCAATCACTAAATGGAATGACGTAGATAAAGTGCCTTCATATGGGTCGTTATCTACCCAATACGTGGAGTTTAGGATATTCGATCTGTTGATCTCGCAGGATCCTGAAAGAAGAGAAAAGGAAGTTATAAACTGCGTACGGTTTCAAAATACAACCTGCTCGATTAAACCTTCTCTCTCTCTCTCTCTCTCTCTCTCTCTCTCTCTCTCTCTCTCTCTCTCTCTCTCTCTCTCTCTCTCTCTCTCTCTCTCTCTCTTTTCAAAATACTTAATCCGGATTGAAGTACGCATTTTTTTAAATACTCGGAATAAAAAGTATAATATAAGTACTTATCATAAAGGGAGATAATACGTACTTACCAATGTATTCAATTTACTTCTTTTAATTTTGCTTGATAAAGAATAAATATGTAAATAATGACGATGTTTGTTATTTCTTTTACATGTATTTGTTGTTTACGTGTGTTTGTTGTTATCTTTAATTATAGTTGGTGAAAGTTTGGCTTCTGTTTACTGAAAAGTATATATTCTATACATGCTATAACATTTCGAAATTCTCACATTTAGCGACAGCTTCTTTAGTTTTTTCATGAGTAAAAATATATCAAGAACTTTGAATAATGATTTTAACATTAGCTGTAGGTTATACACGGTGAAGAGTGATTTCATTTTCATCATGAAACTTTGTCTTTATTCTTTATTGAAGGTTATACAATATCAGTAAATCATTAACCTTATATATTGATGACTTTTGATATTCACTTTTATTTTGTTGAATACGGAATAATGAACCAGTCGTAAAACTATTTGCAACTAGTTTCGTGATTAAAATAATTACGTTTCAAATCACCTAAATGTTCTTTTATAATAAAACCCCAAATTATATACAAAAGTTGTGTCATGCCTTTAGGCAAAAAAAATTGTTAAAGGTCTGCGACAAAATTTAGCTCATTCAAATTTGAATTTAATTTATAAACGGTAATTCAATAATCAAAGTTTGTGCGACAGTTTGAAATATAACATTATCTTCGGTAATTGTTACTTCTGTTTTGCCGAATTATTACAGAACGGTTTTGCAAAAGTAATAACGTCCTCTATTTACAGCATAAAACAGACAGCAATAGATTTTATATAGTTATGTACGCCAAAGGTAAAAATAATTACTTTTACATATGAGATATATTTTTATTTCTCGCATGTTTAACAGGGAAAAGTGTTTGCGACGTATTTAATTGTTTTATATGATATTGCCATCGATTGTAAAGATCAAGTAATGTATCAAATCTAATCCTTGTTTTAAAAAATCCGTCAATATACCCTTTTATGATCGAGATGAAACAGTGAGGCATAAATATAATTTACAAGGAAAAAACGTATTAAGACCCACAAAACAACTTGTCCAAAAAAAAGAAAAGAATGAACTGTATAAAATGTATGTGCTTGTGAAATGAGAAAGATATTAAGAGCATTTCAAAAGTTGATAATTAACCAGAATATCGTGGCATAAAGATAAATAAAAAGCGTAAAATTGGCTGCTTAAAGTCAATGGATAGCAATCTGACAAATCAGTTAAAGAACAAGATGCAATTAATCCGTTTGAAACAATTTTGAAATGTGTACTGTTTATGGCAAGACGATTTTGGATATTACACCTGCTTGCTTTTCGTCAGAAATGAAATGTTCCGATATTTCTGCTTGTGTCCATGCAGAACCGAAACAACATGTAGCAATGCCGATTAAGACAATTGGATCAGCATTTAATGATACAATAGTTTCAACAAGTTTGAACAGTTAAAAGGAAATGTAATCAATGATGACGTACACAGTTCAAATATATATGACAATATGAGTATAGAAAGTAATAAGGACATTAAAGTCATCTGAATGAGTATCATATTATTCATTTGAATGAGTACCATACCATAGTCATCTGAAATAGTACCATACAAAAGTCACCTGAATGAGTATCATATCAGTCATCTGCATGAATACCATACCAGTCATCTGAAAAATACTATATCAGTCATCTGAATTTAGCACAACGTCAGTCATCGGAATGAGTACCATACAATTCATCGGAATGAGAACCCATACAAGTCATCGGAATGAGTACCAAACCAGTCACCTGCATGAGTACCAAACCAAGTCACCTGAATGAGTACCAAACCAAAGTCACCTGAATGAGTACCATATCAGTTACCTGAATGAGTACCATATCAAAGTAATCTGAACGAGTAATAAAAACTTACCAAAGCGGCAAACAAATCAGTCAACAAGATGATTAAAACGAAACACAAAACACTTAAGATATAAAAAGCGTGTACTAATGATATGAAATCAAACTGGTATTGTAATAAAAGTATAACTTAAGATATAATAGAGTACTCATTATAATTTAGTATAACGTAATATATAAAACGAGTGTACTAATATGATGTAATCAAACGTATTGTAATAAAGTATAACGTAATATATAAAACGAGTGTACTAATACGATGTAATCAAACTGGTATTGTAATAAAGTATAACTTAAGATATAAAAAGCGTGTACTAATGATATGTAATCAAACTGGTATTGTAATAAAGTATATCAGAAAGTAAGGAATGAGAAAAAATATATTTCTTACCAGTGTTAAAGAATTCAAAAAATAACATCAATATCAATTTGTGAAGAAGAAAAAAAAATTGAATTGATTTTGAATCAATAACGACTGTTTTAGCAAATGCCTTTGATTACGTACTCTTCATTACTCAGAAATATACAAAAACAAGCACAATTCTCTTTGATTTGTCTCAGAAGAGGTAATCAATCATCATGCAAAATTTGTAAGGAAGCACTAGCCTTAGAATCCATTATTCGTTTTAAAGGTCTGTAAAGCAAATATATCTTGAAAGGAAACAATCCATATTTATATTTATTATTCAACTATGTTGAGCCATATCTAAAAGAGATAATAAGTACAAGGGTTTCAGATTTTGGTTCTTTAAAATTACAGATAAATTTAGCCTTTATACTCATAATAACGACAGAAGGCGGATATTAATTCAGAACAAAGTTTTAAGTATCATATACAGAAAAAAAGTACAGTTGTTATCAAATGTGCTATTTGAAACGTTACACATTTTAGCATTACATACATACAGACAGAAACCAATGAGATAATATATATTATTACTAAAATGGGTATGGAATGTTGAAATAAAAAGGACCAATGTGTTTTTTTACGCTCAGTTTTAATAGTAAATTACACAATGGAATCAATAAGTTGTGACTTGGTAGATACCGTTGATGTGTCCATGGTGGAAATAGGCTTAATTATATAAGTGTAATACGCCGGTAAAAGTGTGGATTGACTGGCCTAGGGTGGCGCATTTAAATAGTTCCATTGAGAAAGGGAATACTAGTGCATTTTCTATAGCATAACCGGCTGACGGTACGGAAATCTGATGATAATGAAGAAAAACCATGCAAAGGTGCGGTTAATCGACTTTTGGGCAAGTTGTTTTAACTGTGGTCTCCAATTAATTAGAGCAAAATTTAGTATATAAAGACAGACACGTCTGAATTTCCAATTTACAACTCAAGTTGTATGCAAGTCTATGGAAATTTGGGGAAAACATATGACTTGCAGCGGAACTCGCGCTAGGGTTTTTGACACCGCACGGTCAAGTGAATACCCCTCTGCGTGTAACAATATTTAACTTGCAAGTGTAGAGGTCTTGTACGTTATGATTGGAATATAAATTTTAAAAGATTTTACAAATAAATATATCTATGTCTAATTTGTGATGTTTCGTTCTCAGCTCTTTAACAATGCATTGAGGAAAAGGTAACACTTAAAACATGTATTGACCAAAAGATATTTCGTTCAGCAAAAATTTATTAATTTGTGAAAGAATATGGTTCTTTTCAAACTAAGCTCGGATTCCAATAACTTTCAAGCGAATCTAAGTGACGACAAAATCAGGGAAAAGGCGCATTTTTAAATTATTTTTATTACACATTTGAGAAAAGAATATTATCTCTGAGAATATCTGGACAGAATAAAATCTAAAGAAACATGGATAGGTTTATCTCCATCTCTAAGAAACAAGAACAAGTTTATCTCTATCTCTAATACAAGAATAGGTTTATCTCCATCTCTAAGAATACAAGAATAGGTTTATCTCTATCTCTAAGAATACAAGAATAAGTTTATCTCTATCTCTAAGAATACAAGAATAGGTTTATCTCTATCTCTAAGAATACGAGAATAGGTTTATCTCTATCTCTAAGAATACAAGAATAAGTTTATCTCTATCTCTAAGAATACAAGAATAAGTTTATCTCTATCTCTAAGATACAAGAATAGGTTTATCTCTGTCTCTAAGAATACAAGAATAGGTTTATCTCTGTCTCTAAGGATGCATGGAATGGTTTGTCTCTATCTCTAAGAATACATGGATAGGTTTATCTCTAATAAAAAATGGATAGGTTTATCTCTATCGCTAAAAATACACGGAAAAGATTTTCTCTGTCTCCGAGAATACATGAATAGCTGTATCTCTATATCTATGAATATATGGATAGGTTTATCTCTATATCTGAGAATACAAGGGATGGTCTATAGGTATCTCTAAGAATACATGGGTAGGTTTGCCTTTATGAACACATAGATACGTTTATCTATATGAATACATGAACTGCTAAAAGAGACCGCCGTCATTCTGAGAAGTTTTGACTTTCATCCAGACTAAATATTCGTAAGTAAATCTATGAAGTCCATGAAATCAGCGTTCTACAGCACAATGATCACAGAATGAAGTCCATGATGCGAAATCAGCGTTCTACATCACAATGTCACAGAAAGTTCCAGCTGCAAAGAGCTCTTCGAGATTACTAACAAGCTAATGTAAAGGAATACATGTACAACACTTCCAACTACCTTCTCTCCAGTCGACCTTCTTTACCAGTTTGCAAATTTATTCCGTGACAAAGTACAAACCGTTAAAAATAAGCTTTGTATCACAATTTCTGTTGACTCATCTTGAACGTATTGTTGAGATACCAAATTTCAACGGCAACCCTTAGCAGTATTTGAACCTATTTCTACTATGGATTTAGTACGTACGATCGTGATGACGAGTACATCAAAGTCACGTGAACTTGATCCATCCAACATCACTGCTGCTTGAGTGCTTAGATCCTGTAACTGATGTTCTCTCTCTCTCTCTCTCTCTCTCTCTCTCTCTCTCTCTCTCTCTCTCTCTCTCTCTCTCTCTCTCTCTCTCTCTCTCTCTCTCTCTCTCTCTCTCTCTCTCTCTCTCTCTCTCTCTCTCTCTCTCTCTCTCTCTGCTGAAGAAACCAACACTCGACCAGAACGATTTAAGGAACTACCGCCCAGTTTCTAATCTCCCATTTTCACATAAAGACATCTTAGAAAAAGCTGTTCTAACCCAACTTCTATCGCATCTGAATTCAAACAGTCTTTTAAGCAATGTACAGCCTGCATATCGCCCTTGCCACAGTACTGAAACTACTCTTGTAAAGGTAGTTAATAACATTATCCCTGCTTTGGATAGCAGAATGAGTACTGACATCACCCCACCCCTTGATTTGCCTGCAGCATTTCACACAATAAACCGTGACGCTATTATTTTATCGTCTCAAGCATTTATTTGGCATTCACTATACAGTCATAATGTGGTTCAAGGTCTACGTGGTCAACAGGACACATATTGTGTGCGCAACTGAAATGCACTCAAACCCAGTTGATCTATGTTGTGGTGTTCCACAGGGGTATGTTTGTGAACCTGTGCTCTTCAATATATTCAATCAGCCGCCAGCCGCTCTCAGATGTCATATATCATCAAGTGTCTCACCAATTGTACGCTGATGACACCCAAATATACAAATCTAGCCACCCAACTGAACCTGATGCTACCATAAAAAGTGTAGAGAGGCGCATTTCTTATGTGAAATCATGGATGACATATAACAAGCTGCAGATGAATGATGATACAACTGAGGCCATTCTAATCACTACACAAAGACATTCTCATTCACATCTTTTACCTCAAACAATAAATATCAGCAACACCAACATTAAATTCACACTGTCAGTACGACACCTTGGTGTTACTCTAGACAGTACTCTCACATTGCACCAACATGTTAAGGCTGCATATCTTGAGCTGAGATATATCAGCTCCATTCGCAAATATCTTTCAGTTGATGTCACTAAAACACTTGTGTGTTCATTGTCACTTTCAAGAGTGGATTGTTGTAATTCAGTTCTGTCTGGTCTCAGTATCTACTCCAGAAACTTCAAAACGAATAAAACACAGCTGCTCGGATCGTCCTAAGAGTACCACAATTAGAGCACACCTCCCCGCTGATATGTGCCTTACACTGGCTATCCACTCAACTCAGAATCAAATACAAAATTTGTTCTCTGTGCCACGTTTCACAGTCAGACTCCAATACAACATGCCTATCAGGCCTCGCCCATGTGTATAATCCAGCAAGATACTTACGCTACTCTTCTGAAAATCGTACACTCATTTTCCCCTTCTACGAAAACAAAGTAGACAACGTTCTTTTGCATACCAGGCCACATCAACGTGGAACGAATTTTCCACTGGACTTAGACGCAAATACAGATCTATCCCTTTGAAGAGTGCCCTTGAATTCACATACTTCGACTGCAAGAACAGTTTTAAAGTTCTAATACTGTTCCTACCTTAAACGCTTTTATGTTTTACAGCTACATGATGTTTGTTTTTGTTTTATAATCATATCATTATATGTTTTTTTTATGTTATAGGAGTTTTCTAATGTTGTAAAGCCCATATAACTTCATGAGATTAACAGCTATACAAAGTCCTAATATGTATTGGTATCTGCAAGAATACATAGATTGGATTATCTTGCAAAGATATGGATAGCAATGTCTATTTTAAAATTACATGGATAGGTTTACCTCTAAGAATACAATGATAGGAGTATCTTTATCACTTATAATACATGTAAAGGTTAATCATTAAGAATGGCATGGATAGGTTTATATTATATTATATTATATTATATTATTATATTATATTATATTATATTATATTATATTATATTATATTATATTATATTATATTATATTATATTATATTATATTATATTATATTATATTATATTATATATATATATATATATATATATATATATATATATATATATATATATATATATATATATATATATATATATATATATATATATATATATATATATATATATATATATATGGATAGGTTTATCTGTATGATTACATGGATTGATTATTTATATGAGTATATGGATAGGTTTATCTTTAATAATACGTGAATAGGTTTATCGCTATCTTTCTAAATATATGGATATGTTTATCTTTAATAATACGTGAATAGGTTTATCGCTATCTTTCTAAATATATGGATATGTTTATCTTTAATAATACGTGAATAGGTTTATCGCTATCTTTCTAAATATATGGATATGTTTATCTTTAATAATACGTGAATAGGGTTATAGCTATCTCTATAAATATATGGATAGGTTTATCTTTAATAATACGTGAATAAGTTTATAGCTATCTCTATAAATATATGGATAGGTTTATCACCAAGACTACGTGGATAGATGTATCTCTTTCTCTACGAATATAACGAAAGGTTTAGCTCTGAGAATACATGTAGAAGTTTATCTGTATGAATACATGGATAGGTTTATATCTATGAGTACATAGATTGGTGTATCTATGAAAACATGAACAAGTTTATCGCTGGCTCTATCAACACATGGATAGGTTTATATCTATGAATAGATTTATCTCTATGAATGCATGAATAGGTTTAGCTCTATGAATGCATAAACAGGTATAGCTCAAAGTATACATGAATAGGTTTATCGCTATCGTTAAGAATATATGGATAGGTTTATTTTAAGTATACCTGAATAGGTTTATCGCAATCTCTGTGATGATATGAATATGTTTATCTCTAAGAATACATGGATTAATTTATCTCTCAGAATACATGTAAAAGTGTATTCCTATAAAGGATTGATAGGTTTATCTGTATGAATACATGTATAGGGTTAACAGGTTGAACCAGCCAAATATCCCTAAAACAGAAAATCGTTTACCTGGATGCAACGATGTCATGAAATCCTTTGACCTTAGGGCACGTGGTGACTTGAATATTAGCGACATGAAAAATGATACGTTCATTTTTGTGATATTTGTGACTAATAAACACAACACGCTAGTGCACCAGGCAGAGGCGTCGCTATGATATTTTGCGCCCGGGGACGAACTATAAAATTGGCGCCCCAGCCCCCCCCCCCCCGGTTTAATCACATTTTTCTATTACATTGAATAAGGAAAACAACAAGTGGTTGGCAGGCAGCAGCATCACTGTGGATGGCAGACGTATCAGATGACACGTCTGCTGAGCCGCTGCAGCGATCTAGTGACCGATTTATTACCCTTGTTTACTTATTATAATTTAACGTTGTAAGCCTCATTTTGGCGCCCCTGTACCTTGGCGCCCGGGGACATATGTACCCACCTGCCCCCCCCCCCCCCAGCTACGCCTCTGGCACCAGGGATACCTCTTGATGTGAAATGGTGTAAAATTGCTGCGTGATTGTGTTTGCGATGACATAAACAAGGAATCATCATGATACCACGTAGATACTGCAAAGCAAATTATAAATAGTAAATGATGGATGACACATAATTGAATAAATGGATAATAAGGTTGGTTAATGTCCACGTCATTTATTTTTTTACGAAGATGACAACAGCCTTGAAGTTTGGGATATTTAAATACCTGTCAGTCAGTTTCTTGATACTAACAACAACTTTACTAAATAAAATTCTTATCAGACAACTTAATGAACGGGGAAGATAGTTAAATAATGGTGGAATGTTTCAGGTGAATTTGGAGATTTCCTTTGAAGTACGTGACTTTTTCAAAGATTACGCCTTCACGATATGACCATTTATTCCATGAGGAGAGAATGAGGTTACCAAATACTAAAATCTTAATATGATAAATATATTGTATATAGATTATACGTTAAACTCTAATAGTAGGATTATTATAACAATACAGAGTTTTATTCGACCAGTGGCAGTTACAGTAATTGAAAATAGTTTAAACAATCACGAGTTTCGAATTTGTAAATGGTATGATTTTATTCATTCTTTATTTTAGAAAAAAAAAATTCAAAAAACATGCTGGTATATAATGATTAATCAATCAGAACGAAATGTAAAAATGAACAAACGTTCTTTACCCTGTTCGGGTTTCAGCCAACAGCAATTTTCGATCTTACAATTTATTGTAATTTACATTTAAATTACAGTTGTATACTTAGCAGATGATGTTCAATACATTAAACAGACTGCAGGTTTTTAAGTTATGGTGACAAGTTTGTATAAAAAGGTCAAGTCATGTTTCTGAAATAGGTGGGATTTTGTTTCAGATAGGCAATATACGTATAGACCAGCGAGTTATCAACGAATTGCATTGCATTAAGAAAATCCCAAGACATCTTAACTGGAGCTTCTAATGGCATGAAAATTGGAGATTTTTCTTAACAATGTCACAGGTACAAACATTCCGTACCCTTTGGCACTTTTTACTTTACTAAATCACGCTACACTCTTACAATAATCATAATAGTTTCGAACCCCCAGATTTCACGACCATATGGAAATGTATTAGAATCAAAACGTTTCAGTGTTAAATCAACATTTACAAACATTCCGTACCCTTTGGCACTTTTACATTACTTTTCTCTCCATTAGGGAAACTGCCATATTTAGAGGATAGAATAACCTATTACATATATTAATCAACTACGTCAGGTTTTGGTTAAGCTAATTAAAAGAATTGAGTGCTATCATTATTTCATAAACGTATTAACCATCTTTCCCATCACCTGGAACGTTTGAAAATTATATTATTCACTATTAAATAAAACATTTTTCTTAACAGGTTCACACTCAAACTTTAAAATTTTCGTAGAATAATATTAAAATTTAAAAATTTTGTGCAATAATAACATCTACCTTAATACTGAGAAATTGTTCTAAGTCATTGAAGAAATGAGAAATTAATTTGAGTAAGAGAGTTATCAAATAAATACTTATTCACGAAACACAAGATTTTCATTCAACGCTTTCGATGAAAATTCTAGTAAGATCGGATTAAATCCCTTTACAGATCCCCTATATTTGATAACTTCCATTTGTACTGGAGTACCTGTTAAACCTACAACTGTTTCACCGACCCCTTCAAGTAAAAAGAATAAATATGTAATTTATTTTTCTTCTGACACCTAGCTTGCGTTCCATTTGCTCAACCAAAACATTTTGTTCACCTTTAGGAACTTAATATTAATTCCATTGTCTATCGTCAGTGTAGGGTGCAACGTTCGTACAGGTGTAATTTTCTGTCACTATTATATGTTGAAAAGAAACAGCATATATGTAACACTGATCAGACATTTGGTGGTTCCTCAGCAGTGTTTCTTTTATTAAATTGTCTTTGGTTTGTGTTCTAACATTGAACTATATTCATTATGTTGCATACTAATATGGTTAGAGCGTCCGCCGCGGAAGTGGGAGGTCGTGGGTTCGATCCCCGGCCGAGTCATACCACAGACTTACAAAAATGATACTAACAGCTGTCTCGATTGGCGCTCAGCATTAAGAGGTTAGTGTTAGGACTGGTCGGCCTGGTGTCAGGATAATGTGAATGGGTGGGACATCATGCTACATGTCTGCAGCATGATGCCCTAGTGCTAGACATCATATAAAATGCCTCACTGCAGACATCGTAGAGATATGACTGAAAAATTGTTAAAGCTACATTAAGAATCATAATAAAACAAACAAATAAATAAGCATACTAGTACACATTTTGTCTTACACTTAGGCTCTTTACAAATGACATATGTTGTGATTGGTTGTGTATGTTTAATTTTAACTAATTTAGTACATCCAAGTAAGAATTAAAAAAAAAATATTATTTTTGTTTATCCACCAAACGAATATGCAATAGTTTCAAATGGAAAAATTCTTTGTTAGGAAATTCACGGGGTTAATATGGTATCACATAATTATCTTTAGAAAGAAATTTACACAGCGTCTCTAATCAGCGCCATCTAAATCATAGTAATTAATGTCCCTCACGATGCTGGTTGTAGTGAGACGGTCCTGGGTTTACTTCTTCTTCTTTTCAGCACGTATAAAGTCGTCGAGTGCTGATGTGCTTAATGATACGATTACATGATCAAAACATTATGATTTTATTACAATATGATACGATTACACGATCAAAACAATATGATTTATAACAATATCGCATTCCGGTATTTATTAATAAATTTGTATTCAGTTTAATTCAATACAAATGAAAGATAGAATTATTTGTAAATGCAATTTGTAAATTTAATTAGATTTCATTTAGATTAAAAAAAGTCCGAATGATATATGATATGAATTATACATAAGGTGTTTTGGATTATTGTATTCAATATGCATGTCTTGTTTCACGTATTTTATTTTAAGTTAATTTTAAAAATATATTTATTTATTATCTACTTTATATTATAAAATTTTCTGTCGATCCATAAGTTGCTGATTTGCTTAGTTACAGTGTCTAATTTGATTGAATGCCTTCACGAGGTTTATTAAACTGACTTAATGTTTCAAAATCAAATCTTAATATCACAGATTGTAACGTACATAATATCAGTATTAGTAAATATATCAATGAATCAACCTCACCACGTCCATCACAGATTGTAAAGTATCTAAATATCAGAATTAGTAAATATATCAATGAATCAACCTCACCATGTTTATCACAGATTGTAACATATCTAAATATCAGAATTAGTAAATATATCAATGAATCAACCTCACCATGTTTATCACAGATTGTAACATATCTAAATATCAGAATTAGTAAATATATCAATGAATCAACCTCACCATGTTTATCACAGATTGTAACATATCTAAATATCAGAATTAGTAAATATATCAATGAATCAACCTCGCCAAGTATAATAAATTAACATCTACATATGCAGAAACTTACAACCCTTTTACAACAAATTTCAGTTAGAGTTTTAACAAATTTATAATTATATAACTTTCTTTGACAGTTAATATGGCCAACCTTATAACCGTATATCAGCTGTAATGTCTAATCACTTACCGTTGCCTTCCGCGTTCTCCATGTCCATGATGTGTCCCTCTTCTGCAACAAAATTGGAGAGTTTAATTCGCAAAATTATCAGTTGTCGTGTCTCGTCGAGCTGTAGCCGAATACTTATCTGATATCGTCTGTGGATGTGTAATATGCTTGAGGTGTGGTATCGCTGCAGTTAATTAAATTTTGACCTTGACCTTGCACACATCTACGCAATATCACCAATGACTCTGGGATGTACATTCCAATGACATTTGAAACGATAGTTACGTGTGCTGATAATTTCTTTTAATACAACGGCTTTGCCTATACGGTAAAACTTTGAATATTGGTTTAGCATTATATGACATTCCATGAAAATATGTCCATCCACTAGAACTAGATGAAGACAAATACAAAATAATGATCTTAAAAAATATTAATGAAATCAGAGACCTCTTACGCCTGGAAGATGAAAAGTATTGAGTAGTAATATTTTTTTATAGATTCACGTGGAAACACGCCACTAAGAAGGAATAAAGCATATTTGGTTTCATTCATGCAGAATAGCGTAATGTTTGGAATTGTTGCGTGTCTCAGAGGCTGTGTTGCAATGAAATCAATACATCACAACACAATCAGTTCCTTCATATAGACATATGAAACTGTTATGATAAGCATCGCAGCCAATAAAAACAAAAATGTCTACAGGCTCAAACAGTATCTCTGAGCATTTAATACACCACCTCTCAATTACTAGAAAACCTTTTCTGGATTAATATATGTTTATTCCAACTGTCAAATTTCAGTCTTTACCTTTCTATGGCAATATGATGTAAATTTACAGTCACCAATACACTGCATTCTGCTGCTAGCTATCTGGACATGCATTCGTCAAGTGGTTATATGTCAATTTATCAGAGTACTGATAAACGTCAACGCATATAACACATACTAATATTCGTTTTATAAGTGTTCGGAAATACCTCAAAACAGAAAAGAAATGTCTGTTTATCGGAGATCTTATAATCAAGACAGAAACAAAATGTATGTTTATTAGCGTTATGATATACGTTATGACAGAAAAATATCCGTCTATCAGAGTTCTCATATACGTCAAGAAAGAAAATTGTCCCTTTATCAACGTTCTGATATATGCCAAACGTTCGCTATTTTTTTTAAAACTACCAGTAATTTTGTCTACCTCAACTCTCAAACTCTCACTTTACAGAATCTTGACCAGTCAATGCCCAAGAAGAGACATACAATCTTTCTAAACGTGTGTTGTCTCTTAGTCCACATTTGAAAGGGTCAATCAATTACACGTAATCTCTCTATGCTAGTGTTGTCGCTTTGTCAACATTGAAAAGGGTCACTTACACGCAATCTCTCCAAGCTCGTGTTATATCTTTGTCCACATTCAAAAGAGTCACTTACACGTAATTTCTCTAAGCTTGTGTTATATCTATTTTCACATTTAAAAGGTTCAGTTACACGTAATCTCTCTAAGTTCGTGTTGTCTCTTTGTCCATATTGAGAAAGGTCACTTACACGCAATCTCTCTAAGCTCGAGTTATATCTTTGTCCACATTCAAAAGAGTGCCTTATACTTAATTTCTCTAGGCTCGTGTTATATTTTTGTCCACATTCAAAAAGGCCACTTACACGTAATCTCTCAAGGCCTGTGTTATATCTTAGTCCACATTCAAAAAGGTCACTTACACGTAATCTCTCTAAGCTCATGCTATATATTTGTCCACATTCAATAGGGTCACTTACACGTAATCTCTCTTTGTCCGCATTCAAAAGGGTCCGGTGCCCCGAGTGGCCGAGTGGTCTAAAGCGCTCCTTGTTAAGGATCAGTGCCATCTCACCTCTGTCTGCGTGGGTTGGAGTCTCAGATTCGACCAATGTGGGTATGTGAGAAAGCTTGGGGGTAGCTTCTGTGGGTCGGTGGTTCTTTTCTTTCCGGTAATTTTCCCGGGTTCGTCCTCCACCATTAATACCGGCAGCCATGTATAGTCTATCACGTGCTGATTAATGGAGTTAAACCCTTCAAAAACAAAAACACCAACAAAAACAACAAAAGGGTCCATACAAGCGAGATCATCAGTTTACCTTTATGTCAAACATAATTTCAATTAAATTATTAAATTAAACTATAAACAATAGAACATCTAATGAATCAAACAAGCAAATACATTATCTCTAATTGAAACCCATAGCTTTGTAAATCAGTGAGGTGTTAATTACATATTGATCATTCGTACCGTAGGCCTGACACGCTTTAGGTGGACAGTAAATAGTCTAAAGATGTCAATATTCATTGACTACCTCCAGATACAAAACTTTCAGGTAAGTGTAAGGTCAGGTGTTTTGATTCTACTAGCATAAGTTTTTTTCTACATCAGAATACAAAATAGATGCTAATTAGAACAACTCTGATGGCTCAGAAGATGTTTGCGATATCAATATGTCCTTATTGCAAGAGTTATCTGAAAAACTACATGGAGCAGAAAGTAGAAATCAATTATTTTCGCACTAAATTACTGTACGGATATTTATTTAGGTAGACTAGATGAACTCTTCTGAATGTCATTTCTCATTTTAATGACACTCGTCACGGAAATGTTCCTTATTCTAATTAAAAAATATAATATACTGGGTATGTAAAGAAATGTTACTTGTTGCATCTGAGTACCGTCTTAAAATGTGTTTTATTAGTATACTCTGTGTACACACACATCCATAATCCTTCATTATATATTGGTTATTAAAGAGCCAGATGCTTTGTGCGCTCAGTATATAACGGATTTGCCTTCGAATCAGAAGAATACTTTTAATTTGTTTACCCACAAAGAAGTGCAGATATGCGGTGATTGTCAACCCTATATCAACATATAAATATGTAGATGTGATACGCGTGCAAACTCACTGAATATCCTTAAAGGCAGACACTTGAAACTTATGTTATAGATAGTTATATGGAGAATAGATCATGTCCTGTCCTATTACATTTCATTTACCTAGTCACAGGTTTCTGAGTATAAAGAAGAAAATACTGAAATCAATACCCAGTTACCATATGTACACTTTGCATGCAAATACAGTCATACATGTAACTGACATTGAACCCAACCTCAGAGAACTTTGCATTAACGTCATTACTTTGAATGCAAATACTGTCATACATGTAACTCAGATTGAACCCAACCTCAGATAACTTTGCATTGTCATTAATTTGTATGCAAATACAGTCATGCATGTAACTGACATTGAACCCAACCTCAGAGAACTTTGAATAACGTCATACCTTTGCAAACAATTGACATTTCACCGCACACACCATATATATTAATTTTTACTTCGTATTTTAGGGAAATAATTTATAAGTGGAATTATGCCAAACTTGTCTCTTTTCTATTTCTTAAAGACCATAGAGTCGTATCAGTAGTTTTCTATTACTTAGTTTAAGACCATAGAGTCGTATCAGTAGTTTTCTATTACTTAGTTTAAAACCATAGAGTCGTATCAGTAGTTTTCTATTACTTAGTTTAAGACCATAGAGTCGTATCAGTAGTTTTCTATTACTTAGCTTAAGACCATAGAGTCGTATCAGTAGTTTTCTTTTACTTAGTTTAAGACCATAGAGTCGTATCAGTAGTTTTCTATTACTTAGTTTAAGACCATAGAGTCGTATCAGTAGTTTTCTATTACTTAGCTTAAGACCATAGAGTCGTATCAGTAGTTTTCTTTTACTTAGTTTAAGACCATAGAGTCGTATCAGTAGTTTTCTTTTACTTAGCTTAAGACCATAGAGTCGTATCAGTAGTTCGTAACTATCCAGCTATAGGCTAAGTTTGGCTAACGTTCTAGATACACCAGAGCGTTTACGACTCTATGGGATTTATTTCAGAATAATATAGTATTTTTTTTTTAAATGTTTACCTTCTATCCCAGGGAAATCAATTTTTTTTTAATTTAAAATAAATGCGTGTTCGTTTTCGCTTTTTATCTGTCAATTAGTTTTAGGATAAAGAATAGTAACAGTTTCAAACTGGGAGTTAACGCCTTACCACTGCATTGTATTCTCGAAACTTCAGTTATATATACAAAATACATTCAACATAACATGGCATTTAAAGTGTTGGTATAAAGCAATTTTATATACCAATACTATTGGTATATAAAATTGAAATATGTATATGGCGCAATAATGCGCATGTATAAACATTAAATCTACCGTCTGTAGTTAATTCTAGATGATGATGAATTTCAGCACATGAATCAATACTGACGTATAAAATAAACGATAAAAGTGTTAATAATCCTCGCTTTGAAATGAATTTAATATGGTACACATTTTCATCACTCCTTTCGGATTTTCTGTTCCTCCTCCTTCACACGCATAAAGGACAAACTGCGCAATAATACGCATGTTTATACATTCTATCGACCATTTTCAATTTATTATAGATCATAGTGAATTTCCAGACATTAATCAATACTAACGTATTTAAATAACCATAAAAAGTATTAATAATCATTGCTTTCTAACTGAATTTAATATGGTACACATTTTCGTCACAATCATTTCTGATTTATGTTTCACCCCCCACCCCACCCTTTCACGTGCAAAACGGACAAACTACGCAGAAATGCGGAGTGAGAGAGAAAATAAATTTGTACTGGCTTAAAACCTTGCAATAGAAATTACACATTACACAAACTAATCTACAAGAATATGGTTCGTCGTAACGATACGTGTGCACTTACCTTGGGATTTACCTAGAATGTTTATAAACTATAAAATTTGCAAGCCATGTCAACAATATACAGTAAATTCCTGGGTTACACGGTACACACACTGTGATGTATTGAATGTTAAGTTGTTCTTGTTGTTTCTTAAACATAATATAATGTTCTAAAAATCGATTATTAATAATTAAATAAGAACATGTCCGAAGGCTTGCCTCTCTCTCTCTCTCTCTCTCTCTCTCTCTCTCTCTCTCTCTCTCTCTCTCTCTCTGTGGACCAATGTAGAAAGATACAGGCTAAAATCAATTACTTAAGACTTAAGAATGGTGGTAACAGTTATGTCAAAGCGATCAAATACTGAGAGAGAGAGAGAGAGAGAGAGAGAGAGAGAGAGAGAGAGAGAGAGAGAGAAAGAGAGAGAATAAAATATATGTACAGTATGTACGCTGTATCAATGTTATACCGCTCGTTGTATAAATGTTTAATTAAAGGAGAATTCGGCAAGCCTCGTTTCCTTTGAATGAAAATGTATACATCTCTTTGTATATCAGAGATACAGCGTACATGCTATACATACATGCATATGTATATAATACATATGTATATAAACTTTAGTAGAAATGCAAATTATGTCCAGCGCTGAAATATTGATTTATGTGATGACCTGAATGATGCTGATGTGAGGAAAGTCTTTTGTTTAAACACATAAATATGATTCCAGGTTTTCAATTCCAAGATAAATCTAAGTTAATGTATTTGTCGAAGAACGTTATTTTTAAATGACCAATCTGTATTGCCAGAGAAACTGCACTTGAATTGGACAATTTGAAGAAATAACTTCAAGCCGAAATTAATTCTGAAACAAAAAATACAAATTGATTTGGCTTGATCTGGATCCCCGATAACAAGATCATATAGTCATCTACTTGACTTCAGGCAACAAATAACATTTTCAAAAACATCGCCTGATAGAAATGAATTTTCTTAAAGTTTACAAAAATAGTAGCTATAATACTAACAAAAATATATAATTTACTGTCTGTTGCTAAAATTATAATATATTACCTAGACATTGTCATATTATCCAGATAAATTATAGGCAAACCACTATAATATATTCCCAGTCCCAAGTAATCATGTTTATTTCTATTAATATTGATCCTGATAATAAACCCATAAATATAAAGAATATGTTACCTATAATTTGAGTTGTTTACTGAATAAAAAAAATAAAAGAGACTAGTTTAGCTAAAGTAAAAACAAAAACTTAATTTTTGGACAAGGTGAAGACCAACTTACACTGTAACATTACTATGAGATATATTGGAATAAAATAAAACCTAACTATCGAACAATGTAAATAAAATAAATACATGGAACACTTCCCTCATACAGAAAATGATAAAAACGTTCTTTTAACTATTATTATGAAGATAGATAGACAGAGAGAAAGAAAATTACATACATAAACTTTTATGAATAACAGAAATTATATATAAAAAGTATGCTATTTCTACACGTCTGCTATTTAATCGCTTTTCCTGTAATTTTCCTCATATAAATAACGTATTCCTGCAACATGAATTTCCACCTTAATAATCGATAATTGTTGTGTTTCATCTTGCCAAGGAAGGTAATTGGTTGGGGAGTGATAAGTAAAACACAATAATTGGAGAAGGAGCTGAACTAATAGAGATTTTAAAGTGTTGTAATGCCAGTATCAAAGCCAAACATTCCTTCTCGATTGTGGAATAATGAATCTGGTGGTTATTTAATTTCTTACAAAATAACAAATATGATGACCATTATTTCTTCTTCTTCAATCAATACTTCACCAACCCGCATATCACTATCATCAATAGACAGTTTAAATGATTTTTGAAATGTGGATCTAAAAAAAAACTCGTGCACTCTTAAGCATGTCCTTTAACTTATTAAAAGCTTCCTGACATTTTAAGACCTTTGAAACTTGGTTTTCTTAATCAACACATTGTTAGGGGTCAGCAATTTTGGAATAATTAGAATAAAATTTCCGATAATATCCAACAATACCCAAAACAACGCATCAGTTGCTTATTTCTGAGACAGACTCGACCTTAGCATATTGTCAATACTTTTGATATCTCAAATTGTGTATTGCCACTGAATTGTGATCTGCCCATGTATAAATATGCTTTCAACAGTAGTTAATTGCTTTTATACGCCCAAGGTCAGTGATGAATTTCCACTTATTAATAATGTTTTAGATAGGAAACAAACAAGAAGAATGTTAATAATTCGCGTTTTCTAAATGAACAAAACATGATAATCAATCTTATTGAAATAAATTCTCTCTCTCTCTCTCTCTCTCTCTCTCTCTCTCTCTCTCTCTCTCTCTCACACACACACACACACACACACACACACACACACACACACACTTGTATATGTGAAGTGAGAATAAACTTTTTAGAATTCGATGAAACCATTTACTTTACACCAAATAAACTACAAGAACCTGCTTGTTGTAAGGGATTTACCTGCTGTGTTCATATTGCCAAAGATAAAACGATATATCAGTCCGTTAAGAGTCTACAAATACATGGTTTGGTTCGGAGGCACATAATATTGTAATCTGTTTAATGCTTTGTTGTGGAGGTTGTTTTTCTTTTTGAAGTCAATAATAAGGTTTTAAAAACAGGACATCTTTTAATATTGAAATTATCCGCGATGATTCTGGAACTTGGAATGGTGGCACAATTTGCAATCAAGCCGATCAAGGTAAAGAGAACAGTAGAGAGGTGGAAAATGAAAACATTCTTGTGGTTGGTATGAATGGTAATAAAAGATTAATAATGACTGAGATGAACTGTAAATAAGCTTAAATGTTTTAACTATGTTTCCTTGGTTTAGTCATTTCGCATGGTCCTTATTCCGAATTCGCTTTAGCAGCAGAGAGGGTGAATCCTACAACGTTTTCAGACAAAATTTTGATTGAAATCCTAAAACGAGCCGTCCTATAATCTCATTTTAACCAAAAAGAGGGCGAACCCTACAACGTTTTGAAACAAAATTCGATTGAAATCTTAATGAGCCTTCCCTACGAAATCTCATTTTAACTAAAAAAATGAAAACGAAGATTTTTACGATTTTTTAATTAATTTTGGTCGCAACTTGTTGTCATCCACCCTCTCTGCTGCTATGGGTTAATAATTATTTTACGATGAAAATCCTTTTAGGATTTCACAAACAAACTAATCGCTAACACCTCCTCTTGTAGATCAATTAGATTATTAGATTGGTCTGTGAGTTTGAAATTAATTCTTGTTAATGAATCATTATGGCATCGCATGTAGACAGGATTAATTGGGTTTTCAATAATTAAAAATCCTGGAGGAGCTGTTGGTGCAAACGAATAAAGAATATATCCTTGCTGAGCTTGATTTGATCGTTCGAGATTAATCTGATAGCTTCCTTCGATAACATCACATACTAAATTGAGCGCAATCACCGATGAAATATTCACGTTGAACGGAGCGATATGCCTACCGCCACCGTCTGGGTCATTATTGTGTTTGAGGATTTTTATTTCCGGTGATGCTGTTTTTTTCCACGTATCATGAATTATTTTGAAACCAATTTCGATGGCATCATTGAGAAGTTTTTTTAGTTCCGGTACGTTGTATTTCGGTAGTTTGAATGTGGGGATATCTTCAACGCGGATTTTATAGATCAGTGCAAATTCTTTTCTCGATAGGGGATTATCATCATCTAATATATCCTGAATAATTTTTTGGTTAAATGTTTCCATATCATTGATGATTTTGTTGCATGTTTCTACGACGCTGATAAATTCATCTCGGGTGAGAGAGCCGGATTTAAGAGATATTAACAACAGCGAAAAATCATTATTCATTGCTGTGAAATTTTCATCGATTTTAAAATCGTCAGTAACAAGAAATTTTTCCCCAAACGTGTAAAGGATCTTAACAAAATCTCTAATGATTATGTGATCTTGATAACTCTTTATTTGATTATCGGGTTTTATTCTGTCGGTGATATAATCGGTTTTTTGTGGTTCTGATAAATCAACGGTTTCCCGGGGTGGTAATTCAGGCCAACCTAGTACGGTTCTTATTGAGCTTTGATAGATATCTACGACGTATCCTTCTGTACTTATCTCAATTGCGGATGATAGCGTCGGCTCATGAACTGTTATAGCGATTTTTGATTCTTTTCCAGTAATCGATTTTATTCTACGCGCGAATTCATTATTGATTTGTTCGATTTGGTATGACCCTGTTGGTATCGAAACAACTTTCCAGTCTGGGGTTCCGTCGGGTTTATTCTCATTTGCAAACACTAAAGAATTATTGGGTTGTTGACCACCAAATGATTTTGATCTGATATTAGGCCAACTGTGATACACTCGTAGTTTTGCTAGCGCTATCTCCTTCACTGGAACCGGAGAGGGGAAATTCACACTGAATTCTGGATTCGTTGATGTTATTGATATCATGCTTGTTTGTACTGGGTTCGTGTTCTCCACTATTCGTTGAAGTAATTCCTGCGGTGTCGTCATTGTTATTATACTCATGTTGTATTTCTAATTTTGGTATCGAGGAATCATAAATACTGACCATCACTGAGAACTCACAATCTGGTATGGTTGATATTATTGAGATCATTTTGTTTTTTGGGTTCGTGTTTTCTAATTCCATCGATGTTGTCATTGTTATTATATTCATGTTGTCGCTCTAATTTCGATATCGCGGAATCAAAAATACTGACCATCTCTGAGAATTCACTATCTGATATAATTGTATTATCGAGTGACGACGATATCATCAGGGATAACTGCGAATATGCGGTTGATGCAATATGAAATTGAAGTAAGTAATTCTGCAGTTTACTCTGGCTGCATGATGATATCTTTTTTGCTATCCCGGTTGATATACCCCCGATTGTAGCCACCGCAGAAATGCAAATTGGAACTACGACCGGGGCAATCATTGTAACCGATGCAAGTATTATTCCGGCGCCAGTGAGAACGCTTGACACCGAGTATATAATAATATCAATTGCAGTGATTTTTCGTCGGTATTTTTTTATTTTTATTTGATACTCCTCGGCGAGGGTTTTGAGTCTAGTCTGAAATTCTCTGACTTGATCATAGCGACATTGCGTTGATGAAATCATTGTTATTTTAAAAAAGCTAGCGTTTTCAATTGTGAAATCCTTTCAATTTAGTTATTTACTTAAATCCGCTACGAATTCAATATACCAGGTTACTGAAACCCCAATCAAATTTTTATCAGTAGCTGTGATTGTGAACTTTTCAGTTGTATTCTTGTCGATGATCGTTGAAATCGTATTATTGACCCCGGATGAACTGGACGATGAAATATTAAATTGACTCAATGGTGTCACTAGTGTTAATCGATAAATACCCTTAACGGTTGCAGTGATATCTAATTTGTTGTTTGCAGGTGTCCACTCAAATGATCCGTGTTGGATTGTATATACTACGTTGTTGGTTTTCTCATGAGGAATTTTTGTTTTTTCAATGATTGTTATCATCCTCGAAAAATCACCTTTGACGGCTTCGATGAAGTTTTTCGTCTCATCGATGGATTTTTTAATATCAGGGAGTTTTATTTCTATTTTATCCAACTGGGTTCCAATAAATTTATCAATGATATTTCTACGAAAAACTGAAAACTGTTTTCCGTTTTCTTCAATTCTAGATTCAAGTGTTGTTAGTACAAACAGAGAATTGTTTAACTCATCGTTGATAGTTTTTAATCGATCTGTAATCGTCGAAACGATTACACCCGGTTTGAGTTTACCCTGATCGGAAAATAACGCAACGGTGTTCTCGATTGCGTTTTGTTGTTTAACCAAAATATCATCCAGAGAAATATTACTGGTTTTCAATTTACCCTGTTTGTCTTGAAATACAACTATTTCA
Source organism: Unio pictorum (assembly GCA_030141615.1). Taxonomy (NCBI): domain Eukaryota; kingdom Metazoa; phylum Mollusca; class Bivalvia; order Unionida; family Unionidae; genus Unio; species Unio pictorum. The sequence goes on from JARLTB010000022.1 coordinate 14,719,201, forward strand.
TTAGGATCAACATTTGTTAAGTTCAACGTCTCAGCTATTTCATCTTTGATTAGTTTTTTTACATCCTTGACAGAATCAGGTGGTGCAGTGCCATCGGGTTTGGGTTTCAAAGATCTCCCCCAAATATCAATCATGTTATTGTAAAACTCTTTCTCTCTCTAAAAAGCGATTACTAGTGTATTCATTCACGACAACATGTGGTGGTTTTCCGCTTGGGTTACTCAAGGAGTTAGAAATAGCGTTAAGGACATTTAATACTTCGCTGCCACATATTGGTGGGTCATTCATTTGTTGTGTTGGTAGCGTAGAATACCAAGTCTTCATTGGAAGGGTTTTTATATAACGCAAAAACTCTTTTGGTGGGGCTAATCCATATGAATCAAAATAGACAATCCCACGTGGATCAATAGCGTATGTAACCCAGTGAGTTCCGGGTCCGGTGCTGTTATCTAAATTAATGATTCCGGTTTCAACGCTGTTTGGTTGATGTGGTAATTGATCTTTCATAAAGACACCTCTGAAGTTTTTAATCGCTAGTTTTTTAGCAGCATCCATTAAATCAAAATTGGACATTGGAACCATAGGTTCCTCAATTAATAAATCGTTCCTGGTAGTCTTAGACCCTTTCCGCTGTACCACGAATACGGGGTTCCTGGTAGTCTTAGACCCAATCCGTGAACGGATCGTCCCTTTTTTTTATATCCTTTCCCAGTTGCCTTCTTTAGTGCCATTCCTGCTGCAGTACCAACGGCTCCTAACGCTGCCGCTTTAGCCACCGCTGGGGCAGCCGCTGCAATCAATGCTGGTATCGCAGCTAACAACGGGAATATACCGCCTGTTTTAATCATATTTTTGATAGCAGCCGCAGAGAGAGTAATCTGAACACCTTTTTTGGCTGCAAGTGCATCATTGAAATGTTTCACCTGACGAGTTGTCAGCGATAGTTTATTTGCACCACCAGTCATTTGGTTGGGTTTCAACGTGATTGTGGTTCCACATCGCTTAGCCGATTCTGATTGCAATTTTTTTAATTGACCGGGAGTTAACGCAACACTAATAACACTATATGACATTATACATAATAGATTGATTCTAAATCGAGAAAATCGTTTACGATTTCAATTACATGTTTTTGAAAATCAAAGATTTTCTACTGGGGCATCTACCACTCTCATTCTTCCTCCAACACCTTCAAGTAGCATTGATTTATCACTGAGAATGACAGCAACCGCTCTATAATCAGCAATAGCACCACGAGTCACATTAGCTCTAAAATGTATATCAACGACAGATTGTCTCATCAAATCGAGATGTTCCAGTGAGAAGTAATAGATCGGATACAGATTTTTAAAGTCGTATTGTGATATTTGCAAACCAGTATCCACATTTTGGTCGCGTGCCATAAATGACAACAGACGATGATAAACTCGTGCGATATGATTTTCTGTGTAATTAAGTTGTATATCCTCGGATGGTTCCTGTTGGCCGTTTATTCTCAGTGAGACGTCTTTCACACCTAATTGATCAAATATCATATGGCTGAAGAGTTGATTGCCAACTCGTGAGTTATCCTGTAACGCAATAAATATATGACGTGGCGCAGAAACACCTTGTTTTGATGCTAGATTCCACGTGAATAACCCGTTGATATTTGATTGCTTCACATCTGTACTCACTGATAACCAACTCAACAACGACTTTCCTCCTTGGTCCATAAATGATAGCAATCGTTCTTCTGCGGTGATTGCTGGAGTCAACACTGGCATCCACAATGATATTTTTGTTAAATTGACTTTACCGGCATCAGTATTTGGATTTGCATTGTCTGCTGGAATCCTCCAGATTGCGTCATTATCATCACTCTTTCGTACAAGCGATACTGTATGCTTCGCTCCATAGATAACTTTTCTGACGTTTCTACAGAATCCAAATATATGATGCAGTGGAATCGCGCATGAAAATGATTTACGCCCTACTCCCAACATTGAGTTTCGTGTTGCAGCTCCTAGATTGAAATTAGCATCGTTGTTTATAATCATATCCTCGGCATCAATATTAGCGGTGCCAGCATTATTCTTTGGTCGTCTTACAACAAATGGATTTCCTCCAGCGGTATTCTTACCATCTTTTGCAAACATCATAGAAGGTCCTGCTGATCTTGTATAATCATCGGAATATCTCGCTAACCCGATTATTGTTGTAGCCACATCAATATCACGATCTATCGACTCAATTTCTTTTCCATCAATGAGATATCTAGCACTCTCAAATAGCGCCATAATACCATTATTGACAAAACCGACTTGAGTACCAACTGGATACGGTGCTGGTACAGCAGGAGTATCAGCAGCTGTTACAAGTTCTCCTTCTACTTCAATAAACGCTTCACAGGGTAGAAAGTATTTACTGGTATCATGGACTTGAAGATCAATTCTTGCTCGACTATTTGAGTCTATGGCATGATAGGCGTAATATTGATAATCGCGTACAGAATCATCCTTGCCAACTGGGGCGTCTATATCAAATGCTGGATCACGTGACTGTTTGAACATTTTATTCTATTTATCAGAGTCTAAATCGCGATTTCCCATTTCATCGTCGTAGTTTTTTAAAGCCACTTCCTGCTATCATGTTTGCAATATTGCTTTGGTCGGGGGTTAAAACCATCGACGCTAATTTTTCATCTACTGCGTTATTTATAATTCTACTAACACTTGCAGGCATTTCCGCTGTAGACGGTAACGGTTTTGAAAATCCTTTTGATTTCATCCGTGATTTCACTAATGATGTTAATTTATTCTTCGCAGTTGAAAACGCTTTTCCAGCAAGATCTCCAACAGCACCAATACCCTTATCACGAATAACATCAATTGCTTTCATTCCTAATTGTTTAGCCAACAGCATCACTTTTGGAGCCATTCTCGCAAATAACCCTAAAATGGTATTACCTAAACCATCTCCGTAGTATGCTCTATAAACCGGAAACCGTGAATTAACTACGTAGACGGGGGTTGGTTTATCATGATTGTAGTGTATGATCATTATTTAAAATCAGAAACAATTTTTCAATTGACTTTTCAATTCAGTCTCGGTGATTAATCACTGTGATACCCACTTTCCACTAACTCGCCAATGAAATCTCGATATGTGCTGATATCCATGATACCACCCTGAAATAATCGTCTACAGATATCGGCTGCTTCATTAATTATTTCTGGAGAGTTATTTCCAGCTCGTTTTCCTCCGATGAGAACCTCTAATCGTGATATATCACTAAGAACACTACCAGGACATGAAATCCTTGGATTCTCACTGGAATCTCTTAATCCACTTCCGCTATAACCAATTGCTTCATCCTGTTTTTCTAAATCCGTTTCTTGTAAATAACTATCATCATCATCATCACGTGGTAGTTGTTGTTTTTTAGGTGAAAAAGATATTTTCTTTGCAGGTTGCTGTCGCCGCCTTTGTAATTTTGGCGGTTTTTGTTGTTGTTTTAGTTCTTCAAATTGTTTATACACTATACCCACCGCATTGATATATTCGATGTATGATGCACTACCTGTCTTAATTTGACTTTTTTCAGTTTTGATCTTATAGAATATATCAGCCCAGTGAGTTATACTTCTAACAAACTTATGATGTTCTGGTTTCAACATATTTTTCCTGTTTTCATAAGTCGAAACAACAAGCGCAGGAATTTCTTTTGGATCAGTCTTATCAATTGCTGCTAACCCTTCCTCGTTAAATCTCACGCGTAAATCATCTACTGTTCTTTTTGATTCCATTTTTTGTACAGCCTGTTCTGTTTGTTCAGTTTTCGCTGCTATTTTTTCGAGTTCACCGATAACAGATTTCTTCGTCTCGGGATCATCTCCCAGTATAGCGCGCTGTACCCCTTTCGTTGCTGTGGTTACCGGTTTAAACAATTCTTCAGATCCCGCAGCAAAATCAGTCTGAAGACTCTGTCGTTGTTGCAGTTTATTCCGTACAGAGTCACGAATTGGTACAAATCTCTTAATTGCATCTAATCGTTCACGAGCTAATCGGGTTGTTAATGCTTCATTGACCATTATTTGAAATCAGAAACAATGTTTCAATTGCAAAACAATTTTTCAATCCCGACCTAACGGCATCATGAAAGTGTTAAGGGCGTTATCAGTGATGAGGGAAGTATCATAATTGCTATAAAAATAAATAATATTGATAGTTCCCTCATTCTATTTTGATCATCCATTAACGGCCCATCACTGATTTTGACATTTTTAATCAAAAAATGCTAAAAAAAAAAATGAAATCTCTCTTTGAGGGTCAGTCACAATCAAATAATGATAAATGGTCGGGCAATCAAAATTGTTCATTTTCTTGAATTAACGCTCGTAGGTTTCTAACTTTAGAATTAACCTCCTTTTTCAATTCGTATTCGTACCCCAATTCTTTTCGTATTCGTTCTACGATGGTATACAACGGAGCGAACACACTTACGTCACTGGAAAATGCGAGAGAGTCCTTAATAGAATTCTGAATTCTTTTGATGAGTGCATACTTCTTTGGTAGCATATATTTATTGTTGTTAACTCCGTATTCTATATCCTGAAAATCAGACATGATTTGATCAGGATTTAACCCATCTGATAGTTCAATATCCCAACCTTTCAATTTTGAAATCTCGGATATGATGCTATTCATGTTTTCAGAATTCATTATTCTATAATAATGATATATTTCTAAATGAAAAATATGACGTATTAGACATAATTAAATCGAATTTTTTGTCCCGTCCCTTTTGAAATCGCCGTTTTGGTTATCCCCTCTGCAACTTTTCGTACTGAGGGTGAACAAATATCGAAGTGCCTACTGGCTTCATTCATTGATTGAAATACTTTTTCTTCATTAGTTGCTGTATTAAAAGATTTTACTGGTCTCGCTTTTTTCGAGCATTTCCCAGTCTTCCCTCTTTTCAAATTCTCACTTTGTGTGATAGCCTGTAGATTTGATAAAGAATTGTTCTTTGGATTAGAATCGATATGATCAATAACAAAATCATCCTCGATCAATCCATAAAAACACTCGTACACGAAACGATGATTGAGATAAAATTTCTCTCCAGCGCGAAACTTCAAATACCCTTGATTATTCACAGCACCAACTGGTTTCTTTAGTCTACGGTTTCTGACAGTACCATCACTGGATGCTTCATAATTTGTGATCACAGGGTGCTGTCTGAATTCTTGGTTCATTCGTATACATAATACTATTGTTTGTCTAATTCATTGTTTGGTTTAATGATAAATCTCTCGATGTAGTCTTGAGGAGTTCTTATGATTTTATCCCTGACTTTGTCAAGAATACTGACTTTGTCAGCGTCAAGAATACTGACTTTGTCAGCGTCAAGAATACTGACTTTGTCAGCGTCAGGGTCATAATTTCTGATTGATTGTCCATTTTTTATTCTTTTATCATAATAACGCTTCAACTCCCTGTATCGCTTACCACCGCAATTCAAACACAACCGTGATTTCCCCCTAACCCCAACCCCACATAGAATACAGGGTAACGGACCAAGGCTTCCACGTCGAAAGCTTTGCATATGATACCCACAAAACTCATTTCTGCATGATTTGTTACACGGGGTTACTGATCCAATCATAAGCCACTTGCAGTGATTCATTATATAAAAATCTTTCATTTAAATGCTTGTTTTAATTATAGCATGATGGAGTTCAAGAGATTGACTTCGAGAAATGCTAAATTTAATGCTGATAGAGAGTTTAAGAGATTATTGAAAATCAGTCCTAGATTTAATCTCGATAGACCCAAAAAACGTCCAAGAGACGGAAACATGAAAGAGTTTAAGAGATTGTTGAAAATCAATCCTAGATTTAATCTCGATAGACCCAAAAAACGTCCAAGAGACGGAAACATGAAAGAGTTTAAGAGATTATTGAAAATCAGTCCTAGATTTAATCTCGATAGACCCAAAAAACGTAACAAACGTCCAAGAGACGGAAACATGAAAGAGTTTAAGAGATTATTGAAAATCAGTCCTAGATTTAATCTCGATAGACCCAAAAAACGTAACAAAATCAATCCTAGATTTAATCTCGATAAACCAAAAAAAACGTCCAAGAAATTATCCTGGAAAGATGCTCAATTCAATCTTGATATAGTTTCTAATACACCAAAGAATACAATTCTTGATAAAGCCATGATTAGTAAAATCAGAGACTGTTTTAATGAATTCAAGCGTGATGGAGCATCCTATTGTTGGTCAACATTTCGAATTGATGGTGTTGTTGATGCTACCATGAATGATGAAAAAGCAGCAGTGATAATTTCACGTGTTGGGGAAAAACGGTATTTTTTCCGAATCAAATTCATTATTGAAGTCGATGGCAAATGGATTATTAGGGATAAATTTGAACCAATTCTCAAGAATAAAAAAGCTGTCATTGTGAGTAGAGATTCCAAACCAGGAATTCTAACCGGCATTGACAAACCATACTACGAAAGATCTTATCCCGTAACAGCAATGGTTTATGGGATATATCCGTTAAATGATAAACCCGATATCGCAAAACTAGCTCCTATGAAATATTCGTCAGGGCTTAATTGTGTAGCAACACGGGTAATGGAGCACTTCACAAATGCATCCCGAGGAAATAAACTAACTGATCTGCGACGTAGGAAAATAACCGAATGGGAACTGACAGTGAAACAGAACGGTGCAAAGATTTCTGATATAGCTAAATTAGAAACATCATTAAGATTTCCAATAACAGTTATGACGATAACCGGAGAGGTTTTATACGAACCGAAATATAACAAAAATGGAGCGCCAATACAGATTATTGATCATAACAAACACGCGTGGACACCTGCGGTAACAGTATTTCCACGAGAACGAACCGTGAAATATATCCCCCCGGAATTTTCCGGGGAATTAGTCGGGGATGTTTTCTATGAAGAGAGATTATTTGATGCTATTAATGCGTTAAGTAAGGATGATCCTGTGTCAGTGTGGTTACTTAGAAGTGATGAAGATCCCGAAATAGGATTCGATCAATTTGTAAAACCAAATGGTGAATTATATCGCGTTGAAGAATTAGATAACAGAATGAGAAAAATCGCTAGTGATTTTTCACCGGAGAGTTTCCATGAAAAACTACTCACGGATAGTTTTACTATTCCATCAGTGGTAGCTCACTTCGCAAGAGAAAAAAACTCATGGCGTCCAACACGAAGTGATTTTCTTGAGGATGTTAAATTGAGTTGCGTCGAATATTCCCATGGAGGACTGTGGAATACGAAATACTCACGTGATGGTATGATTTCAATTGATATAGCCGCGTGTTATCCCGGAAGTTTTCTCGGATATGGGGAATGCGCTGAGTACTTCAAACGATTTGGACACCCAACACATGAAATGACTCGTGTTGCGATTAATGGACCATTGCCTGATTTTGATTTAACCGGATTCGCTCGTGTGATATCATTTGAATTAGCTACAGGGTTACATCCGTGTAGTTATGTTTGGCTCGGTAGACACCTATCTGAAAAGGCCTGGATGCCAATAGTGCTATTGAGATATATGATTGATTGTGGTATGCTAATATCGTTGATTGTTTCCGAGGCTATTATATGCTATCGAGCTCAGAAAGAAGTTTGGCTACCACAACCCGATCTAGATCGTATAATCAGCGAACAGCGAAAACAATTCCCTGATTTCAATGAAGAACAAATCATGAATTTGTCTATGAAGTTATTTGAAATTAAAAAAGAACAAGCAAAAGATTTTGGACGAAGAATAATCGGTAAATTCACTCAAGGTGGACGATACGACAACGCAAAATACTCCTCGCGGTTGATCATAGATGTCGCTGAATACGATTTTATTGTAGCGGATTTAATGAAGCAGGGAAAACTTGTATCCCGTAAGGATGCTTTTCTATCCAATGGTGAGAAAATGGGTACGGTTGTTACCTACTGTGATGGATATAATTCCCAGTACACACATTTGAGAAGTTCAATGCTAGCCTATGCTTCTATTAATCTATTTTCGATGATAAATAGATTTCCTAATACCGCGGTTAGAGTGGCCACTGATTCGATGTATATACACAATAAGTACAAATCAGCTGTAGCTAAATTCACAGATCCCGAAGAAAATTGGGGGCGTTGGCGATTTAAAAAGGAGATGCTACATGAGTATTGTGAATCCGCAGACGTTGCCATGGATGATAAATATCTTTGTTGTAACCGTATTGAATTTCAATCAGAATTTTCTAATGCACCACCGGTATCTGATCCAATCTGTAGATATAAAACAGTTTATTTAAACGGTTGTGGTGGGTCAGGAAAGACAACTCGTGCAATTGAATTATTTCGTCGTGGAAACGCTAGCGTTTCTAACATGATTGTGCTAACACCGACTCACAGACTCGCCAGAGAGATGATACAGCGAGGGGTAAATGCTTGTACTTACCATAGTTTCTTTCGATGGAAGGGTGACAAATGGACTCCTGAGCGTATGGGTGATAAATTCATTCCTGAAATCATAATTTGGGATGAAATATGCACAGTGTCATTAGATGTATTACAAACATTTCTTGAGTGGTTGTTAAAGAAAAACACAAAAGTCGTCATGTGCGGTGATCACGGCCAACCACCACCATTTGTCGGTGCATCTCCATATGAATGGCTAAGGGGTTTTGTAGACTACTATGAAGAAATCACCACTGATTATAGATCAATTGATGAACGATTACGAGAATTCAAATCGCTAATTAGATTACAACCGGATAGAATCCAATGCGAAATAGCGCGTGAAGTGATTTCAGAAACTCCAATAAATGATTTCTGGGAAACATGGAGACCAAATGATTTGATAATTGCAAGTAGAAAAATAGTCAGGGACACACTTCAGATGAAGTTATTTGAATTGCATAAAGAAAAATTTGCAACGCTTCCAGTACCCCTTTGTTATAGGCCATCGGATACACGAAAACAGAATATTGAAGTTGATATTCCAGGACAGAGTGAAAAACAAATTCTTGTATTAAATGATATTGTGCTGGTTGATATCAGCCTCGTCGAAAATGCATTGCGTGCTAATAAATCCCCGTGGACGCTAGGATACGCAGCAACAATACACTCTTCACAGGGATTGACTATATCGGATACAATTGTTTGGATGGTGGATAATCACATCGAATGGTCGAATTTAGTCTATCTCGCAGTATCCAGAGTACGAAAAATAAATCAACTTCGAAGAGTTGTTTTCGATGATAATGACACCACAATAAATGATATTGATGTTAGCATCATTAATAAAAAACTCTCCGGTTACAAACAACAGGACAAAAAAAAACAACGAGAATTTGATATTGATGCTGAATCAATAATTACGCTGAAGAAACAACAGAATAATCACTGCGCGAGTTGCAATTGTATAATGCGTTGGCAGTATTCGGATAAGGATCCTCGCCAATTCACCGTAGACAGAAAAAATAACAGTCTCGGTCATGTCAGAAATAATGTGATGTTGACTTGTCTTGAGTGCAATAGACGCAACGGTGCTAGTTAAGACCATGCGGTGGCAATTGAGTATCCTCGGGAATTACCTGTAGTTGTTGTCGAGTAAAACCCCGCTGAGGGGCAGTTGAATCCAGTTTATAGACTGGAGGTCTACCCGTAGATCGTGTTATAGTAGATATCTTATGCGTAGTGACGCTCCAAATAGGATCAGTAGCCCTTTTTCTACCCCCTTCAAGCTCTCCTGGTTCGTATAAGTACCTCACAATGACATTACTATGAAGAATTGGTTCTTTGAAATCTTTTTGTGGTTGTACGGGTATTGACTTCTTTTTAATCGCGTTGATAGGTTTCATGTTGATTGTTCTAGTAATCTCGTTATTCAGTGCAGTAATCACAGATGGTAATCTTTTGACCCATTCACGGGATCTTTTTTCTTGAAGGAATTCTTTTGCGTATTGATATCCAAATAACCGCTCAGCAATCGTCCGATTAAATCGTTCTACAATGGCCTGATCGCGATGTAGCGCAGTATGCCCTCGTCGTATGGTGACATTATGATGTTTCATTGTAGATAACACTGTACCCTGAAATTCCTTGCCAGGATCAACCTGCAATAGATTTGGCCAGTGCAGAGGACCTCGTCGATAAATCCTCTCAAATGCAGAAGCGACTTCAGTGGCTGATTTTGTTTTTAACGGTTCTGCTTCTTTGTATCGACTTGCAATATCAACTACGGTTAATGCGTATTTGTAACCACGATCATGTGGCAGAAATAATATATCAGCCTGATGAACTTCATTAGGAGCGGTCACATCAAAATGCGAGAAATTAATCTGTTTAGGCGGTGGTAGATAAATTTGCCATAGTGCCTGTTTGGATAACCAATTAGCCGCAGTGGTTTTTTTCACTTTTGCAGCGCTAGCGAGTTTATGGACTGCTGATTTACCCCTCCAGTATCCTCTTGGGGAATAATAAATTGATTCCATATTATTAATTACCGGCACCTAACATCAATTTGCTTTTCATAGCCGATTTTATTAAAAATGAAGCCAATTTTTCTTTGAAGGATTTATCAGGAATAGCATTTAACGCATGAATTAATTTCACATCTGCTAGATGCCTGTGTTGCAGATTGCTGCTTTTATAAGCAACATCATGAAGGTGACAGGCCTTATCAATGGCGTTTATTGGTTCTTCACCGGGGTTGGGTTGATTTTGATTATTGAGTCTGATATCAAGTCTGGTTCCCGGTCCACAGTAGCTATATCCGGGAAGGTGCTTTTCTCCGGGGTACTTTGCCCATGGGGTTCCAGGGAGCTTTGCCAATTTGGCTGCGATATCACCTCCTCGTTTTTTTTTAAATCAGATTTCATAGACACAAATCTAAATTTCTTTGTACCACATTGCATGCATTTACCAGAAAGCGCTGATCGGTTATTTTTAGTTGTAACTGTCGTCACATCATCTGTGCCAGTACGCGTTTTGCACTTCACACAATATAGATCCATAATTTATGTATAGAAATATGGATATAATTGATTTTTCAGCGACTAAAACAAGAGAACCGGTTAAGCATCATGCAGCGCTACCAAACTCTATCCGGATGATTATAATCGGGCCATCTGGATCCGGTAAAACGCAATTGTTACTCAATTTAATAATGAGATGGATGAAGTGGGATAAGTTGTATTTAATTGCCCCTAGCGTAGATGATCAACGATGTTATGAAGTGCTAAAAGATTTTAATGAAAACGCTTCAGAAATTAAGGGTGAGAACGCCATTGAATTTATAACCGATATCGATGAAGCACCGAGTATTGATGATATTGATGGAGATATTAACAATTTAGTCGTATACGACGATATAATGTTGGATAAACAAAAAAATCCTGCTAGGATCTTTTCCCGGGGGCGTCACAAAAACACTGACGTGATATATGTCACTCAACGCTACACTCAGGTTCCAAAAGTCATCAGAGATAACTGCAATTTATTGTCTGTATTCAACGGAGTTGATACTCATACTCTTAGAAATATTTGGCAGACATGGTGTTCTGATATGGACTTCAATCAATTTCGAGATTTCTTTAGTCATGCTCAGTCGACTCCGCACGGATTCGCAACAATAAATCTACATGATCCTCGGACACGATATCGTATCGGACTGGATCAAATATTCGGTTAAAATCATTTATTATTTTTTGTTAACCCAGTGATGAAATCACTAAGCAGCAGAGAGGGTGGATGACAACAAGTTGCGACCAAAATTAATTAAAAAATCGTAAAAATCTTCGTTTTCATTTTTTTAGTTAAAATGAGATTTCGTAGGGAAGGCTCATTAAGATTTCAATCGAATTTTGTTTCAAAACGTTGTAGGGTTCGCCCTCTTTTTGGTTAAAATGAGATTATAGGACGGCTCGTTTTAGGATTTCAATCAAAATTTTGTCTGAAAACGTTGTAGGATTCACCCTCTCTGCTGCTGCTTTTAATATCCTCGCCAATGTATGAATTGTTACGTGTTCAGTGCTCAAGAAGCTAACCATGCATTATCTGAAATGATCTACTTCCTTCCTTCCTTCAAACCAGCTTTTATGTTTAACTCATCAATGTGTCTGATAATTAATTAATCAATGCGAAATAAAAGGAATAGAACCTCAAAAACAGAAAAGAGGATTTAGACAGGAATGAGAAGTGTTTACTCCCTCCTTCAATACTTTTATTTATGTAGTCAATTTCAACTCTATTCGAAATGCAAGTATGTGTATTTGTATGTCATATAAATCAAATATATGCAAAGTATGTATGCTGTATTATTGACATACCACGAGATGTATACATTTTCCATTAATAAGAAACTGTAGTTTCGTACTTCAGCTAGAAAGTTTTGAAAGAGAGACTGCTACGTGCCAAACCTGAGTGGTTTTACATGTTTCTTTGTCCATTTTTGTGTTCTTTAGTGCTACTGATTATTGGTGGAATATGTTTTGTCTCCATGATAGTTATTGACTTCTTTCTACCTCTAAAGGCGGTGAGCATTACACTTTATGTAAAAAAAAAATCCAATCGCTTTGTGTGAAGAATTCAATCCCTTTGCTATTATCGTAATGTGAACTGTATTCAGTACGAAGCTGGAAGCATTTATTTCTTCAGTTATGACCCATTTGCTACGGTTTATGACGGTAAATAATTGGTAATAAGAACGCAACAAAACCAGTAAATAATTCGTTTGTTTCAAGTTTCACAGAAGATATTCTTTTCATCTTTATGCAATGAATTATTGCCCTCCCTTTTAACATAGGCATTTTCATTAAAGTTCTTCAGAAGCGCTTAACCTTGGGGCTATGAACTGATTCTGTGTCATTATCTGACATTACATCTATAGGCATGAATATATCAGCTGTCTCCTGAGTGAATATAAATTAATATTTTCTTCTTTTTTGAAACTAACACACAGTAATAACATTATTTTGCTGAAATGAATTGAACCCACATTGTTTTACAGCAAATATTGATTGATTTTGCCTTACATCGCTTTTGCAAAATGAAACTAATTGTCATTGGCGGGGTGTAAACGAGGTTTGTTTTGTAAGGACGTAAATCGTCATACATTGTTCACGCAAGGACGAACTAGAAGTCGGACAGGAAAGCTAACGCATATTATAAAATATTTCATTGGTGGAATAAATTATTATGTGTATTTCTTTGCATATCAATTACAGTCAATCATCTGGCAAATTAATTTTAATGTATAGCGTTTGATTGGTTTTGTCTTCATTTAATATATAAATTACTTTGCTTCTAATTAAACGACTACTTTCCAGACTTGTTTAGAAACTTATGTCTTTGTGAGCATCGCAGCGCTTCAGAAGATACAAAATACTCTCAGCAAATTCGTCTGAAAACAGAATTGTTACATATGATTTCGGAACAATGGGTTTTTAGCCATATAATTAGAGCAAACTTAATATTATTTAAAAGTTATTCAAGTTAATGTTTAAAGAAAACTGGAGCATCGAATTACGAATAAGCAGATACATTAAAGTCGAATTTTCTCAGATGTATACCAGGAGAGTAATTAGGAATGGTTATTGCGACCTTTATTCTTAATTTCGTTCATATCAACGTTAAAACTTCAAAGTGGCCAGTGTTCCGATTCAATGAAATTGACTGGATATCTTAAAATGGGTTTGAGAAAGAGACAGCTGAACTTCCGATCCGTGTCAAATAAGCATTCGTCAAAGATGAAAGTAATATAACGTAGTTCAGAGATTGACGAAACAAATTATTGTCTTATTAAACTTTGTAGAAACCACTGCTTATGATTGGAAGAGTGAAATTAAACTATACACCATGGAAGCTATGGAAATTTAAAGTGACAGCCTTGATCGAAATTCTTTCTGAGAGAGATAATGTTGGCTCCAAGGAAGCCTAGAAATGAATAGTGCTTTCCTCGTTAAACGAGAAAGGATCAGGTGTCTGTCTTGTAAGAAAAACAAGATTTAATGCTGGATACACAAGTTCTGAAGTTAATGGCATTAATGTACGCAATTTTAAGTTCACGTAATATACTCTTTTTCTTTTGTTTGTTTTTTGTATGCAACTTGTTTGATATAACTAGGTTCCATATTATGTATGCTAGAGATGTTATTCAACTTACCTTATTAACTTTCATGGCAATGTACTACGGGTACCGAGTAAAATCTAAAAAGTCCAAGAAGGAAGAGGCAGACGAAAATGACTCTTCGAGGAAATAGGAAACATTGAAATACAATTGAGAAAAAGGTGATGCAATCGGTCGTGGACATTGCGCTCTTTTCGCCACTCGTGACACTGCATAGTAAATCCTGTTGATATCGTTTAAGTTGAATTAAAATTATCACTATTAATTTGTTTGATTCAATTTGTTATTTATCTTGTCTAATGGGGCTGCATTGCATTATTTCTACCCAACAATCTTGCCCGGTTCTATGTTGATAATCTATCTTTCACTCACACCGCGTCATACTTTCGAGGGAGGTCATTCCCAATAAAACGTAGCTAAATCCAATTCAATCGAATAGTTTAATTATAGTGCTTCGTTCACGAGGAACATTTAGCACTATTTAATGTCAGCACAGCTGACTATTTAATTAATCCCGTGGAGTAAAGAATAGTGCCACATCCCCACGGGCATTTAACTACCCATATTAATTAGAGGGAGGCGTTACAAAAACGAATAATTAACATTCATCTAGATATAAAAGTAGCTAAACAGTTAGTGACCACTCAGTCACAAGAAATAATCGAGATTACAAAAGGTTAGCAATACTGGGATCATGTTTAAGATGTACACATAATTCACTGGAATTTCGTGACAAAATCCTTAATTATGTTTCTAAGGTAGCGTCTAAATGTGGTGCTATAAGTAACATATAATCATGCTGCGGTTTATCTGAACCTAGAAGTAACTGATCAGACGTCTAAAAATGTGTCCCCATTCTGAAAGCAATGATATTCCTGACCTTACAGAAGTGCAGGCAAATACGTTCTCACAGCTTAGGAACTAACTTCCAAGATAATAATAATAATAATAATAATAATAATAATAATAATAATAATAATAATAATAATGAGGACTTTGTATAGCGCCTAATATTTCGAACCTTTAAGCGCTTTACAATATAAAAAATAATCAAATATATAGTGAAATCTAGCTAGTTAAATATATCAGCATGATATATCGATTACAAAACACGTGAGACGAAAATGTAAGTCACTTTAAAACTGGACATGACTTACAAGTTATGAATAAGTAAAATTTATACCGAAATATCACTAAATGACTTTGACATTCACTGAAGGAAAATTAAATAAGCACGTTTTACGGTAATTTCACTGACAGTGAAGCGTGGTTTGAAATTGTACAATATGCTTATGTAACAGTACAACGAGATTTAATTATTGGGCTAATGAAGCGTTCTACCCAGGAAGATCGAGAATTGAATATGCAGTTATCACAGAACAAGATCTATGAATATATTTAACTGAAGCTAAAGTGGATTTTTAATGAACATATATCTTGACATTTGTTATGTCAAACATGGATCGTAAATAAAACAAAATGCGAAAGAATTATTTGACGGGAATGTTTAACATGACATATAGATAAGAAGCAGTTATGTCATAGAATTATTTGTGCCTCGTGTTTATGCACTATATATAAACTAAAATGTACCATGGTTGCGTGTGCGCAATCGGCGTTACCAGAGAGTGTTTTTTTCTTCGTCTTGTTTTGAAATATAAGTTCGGTCCACCTGATTGTGCACGCGCAATAAGTGCTTGCAGTCAGAAAACCGATTGCGTTACGCTCTCTGGCTGTGGATTGTGCCATAACTAGATTACTTAAAGAGTCACCTCTGACAGTATATTCAAAGCACGACAAAAACAGTTTTGTCAGGAAGCTGTCCACTTTATGGGAGCAATCTTCAGCTGCAGAGCTCATTTTGGATGTAGATCTAATATTTCTTTACCTGTGTAAGTTACATATTCTGATTAGATCAAGTTAAGAACGATATTATTTCATTACCTCAGTTGTTTAACTCAATAGTTAAATCAATAGTTCGA
The DNA here is from genome assembly GCA_030141615.1 of Unio pictorum. Taxonomy (NCBI): domain Eukaryota; kingdom Metazoa; phylum Mollusca; class Bivalvia; order Unionida; family Unionidae; genus Unio; species Unio pictorum. Next base: position 14,735,341 of record JARLTB010000022.1, read on the forward strand.
TTTAAAATATCAAAGAGAATGTTACTATAAGCAGAAATGATAGTATGACAGTCTTTAAGAGATGATTGTATGGCCGTCTTAAAGAAATAAGAGAACGACAGTCTTAATGAAATGATAATATTTCAGTCTTAAAGAAATGATAATATGGCAGTCTGAAGGAAATGGTAGTATGGCAGTCTTAAAGAAATAGTATGGCAGTCTTAAAGAAATAGTATGGCAGTCTTAAAGTAATTATAATATCGCAGTCTTAAAAAAATGATAGTATGACAGTCTTAAAGAAATGATAATATGGCAGTATTAAAGTAATAGTATATGAGTCTTAAATAAATGATAGTATGACAGTCTTAAAGAAATGATAGTATGACAGTCTTAAAGATATGATAATATGGCAGTCTCAAGGAAATAAAGATATGATACTATGGCAGTCCTAAAGACATGATAGTATGACAGTCTTAAAGAAATGATAGTATGACAGTCTTAAAGATATGATAATATGGCAGTCTCAAGGAAATAAATATATGATAATATGGCAGTTCTAAAGAAATGATAGTATGGCAGAGTCTTAAAGAAACTGTGCAGATTCGTTGGCAATGGAAAAATGTTTGAATAATTGACAATTCTTGTGAACAATGAAATTCTTTTACGCGTAATATTTGTTCACATTCCTTTTATCTTTCTTCCGCAATATTTTGTCTTACTGTCACAAAATATTAGTCTCTCGGATTTCTTTTTTTACTACCTATTCAGTATTGAAGATTCGACTCAGCCCAAGTTTAAGAAAGTCCCAAATTGTCATATTATATTGTGAATAGTATATTGTCAATGCCAAAGACGTTTAGCGTGAAGCTGATCATCATATTAAAAAAATATTTTCAATATAGTAATATTTCATATAGATGAACGCATTTAATATGTTACCACTTACTGTGTTATATTGGATATGTAATTTAACTAGTTAAATAAATTAAACTAAGTTGAAAAATAATGACAAGGTGTCTTGTGTATTTTTTTAAGTTGAAATCCATTTTTCAGCAATAAAGTGTTTACCATTTTACACGCCACCCCCACCCATAAAACGTAATAACTAAATTACTTTTCTTTTGCAGATACATTGAGTGTCTACTTATGGTCTTTCCTTTTCTAATTATCTGCTGATTTTGCATTCTAGTAATGTTCATGTACTAATTTGTAATAGGAAACTATATAATTCACTACATGAAGTCATATCATCTCCGACAAATTTCCATTTCTTTTAACATGCTATTTGTGCTACATTTATGGCATTTTATAACTGTTGTTCTTTCTGCTTGAACCATTACATTGTGTCGGTTTATTTCAAGTGTTTTATATATATATATATATATATATATATATATATATATATATATATATATATATATATATATATATATATATATATATATATATATATATATATATACATACATACTCTTCCAAATTCATCAAAATACTCTGAATAATGGTTTATACGTCAACAGTGATACTAACTCTATTCCAGTATCAACTGACCTTGGTTAATTTTGTATTAATTCTTTGTGATTGAACGTTTGATGGACGAGTCAAAATTCAATACGTTAAAAGTTGTGACAGGAAAATGGTTTAGTTCATTAAGTACTTTTGTGAATGGGTGCTATGCATTCTCTGAATCAAACTGGACAGAAATCAAAATCTTCTGATTGAATAAACATGTATATGATTCCCATGATCCATCATACTTCTCAAGCAATCGTCGACTATGTTGTAGCCTTGGACATTGTATTTGTTTTTCAGCTATTGCGACATTTAGTGAAAGTCGACTTCAATAATTTTCAGTGCTTCCTGTTTTTATTGTAACGTTTTGATAACTCATCTAGAACATTGCCTATATTTGGTTAGATGCGATGAGTATGGGTGCACTTTCTTTATCTCCAACCAGTTTCATTATCGATTAAAATGCACATGCTTGTATGTTTATACTCTGAAGTTAAAACTTTTATTGTTTTGACAGAAGCAACGTGGTCATGATATTTGACATTGTAATTACCTATCGTGTTCATTACATTGAGTTTAACTGAATAATGTTTTCTCCAGGCCTTCAACAGTGTAGCGATTCAACGCATCCTTTTTCACTTTGCAAGCCGTCCTGTGTACCAATCATTCTTATATTCTTCAAGAACATCTTCATACTTGTATAGGTCATCTCGTTTACCATAAAGAGCTAGCTTTTGTTCGAAAATAAATTGTTACGATCAAAACTACATTTATTCTGGCACGTTTGGCTAAAATTACCACAAAACAATATTTAGTGATTTTAAAATTAGCTTTGTGCGATGACTACATGTTCTATTAAAAGGAAACTGGCTTCTAAATGAATTTACTTAGAACATAGAATCAAGAGATCTATCGCAGCAAAATGACAAAAGTAAAATTGTATACGTATAACTAACTACAAGCGTTTATTGGCTTGAGAAATTACCATACGACCATTAAGTACCTTGTAGCAAAAACGAAAATCTGGGCTAATTAAAAATGTATCCCTTTAACATTTTTCTCAACAATCTCTCTTTACATATAATATGTGATGCGAACCTGGACCGACACAAGAACCAGTTTCTTATTTTGTTACAAATGGGGTCCATATGAAGAAATGGAGATCATCACAAGTACCTACTGGTGTCGAGTGGTCAGAGAATTATATAATTGTAGTTCCAAAGTCATATGGACATAACATTCTTAGTCTATCCCTTGACACACTTTTAACTATTTGATTAAGGCACAAATGTTGCCGATCTTGCCACACTTGTAAATACTGCGGATCCATCTTATCACATAAAATGTTAGGAAAACCCATTCAGAAGATGCCCAAGACTAGCCGGTAACATATTCCAGAACCTAACTAACCATTTAGAAGAGCAATGGTAGACTGTGTCGGTACTTTGCTAAAGACTTAGGTAACCAAAACATGCTGACCATAATGTGTGCGTCTACAAGATTCCTAGAGGCGATTCATTTCAGGAATATTAAAACTAAAGCAATAGTGAAAGCTTCGATTAGATTTTTTTTTACTCAATGTGGCCTGTCCAAATTTGTCCAGTCTGACCAAGGGTCAAGTTATGTGTGGACTGTTTTAGGACGTTATGCATCAACTAAACATCCTGCATTTCAAGATAAAAATAAAGTAAGAATGTACAGAGCTACACTAAAGAAAACTTTTCAGTCCGGTGTTAGGATTGTGTCTCTTTTGCTCACTCTTCAAAAGTTTATATTAAATTGAAATTAGTAGTACTTCTGGGATTTTGGATACACTAAAAGAGCACCACTATGCTGACAATCATGTAATAAATTTAGTTCAACCTGCCCCACACACTGAGGATTTAAACGATTGAATGAAATCAAATTGTAGCAACATTGATGCAACCAATCTTCAGATCTCAGAGATTATGAATAATCTGGAACAGAAACTGTCACACTTGCAGCAACAAGGAAACATTGAACTAACACAATTATTGCTCTAATATGAGCAACTGTTTACATATGTTCTTCAAAGAACAAATAAAATCTACCATGACGCATATACTGTAGATTCCGCACCTGTGAGACAACATCCGAACAAGATGAAACCTTTCAAACAGGAATGTTAGAAGAAAGAAAATAAGTATTTGCTGGAGCATTATTCCACAGAACCGATTAAAAGAGTGTATACTTTTACTAAATCAACTAAAACTTTTTGAAGTGCATAGCCTACACAAAGGTGAACAGTGTGACCAAAACATATTCATTTCCATAGCCAAGAATCAATGATTGCATTGAAAAAACAAATTAGAAAGATTATGGCATCTTCCTTCCATTGACAGAAAGGTCAAAGAAACTTTTAGTATTCGATCAGGTGATGCCGTTTGGAATGAAGGTTCACCTTGTACGTTTCACAGCTTAATGCGGATGATTACATCTGGTCTAGATAATTGTGATGCTAAATTTGATGTCACCAGCTACAATACCCCTTGAAAGAGTATTTAGAGACAAAAATTAGGAAACAATTAGGAAATTCTTTGACAGTCTTGCTCATGTAAATTTGACAATACATTTATCCAAATTGAGTTTTGCTGTGCTTGTGTTTCATTTCTAGCACATACCATGGAACATGGATAAGTTAGACATATAAATGCTAAAGATAAGTTAGACATATAAATGCTAAAGATAAGTTAGACATATAAATGCTAAAGATAAGTTAGACATATAAATGCTAAAGATAAGTTAGACATATAAATGCAAAAGATAAGTTAGACATATAAATGCTAAGATAAGTTAGACATATAAATGCTAAAGATAAGTTAGACATATAAATGCTAAAGATAAGTTAGACATATAAATGCAAAAGATAAGTTAGACATATAAATGCTAAAGATAAGTTAGACATATAAATGCTAAAGATAAGTTAGACATAAAAATGCTAAAGATAAGTTAGACATATAAATGCTAAAGATAAGTTAGACATATAAATGCTAAAGATAAGTTAGACATATAAATGCTAAAGATAAGTTAGACATATAAATGCTAAAGATAAGTTAGACATATAAATGCAAAAGATAAGTTAGACATATAAATGCTAAAGATAAGTTAGACATAAAAATGCTAAAGATAAGTTAGACATATAAATGCTAAAGATAAGTTAGACATATAAATGCTAAAGCGTAGGCTACCTCTGAATTCTCCCTGAAAATCAACAAAGGCAACTGATGAAAGTTTTGTATATGGCTTGATACTCTATGTAATTTTGCTTTACTTTTTCTATAATTATGAACTCTGACATATTTACGTCATCATAAAACCAATTTTCATTGATGTGACAAATAAAAGAAAGCTTCTGATTTCAGTCAATCATTAAACACATATGTTGATGAAACTGATGGGGTTAATACAGTATTGATTCAAGAAGACAAAAATGATACCATTCATTCATTGTGCTAATTGTCTAACAAATTAAATAACAACCAAACAAATTATTCCACAATCAATAAGGAATGTTTGAGCACAAATTGTGTTTTGACATTTACATTTAATTCCGTCCATTAAACTATAAATGATGACAGTTTTGTTGGATTTTTTTTCTTTCTGTTCTTGTTTAAGGGTTATTTAATTTATTGTTACTGAATCTACGAGCTGCTGTTAATGCTACTTTCGTACAGCAACGATATGTGTAAATATGTAATGTATATCTAATTAGCACGTACTGAGGTCAACTCGAGCACTATGTTCCAGCCCGATTGAGGTCAGTCACTTGTAACACTTATAAACCTATGACATCCTCAACCTCACTCTAGTCAACATCGGGTTTCTGAATGTTCTTCAAAACCCACGTGTTTATCACTATCCAAACCACACTGTGTGTCTACTGTGAAGCAGTGCAACATTTTATTACTTAAAAACATCCCAGTTTTTCATTACTATCTCAACCGACATTTATTGAGTAGCAATCAGAATTAAGAGGTTATTGTTAGAACTGGTCCGCCTGGTGCCAGGATAATATGACATAGTGGGACTTTATGCCATATTTTGCAGCACCATGTCCCCATTGATAGACATCACTATAAACTGCCAACTGCAGATATGGTAGCGATATGACTGAACAATTCTTATAGCTACGTGAAAAAGTTCAAATCACACACACATATTTATTCTTTATTATTTCAGCCCAACGCTAACTTTCTATTACTATTCAATGCAAGAACCCACCTGTCTCCACCAGCCAATGAGAAATAGGTTTTATAATTAAAAACTTAATCTGGCGCAGCAAATAGATTACGTCCTTTTCCTCTTTCTTCCTGTCCTGTCCTCCTCCATTAGTGCGACGTCTTCGGCTAAAACCTTCATAGCATATTCATTCAGATGGTTTTTGTCGTCCCTTTTGACCTTGTATTTGCTGTGAAGTAATGAGGAAAGAGTGCCTTGGTCAGTAGCGTGGAGCACAGTTATTTGATTCTTGGCATGCCAATGAGTCCTTCCTAGTTTGAAGCGACATGCTTTTGCTAGCTCTCACAAAGGCTTCTTTGGTATTTCGTTTGTCGATTATTACTTTTTCGAGAAATTATTTCCCTTTCGTCAAATCTGCGCCCTCAATGCGTGCAATACTTGCATCAAAATCGGTTTAAAGACGGGAGCCATCGAACTAAATGCATAATCAGCGCATCTCCTAAGCCATGTGTTCGTTGTCGAGCGACTTCTAGGTACACAGGATAACTTATTAGGAAATCGTTTTCGAAAATGAAGTTTCACATAGACTTACCGTTTTAAGAATGGAAGGTGTTGTCACAGACCTCTTTTTATACCAATATTAACAGTCAAAGTACAACCTACTGACAAGCAAATAGTGAAGATGTTCAAATTCAAGGTGAAAGTGATACGTGTTTTCACTCTTCCCTGAAATGCATCTGCAGAAACCACTTCGAAAGTAAAACAGTAGCTGCGCATGGGTTTTCCATAACAGTGTGTAACTCCACCATATAGATTTAAACAAAGATCACACTCAATCCTTCTTTCATTTCCACGGGGTAATAAAATACTTGTGCAATTGCTCTTTGGAAGACCTTGCCATTTGGAGGTCTCCAAACAAAATATAAGCAACGTTTTGGCATCCGAAAAAGTCACGTGTAGAAGACGATCTATGTTATGGTATTCGAACAGTACTCTGTGTCGAAAATAGCGCCAATCGATTTCACCAATGCTGAGTGCCAATATAATAACCTGTTTTAATGTTTATGGTATTAATGTTGAAATGAGCATTGGCTGACGCTCGTCTTGTGGATTCTTAAAAATCAGGATCGTTTGCATCCAATTGTTGTAGCATTTTTTAGAATATTTACGGTAATCCATGCCTGATATCCTGTGACATTTTATACTTGTGTTGAATGAACGATTTTACCAAAGAGACTTCCAAATGATTTTCGTGATACAATTAGGTGGGCTAATTTGGCCGTGAAACATCAAAAAGTAATGACGAGAACACATCTGAGGAACTCTCACTAGATAACTTTAAGTAAATTTGGTTATTTATAATTTGAGGGTTCTGTATTCTGAGGAAATTCTAGAGATTAAAAGAGGTTCCAAAAAAGGATAATTGTTGTTGTTGTTGCAGTTTTCTGGGTGATGAGAGTTGGTCCCAAGGTTCCCATTATTACTGGAATATTTCAGGGAAGGATTGGGTAGAAGGAAACCGATCCAACTGCTGAGTAAAATTGTCCACAAATGTTTGTCTCTTTCTTACAGACTCATATTGGCTGTTCCGATGAAACAAACACATACATAACGATTTGGCAGAAAAAGACGATTTGCGTTTTAGGCGCTCGTTCTCCACACCACATACACAAGGGATGCTTTTGTAGATCTTGAAGAAAAGAAGTATTAGAAGTAACGGTCGCAATGTTGAACGACATGACGGTCACTTATTGCGACCATTTTATCCAAAAATCTGAATTCGGAGAATATTTATTCCATCGCACATTCACTTCTTTGACTCGGCGTTTGCATATTTTATTGTTTCTTTGTTCGAGAACGCTTTCGATATCGCACACGTCGTCTTCTTTTTCGGTCACTTATGGTAACTTGATGAAGAGGAACGTTCCTTTGAAAACTTTGACCTGGCACTCGTCCTATGACACGAAACAATTCGGTAGTGCAGCTCGGTCAATAACCTTTCTCGAAGGTGCGTTTTGTTTTTCCAATGTGCAACCATACTCCTGTTGTTAACAGGTTACGTTCCTTAGGGGCAGTAGCGGAAGTATCAACAGTCACTCAAACACCATCGCATGGTTGTCGGTAGAACTCATTCGGGGCCGAAAACGTTGTTCTGATTGTACGACTGACTATAAGCTTTGACCAGGCAAGATAAGATGTAAATGTATTTGAGGTGCATTGATGCGTAAATATTTACATATGCGTTCTTTGAAAGTGTGCTGAAAGGTTCCATAGTACTGGAGTTTCATTCAGGAAAATCAGTGGTTAAATAAGTTAAGAAATTCATTTATTTTGTTTATTTGCAATTGAAGAGAGGAACGACCACTTTTTAAGACCACTTTTAAGGTTCGCACTAACTTTGAGCTCGTTTAGAAATCAAAGGTAAGTAAGATGCAAATATGAAAATGACATCAGTGGTGCGATCCGCCAATGATTGTAATTTATGTTATAACTGACATCTCGGTCAGATTAAGATTGTGAGGTAAATGACGGGTCCATTGTACTTGCAAGCGATGGACTTCCAATGTACACGTATGAAGTATTTCTGCAGAAAGAGTCCTTTTTAAGTTCTTCCTTCTCCTTATTTATTGTTGCTGACTGAAACATTTCCGATAAGTTCTCTAAACAAAGGATCAGACACTCCATTGAACAAAGATCCTAAAGACATAAGAAACATTATTTTTCTTTTGATTGTAGTGCATGTTCGTTTTAGCCATTTGGCGAGAAAAGTTTTAATGCTTTCCAGTTCATGGAAAAATGCACCGTTCCTCTCAAGACATTTAACCAACACGCACACACGGTATTGATGGTTTTTTCATGGGCCGCTTGAAGGATGGACTTTCGACAGTACTGACGACATGCCACAGTGTTTGGTGAAACGATGAGGCAGGCGTGTTCTTTTTCATTTATTTGACAGGAGAGTGACGGTGATGTGTGCTTTGTTTGGGTAACAGTTTTTCTTTCAGGAGTAAAGAATAATGCAGAGATTCGCCTAGAATAGGTCTTTCGTGTGCTGAAATGCGTCTCCATTGATTGTTGATACCTCATATCACGTTAATGATGGGCATCGCTCGACGTTAAGTGCTTTGCAGCGGACTAAATAATGATAGATTTTAATTGGATATATCGAGTAAACTCTTAAACACTCCCGATCTCTCTTCTACTTTGAATTTTGGTGAGAGAACGTTTTAGCTGCTGTCACTGTCTCTAACGATAAAGAAGAGATTGACGTCGGAGGAGAAGGTTCTTTAAAACCGTGTTTCCTCTTTCTCGTCAAACTGGGAAAGACGAGTGTCAGTATCAGACAAGAGGGCTTGGCTGGCATCATTAGCAACGGAGAAGTGGAAGAAACTGCCGATCGGAAACAGAAAAGAAGTGTAAGAGGTTTTATTAGCTTTTTTTTAAAATCGACTTGGCCGTATAAACGACCATCCGTGAAACAGATAAATATGAAATCGCAAATAATTGGTTGTTATGGAATTAACCAGTAACTATGCGTGATGTGTTTGAGTGGCATCGTCGAACGTATAAGCCAGCAAAAGGAGTTTTTAAATTGTTTGATTAACACTTGAACTGGAGATTTATAGCTGGGTCAGTTAATCAACACGACGTACTGGGCAAGGAGACTGATGATATGATAGGCTTTACTTTGTTAAAACCAAATTTGAGTAATGTAAATAACACTGGCATTACGATGAAGCTCTTTGCGTCTAAAGCAAAGTTAAGTTTCGTATTCGTCTTCTCTTAACATGTCTTAGTAGGTGTAATGCGAGAAATGCCTTTTAGAAAGACGACATATTATCCTTGAGGCTGTAAGCCGATTGCCACTCCTAACAACACCACGCGATGCATTGGCGTTGACGATCGATCAGATGGGTTTTGCGCTCGACAAAACATTTGACAGGTTCGGTTTTGTCTGAATCACTCTGTCAAACCAAGAAGCGTTGAAGGGTCGGCTATGATACAATGCCGCTGAATTTGATCGATTTAGCTTTTTGTCAATGAATTTGAATTCACTGAAAAGGTTGCCGTAGAAAAGGGGTTTGGAATTTTGAGAATTAATTAAATCAGAGAATAGATTTTATATTTTTCAACAAACATTTCTTCAGTGTTCACAAGTCACCACTTGACATGAAATAAAAACTATAGAAGAGGCAAATGGTTAGGTACTTCGCTAAAATGCAAAGCAAAGGATGAAAGTGCAATAACAAGTCACTATATAATATTGTTGATTGAAGTATACCATAGACTTTCCAGATATTTATAGTACTCGGGTCCCACCAAAGCAAGGTAGAGACATTGCGGAAAAAAATCAGCATTTTCCATGTAAGCCAAGTCCCTATGCTACCATTCGTGAAGTGACTGAAGCACTAGACTGTGTCAATCTTCTCCAATTAGATAAATCCATCTCTTGACTAATTCTTCGGGTGTAGATATCTCCGATATTTAAGACACTGTCCTTTAAACATCATAAATCGACATTCAAAGTCGCATTAACAAGGCAAAGACACAGATAACAAATATTCTTTCACGTGTGCATTTTGATAAGTGGTAGTGATGCCCCAAATACTTGGTCAGGAAAGGATGCGATCCGTAGGGTGGTATACACGAAGTATCGCGTTGACTTTGAAAAGCAGCAAAGAGACAAGTTTAAAGATCATTAATGAGTGGCCTCAATTTCTCACAAGATAGTTTTACATGAATATCATCACTTTCTTTGGTGATCACAGCATCGCTTGAATCGATGATGTCGCAAGGTACGGCATCAACTAGGAATGCACGCGAGTTTATCACTTATCTTGTGCCTCTCGTTGCGTGTGAATGTGTTAAATGTGTTATATTGCTAGTACTGTATTTCTCCTCGAAAACGAAGTGTCGATCTTGGATGTGTTCCTTTTTATATAACGGGCAATACCGGAATGTCCGTATGAAAAGTAATGTGGAGGTCGCTTATGTTAGAGGATTTAACACATATTTCCAATGGGCGACTGTTGATTTCGTGAGTTAGTATGTATACAATTTTGAACGGATCGTAGGTGGTTATGCTAAAGTGTTGACCATATCCAGACTGAAAATCTTCATTCAGCACACTTAAGTTAAACACTTGACTCGTTCGATGATTGAGCGTCAGTTCTTGGACTTTACACTCGGTGTGCAATTTTCCTCGTTTGTTCTCGTAGCCGTAATTTTTATTACCGTCACTTGCAAAACCTCAGAATATTATTTTCGGTGTGGTACGTTCATGCTTCTAAACTGTCTCATTCGATGACTTTGAAGATGATCAGGGCGATTGATGAAACTCTCCGTGTGGAAGTACAGGTAGTAACTCAAAACTGGTGTACGGTTTCATACAATTGTAAGTAAGCTTGAGTCGTGACGTAGGTTAAGCATACCTTTGGCAATAGAGCGTCGTCCATCGGTTTTTTAATACGTGGTCTAACATGATGCCTTCCTTGGAACTGTACTTCACTTGGAATTTGTCTTGGTCGTTGGGAGTATGGCCCCAGTATGAATAGTTACTGTCTTCCTTTCTTAATTTCCAAAAGGCATTGACGTAGCCTAAGAAAATGACTTTCTTGATGTCGTATTCCTTTTTGTACTATTCTGTCTTGAGAAAGTGGAATGTTTCATACACTTTTAACATTTGATATTGCAGTACATAGCTCGAAACAATATCTGTTAAATCACGTTGTTCCTGAGTGTTATGGCAAGGTTTGTCTTGGTAATAAGTTGTTGGCATGAAGCAAAAATCAGATTTCTTTGGCAATGGTAGGGTAGGACGGGGTAGTTCAAGTCAGTGAGAGACAAGACTTTGCATCTGATCAAGCCTTCGCATTAACAAATGTTTTCCAAATCAATGTGTTCCGTCAGCGATTGTGAGTACCCTACTGGAAAGTGACAATGTTTACACCCCCAAAGATACAGTGACCGCAAGTCCAGGTAGTTGATGTCTTCTCCATTATCCTCGTTGGTGTAGTACAGCAAGTGTGTAGTACTCGTGCGTTCTCCATATAAAATGTCGGTTGTAAGATTCCTCTATGCGCTTAAACTCAGTATCCTTTGCAAACGTGGATCGTACTCGTGCACCCACATTTCAAACACTTGATGGTATCCTTCTTGCTCTAACTTTAGGCGATGTTGGTAAGTTTTTAAATTTCAATGGTGCGCTATAAGAATTCATTTTTTTATTTCATGTTGACGATAACAGGTAGGACATCTATGAAATAAACATCCATCAAATTTGTAGACGATTTTGGAGTCTTCTAAGTCACGCCATCCGCCGAATATTTTCCTAGTCATATTTAATTCATTTGTCTTCCTTTACCCACAAGTAAATATAACAGTGGTTATGTTGAACACTATTGGGTCAATGGGACTTGAACGTACAAACACGGGGTTTGTGCTATTGGGTAAAAGAGGCTTTAACATAGTAGACAATAGGACTTTAATGTTAAAAAAGAGAGTTTGAACTATATGGTAAACGGGACATTAACATGGTGGGCCAATTTAAGGGCGATGGGAATTTGACATCGGTGACGTTCCGGTACTGGACACCGGGGAAAATGGCAACAATAATGCAAGTCGCTGACCTAAACCGGTATGCTACTAAGTAACAGTGTTGCAAGTGGTTAACCTGAATACTCGCTACTGTAAGCAGAGACAAACAAAACATATTTCTTTCACTTATTTCACCAATGTTTTACTCTTAATATACATTTCGTCTCTTCTTCTTCTACTTTTCTTCCTTTGTGATCCAGTCTGAATGTCCCATTCTTCTAAACTTATGATTCGACTTTGATCCAATTTTCATTTAGTCTGTAAAAAATGATTTTTCTCTTGTGTCGAGTTAAATAAGTCTGCTACATCTGTCAAAAGTTACCTTAACTCTGCCCAAATGTCCAATAGCACCGTTACCGTTATAAAATCCTCTGATTGAGGCAAGGAAGGAGAATGGGGTAAAAGTACTGGTATAAGGTTTAAAAGAAAATCGGCTAGAACCCCAATTAAAACCATTCTCTTCTGGAATTATGACTGTGGTTGTTTCAGTAGCTGTCATCCCTAGTCAGCTATAAGTAAGACCTAATGATTCTCAGGGATATGCCGGTTGAGGTTTCTATATCTCATTGCCGCTACAGTAGACGGATTGGTCTGAGTATGAAGGGACGAAAACGTACATTGACACTCTTTTACTTATTTCTGCCTTTCTTATCATTACTCTTCTGACTATCCTATTACCTCCGTCTTTACTTCATATCTGACCACGCACCGCCCGTTGCTTAATATTCAAGTGTGACTGCGTCAACGTACTTATAGACAGATAGATAGTTAACTGTTGCTAGTAAATATACTTCAACGCCCCTTTTCAGGACCACTCCTATACCTCGAAAAGGTATACTCTTCTACTCTTGTTATATAAGTATTTGTTTATTTGTGTATGTTTTGTTTTCTAATTATTCTTGGAGATTTCAACTTTCACTTTGACTGTCCTGGAAACCCGTACACGTCAAAACTCCTAGATTCCATTCATGTTTTCAATCTTAAACAGTCAGTTAACCAACCCAACCATAAACGTGGTCACATTTAAGACTGGTTTCCTTATAGACCTGATGATAATATTTTACAATCCACCCTTGTATCCCACGAACTTGCATCAGATCACCTCTGCATGATATGCCATCTCGACGTATCAGTCCCTAACCCTCCACCTCTTTTTGCTACTAAGAGAAACCTCCGTATGATACATAGGAACCAACTGCATGCATAACATCCAAGAAAACCTAACAACTTTCTTACATACAACTTGATAACTGCCTGCGTTCATTGCTTGAAAAACATGCCCCAGCCACCAAATGCAAAGTATCAATAAAACAAAAAGTATTCTCCATGGTATAGCAATGTTAGGGACCAGCTTCGCACTGCTAAAAGACATCGCCGAAAAGCAGAGAGGCATTGGCTTTCCACCAGACTCACTATTCATAAACAAATCTATTAAGCCGCTAAGAAAAACGTCACAAACATAGTCCATTTAGCCAAATTATCCCAATACAGTACTAAGATCACGGAGGGTTCCAGCTGCAAAGAGCTCTTCGAGATAACTAACAAACTAATGTCAAGGAACAAATGTACACTTTTTCCAACTACCTTCTCTCCAGTAGACCTTCCGGGCCAATTTGCAAATTTCTTCCATGACAAATTACAAGCCATTAGAAACTCGCTTGACAGCGCAATTTCAATTGACTCGTCACCATACAGTTATGATGCAGAATTTCAGCGGCCATTTATTAGGAGCATTTGAACCTGTTTCTATTGATTTAGTACGGACAATCGTGATGAAGAGTGCACCAAAGTCTTGTGAACTTGATCCGATTCCGACATCACTGCTGCTTGAGTGCTTTGACCCAATATTGCCTTCACTAACTGATGTTATTAATATCACTCTCTCATCGGGGGAATTCCGATCATTTTTCAAAACTACCATCGTAAAGCCTCTGCTGAAGAAACCAACACTTGACCATAACGATTTAAAGAACTACCGCTCAGTTTCTAATCTCCCATTCATATAAACAAAATCTTAGAAAAGGTTGTTCTAACCCAACTTGTATCTCTTTTGAATTCAAACAGTCTTTTTAGCAATGTACAGTCTGCATATCGCCCTTGCCACAGTACGGAAACTACTCTTCTGAAAGTATTTAATGACATTCTCTCTGCTTTGGATAGTGGAAAGATTACAGTCCTCACCCTCCTGGATTTGTCTGCAGCATTTGACACAATAGACCATGGTATATTACTTCACCGTTTCCAGCATGTATTTGGCATTCAGAATATAGCCTTACAGTGGTTTAGATCCTACTTAGTAAACAGGACACAAATTGTATCTGCAAATGGAATACATTCCAGCCCAGTTGACGTATGTTGTGGTGTTCCACAGGGGTATGTTCTTGGACCTGTTCTCTTCATTCTATACACTCAGCCACTCTCAAGTGTCATAGATCATCACCCAGTGTCACACCAATTGTACGCTGATGACACCCAAATATACAAGTCTAGCCACCCAACTGAAGTTGATGCTACCATCCATGGAGTAGAGAGGTGCATTTCTGATGTGAAATCATGGATGATATGTAACAAGCTGCAGATGAATGATGATAAAACTGGGGCTATTCTGATCACAACACAAAGACTTTCTCATTCACATCCTTTACCTCACACAATAAATATCAGCAACACCAACATTAAATTCTTACAGTCAGTACGAAACCTAGGTGTTACTCTAGACAGTACTCTCACATTGCACCCACATGTCATGAATATATGAAAGGCTGCATATCTTGAACTGAGACGCATCAGTTCCATTCGTAAATATCTTTCAGTTGATGCCACTAAAACACGTGTGTTCATTAGTACTTTCAAGACTGGACTATTGTAACTCAGTTTTGTCGGGTTGATCACAATATTTACTCCAGAAACTTCAAAAAGTTCAAAACACAGCTGCACGGATCATCTTTAGAGTACCTCGATCAGAGCACACCTCACCACCCTACACTGGCTATCATTTTGATACAGAATCAAACACAAAATTTGTTCTCTGTGTTATGTTTCACTGACAGATTCCAGTCCAACATACCTATCCAGCCTCACCCATGTGTATACACCTGCAAAATACTTACGCTCTTCTTCTGACAATCGTATACACATCATCCCCACTGTGAAAATGATGTCATATGGACAACGTTCTTTTACATACCAGGGCCCGGCTATGTGGAACGAATTGCCCATTGAAATTAGACACAAAGACACAGTGGTCCCTTTTAAGAGTGCTCTTAAAACTCACCTTTTTCGACTGCAGGGACAAACTTAGAGACTTAATGTTTTGTATCATATGTTTTCAGCATGTTTTTTTTAATGTTTTCCAATTTCATTGTTTTTGTCATTTGTTTTTCTGTAGTGTAGTCATATCATTATAGATGTTGTAAAGCTCTTAGAGCTTCTAATGATTAAGCGCTATACAAAGTCCTCATTATTATTATTATTATTATTATTATTATTATTATTATTATTATTATTAAACCCCTATGTCCCAGAAACCCAATCGACACGTTTAACATAGTATTTCCCATACTTAACTAGATTAGAGTGTATTGAGGTCAACTGGAATCCTATTACTAAGTCCCCGTACGACTGAGCTCAGTCACTTGTAATACTATTACATTTGACACCATAAGCACGTTTGACCCTATAAACCCCTCTGTCCCTGTAAATTATGTTGTCCCTTATAAGCCGATGACGTCAAAATGTTAAATTTCTCCATGTCCTTGTAACGTTTATCCCCACAATGTTCAGTGTCATGTTGCCCCAAATGACATACATAACCACTGTTGGGTGTTGGGTAATAATCCCAAACTTTGTAATCCTTACATCTTCCTTAGGAGGCTTAAAGTTTTACAACACGTAATTGGCCTATAACACTATTCAAGTTAATATTAGTGCCCTGGGATATTAAATATATGATAAGGTTTAACATTACCATTACCTTATGAGGACAGAGTGCCACCAAATATAACGTACGGGCTCCTATATAATGATCGTTTGAGGCCTGATAACCGCACGTTTCTGTCGCTATAGTGTCCAATATTACTGCTATTGAGTGTCTTCTTTTAAGAGCAGAAAAGGTTTTTTTTTTTTAGCGTAGTTTAGATTACGACATGAAAAATTGGCATTTTCAAATGAAAATGAGAAGAAAAAAACGTTTCATAGCTTCCGCATAATATTGTCAGGAAAGTAGTACGAAATCACGTTTAAAATATATAAATTTTGAGTGAACATAATTAAGTCTCATACAATTTAAAGAGTGAAAAGCGAAACCGATGGCATTACCCCCCCCCTCTCTCTCTCTCTCTCTCTCTCTCTCTCTCTCGCAATGGTAATTACCGTCTCGCATCACAAACTAGTTTGCCAACTGCTTCCTTCCTACACTGTTTATACAGACACATTAAAGTTCAATAATTGATCAAAATCTGTTTGTTTTTTCTAGAAGGACATCAACTTGCCAATACGTGATAAATCGCTTTATCTCTATTACGATCTTCGTTTGTATTTCGTTCAAATAATTGTTACCCCTGTCATATTTTGTAACACAAATGTGAAAGTCGATACAAGACTGGTTTTAACGGTGCGTCTTCAACACAAAACACTATGCTCCGAAGAAGAAAAAAAAACCCACCTACTTGCATGTTAAACCATGATGCATTACGTATGCTTACATTTTATGGTGCATATCAGGATGCGCGTAAATAGTTTAATTAGTTCTTAATAAAATGTCCCGCGTTGAATTCTCAATATGGAAACCCCGTTCGGTTTAAATGAGCTACATGTATGTAAGCAAAACAGCTTATTTACACGTATAAAACAGATAACATACATACTTGTGAACATGGCCTCTTGCTTTTTTTCTATCCTTCTATATTTTATTTCCTTCTTTTTCATACTCATGCGGACCTTGGCAATAGTTCTTTAACATGTAATATTATTTTCTTAAACTATGAACAGTGAGTTTCAGCAGGATTGCATAAGCTAAATTTACAAGTTGGTTGCATGTGTAAGCTACACGATTTATTTGGTTTACTATCTATTTTTGTACCCTTCACGGTAGTCTCCCTTAAAGTTCGACTAAAAGACGTGACTCTTCTCAGTGTAGCTGGTACTTTCACTTTTGATCGTGTGTTTTTGACAAAGGACTAATTATTTGCATTTAAACTTCATAGCTATTCGTCTCCGAAAAAGGATTCTAAAAAGCTGTTCGATGAAGATGAGCTTAAAAATGCCTCATAGTACTCTTTCATCATGTAAGCAAAATAGTTTTCATTTGAAATCAGAGTGACCGCACACAATGTCGTAAAAGTGCTTAGCGGAGATCATGATTCTCAGAAGTGTTACATATATGCCAAAATTGAATATATGTAAACAACAGTTTTGTGCATTGGTTGCATGTCTTTTTAACTTATATTTAATGAACATTTACAAAACTGACCTCATTCATATTTATAGTCCGAGTCTGTATTCCCGTTTGTTTGTACCCCCCCCCCCCCCGGACACCCTGGTCGCAATCAGGTTAGAAATTATAAATCAATGAATGAACTGAGTAAGATTTATTGACTTTTTATCTTGTTTATGCATTTCGTTACTGAAATTGGCAGGGGGGTACAAACAAAAGGGGATATAGACTCAGATTATAGACTTGTACATCATGAGAATGCATGTGTGTGTGTGTGTGTGTTATTTGTATTTTTTTATATAAATGTCAGTCATATCTCTACGATGTCTGCATTGTGGCAGCATTGATGTTTAAAGAACTATTTGAGTGCCACAATAAAAGATCCCCATATGAACCGATAGATTCCACATATTTAATTGCAGGCACGAAATTTAGTACAATGAAATTAAGACTCGTAGTTTCAGAAAATGAATCTTTATTACAGGCTATATCTGTGTAATAAAAATGTTTTCATATGTTTTATTATATGTGGGCTATTATTTTCTTCTTGGTGTCTTTGTTGTAATTGTACCAAACAATAAACACAGTTTGGAGGATACGATGGGTTATATGCATGACTAATATTTCTGGGTCTTAAGGTTTGCACAATGTTAAAGGTATATTTTTCTTGTATTTGAATATATATTATTTTGTCTTTAATAAGTTCATAATGATGTATTTTATGGCTCGTAACTGTGGTAAAATTACATAGAACTGCTTCAAGAAAAGTGATGATGATGTAACAAAATGGCAGTTTAAAAAGAGCCCAAATGTTTTAATTATTTGCTTTCATTAACAGATGCAAAAATTTTGATTGCTGATTATGCATGCTGGAGGTATTTTAATTATTACTGTATATATCTACTTCTGGCTGTTCTGAGATAAACTTTTATTATATGATTTTCACTCTAGAGTTGGTCAGGAGTACCCATGATCTCAGCCAAGCACATAAATCATTACATTGTGTATTGATTAATATGTTTTGAAGCCCACATGTTCATGTGTTTCCTGTGTGGTTACTTCTTTATACAAGTTTTCTCAGTGACAAAGATTTAAATGGTACTGTAGCTTTCAGAGAAGTAAAGTGTTTGTCAACGATTGTGGACTTGTAAGAACATTAATTCAAATTAAATTGTATATTTTAATTGTTGTTCAAAAATGTGATATTAATATAGTTTAACTAAAGTTGTTAAATGCTCTATAGTTGAAATTCATAAAAACACTTCCAGACAAAAATTATCGATTGCTCTGGACTTTTCAATGGTAACCAGGTACTACACTGGGTCAAGAAAAGAGGATGCCAGGCCAGCAGTATCCAATTACAAGAGTATGAATTTGTTTTCAATATCTGCTGTGTTCATTGTCACCGCATAGTCTGACATTCAATCAGGTTTTTACTGGATAGCACCTATAGGTTGATCTCATCCCAAACTGGCGACACAATTCAACATTGATTTCGCAGTTTGTACTTCTCAAGGTGTGTAAATAATGACCTTTCAAATGAATATGGCTGTATGAGGATCCTGATAAAGTGAATAATGCTCGTTGAAAAGTACACAGAATCAGATTCTAAAAAAAAAAACTATTGCTGAAATAGTGTTGAATGACCTCTCTGACTTTTGCTATATTATCAATAATGCAGTGGTATTTTTTTTATAACATATAACATCTGCATAGTTGTCCAACTGAGAAACCATCATGTCACATATATATTAACATACCAGGACATAATGCAATACCATTAGAATTTAAAAATGTTGGTAAGTAAATTGGCTTCTAAATCAGTAGTTTTGGTATCTAAATTATTGACAGGTTTTAAGGGGATGAAAACTAAATTCTCACCATGCACCATGCATTCTACTTTGCTCTCCATGTTTGCATAGCTGTAATTTCCTTCAGTAAGTTGCCAAATTTTGTAATGTTTTTTAAATTAAAGTAAATATTAAAAATAAATAGTGTATTATATAGGTAAGTGTGAGAGTCAGAAAACCTTTGGTGAAATTTTTTTAAATGTTTCATTCCTATATTTTTAAATATAGTAAATGTGTCCTTATATTTTCACATATGATATATAAGATTTTGATCATGCCATACAAAATTTGATTGTGTTTCCAATATGCCATGTGTACCAAGATTTTGAGAGCCAAAAGTCAACAATCAATGGCAAATTCATAGGCATGGAAATTAACTGTTGGTGAAGAAATTTCACTTGAAGCCATTTGTGTCTCTGAAATTATTTCTCCATACTACCTTGACAACAATGATAAACCAACTTTGATTCACTATTTAATGAGACTTTCTTCGTAGTCAGAGAGAGTAAAAAAACAAAATGTCAAAAAAAAATATTTTCAAGAATTAGGTCATTCTTATCCTAGCACTCTCTTAAATCACAGATAATCAGCCAATAAAATGATTTGAATTTATGCAAAGAGGGTGGGTGTAGTGAACTGAAGAGTTAGTTTAATCTTCATTGTTTCAATTCCCAAGAAAGTTAAGTATTAATTAAAAATAAAAATGTTCTTTTCCAGCATAAGTTCTGGATACAGATCTGGCATTGCCACATGTAAAAATGTCATTTTTGTATTGTCCAACACAATGACATATATCTGTGTTCACATAGGAAAAGAAAATATCCTCTATTTATTACATAAGGTGTCAAGTTAAGCAGAATTTTCATGGAGTTTCATATTTTCGCATTCCTTTATTTTCACATTTGTGATAGATATATCCATACATTTTCTCACATGACAATACAAGATTTCCCATCATGCCATATGAGCATCATTATTTATGTCTATAGAAGTTATGCCTACACTAAGAAAAAATAGCACTTTGTTGGCTATAAGAAATAAATGATAACTAATTTACCTTTTCAAACGTGGAAATTATATTTTGTTGAAGAAATTTTACTCATTGCTTTTTGTGTGTCTATGAAGTTTTTGTCACTTACCACCTTGACAACAGTGATAATCTACCTGTGATGCAATGTTGAATCTGACTTGTTTTGTGGTCAGATAGAGTAACAAATGTTTGAAATGTACAAAATGTAATTTACTCCAAGAGATTAGGTCATCTCAATCTTACCACTGTCTTAAATTGCAGATATTTATATTAAGATGAGTGGTCAACAGCATATTAAAAATTGAGTTTAATCTTTCAAGTTTTGATTCTGGAGCAAGTTTGGTATATAATAAAAAGATTTTTTTCCCGTGTTTGAATTTGGATGAATTACGTCTTGTGGTGAAAAACTATATTTTAACTGGTGGCTTCACAACTCAGTAAAATATAAAAATGTTTTACTATACGATGAAATATATTTGGTATTTTTGCAGGGTAAAACAATATCCTCTATCTGTTCATATGCATAACTAATGCTTCTGAAAGTATATCTCATCAGAATAAATCTGATTGGCTACGACATATTAAATTATTTTGGTTAAATATCAAAATAAATAAATAACATTTTAAAATGGTTATAAAATATCTTATGGGAATCTAAAATAATTAATTTAATTTGTGACATTGTTGCATGTTAGAATGCCAAGGATTCTGGTTGAAATGTACTGGAATATTTGATGATGCACATGGACTAGAACATTCATTATTTTATCATCCTTTTGATCTTGGGATTTATGAATCATGATACTGAATTTCTGACTTGAGCATATTTTTTCAGCTTTTGAGTCTCATTTGCTGGTTTAGGCCCTGATTTAGAATGTGTGTTGTATTTGTATGATGGTATGAAAATATTTGTGCCATCTCAGAGTCTGGGAAAATAATCCTTAACCAGTCTACTAAAATGATCTGCTGTGAGGAAATTTATATCCTGCACTACCACATAATCTTCAAGCAGAGTCCCTGCAAGTCTGACTTTATCCACATTTGATTCATTGTAAATGCCTGGTGAAACAATTTATTCGTCCATATACTATTTTAAAATCTATTTTGCATGAAACACACATTGCAAACCTTGGTTTTTCACCTGTGTACTCTGATTTCCAGGAATAGTTAAACCTCTTATAGCATAGCTTAGCTTTTAATATTCTAGCATTGGGAGATGGCATGCATGTCTGCATTTTCATGTGAATTAAATTAAAGAATATAAAAGCTGCGCAAAAGTCACCTTTGCTAGCCAGGGTTCTGATATGATAACCCTATCCACACCTTGGTAGCCAGAACATATATTTTGTGCTTTGTCCTAGCAACATCTATATATTTCATGAGTTGCCTCCCTTAGTATTTTATGCCAACTAACCAATAACATGACAGAGGTGCATTGTACAAGGCTGAAAATGGTGTGGGCAATTGACTTAAAAAGGATACTTATAAGTTTAACATCAAAAGTATGACTGTGTACAATTGGGAAGCCATTACAGGTGTATTCGAGTGAATTATATTTGTACAAACATGTACCAACAGTAGAAGATTTTTTTTTTATCAGTCCATTTAAGCTATATGCTCCCCAAGTCTTGATCATGTAGAAACAGTGCTTAAATTTGAAAAACTTAATTTTGATTGGATGCAGTGGCTTGCTGCCACATTCAATGAAATTTACATACCCAAAGCACAGAAATATCTGCTCTATATGCCAAGATAGTTTTATCATATTGGATGGAACCTTGAACAGCGAAGATGCACTTATGTATTATTCTTTAAATGTTTTGAACAATGCAAAAACAGTTTAAAAATAAAAAATATATAAATATGTGTACTTACTCAAGTTTGTATGCCAAAAAGCATTGTTAGGTTCATCTCCTTTTAATTTTACTTCCACCAGAGATCAACCAACTTTTGTTGTTGTTGTTGTTGTTCATCCTTAAGGTTTGAAGGTGACCATACCATCATTAACTGATTAGGTTTCAATGAGTAGATGATTTGCTGATCAGAACTATATGTGGCACACTTGACAGATGCTGCTTGGGTTTACTTGATCACTAGAGGTACTGCAGTTCTGAGATTTAGGCTGCTAACACTTCTGCAGTTAAAAATATGTAGCTTCTGTATGGATGAGACTGCACCAGGTGGAGACTCTCAATGTTGAAGAATTCAATGATGACTCAAGGGAATGTTTGAAACATTTTTTCTGACCACCCTGAGCTCACACTAAAAGCTTTGTGGTAGTTGCTTTTCTGATATCCTGGTAATGTGATCCTTTTTATGTTGTGATTGCATCTGTAGAGTGGTTATATTTGCCATGTCTGCTTGATGGTAATGGGAACAACACACAGCTTTGCTTGACCCCATTGGCAAATGGGAATGGTTCAGATGACTTGATGTTGTCTAAGACATAAATGGTCTTGGAACTGCTGAACTATCACAATGAATTTCAAAGGACTATCACATTTTGCCATAATCTTCCAAAGTTCACAAAGCAGATTGTTTCAGAGGCTTCTGTCATGCCAGTGAATGTTTACTAGTTGGAGTTCTGTTCCTGTCGTTTCTTTTGGAGTTGAGCTGCTAACACCTGCATGTCTCAGGTCCTTTAACCTTTTCTTGAAGCAACACTGATTTTCAGGTCTGAGCCGTTGATTGATGTTATGCATAAGGTGATCAGCAGAATTCATGTCTGTGTAGGATTGAATCTCATCTGCCTTACTGTTCAGCTGTGGGTTTTGCAACTCTTTGAGTTTTCATTGGAAAAAATCAACTTAATGTTGTTAAAGGCTGCCTTGTTAGATGATGAAGTTTTCAGTTCTACCTAAGTACTGCAGTCAATGTTTCACATTGAGAAATCTCTGTATGACAGCATAATTTTCATCAAGCCAATCAAGAGTTTCACTTTGATGTGGTTGAACTGATGGTTTTGGATACTAAACTTGAGCTAGGTCTTTACCTAGTAAAAAATAGAATGAACCCACTCAAAGGGCAAAGAAGTCACCCCTATGATCACAAGATATTAACATTAACAAATACACGTTCCACTCTCTGCATAATGACACTTTCACATGAAGAAAAAGGCAAAGTAATTGACAATAAAATACTCTGAGAAGCTCCAGTACTTTTTAGTATCTTGATAATAATAGGCTTGGCATAATCACCAAAAAACGTTACAGAACCTTTTTGACATGAATGGTTCATTATTCTCCATAATAAAGTCAGACTGGGGTTTGCTATGCCTCTAAATGTATTTATTTCAATACACTCTGACCTTTTAGTAAATAAGAGCTATGTTTTTATTCAAGTGCATAAATTTTAACCTGTAGCAATTAGAAATAGCATGTTCTTCCTTCTTACAATAAGTGCACATAGGTAGAGACAATGATTTCATATTGGTCTTATCAGAAATTGTATTCCTAAAAGTTGTGACAGTTTGAGATCTGGAAGTATTCGTGTGTGACTGACATGGTTATTTTAACAAAAGCATGCTGAGATGAAGATTTATTTATGAATGAATCATTGAGTCAGGGAATAGTCATCAGCTGTTCTAGCTACATTTTCTAAAGTTTCAACTTTTATCTGGTCAAGGTAGGTCCTAACATGACTATGGATGCAATTCTTGAACTCTTCAATCAATATGTGTTGTTGGAGGTCTGCAATCAATGTGTTGTTGGAGGTTTTCAATCAATGTGTTGTTGGAGGTCTTCAATCAATATGTGTTGTTGAAGGTCTGCAATCAATGTGTTGTTGGAGGTTTTCAATCAGTATGTGTTGTTGGAGATCTTCAATCAATATGTGTTGTTGGAGGTCTGCAATCAGTATGTGTTGTTGGAGGTCTGCAATCAATATGTGTTGTTGGAGGTCTTCAATCAATATGTGTTGTTGGAGGTCTTCAATCAATATGTGCTAATGGAGGTCATCATACTCTTTGCCAGACTTCTCAGCTGTACACCAGCTATTAAACATCTTATTCAATTTTGCAAACTCAGCATAAGTTGGACTAGATTCATTTCTGCAATTCATAAACCTTTGAAAGTGTACTTCAGGTACCAACTTGTTACCACTGACATCATAACCTTTATTCTACTGAGAGTGCAGTGCAGACTTAACAAGCTCTGCCAGTCAGTACACTTTGAAATAAGAGTCCAGTGCTCACTGGGCCATATCAGATTTTCAGGAATGTTCTCAGATAAGGAAAATATTTACCAACCAATATTCCCTCTAAGCTGCACATGTGCGCAGCTGCTCAGGCATCCCCACGCAGCTGAAATGTCAATTTTTGCACAATCCAATGTTAAATTTTGCTTGTCTCCATAATGCTTGCGCAGTGCAGTAAGCACTGCGTGCACTTCTACCAGTCGCTTAGAGGGAACGTTGTTACCAACCTCCTTTTCTTTAATAAAAAAAGTGTACAAACCTAATATTTTTGGTAGGATCAAAACCTGGAGTTGTGTATATAGTGTGATCTACTACTACTTCTAATTCCTTTGATTTAAATTGCATTCCCTTTCACTCATTGTTTTGTCTTTTTCCTCTTATCCTTTTATTTGCATTTGCCTCATATCCTTTTCTTTTTGCATTTGCCTTGTTCTCTCATCTATCTGTGCAATGACATTTGAAATGTTCTTTCATCTTTTGCATTTGTATTTCTGTTGTTTCCTACTCTTTCTGCATCTGGGAGGTCTGGAAGTAGTAGGACTTTTCCTCCGGTATTTATAATTGGGTAAGTATTATTGAAGAATTTTATTTTATTAGACAAATTAATTTGTGGGTTCAATCCCCGGCTGAGTCATACCACAGACTTACAAAAATGGTACTTATAGGTGCCTACCTTGGCGCTTAACATTAAAAGGTTAGTTGGGACTGGTTGGCCTGGTGTCAGGATAATGTGACTGGGTGGGACATCATGCTACATGTCTGCGGCATGATGCCCCAGTGCTAGACATCACTATAAACTGTCACACTGCAGATGTCATAGCGATATGACTGAAAAATTGTTAAAGCTATGTTAAAATCCAAATCACACACACACACACACTTTACTTTGGTTACATCAGAAAAAGTTGTAACTAGCTCCTACTTCAGTGAGTTGACTCTTTATAGCTAAGTGAGTTTCACATAGGGCTGCTAATTGGATTTTGATTCTGGCAGTCTTCTGCAGCTTGAACTGTTCATCTCTCTTTTCTACCTTCTGATGTACTATCCATTAGTGTGTGTGTATGTTCCTTGCAATGAAGGTGAGTTGCATCAAATTTGTCTTCATGTTTGATTTTCAACCACTAAGACTGAATCCCCATCAGCAATGGTATGCTAATGAGGGTTAAGGGAAAGTAAATTGTTTTGGGGCATTTTTTCTAACCCAACCTCTTGCTGTGGAGGTGAGAAGTTTGATCTTAACAAGACAGGTCTGCACATACACCCAAGAGTAGCTGAGTTCCACTGCTACTTCAGTCCATTGAAAAGCAACCCTTTACCCTGAGCTTGCATTGTACAGGTCTGCAGCTGCCACAGTTCAAAGTGCATCTATGACAGCTGCTTTGCCACAGGACTTGAAGGCATCTTATGTGGGAGATGAATAATATCATGACTTGCAAACATATCTGCTCAGCCACCTGATACAGCAGAGATGTCTTACCAGAATTAGCCAGGTGTAGATGTCTGCTCTGAGTCAACAGTCACAGGTAATACCATTTAACTGTTGGTTAAGATAGTAAGCATGGCATGACCTCACTTTTAATCAAAGACCCAAAGTCATCATGGACCACAGAATATGGGTCAGTTTAGTGCTTCTTATGCTATTGGCAATTGAATGGCTATGAACTTGAGTATGTTACATAATATGGGTTAGTTTAGTATTTCCCTCAGATCATTTTACAACGGTGGCAAGTCATGCTGTTCTTTATGCATGCATGGTCATTTTTCTCTCAATTTTTATAATTATAAGCAGCAGTCTAGACTTGCTCAAAGCAAAGGCTACTCATTGTATAGCAGGTTATAGTTGCTTAATTCTACACAGTGATGCGGCGTTAATGGAGGTTTTTATTTATTGGAACCGAACAGCTTGCAGCAATGTTTGCATATGCCTAATAACACTTTTACAATGCTTTGATAACACTTTGACACCTAATAACACTTTGACAATGTTTTTATAACACTTTGACACCTAATAACACTTTCACAATGCTTTGATAACACTTTGACACATAATAACACTTTTACAATGTTTTTATAACACTTTGACACCTAATAACACTTTGACAATGCTTTGATAACACTTTGACACCTAATAACACTTTGACAATGTTTTTATAACACTTTGACACCTAATAACACTTTGACAATGTTTTTATAACATGTTGACACCTGATAACACTTTTACAATGTTTATATAACACCTTGACACCTGATAACACTTTGACAATGCTTTGATAACACTTTGACACCTAATAACACTTTGACAATGCTTTGATAACACTTTGACACCTAATAACACTTTGACAATGCTTTGATAACACTTTGACACCTAATAACACTTTGACAATGTTTTATAACACCTTGACACCTGATAACACTTTGACAATGCTTTGACACACAATTCAAAGAATTATTTTTTTCCAGCAGGAAAAGTCATGGCAGCCAATGGCTGGGTCTAAATGATCTGATTATTACTGTCCAAAAATTTACAACAGTTAACAGGGGATATAAATACAATGAATCTGGCAAGTTTCAATACCTTTAGTTGATAATACAAAGGCATTCATGTAATTTATTGTTTGAAATAAAAGCTGCAAATAAAATCATAAATCTCTATGTTAACTATGCTATGTTCTTGAAATGACAAAATTCTACTTCTTATTGCATTCTTTATAAATGTTACATCCAGTGAACTGGTAAGCAACAGATCCTGCACTTAAATAAAATTTAAATTATAGTTCATCCAAGGAATTCTTAATTTTAAATTTAATATGTGAAAGAGGATTAAAATCTTAAGCCTAATAGAATTTGGAATATCTTGTATGTCACCTATTTTGATTGTAATTAATGAATTATTATTAAGATTTTAAAATATGCATATAGCTAACCATGTATTCAATTTCCTTTCAGGCCATAAATGCCATGTATTTCTTTTGCTAAGGATTAATAAAATAATGTAGAAATAAAGATACTGTGAAAGACTATCAAGGATTTTACTACTGTAATATCTTTGGTGGAATTCATATTAATTATAGGAATTTGTTTGCTTCAAAAGTCAGATACTCACATAATTTCCTAATTTTGCAACAACAGTGCAACAAAAGCAGCAGCAGCAACAACAACTGTTACAACAATATAAATATTATAATGGAAATAATTTTAATTTAGATGTATGGACTATGTAGTCTAAAATAAAGAATTCTTATTATCTTATCTTAATAATAATAATAATTACAAAAAAGTGTGGTGCCCTTATTATCATGAGATAAGATGTTTAAGGTGACCATTTTGAGTTAAAAGTTTATGATAATTACCATGAATGTTTTACATCTTGAGGAAACACTATCTCTTGAGGAAAGTTGCATCCAAAACATTGGATGAAAATAATTTTCAACAGCAAAAGTTCTTTTTTTCCTTATTTTATGTCAAGTAAAGCGATCTTTACATAGTGTTTATTTTATTATTTGGTTGCAAGGTATTGAAGTATTTCTTGTGTCCACATTGACTATGTTATTGAGCTGTCCAGGTAATGAGTTGAATGACCCATTACATATGTGTTACACATAGCTTGAAAGATATAATTGGGCACAAATATTTTGATTTATTGTTGCATTTCTTACAGCATCAGAGAGTGACAGTGATGTGGATGGGTTACAGGTAGAAGAGGAACATGACAATGATGATGATGATGGGTCAGACAGTGATTATGAAGATGGACCACCACAAAAGAAGTCAAAACATGCACACCCACATTTACCAGACAGCACAGCCTCTTCAGGAAAGTCAATGGAGAATCAGTCTGCCAATGCAAAATCAGAAGGCAGCTACAGTAAATTTGCAGCGAAGATGATGGTAAGAATATTCTTTAGAAAGAGCAACTGATTTCACTTTTGTTGATAGTAATTTTTAATACATTTTTTTCTGAGAATAGAGCTAATGCATTCTATGATGCACAGCTTTTACCATTATTTAGGACACAAATCTAATCTAGGATCTGTCATGTATTTTAATAAGGCATCAAAGTTTGGTTAATTAGTTAGCAGAGAATTTTTAATGACACATTTTCTTTACACTTGTAAAATTGTTTCCATTTTCAGCATTTCTTCAAAACATGTAAAATATGATTACTTTTCAAGGACATTCTATCTTTATTTTGTGTTTCAGAATAGTTTGTCTGTGTGTCTGTTGATTTATTCTCATAAAATTCAAAGATCTTTGCCCAGTTTTTCTTTTCTGTTTGAAATTACAGAGTTGTACTTATGCTCTGATGAATTGGAGAAATTATATATATATATATATATATATATATATATATATATATATATATATATATATATATATATATATATATATATATATAGTTTTGAAAATGTGTTATGGAAATAAAATTTATAGTGCTGCATATATATTTCACCGTTGCCATATAAATTTTTGATACATTTCACCAGAGCTTGCCAAAAATAAAAATGAAAAGCATTTTTTATTTTTTTTTTTATTTTTTTAAGTTTCTCATTTAAGTGTTTTGAAATATATAAATTAAGAACTGATATGCACTGTTCTAATTAATAAACAAAGTTGTCCTATTGAGAATGTTACAAATGTATCCCAGCTGACAACTACACTTATCAAGAAATTTCTCCAGGTGTTCAAACATCATTATCTTGTCATTGGAATAAAATATTAAAGGTCATTACTCAGATTAATCATATTTTGTCAGGTGGTTTTTCCTCATAAAACAAACCATGCAATTTTGTCAAAGATTACATATTGAGCTAACCAGTTAATTATGGCAGTGGATTTTTCTATCTTTGGTATTATATCTACAGTTTCATGCTGGTAATATTGATTACATTAAAGAATGTCATCTTACATCATAAGAAACTTGAAATTGAAGATTCTAAGCAGAAATTAAATAGATGCAATGGAAGAAGTTATTTTGAACCTTCCAAAATTAAAATACAAATACATTTTTTTTTTATTCAGGCCAAGATGGGTCACAAAGAAGGAATGGGTTTGGGTAAATTTGGTCAGGGGCGTGTCGGCATTGTGGAGGCATCAACTCAGAGGGGACGTAGAGGTTTGGGACTGCATATTCCAGGTCTGGAGCCCTCAAAGGATGTGGACTGGGATCCATCAGAGGAAGAGGTCTGTTTGGGAATAAAATTGTTGATAGGATTTAAATTAACATGGGCTGTACACTTTTATAATCAGTGTACAGCTGGATTTAGCTGGTTTTCACTTATGTGCCCAACATACTGCTTTGACACATGACTTTTTTCAAACATCAGAGCTGTTTCCATGTATGACATTTTTCATTTTCAGGGAATTTTTTTTATCCTTTCTACTATCACAGCTTGTGACAAAAATATTGATACTGTCTTATGTATCATTAGCAGATAACATCTCATTTTAAGGAGCAATTGTCAGAACTATCATGAAAATCAGATACTGGTTTGCAGAATTTAAACTATAATGAAAATCAGGTCCTGGTTTGCGGGATTTGAACTGTAATGAAATCAGGCCATGGTTTGTAGAATCTAAACTATAATGAAATCAGGTCCTGGTTTGCAGAATTTAAACTATAATGAAATCAGGTCCTGGTTTGCAGAATTTAAACTGTAATGAAATCAGGTCCTGGTTTGCAGGATTTGAACTATGTATAATGAAATCAATTCCTGTTTTGCAGGATTTGAACTATAATGAAATCAGGTCCTGGTTTGCAGAACTTGAACTATAATGAAATCAGGTCCTGGTTTGCAGAATTTAAACTGTAATGAAATCAGGTCCTGGTTTTCAAGATTTAAACTGTAATAAAATCAGGCTCTTGTTTGCAAGTTCTAAACTATAATTAAATCAGACCCTAGGTAGCAAGATTTAAATTATAATTAAATCAGACCTTAGATAGGAAGATTTAAACTATTATTAAATTTGGCCTAGGTTTTCAAGATTTAAACTATAATTAAATTAGGCCTAGGTTTGCAACTATAATTAAATCAGACCCTGGATAGCAAGATTAAAATTATAATTAAATCAGACCCTAGATTATAGCAAGATTTAAATTATAATTAAATTAGGTCCTAGACAGCAAGATCTTAACTATAATTAAATCAGGCCATAGATAGCAAGATTTAAACTATAATTAAATCAGGCCATTGATAGCAAGATTTAAACTATAATTAAATTAAGCCATATATAGCAAGATTTAAATTATAATTAAATCAGACCTTTGATAGCAAGATTTAAACTATTATTAAATTTGGCCTAGGTTTTCAAGATTTAAACTATAATTAAATTAGGCCTAGGTTTGCAAGATTTAAACTATAATTAAATCAGACCCTAGATTATAGCAAGATTTAAATTATAATTAAATTAGGTCCTAGACAGCAAGATCTTAACTATAATTAAATCAGGCCATAGATAGCAAGATTTAAACTGTAATTAAATTAGGCCATATATAGCAAGATTTAAATTATAATTAAATTAGGCCCTAGACAGCAAGATTTAAATTATAATTAAATCAGGCCATAGATAGCAAGATTTAAACTATAATTAAATCAGGCCATTGATAGCAAGATTTAAACTATAATTAAATCAGGTCATAGATAGCAAGATTTAAATTATTATTAAATTAGGCCATAGATAGCAAGATTTAAATTATAATTAAATCAGGCCATAGATAGCAAGATTTAAACTATAATTAAATCAGGCCATATATAGCAAGATTTAAATTATAATTAAATTAGGTCATAGATAGCAAGATTAAAATTATAATTAAATCAGACCCTAGATAGCAAGATCTAAACTATAATTAAATCAGGCCATAGATAGCAAGATTTAAACTATAATTAAATCAGGCCATTGATAGCAAGATTTAAATTATAATTAAATTAGGCCATAGATAGCAAGATTTAAATTATAATTAAATCAGGCCATAGATAGCAAGATTTAAACTATAATTAAATCAGGCCATTGATAGCAAGATTTAAATTATAATTAAAATAGGTCCTAGACAGCAAGATCTAAACTATAATTAAATCAGGTCATAGATAGCAAGATTTAAACTATAATTAAATCGGGCCATAGATAGCAAGATTTAAATTATAATTAAATTAGGCCCTAGACAGCAAGATTTGAACTATAATTAAATCAGGGCATAGATAGCAAGATTTAAACTATATTTAAATCAGGCCATATATAGCAAGATTTAAATTATAACTAAATCAGGCCATAGATAGCAAGATTTAAATTATCATTAAATCAGGCCATAGATAGCAAGATTTAAACCTTAATTAAATCAGGCCATAGATAACAAGATTTAAATTATAATTAAATCAGTCCATATATAGCAAGATTTAAATTATAATTAAATTAGGCCATAGAGAGCAAGATTTAAATTATAATTAAATCAGGCCATATATAGCAAGATTTAAATTATAATTAAATTAGGTCATAGATAGCAAGATTAAAATTATAATTAAATCAGACCCTGTATAGCAAGATCTAAACTATAATTAAATCAGGCCATAGATAGTAAGATTTAAATTATAATTAAATCAGGCCATAAATAGCAAGATTTAAATTATAATTAAATTAGGCCCAAGACAGCAAGATTTAAGCTATAATTAAATCAGGCCATAGATAGCAAGATCTAAAGTATAATTAAATCAGGCCATATATAGCAAGATTTAAACTATAATTAAATCAGGCCATATATAGCAAGATTTAAATTATAATTAAATAAGGCCATAGATAGCAAGATTTAAATTATAATTAAATCAGGCCATAGATAGCAAGATTTAAACTATAATTAAAACAGGCCATTGATAGCAAGATTTAAACTATAATTAAATCAGGCCATAGATAGCAAGATTTAAATTATAATTAAATCAGGCCATAGATAGAAAGATTTAAACTATAATTAAATCAGGCCATATATAGCAAGATTTAAATTATAATTAAATTAGGTCATAGATAGCAAGATTTAAATTATTATTAAATTAGGCCATATATAGCAAGATTTAAACTATAATTAAATCAGGCCATATATAGCAAGATTAAAATTATAATTAAATCAGACCCTAGATAGCAAGATCTAAACTATAATTAAATCAGGCCATAGATAGCAAGATTTAAACTATAATTAAATTAGGCCATTGATAGCAAGATTTAAACTATAATTAAATCAGGCCATAGATGGCAAGATTTAAATTATAATTAAATTAGGCCCTAGACAGCAAGATTTAAACTATAATTAAATCAGGCCATATATATATATATAGCAAGATTTAAATTATAATTAAATTAGGTCCTAGACAGCAAGATCTAAACTATAATTAAATCAGGTCATAGATAGCAAGATTTAAACTATAATTAAATTGGGCCATAGATAGCAAGATTTAAATTATAATTAAATTAGGCCCTAGACAGCAAGATTTGAACTATAATTAAATCAGGGCATAGATAGCAAGATTTAAACTATATTTAAATCAGGCCATATATAGCAAGATTTAAATTATAATTAAATCAAGCCATAGATAGCAAGATTTAAACTATAATTAAATCAGGCCATAGATAGCAAGATTTAAATTATAATTAAATCAGGTCATAGATAGCAAGATTTGAACTTTAATTAAATCAGTCCATATATAGCAAGATTTAAATTATAATTAAATCAAGCCATAGATAGCAAGATTTAAATTATAATTAAATCAGGCCATATATAGCAAGATTTAAATTATAATTAAATCAGGCCAATGATAGCAAGATTTAAACTATAATTAAATCAGGCCATAGATAGCAAGATTTAAATTATAACTAAATCAGGCCATAGATAGCAAGATTTAAATTATAATTAAATCAGGCCATAGATAGCAAGATTTAAACCTTAATTAAATCAGGCCATAGATAACAAGATTTAAATTATAATTAAATCAGGCCATATATAGCAAGATTTAAATTATAATTAAATTAGGCCATAGATAGCAAGATTAAAATTATAATTAAATCAGACCCTGTATAGCAAGATCTAAACTATAATTAAATCAGGCCATAGATAGTAAGATTTAAATTATAATTAAATCAGGCCATAAATAGCAAGATTTAAATTATAATTAAATTAGGCCCGAGACAGCAAGATTTAAGCTATAATTAAATCAGGCCATAGATAGCAAGATCTAAAGTATAATTAAATCAGGCCATATATAGCAAGATTTAAACTATAATTAAATCAGGCCATATATAGCAAGATTTAAATTATAATTAAATAAGGCCATAGATAGCAAGATTTAAATTATAATTAAATCAGGCCATAGATAGCAAGATTTAAACTATAATTAAATCAGGCCATAGACAGCAAGATTTAAACTATAATTAAATCAGGCCATATATAGCAAGATTTAAATTATTATTAAATTAGGCCATAGATAGCAAGTTTGAAATTATAATTAAATCAGGCCATAGATAGAAAGATTTAAACTATAATTAAATCAGGCCATATATAGCAAGATTTAAATTATAATTAAATTAGGTCATAGATAGCAAGATTAAAATTATAATTAAATCAGACCCTAGATAGCAAGATCTAAACTATAATTAAATCAGGCCATAGATAGCAAGATTTAAACTATAATTAAATCAGGCCATTGATAGCAAGATTTAAACTATAATTAAATCAGGCCATAGATAGCAAGATTTAAATTATAATTAAATTAGGCCCTAGAGAGCAAGATTTAAATTATAATTAAATTAGGCCATAGATAGCAAGATTAAAATTATAATTAAATCAGACCCTGTATAGCAAGATCTAAACTATAATTAAATCAGGCCATAGATAGTAAGATTTAAATTATAATTAAATCAGGCCATAAATAGCAAGATTTAAATTATAATTAAATTAGGCCTTAGACAGCAAGATTTAAGCTATAATTAAATCAGGCCATAGATAGCAAGATCTAAAGTATAATTAAATCAGGCCATATATAGCAAGATTTAAACTATAATTAAATCAGGCCATATATAGCAAGATTTAAATTATAATTAAATAAGGCCATAGATAGCAAGATTTAAATTATAATTAAATCAGGCCATAGATAGCAAGATTTAAACTATAATTAAATCAGGCCATAGACAGCAAGATTTAAACTATAATTAAATCAGGCCATAAATAGCAAGATTTAAATTATTATTAAATTAGGCCATAGATAGCAAGATTTAAATTATAATTAAATCAGGCTATAGATAGAAAGATTTAAACTAATTAAATCAGGCCATATATAGCAAGATTTAAATTATAATTAAATTAGGTCATAGATAGCAAGATTAAAATTATAATTAAATCAGACCCTAGATAGCAAGATCTAAACTATAATTAAATCAGGCCATAGATAGCAAGATTTAAACTATAATTAAATCAGGCCATATATAGCAAGATTTAAACTATAATTAAATCGGGCCATAGATAGCAAGATTTAAATTATAATTAAATTAGGTCCTAGACAGCAAGATTTGAACTATAATTAAATCAGGGCATAGATAGCAAGATTTAAGCTATATTTAAATCAGGCCATATATAGCAAGATTTAAATTATAACTAAATCAGGCCATAGATAGCAAGATTTAAATTATCATTAAATCAGGCCATAGATAGCAAGATTTAAACCTTAATTAAATCAGGCCATAGATAACAAGATTTAAATTATAATTAAATCAGTCCATATATAGCAAGATTTAAATTATAATTAAATTAGGCCATAGATAGCAAGATTAAAATTATAATTAAATCAGACCCTGTATAGCAAGATCTAAACTATAATTAAATCAGGCCATAGATAGTAAGATTTAAATTATAATTAAATCAGGCCATAAATAGCAAGATTTAAACTATAATTAAATCAGGCCATATATAGCAAGATTTAAATTATAATTAAATTAGGTCATAGATAGCAAGATTTAAATTATTATTAAATTAGGCCATATATAGCAAGATTTAAACTATAATTAAATCAGGCCATATATAGCAAGATTAAAATTATAATTAAATCAGACCCTAGATAGCAAGATCTAAACTATAATTAAATCAGGCCATAGATAACAAGATTTAAACTATAATTAAATCAGGCCATTGATAGCAAGATTTAAACTATAATTAAATCAGGCCATAGATGGCAAGATTTAAATTATAATTAAATTAGGCCCTAGACAGCAAGATTTAAACTATAATTAAATCAGGCCATATATATATATATATAGCAAGATTTAAATTATAATTAAATTAGGTCCTAGACAGCAAGATCTAAACTATAATTAAATCAGGTCATAGATAGCAAGATTTAAACTATAATTAAATTGGGCCATAGATAGCAAGATTTAAATTATAATTAAATTAGGCCCTAGACAGCAAGATTTGAACTATAATTAAATCAGGGCATAGATAGCAAGATTTAAACTATATTTAAATCAGGCCATATATTGCAAGATTTAAATTATAATTAAATCAAGCCATAGATAGCAAGATTTAAACTATAATTAAATCAGGCCATAGATAGCAAGATTTAAATTATAATTAAATCAGGTCATAGATAGCAAGATTTGAACTTTAATTAAATCAGTCCATATATAGCAAGATTTAAATTATAATTAAATCAAGCCATAGATAGCAAGATTTAAATTATAATTAAATCAGGCCATATATAGCAAGATTTAAATTATAATTAAATCAGGCCAATGATAGCAAGTTTTAAACTATAATTAAATCAGGCCATAGATAGCAAGATTTAAATTATAACTAAATCAGGCCATAGATAGCAAGATTTAAATTATAATTAAATCAGGCCATAGATAGCAAGATTTAAACCTTAATTAAATCAGGCAATAGATAACAAGATTTAAATTATAATTAAATCAGGCCATATATAGCAAGATTTAAATTATAATTAAATTAGGCCATAGATAGCAAGATTAAAATTATAATTAAATCAGACCCTGTATAGCAAGATCTAAACTATAATTAAATCAGGCCATAGATAGTAAGATTTAAATTATAATTAAATCAGGCCATAAATAGCAAGATTTAAATTATAATTAAATTAGGCCCGAGACAGCAAGATTTAAGCTATAATTAAATCAGGCCATAGATAGCAAGATCTAAAGTATAATTAAATCAGGCCATATATAGCAAGATTTAAACTATAATTAAATCAGGCCATATATAGCAAGATTTAAATTATAATTAAATAAGGCCATAGATAGCAGGATTTAAATTATAATTAAATCAGGCCATAGATAGCAAGATTTAAACTATAATTAAATCAGGCCATAGACAGCAAGATTTAAACTATAATTAAATCAGGCCATATATATATATATAGCAAGATTTAAATTATAATTAAATTAGGTCCTAGACAGCAAGATCTAAACTATAATTAAATCAGGTCATAGATAGCAAGATTTAAACTATAATTAAATTGGGCCATAGATAGCAAGATTTAAATTATAATTAAATTAGGCCCTAGACAGCAAGATTTGAACTATAATTAAATCAGGGCATAGATAGCAAGATTTAAACTATATTTAAATCAGGCCATATATAGCAAGATTTAAATTATAATTAAATCAAGCCATAGATAGCAAGATTTAAACTATAATTAAATCAGGCCATAGATAGCAAGATTTAAATTATAATTAAATCAGGTCATAGATAGCAAGATTTGAACTTTAATTAAATCAGTCCATATATAGCAAGATTTAAATTATAATTAAATCAAGCCATAGATAGCAAGATTTAAATTATAATTAAATCAGGCCATATATAGCAAGATTTAAATTATAATTAAATCAGGCCAATGATAGCAAGTTTTAAACTATAATTAAATCAGCCATAGATAGCAAGATTTAAATTATAACTAAATCAGGCCATAGATAGCAAGATTTAAATTATAATTAAATCAGGCCATAGATAGCAAGATTTAAACCTTAATTAAATCAGGCCATAGATAACAAGATTTAAATTATAATTAAATCAGGCCATATATAGCAAGATTTAAATTATAATTAAATTAGGCCATAGATAGCAAGATTAAAATTATAATTAAATCAGACCCTGTATAGCAAGATCTAAACTATAATTAAATCAGGCCATAGATAGTAAGATTTAAATTATAATTAAATCAGGCCATAAATAGCAAGATTTAAATTATAATTAAATTAGGCCCGAGACAACAAGATTTAAGCTATAATTAAATCAGGCCATAGATAGCAAGATCTAAAGTATAATTAAATCAGGCCATATATAGCAAGATTTAAACTATAATTAAATCAGGCCATATATAGCAAGATTTAAATTATAATTAAATAAGGCCATAGATAGCAAGATTTAAATTATAATTAAATCAGGCCATAGATAGCAAGATTTAAACTATAATTAAATCAGGCCATAGACAGCAAGATTTAAACTATAATTAAATCAGGCCATATATAGCAAGATTTAAATTATTATTAAATTAGGCCATAGATAGCAAGTTTTAAATTATAATTAAATCAGGCCATAGATAGAAAGATTTAAACTATAATTAAATCAGGCCATATATAGCAAGATTTAAATTATAATTAAATTAGGTCATAGATAGCAAGATTAAAATTATAATTAAATCAGACCCTAGATAGCAAGATCTAAACTATAATTAAATCAGGCCATAGATTGCAAGATTTAAACTATAATTAAATCAGGCCATTGATAGCAAGATTTAAACTATAATTAAATCAGGCCATAGATAGCAAGATTTAAATTATAATTAAATTAGGCCCTAGAGAGCAAGATTTAAATTATAATTAAATTAGTCCATAGATAGCAAGATTAAAATTATAATTAAATCAGACCCTGTATAGCAAGATCTAAACTATAATTAAATCAGGCCATAGATAGTAAGATTTAAATTATAATTAAATCAGGCCATAAATAGCAAGATTTAAATTATAATTAAATTAGGCCTTAGACAGCAAGATTTAAGCTATAATTAAATCAGGCCATAGATAGCAAGATCTAAAGTATAATTAAATCAGGCCATATATAGCAAGATTTAAACTATAATTAAATCAGGCCATATATAGCAAGATTTAAATTATAATTAAATAAGGCCATAGATAGCAAGATTTAAATTATAATTAAATCAGGCCATAGATAGCAAGATTTAAACTATAATTAAATCAGGCCATAGACAGCAAGATTTAAACTATAATTAAATCAGGCCATAAATAGCAAGATTTAAATTATTATTAAATTAGGCCATAGATAGCAAGATTTAAATTATAATTAAATCAGGCTATAGATAGAAAGATTTAAACTAATTAAATCAGGCCATATATAGCAAGATTTAAATTATAATTAAATTAGGTCATAGATAGCAAGATTAAAATTATAATTAAATCAGACCCTAGATAGCAAGATCTAAACTATAATTAAATCAGGCCATAGATAGCAAGATTTAAACTATAATTAAATCAGGCCATATATAGCAAGATTTAAACTATAATTAAATCGGGCCATAGATAGCAAGATTTAAATTATAATTAAATTAGGTCCTAGACAGCAAGATTTGAACTATAATTAAATCAGGGCATAGATAGCAAGATTTAAACTATATTTAAATCAGGCCATATATAGCAAGATTTAAATTATAACTAAATCAGGCCATAGATAGCAAGATTTAAATTATCATTAAATCAGGCCATAGATAGCAAGATTTAAACCTTAATTAAATCAGGCCATAGATAACAAGATTTAAATTATAATTAAATCAGTCCATATATAGCAAGATTTAAATTATAATTAAATTAGGCCATAGATAGCAAGATTAAAATTATAATTAAATCAGACCCTGTATAGCAAGATCTAAACTATAATTAAATCAGGCCATAGATAGTAAGATTTAAATTATAATTAAATCAGGCCATAAATAGCAAGATTTAAATTATAATTAAATTAGGCCCAAGACAGCAAGATTTAAGTTATAATTAAATCAGGCCATAGATAGCAAGATCTAAAGTATAATTAAATCAGGCCATATATAGCAAGATTTATACTATAATTAAATCAGGCCATATATAGCAAGATTTAAATTATAATTAAATAAGGCCATAGATAGCAAGATTTAAATTATAATTAAATCAGGCCATAGATAGCAAGATTTGAACTATAATTAAATCAGGCCATAGACAGCAAGATTTAAACTATAATTAAATCAGGCCATATATAGCAAGATTTAAATTATTATTAAATCAGGCCATAGATAGCAAGATTTAAATTATAATTAAATCAGGCCATAGATAGCAAGATTTGAGCTTTAATTAAATCAGTCCATATATAGCAAGATTTAAATTATAATTAAATCAAGCCATAGATAGCAAGATTTAAATTATAATTAAATCAGGCCATATATCGCAAGATTTAAATTATAATTAAATCAGGCCAATGATAGCAAGATTTAAACTATAATAAAATCAGGCCATAGATAGCAAGATTTAAATTATAACTAAATCAGGCCATAGATAGCAAGATTTAAATTATAATTAAATCAGGCCATAAAAAGCAAGATTTAAACCTTAATTAAATCAGGCCATAGATAACAAGATTTAAATTATAATTAAATCAGGCCATATATAGCAAGATTTAAATTATAATTAAATTAGGCCATAGATAGCAAGATTAAAATGATAATTAAATCAGACCCTGTATAGCAAGATCTAAACTATAATTAAATCAGGCCATAGATAGTAAGATTTAAATTATAATTAAATCAGGCCATAAATAGCAAGATTTAAGCTATAATTAAATCAGGCCATAGATAGCAAGATCTAAAGTATAATTAAATCAGGCCATATATAGCAAGATTTAAACTATAATTAAATCAGGCCATATATAGCAAGATTTAAAGTATAATTAAATAAGGCCATAGATAGCAAGATTTAAATTATAATTAAATCAGGCCATAGATGGCAAGATTTAAACTATAATTAAATCAGGCCATTGATAGCAAGATTTAAACTATAATTAAATCAGGCCATAGATAGCAAGATTTAAATTATAATTAAATCAGGCCATAGATAGAAAGATTTAAACTATAATTAAATCAGGGCATATATAGCAAGATTTAAATTATAATTAAATTATTTCATAGATAGGAAGATTAAAATTATAATTAAATCAGACCCTAGATAGCAAGATTTAAACTATAATTAAATCAGGCCATTGATAGCAAGATTTAAACTATAATTAAATCAGGCCATAGATGGCAAGATTTAAATTATAATTAAATTAGGCCCTAGACAGCAAGATTTAAACTATAATTAAATCAGGCCATATATATATAGCAAGATTTAAATTATAATTAAATTAGGTCCTAGACAGCAAGATCTAAACTATAATTAAATCAGGTCATAGATAGCAAGATTTAAACTATAATTAAATCGGGCCATAGATAGCAAGATTTAAATTATAATTAAATTAGGCCCTAGACAGCAAGATTTGAACTATAATTAAATCAGGGCATAGATAGCAAGATTTAAACTATATTTAAATCAGGCCATATATAGCAAGATTTAAATTATAATTAAATCAAGCCATAGATAGCAAGATTTAAACTATAATTAAATCAGGCCATAGATAGCAAGATTTAAATTATAATTAAATCAGGCCATAGATAGCAAGATTTGAACTTTAATTAAATCAGTCCATATATAGCAAGATTTAAATTATAATTAAATCAAGCCATAGATAGCAAGA
This sequence comes from Unio pictorum, assembly GCA_030141615.1. NCBI lineage: Eukaryota > Metazoa > Mollusca > Bivalvia > Unionida > Unionidae > Unio > Unio pictorum. The sequence goes on from JARLTB010000022.1 coordinate 14,776,947, forward strand.
TTTAAATTATAATTAAATCAGGCCATATATAGCAAGATTTAAATTATAATTAAATCAGGCCAATGATAGCAAGATTTAAACTATAATTAAATCAGGCCATAGATAGCAAGATTTAAATTATAACTAAATCAGGCCATAGATAGCAAGATTTAAGTTATAATTAAATCAGGCCATAGATAGCAAGATTTAAACCTTAATTAAATCAGGCCATAGATAACAAGATTTAAATTATAATTAAATCAGGCCATAGATAGCAAGATTTAAACCTTAATTAAATCAGGCCATAGATAACAAGATTTAAATTATAATTAAATCAGGCCATATATAGCAAGATTTAAACTATAATTAAATCAGTCCATATATAGCAAGATTTAAATTATAATTAAATTTGGCCATAGATAGCAAGATTAAAATTATAATTAAATCAGACCCTGTAGAGCAAGATCTAAACTATAATTAAATCAGGCCATAGATAGTAAGATTTAAATTATAATTAAATCAGGCCATAAATAGCAAGATTTAAATTATAATTAAATTAGGCCCGAGACAGCAAGATTTAAGCTATAATTAAATCAGGCCATAGATAGCAAGATCTAAAGTATAATTAAATCAGGCCATAGACAGCAAGATTTAAACTATAATTAAATCAGGCCATATATAGCAAGATTTAAATTATAATTAAATAAGGCCATAGATAGCAAGATTTAAATTATAATTAAATCAGGCCATAGATAGCAAGATTTAAACTATAATTAAATCAGGCCATAGATAGCAAGATCTAAACTATAATTAAATCAGGCCATAGATAGCAAGATTTAAACTATAATTAAATCAGGCCATTGATAGCAAGATTTAAACTATAATTAAATCAGGCCATATATAGCAAGATTTAAATTATAATTAAATTAGGTCCTAGAGAGCAAGATTTAAATTATAATTAAATTAGGCCATAGATAGCAAGATTAAAATTATAATTAAATCAGACCCTGTATAGCAAGATCTAAACTATAATTAAATCAGGCCATAGATAGTAAGATTTAAATTATAATTAAATCAGGCCATAAATAGCAAGATTTAAATTATTATTAAATTAGGCCTTAGACAGCAAGATTTAAGCTATAATTAAATCAGGCCATAGATAGCAAGATCTAAAGTATAATTAAATCAGGCCATATATAGCAAGATTTAAACTATAATTAAATCAGGCCATATATAGCAAGATTTAAATTATAATTAAATAAGGCCATAGATAGCAAGATTTAAATTATAATTAAATCAGGCCATAGATAGCAAGATTTAAACTATAATTAAATCAGGCCATTGATAGCAAGATTTAAACTATAATTAAATCAGGCCATAGATAGCAAGATTTAAATTATAATTAAATCAGGCCATAGATAGAAAGATTTAAACTATAATTAAATCAGGCCGTATATAGCAAGATTTAAATTATAATTAAATTAGGTCATAGATAGCAAGATTAAAATTATAATTAAATCAGACCCTAGATAGCAAGATCTAAACTATAATTAAATCAGGCCATAGATAGCAAGATTTAAACTATAATTAAATCAGGCCATTGATAGCAAGATTTAAACTATAATTAAATCAGGCCATAGATGGCAAGATTTAAATTATAATTAAATTAGGCCCTAGACAGCAAGATTTAAACTATAATTAAATCAGGCCATATATATATAGCAAGATTTAAATTATAATTAAATTAGGTCCTAGACAGCAAGATCTAAACTATAATTAAATCAGGTCATAGATAGCAAGATTTAAACTATAATTAAATCGGGCCATAGATAGCAAGATTTAAATTATAATTAAATTAGGCCCTAGACAGCAAGATTTGAACTATAATTAAATCAGGGCATAGATAGCAAGATTTAAACTATTTAAATCAGGCCATATATAGCAAGATTTAAATTATAATTAAATCAAGCCATAGATAGCAAGATTTAAACTATAATTAAATCAGGCCATAGATAGCAAGATTTAAATTATAATTAAATCAGGCCATAGATGGCAAGATTTAAACTATAATTAAATCAGGCCATTGATAGCAAGATTTAAACTATAATTAAATCAGGCCATAGATAGCAAGATTTAAATTATAATTAAATCAGGCCATAGATAGAAAGATTTAAACTATAATTAAATCAGGGCATATATAGCAAGATTTAAATTATAATTAAATTAGGTCATAGATAGCAAGATTAAAATTATAATTAAATCAGACCCTAGATAGCAAGATTTAAACTATAATTAAATTAGGCCATTGATAGCAAGATTTAAACTATAATTAAATCAGGCCATAGATGGCAAGATTTAAATTATAATTAAATTAGGCCCTAGACAGCAAGATTTAAACTATAATTAAATCAGGCCATATATATATAGCAAGATTTAAATTATAATTAAATTAGGTCCTAGACAGCAAGATCTAAACTATAATTAAATCAGGTCATAGATAGCAAGATTTAAACTATAATTAAATCGGGCCATAGATAGCAAGATTTAAATTATAATTAAATTAGGCCCTAGACAGCAAGATTTGAACTATAATTAAATCAGGGCATAGATAGCAAGATTTAAACTATATTTAAATCAGGCCATATATAGCAAGATTTAAATTATAATGAAATCAAGCCATAGATAGCAAGATTTAAACTATAATTAAATCAGGCCATAGATAGCAAGATTTAAATTATAATTAAATCAGGCCATAGATAGCAAGATTTGAACTTTAATTAAATCAGTCCATATATAGCAAGATTTAAATTATAATTAAATCAAGCCATAGATAGCAAGATTTAAATTATAATTAAATCAGGCCATATATAGCAAGATTTAAATTATAATTAAATCAGGCCAATGATAGCAAGATTTAAACTATAATTAAATCAGGCCATAGATAGCAAGATTTAAATTATAACTAAATCAGGCCATAGATAGCAAGATTTAAGTTATAATTAAATCAGGCCATAGATAGCAAGATTTAAACCTTAATTAAATCAGGCCATAGATAACAAGATTTAAATTATAATTAAATCAGGCCATAGATAGCAAGATTTAAATTATAATTAAATCAGGCCATAGATAGCAAGATTTAAACCTTAATTAAATCAGGCCATAGATAACAAGATTTAAATTATAATTAAATCAGGCCATATATAGCAAGATTTAAACTATAATTAAATCAGTCCATATATAGCAAGATTTAAATTATAATTAAATTTGGCCATAGATAGCAAGATTAAAATTATAATTAAATCAGACCCTGTATAGCAAGATCTAAACTATAATTAAATCAGGCCATAGATAGTAAGATTTAAATTATAATTAAATCAGGCCATAAATAGCAAGATTTAAATTATAATTAAATTAGGCCCGAGACAGCAAGATTTAAGCTATAATTAAATCAGGCCATATATATATAGCAAGATCTAAAGTATAATGAAATCAGGCCATAGACAGCAAGATTTAAACTATAATTAAATCAGGCCATATATAGCAAGATTTAAATTATAATTAAATAAGGCCATAGATAGCAAGATTTAAATTATAATTAAATCAGGCCATAGATAGCAAGATTTAAACTATAATTAAATCAGGCCTTAGACAGCAAGATTTAAACTATAATTAAATCAGGCCATATATAGCAAGATTTAAATTATTATTAAATTAGGCCATAGATAGCAAGATTTAAATTATAATTAAATCAGGCCATAGATAGAAAGATTTAAACTATAATTAAATCAGGCTTTATATAGCAAGATTTAAATTATAATTAAATTAGGTCATAGATAGCAAGATTAAAATTATAATTAAATCAGACCCTAGATAGCAAGATCTAAACTATAATTAAATCAGGCCATAGATAGCAAGATTTAAACTATAATTAAATCAGGCCATTGATAGCAAGATTTAAACTATAATTAAATCAGGCCATAGATAGCAAGATTTAAATTAGAATTAAATTAGGCCCTAGAGAGCAAGATTTAAATTATAATTAAATTAGGCCATAGATAGCAAGATTAAAATTATAATTAAATCAGACCCTGTATAGCAAGATCTAAACTATAATTAAATCAGGCCATAGATAGTAAGATTTAAATTATAATTAAATCAGGCCATAAATAGCAAGATTTAAATTATAATTAAATTAGGCCTTAGACAGCAAGATTTAAGCTATAATTAAATCAGGCCATAGATAGCAAGATCTAAAGTATAATTAAATCAGGCCATATATAGCAAGATTTAAACTATAATTAAATCAGGCCATATATAGCAAGATTTAAATTATGATTAAATAAGGCCATAGATAGCAAGATTTAAATTATAATTAAATCAGGCCATAGATAGCAAGATTTAAACTATAATTAAATCAGGCCATTGATAGCAAGATTTAAACTATAATTAAATCAGGCCATAGATAGCAAGATTTAAATTATAATTAAATCAGGCCATAGATAGAAAGATTTAAACTATAATTAAATCAGGCCGTATATAGCAAGATTTAAATTATAATTAAATTAGGTCATAGATAGCAAGATTAAAATTATAATTAAATCAGGCCATAGATAGCAAGATTTAAACTATAATTAAATCAGGCCATTGATAGCAAGATTTAAACTATAATTAAATCAGGCCATAGATGGCAAGATTTAAATTATAATTAAATTAGGCCCTAGACAGCAAGATTTAAACTATAATTAAATCAGGCCATATATATATATAGCAAGATTTAAATTATAATTAAATTAGGTCCTAGACAGCAAGATCTAAACTATAATTAAATCAGGTCATAGATAGCAAGATTTAAACTATAATTAAATCGGGCCATAGATAGCAAGATTTAAATTATAATTAAATTAGGCCCTAGACAGCAAGATTTGAACTATAATTAAATCAGGGCATAGATAGCAAGATTTAAACTATTTAAATCAGGCCATATATAGCAAGATTTAAATTATAATTAAATCAAGCCATAGATAGCAAGATTTAAACTATAATTAAATCAGGCCATAGATAGCAAGATTTAAATTATAATTAAATCAGGCCATAGATAGCAAGATTTGAACTTTAATTAAATCAGTCCATATATAGCAAGATTTAAATTATAATTAAATCAAGCCATAGATAGCAAGATTTAAATTATAATTAAATCAGGCCATATATAGCAAGATTTAAATTATAATTAAATCAGGCCAATGATAGCAAGATTTAAACTATAATTAAATCAGGCCATAGATAGCAAGATTTAAATTATAACTTAATCAGGCCATAGATAGCAAGATTTAAATTATAATTAAATCAGGCCATAGATAGCAAGATTTAAACCTTAATTAAATCAGGCCATAGATAACAAGATTTAAATTATAATTAAATCAGGCCATATATAGCAAGATTTAAATTATAATTAAATTAGGCCATAGATAGCAAGATTAAAATTATAATTAAATTAGGCCCTAGACAGCAAGATTTGAACTATAATTAAATCAGGGCATAGATAGCAAGATTTAAACTATATTTAAATCAGGCCATATATAGCAAGATTTAAATTATAATGAAATCAAGCCATAGATAGCAAGATTTAAACTATAATTAAATCAGGCCATAGATAGCAAGATTTAAATTATAATTAAATCAGGCCATAGATAGCAAGATTTGAACTTTAATTAAATCAGTCCATATATAGCAAGATTTAAATTATAATTAAATCAAGCCATAGATAGCAAGATTTAAATTATAATTAAATCAGGCCATATATAGCAAGATTTAAATTATAATTAAATCAGGCCAATGATAGCAAGATTTAAACTATAATTAAATCAGGCCATAGATAGCAAGATTTAAATTATAACTAAATCAGGCCATAGATAGCAAGATTTAAGTTATAATTAAATCAGGCCATAGATAGCAAGATTTAAACCTTAATTAAATCAGGCCATAGATAACAAGATTTAAATTATAATTAAATCAGGCCATAGATAGCAAGATTTAAATTATAATTAAATCAGGCCATAGATAGCAAGATTTAAACCTTAATTAAATCAGGCCATAGATAACAAGATTTAAATTATAATTAAATCAGGCCATATATAGCAAGATTTAAACTATAATTAAATCAGTCCATATATAGCAAGATTTAAATTATAATTAAATTTGGCCATAGATAGCAAGATTAAAATTATAATTAAATCAGACCCTGTATAGCAAGATCTAAACTATAATTAAATCAGGCCATAGATAGTAAGATTTAAATTATAATTAAATCAGGCCATAAATAGCAAGATTTAAATTATAATTAAATTAGGCCCGAGACAGCAAGATTTAAGCTATAATTAAATCAGGCCATATATATATAGCAAGATCTAAAGTATAATTAAATCAGGCCATAGACAGCAAGATTTAAACTATAATTAAATCAGGCCATATATAGCAAGATTTAAATTATAATTAAATAAGGCCATAGATAGCAAGATTTAAATTATAATTAAATCAGGCCATAGATAGCAAGATTTAAACTATAATTAAATCAGGCCTTAGACAGCAAGATTTAAACTATAATTAAATCAGGCCATATATAGCAAGATTTAAATTATTATTAAATTAGGCCATAGATAGCAAGATTTAAATTATAATTAAATCAGGCCATAGATAGAAAGATTTAAACTATAATTAAATCAGGCTTTATATAGCAAGATTTAAATTATAATTAAATTAGGTCATAGATAGCAAGATTAAAATTATAATTAAATCAGACCCTAGATAGCAAGATCTAAACTATAATTAAATCAGGCCATAGATAGCAAGATTTAAACTATAATTAAATCAGGCCATTGATAGCAAGATTTAAACTATAATTAAATCAGGCCATAGATAGCAAGATTTAAATTAGAATTAAATTAGGCCCTAGAGAGCAAGATTTAAATTATAATTAAATTAGGCCATAGATAGCAAGATTAAAATTATAATTAAATCAGACCCTGTATAGCAAGATCTAAACTATAATTAAATCAGGCCATAGATAGTAAGATTTAAATTATAATTAAATCAGGCCATAAATAGCAAGATTTAAATTATAATTAAATTAGGCCTTAGACAGCAAGATTTAAGCTATAATTAAATCAGGCCATAGATAGCAAGATCTAAAGTATAATTAAATCAGGCCATATATAGCAAGATTTAAACTATAATTAAATCAGGCCATATATAGCAAGATTTAAATTATGATTAAATAAGGCCATAGATAGCAAGATTTAAATTATAATTAAATCAGGCCATAGATAGCAAGATTTAAACTATAATTAAATCAGGCCATTGATAGCAAGATTTAAACTATAATTAAATCAGGCCATAGATAGCAAGATTTAAATTATAATTAAATCAGGCCATAGATAGAAAGATTTAAACTATAATTAAATCAGGCCGTATATAGCAAGATTTAAATTATAATTAAATTAGGTCATAGATAGCAAGATTAAAATTATAATTAAATCAGGCCATAGATAGCAAGATTTAAACTATAATTAAATCAGGCCATTGATAGCAAGATTTAAACTATAATTAAATCAGGCCATAGATGGCAAGATTTAAATTATAATTAAATTAGGCCCTAGACAGCAAGATTTAAACTATAATTAAATCAGGCCATATATATATATAGCAAGATTTAAATTATAATTAAATTAGGTCCTAGACAGCAAGATCTAAACTATAATTAAATCAGGTCATAGATAGCAAGATTTAAACTATAATTAAATCGGGCCATAGATAGCAAGATTTAAATTATAATTAAATTAGGCCCTAGACAGCAAGATTTGAACTATAATTAAATCAGGGCATAGATAGCAAGATTTAAACTATTTAAATCAGGCCATATATAGCAAGATTTAAATTATAATTAAATCAAGCCATAGATAGCAAGATTTAAACTATAATTAAATCAGGCCATAGATAGCAAGATTTAAATTATAATTAAATCAGGCCATAGATAGCAAGATTTGAACTTTAATTAAATCAGTCCATATATAGCAAGATTTAAATTATAATTAAATCAAGCCATAGATAGCAAGATTTAAATTATAATTAAATCAGGCCATATATAGCAAGATTTAAATTATAATTAAATCAGGCCAATGATAGCAAGATTTAAACTATAATTAAATCAGGCCATAGATAGCAAGATTTAAATTATAACTTAATCAGGCCATAGATAGCAAGATTTAAATTATAATTAAATCAGGCCATAGATAGCAAGATTTAAACCTTAATTAAATCAGGCCATAGATAACAAGATTTAAATTATAATTAAATCAGGCCATATATAGCAAGATTTAAATTATAATTAAATTAGGCCATAGATAGCAAGATTAAAATTATAATTAAATCAGACCCTGTATAGCAAGATCTAAACTATAATTAAATCAGGCCATAGATAGTAAGATTTAAATTATAATTAAATCAGGCCATAAATAGCAAGATTTAAATTATAATTAAATTAGGCCCGAGACAGCAAGATTTAAGCTATAATTAAATCAGGCCATAGATAGCAAGATCTAAAGTATAATTAAATCAGGTCATATATAGCAAGATTTAAACTATAATTAAATCAGGCCATATATAGCAAGATTTAAATTATAATTAAATAAGGCCATAGATAGCAAGATTTAAATTATAATTAAATCAGGCCATAGATAGCAAGATTTAAACTATAATTAAATCAGGCCATAGACAGCAAGATTTAAACTATAATTAAATCAGGCCATATATAGCAAGATTTAAATTATTATTAAATTAGGCCATAGATAGCAAGATTTAAATTATAATTAAATCAGGCCATAGATAGAAAGATTTAAACTATAATTAAATCAGGCCATATATTGCAAGATTTAAATTATAATTAAATTAGGTCATAGATAGCAAGATTAAAATTATAATTAAATCAGACCCTAGATAGCAAGATCTAAACTATAATTAAATCAGGCCATAGATAGCAAGATTTAAACTATAATTAAATCAGGCCATTGATAGCAAGATTTAAACTATAATTAAATCAGGCCATAGATAGCAAGATTTAAATTATAATTAAATTAGGCCCTAGAGAGCAAGATTTAAATTATAATTAAATCAGGCCATATATAGCAAGATTTAAATTATTATTAAATTAGGCCATATATAGCAAGATTTAAATTATAATTAAATTAGGCCATAGATAGCAAGATTAAAATTATAATTAAATCAGACCCTGTATAGCAAGATCTAAACTATAATTAAATCAGGCCATAGATAGTAAGATTTAAATTATAATTAAATCAGGCCATAAATAGCAAGATTTAAATTATAATTAAATTAGGCCTTAGACAGCAAGATTTAAGCTATAATTAAATCAGGCCATAGATAGCAAGATCTAAAGTATAATTAAATCAGGCTATATATAGCAAGATTTAAACTATAATTAAATCAGGCCATATATAGCAAGATTTAAATTATAATTAAATAATGCCATATATAGCAAGATTTAAATTATAATTAAATCAGGCCATAGATAGCAAGATTTAAACTATAATTAAATCAGGTCATAGACAGCAAGATTTAAACTATAATTAAATCAGGCCATAAATAGCAAGATTTAAATTATTATTAAATTAGGCCATAGATAGCAAGATTTAAATTATAATTAAATCAGGCTATAGATAGAAAGATTTAAACTAATTAAATCAGGCCATATATAGCAAGATTTAAATTATAATTAAATTAGGTCATAGATAGCAAGATTAAAATTATAATTAAATCAGACCCTAGATAGCAAGATCTAAACTATAATTAAATCAGGCCATAGATAGCAAGATTTAAACTATAATTAAATCAGGCCATATATAGCAAGATTTAAACTATAATTAAATCAGGCCATAGATAGCAAGATTTAAATTATAATTAAATTAGGCCCTAGACAGCAAGATTTAAACTATAATTAAATCAGGCCATATATATAGCAAGATTTAAATTATAATTAAATTAGGTCATAGACAGCAAGATCTAAACTATAATTAAATCAGGTCATAGATAGCAAGATTTAAACTATAATTAAATCGGGCCATAGTTAGCAAGATTTAAATTATAATTAAATTAGGCCCTAGACAGCAAGATTTGAACTATAATTAAATCAGGCCATAGATAGCAAGATTTAAACTATAATTAAATCAGGCCATAGATAGCAAGATTTAAATTATAATTAAATCAAGCCATAGATAGCAAGATTTAAACTATAATTAAATCAGGCCATAGATAGCAAGATTTAAATTATAATTAAATCAGGCCATAGATAGCAAGATTTGAACTTTAATTAAATCAGTCCATATATAGCAAGATTTAAATTATAATTAAATCAAGCCATAGATAGCAAGATTTAAATTATAATTAAATCAGGCCATATATAGCAAGATTTAAATTATAATTAAATCAGGCCATTGATAGCAAGATTTAAACTATAATTAAATCAGGCCATAGATAGCAAGATTTAAATTATAATTAAATCAGGCCATAGATAGCAAGATTTAAACCTTAATTAAATCAGGCCTTAGATAACAAGATTTAAATTATAATTAAATCAGGCCATATATAGCAAGATTTAAATTATAATTAAATTAGGCCATAGATAGCAAGATTAAAATTATAATTAAATCAGACCCTGTATAGCAAGATCTAACCTATAATTAAATCAGGCCATAGATAGTAAGATTTAAATTATAATTAAATCAGGCCATAAATAGCAAGATTTAAATTATAATTAAATTAGGCCTTAGACAGCAAGATTTGAGCTATAATTAAATCAGGCCATAGATAGCAAGATCTAAAGTATAATTAAATCAGGCCATATATAGCAAGATTTAAACTATAATTAAATCAGGCCATATATAGCAAGATTTAAACTATAATTAAATCAGACGATATATAGCAAGATTTAAATTATAATTAAATCAGGCCATAGATAGCAAGATTTAAATTATAATTAAATTAGGCCCTAGACAGCAAGATTTAAACTATAATTAAAGCATGCCATAGACAGCAAGATTTAAACTATAATTAAATCAGGCCATATATAGCAAGACTTAAATTATAATTAAATCAAGCCATTGATAGCAAGATTTAAACTATAATTAAATCAGGCCATATATAGCAAGATTTAAACTATAATTAAATCAGGCCATATATAGCAAGATTTAAACTATAATTAAATCAGGCCATAGATAGCAAGATTTAAACTATAATTAAATCAGGCCATATATAGCAAGATTTAAACTATAATTAAATTAGGCCCTAGACAGCAAGATTTAAATTATAATTAAATTAGATCCTAGACAGCAAGATCTAAACTATAATTAAATCAGATCCCAGACAGCAAGATTTAATTATAATTAAATTAGGCCCTAGACAGCAAGATTTGAACTATAATTAAATTAGTCCCTAGATAGCAAGATTTAAACTTCAGATAAACAAGGAAAAAGCTTGAAACATTTTGAATATGTATGGTCAAGCTATTCTAATAACAAAATTGTATATTATAAACAGACATCTTTTTAAGAAGAAACTTAATACATTCCATCTAACTCTAACAGCCACTTTGATATTACTGTATTTAAACTAGTTCAGAAAGGTGACCAGATTATACATGTTTCATAGTACTGGCCAATGTTGTTCGTATTGTGCATCAGTATTGTTTTGTGATGCATTACTATTTGTATTTCTTTATTTTACAATGAAAGGTCTTTTTAATGAAGAAAACCTATGTTCTATTTCAAACTTTCATTTAAAGAAAAAAAAATGAATGTATTGATAAGGAACAAGTGAATTAGTCACTGTCTGATTAAATCATCTCCACATACAAGAAAAGAAAAACAGTTGAATATGTACAACAAATGTAGTCCTTTATACAGAACATATTGCAGTTGTGTTTAGTACTAAAGACCTGGTGTTTTATTTTGCACAGTTATTCAAGGTAATTACAGTAAAAACTGCTATGAGCAGCCTCTGCTATGAACGACCACCTGTCATTTCCAACCACAATCATAATGCATGGATCGATTTTATTATATAAACGCTCTGTTATGAGCAACCATCATCCAGTGATGTCTTGGCAAAATATGCATATTACACTGCTATGAATGACTGCATTTGCAAAAACAAGGATAAACTCCACCGATCTTTACTTAATCCTTGTAAGAATGACCACTCATACCATTCTAAAATAGTTAATCTATGTATGTCATCTTCAAATGAAGCTGTTGACTTTTGTCTGAGTAAACGGTTCTGTTTCTGGATGACATAATTTCTTTTTATTTATTAATTGATTTACCATATTTTCCCACAGCCCAGTCAAAACTATCTTCACTTTTGATATTACAACTGAGCACTAATAATTTTAACACATACAACTTTAACAACAAAGGACAAACCTCCAACTAAAAAGAGACAAATTTTAGAACTGGAGAAAATAATTCTAACTGAATGAAGTGTAAAAGAGCAGACCACTTGCAAAAAAGTGGTTTAAATGTTGATTAAACAAATTTAGGTTGTTATAAATGAAAAGGAGTAATTCAGAAACAAATTTATCTGTTAAATTATGTGATCTTCAAATGTAAATGTGATTTTATGTTTTGTGATAGAAGTATATCTTTATTCCTAAATAAATTTTTTTAGATGAATGCATACAATATCGTAGCAAGAACTATTAATAAAGAATGGAATATATGTATAGTGGTTGTGGTTATTTTTCTTGAAATTGTTCTGAAAATGGACCTTTAAAACTGGTCTTTTTGTACAAACCTGCTATCAGAGACCACTTTTTGTTGCCAAGAGGGGCACTGTCTCATAACAGGATAACTATAAAAACGCTAAGTAATCAAAAGACTGTTTCTTTGAACATTATTTTTCAAATTTGGGTATAGGCCCTCAATTTAGTTCTGATGTTATAAATGAACTTTACCTTAATGTCATTATATTTCTTCTTTGAATACATTACCCAATCATAATACCTTAGTAGAATAACTACTAATTCACAAATCCAGCCCTTCCAGGCTAAACACTTTTAGTTTGAAAACTAAGTTATCTGCCCACCTAGGAGGTAGTTGGACAGAGTTATCTCCTCTTGGTAGATGAATTGGTACCAAATTCCATGAATACCTCAGTTATAAAATCAACTTTTGGGAGACATTTCATTACAAACTGGAAGATTTTTTTCACTTTTAATGAAAGTATACTCGATCTATATTTTTCGGTTTTCTCTCATGCAATGCCAACAAAGCTCTGCCTTCACAATTTTATAGCACTTTGTTGTCTTCTTACAGTTAAATAGCACTTAGTTACCTTCATGGGTAGCTTCTGACTATTTGGATTCTAAATGATTAATTTGTTTCTCTGGAAATATTTAAATGCTCATACAGAATTCTTGGACAAAGACATTTATTTAATCCTTTTTCAGAATTCAAAACACCGGAATAATACTGTATGTGGAACAACAAAGAACTGTAGACACAACAGCACTATACTAGATATAGTATACATCATCACCTTCCACTATGGATTTTTATTGGGATTCAAACTCAGATTTATTAGAACATTTTATTACTAGGACTTCTTAAGTTTAATTTGTGGATTGCTCTTGGATTATTTTTGGACTTGATTCTTAAAACCGTAAGTTCTTTTTTCCATATTTGCATTGTTTTTCCAGGCAAGTAAATTATTTGTTAAATTTTACAACACTTGTTGTTTTCACTGTTTCAAAATGGAGACAATCAACATGCATCAATTACAGTTTCTCATATCATATGAACTGATATGTGGATCAAACATCCCAATGAACAGGACAGCATCATGTGAGCCAAGTGGACGACCATGACTTGATCTCGCCATATAACTCTGATTACAATGGGTTATGACCACAGTTCAATCTTACAGCATCAGTCAAAATGAAAAATTGTCCAGTTCCACAAAACACAAAGTTCTGCCTAGCTCTTTATGAATAGACATGTCCTGTGGATGATGCCCAGTCTATACCAGGCACTGCTTTGATTAGTCTAACCACATAGTGCCCAGTCTATACAGGCACTGCTTTGATTAGTCTAACCACATAGTGCTACCAGGCACTTCCTGTGGAAGATATACAGTTTACATGGACACATGGTACCTCAAACACCTCCAGCATATGACGTCCATTTTGGGGCTTCCATTGTCTATTAACTTTCCATCCAAGAGACTCTACTTAGAGACATATTTACAGTAATGGGCTTGACTCAAAAGTGCTGAAAGTGCAGTGGGCCACCATGATCAACATTCTTCTCCAACTACTTTGCATGTTGTACAAGAGATGTTGACTTCACTACCTTAATCAATGGATGTGCACATAGAGGGAACATGTCCATAAATCCAGTAGTAACTGAAATATTAATAAGATTTGGTGCCAATCACTGTACCAAAGGGAGGTCACTACCTGACCACCATCTAGTTGTTCAGATACAATTTAACTTTATAGCTAAAAGTATTTCATCTGGAAGGGGTGGATTTGCAAGATAGTAGTTGTTTTCCTAAGTATTATGACTGGGTAAGAATTCACAATTAAACATATTTTACTAGAAAAGAATTAATTTGTTTCTGACAATAATACAAAAATAAATTCTAAATACTGTGCTGTATAGTGAATCACAACCATTTTATACATTTTATCACAGATTGACCTTGATGAGAAGGTGACATGGCTGCCACATTGTGAACTTGCAGTGCCAGATATTGGAACTCTGGGAGGATGGATGACAACAGGACCGGTCAGTTCGGCAAATTCAAGAACACAAGATCTGCTATACAACTATATCAAGTTTCCTGAATTGACATAAAAAATTAGATGATTACTTTTGAAAGTTTGCTTTTGAGTTTCTGAAGATGCTAATTGTAATTTTACTGTGCCAGATTAGTTTCATTTGATGAAGAAAATATAACTTTTTAGCAATTATCATTAACATACTGAAATCTTTTCAGTTCTAACACATTCCATATAAGTCACAGTAAGTACAACTATATACTTCACAGGCCTTGATCTGCCATCACGTAATGTGCTTGCACATCAGGGTCTGTGATGGTTGGAGTAATTAGTAGAACAAACAATACAGACCCTAATGCAGCAACACATATGTGATAGCACTCAAGCATCTAAATTCTTTACAATACTCAACTTATGAGGGAGTATATATGGTATAAGACATTATTTTGAGAAGTTTTCATTATATTTTTGTAGTGCTGTATAGTTATTAGTACCACAGTGTGGTGCCTCTGCAGGTGTAAGTACTCGAACATGCAATGCTTTTTCAGCTAATACAATTTGCAGTGTATAGTGCATATTCAGTTGTAAATAATGCAGTGCATCATGCATATTCAAGTGTATATGAAGCAGAGTATAGTGCATATTCATGTGTAAATGATGCAGTGTGTAGTGTATATTCAAGTGTAAATGGTGCAGTGCATAGTGCATATTCAGTTGTAAATGATGCAGCGCATAATTCATTTTCAAGTGTAAATGATGCAGCACATAGTACATATTCAAATGTAAATGATGCTGTGCATAGTACATATTCAAGTGTAAATGATGCAGTGCATAGTACATATTGAAGTGTAAATGGTGCAGTGCATAGTGCATATTCAGTTGTAAATGATGCAGTACATAATTCATATTCAAGTGTAAATGATGCAGCACATAGTACATATTCAAATGTAAATGATGCAGCACATAGTACATATTTAAGTGTAAATGATGCAGTGCATAGTACATATTCAATTGTATATGGAGCAGAGTATAGTGTGCATAGTGCATATTCAAGTGTAAATGATGCAGTGTGTAGTGCATATTCAAGTGTAAATGATGCAGCATATAGTACATATTCAAATGTAAATGGTGCAGCGCATAGTACATATTCGGTTGTGAATAATGCAGTTCATAGTGCATATTCAAGAGTATATGAAGCAGAGTATAGTGCATATTCAAGTGTAAATGATGCAGTGTGTAGTGCCCTTCAGGTGCAATTACTCCAACATGCAGTGCTTATTCAGACAATACAATTTGCAATACCTATTTGAGTGCACAGGATGCAGTGTTTTGTGCCTGTTCAGTTGTAAATAAGGCAGTTCACAGTGCCTGTTCAGTTGTAAGTAAGGCATTTCACAGTGCCTGTTCAGTTGTAAATATTAATATTGCTAATCTGGATCAGTGTTTTTTGCAGTTGCACTTAACTTGTAATCAAGAATATACAGTACTCAGATTTAACTTTGGAATATCAGTCTAAATATAAATTGCAGTTGTTAAAATATTGTATGATAAATAATGAGGCCTCGGTATAAACAACACGAGATTTAATTTCAGTTTCCTTCAGACATCTGATTGATCAGTTTTAAGTCAGGGCTCAAGTTTTAACTAAAAGATTACTGGATTCTAAACTTAAATTTAAGTTTTGACTTAAAATTTGTTGGTGAAATATGGGCCTGTTCATCATAGACTGAAGATGAGTGTTCACTCGATTTATTTGCCAATTTATTAGTTGGGGACTCATCTTTACATACCTGGCACATGTGCACAAACCAAATAATCTGTGCCAATTTGTATGTTGGGGACTCGTCTTTACATACCTGGCACATGTGTACAAACCACATATTATATGCCAATTTGTATGTTGGGGACTAGTTTTTACATACCTGACACGTATGCAAACCACATTATTCCAATTTGTATATTGGGGATTTGTTTTTAGACACATGGCACATGTGTACAAACCACATATTCTTTGCCAGTTTGTATGTTGGTGACTCATATTTACAAACCTGGCACATGTGTACAAACCACATAATCTGTGCCAATTTGTTAGATACAGTGGGACCCCGCTATAACCCGCCCCGCTATAACCCGAATTCGGATATAACCCGGTCGTGGCATGGCTCCCAAAATTTCGGGTAATTTATTACAGGTATTTTTGTCAAAGACTAAAAAAAAAAAAATTTAAGAAAATTAAGAGTTTAATTATCATTCTCATATTCGTCTAAACAGTGCGAAAAAGAACGTGTAGAAAATGTATTATCAAATTTCTTCTATTTTTGTGCCAAAATAAACGTCGGAAATACGAACCAATTCCTGGGCCTACTGAGAACTTTGATCTTTATTTATTGTTGAAAAATTACAGCTCATAGGTGTCAATATTATAATTACTGATTCCTGAGTAATGAAGCCATCGTGTCTACTTTGTGTTTGTCTTGAATGCATTCCGAATACAATCGTTGCTCAAATAATCTTCGATATATGTTCTCTTAATTTCATACACAACTAAGCAACAGCCAATGCGTCGGTTGATAAAGATTCTCACCAGAATGTATAAATCAGTTAATTTAAGTACATTGTTTATCATCAAAGTGAACTGCCGAGCTAAACAGTGACATAATTCAGTGGTTAAAATACATACAGCCAGTTCTGTCTGCTGTATTTATTAGAGTACATCAAAAGAACATGACACAATAACTGGGCGGCAAGTTCAAAGGACTTTGACTAGCAGCTTGGGTGGGAAAATGTGCTGAAATTTACAATGACTGAATTCAGAGACAGAAAGATCCTGAGATGTACATGTAGTTATTATAAGAATACACTTTAGCTTCCATTATTTAATCTATGGACATGTACTATTTCATCATTCATTACGTACACCCGTTACGTAATTTTTGTTTTTTTCTTTTCATTGAATTCAGTCACATAATGATCTGTGACAAAATTATTGAATATTTTACATCCGTGTGTGGATATTTTCGATGGAAATATTTGTATTATGGATTCAGCAAATGTTTTTCTCATTTAATATATATTGATCAAAAATGGTAATTGTGCCATGCATTTTCGCACCCGTCTTTATGTACCCCCCCCCCAATTAAATCCAAAAATGTGTTGGTATTGTACATGGTTGCTTATAACACAGTTCGGTTCATAGCCCGGTCGGATTCTATGGCTCCCAACTACCGTGTTATAGCGGGGTCCCACTGTACCTGGCACATGTGTACAAACCACATATTCTGTGCCAATTTGTATTGGGATTTATTTTGGTTTCTTTTTTTTTTAATTTAAATTTATTATCCGTGTAATAGGATGACCACTGGGTTGGGGAGCCATCTCAAGGTCACCTTACAATCTAACATTTCTGATAATCTAGGGATAATAAATATAATCTACAGAAAAGGAAAACACTCTCACCCACACATACACACATGCATATGGCACACGATCTATGTGACATTGTGATATTACAGTATTTTGTTCCTGTTTAGCATAATATCAGATACATATTACATATTCGTTATTGAGGTCCACTTTTAAAGAAATTGGTCCTCTTTTGTATTTACTTTAGCAGTGTATTTTTCAATGTTCTTATGCATTGCAACTATTTTCTTTAAAGCATAAATAGAAGGATTTTTCATATTGTATCTGCAAGTATAAATATAATACTTTGCCAAAATACGCAATAAATTACATAAACAGTCCAGTTAATCACTTCCTAATATTACGTGCTTAGGCTCGAATAAACAGTAACATAGAAAGAGTGAAAATGACAAGCTTGTAAAAACTTAATAAACAATTTATTGAGCACAAATATTTTCCAGAAAAGTAAAATAAACTTACGGTTTTAAGAATCCATTCCAAAATTAATCCAAAATAATTCAAAATATAATCCACTAGTGAAATTGCAAAAGTCCTGGTAATAAAATGTCCAAATAATTCCAAGTTTGAATCTTAGTGAAGTATCCAAGATGGAAGACGATGTCACGTGATGAAGTCAGTTCTTGGTAATGAAATTTCAATGAGCACAATTATTTTCCAGATAAATAATAAAATAAATCCTCTTGATCCAAATGAATTGAAATAATTTCCAATACAAGGTAATTTAATATAACTCAAAATGACACAACTTAATATTCTAACAGCCCAAGTTCTACTAAATAGTTCGCTCTAAAACATCATTTATATACCTGTTTTTACGTAAACAAGGAAGGGGTCACATGATCTTCTAGAAACTTTTAGAACAAATTTACGTTCAAAAATCTCGTACACACTGTATGACCCAACTAAAAATAGAAAGATGTTTATAACAAAGCTTCATAATGTCCTTGGAATCAACCATCATTTTAAAAGCTTGTTTACAACTCTGAAGCCAGGTCAGAAATGAGGTCAGCACCTGGTGTTTGTTCTTAAGAGTACATGTCATCCCACTTTCTAAAAATAATCTCACAATGAATGAATCTTAAACTTAAATGTCAAACTTGAATGTGACAAACAAACAATTAAAATAAAAAATAAATAAATGACCCAAATCAAATACATGTAACACTAAAAATGTTTCTTTTTTGGACAAATGTGCAATATTTGGGCAAAAAGGTGCAAAAAGTTCAATAAAACAGTACCAAAACTGTGAGGTAATATTGCAATCATAGAAGAGATGCTCAATGTTTTCATTTTCATTCTTACAGAAAGTACATTTGTTGTCTTCTAATATGTTAATTCTTTTTAGAAAATCATTAGTAGCTATTATTCTATGGATTAATTTAAAGTTAAAAGAGATCAATTTAGTATCCTTAGTACAGGATTTCGCTTGGATATATATCTGATACCACTCCTCACTACTTATATTTTTATTAAATTCTTGCATCCAAGTTTCATGTTTAGTATTGGGTTGCCTTTTAGGCTTTTTTTAAAGATCTTTGTAAACAAACTTGAGTGAATTTTGTTTTTGTAAGTTCATTATTTTATCCTGCTTCGTAAAATTATTTTGTACTAAATGTATTTTATGGCATCTTTCCATGCTTTTGGAATTTTGGATATTAAGGAGAAGTATTTTAAGAAATCATTACTTCTAGTTTTTTGTTTTATTATTTCAAAAGGTATTAAATTGCCGTTATCATCTATTAGATCCTTCAGAATTTCAAAACCAGCTTCTCTCCATGATTTGTATTGATGGAACAATTTAGTGGGGACAAAATTTAAAATATTCATGGATAGATACTCGTTTGGACCTTGCGGTTCCACTTTTCAATTGGATACTGCCAAAATTACATCTCTCCAAAAACTGTTTTTAATGAGTTTACTAAGTTCTTCTAATTTCCATGTCCCTAAATTCCAAATATCCTTTTTATTTCTGAGTACAGTTAAATTGACTAAGTTCTGCCACGCTCCATTTTCCTTTTCCAGCAATCGTTTTACCCATCTTATCTTAATATACCTAATGAATGAAAATATGTGTATCATATTTAGTCCTCCCTCGTTTTCTGGAGATACTAGTATATCGTGTTTTATTCTCTCTACTTTTCCACCCCATACAAACTTAAATAATGTGTGATTTAGTTCTGCTTCAACTTTTGCTGATGGATTTGGAAGTGCTGAAAAAAGGTGTATGAATATGGGCAGAACAAGAATTTTTACAACAATTACCTTACCAACTAATGACATATGTCTTTGACTCCATCTTGCCAGTGTTCATTTAGTCTTTCTTAGTTTCTTCATATAATTAATTTCCACCATTTGTTGTAAATCTGGAGAAAATTCTATACCAAGGAGTGTAAAGTTAGAACAAGGCCAATTTGTATGTTGGGGACTAATCTTTACATACCTGGCACATGTGTGCAGACCAGAGATCCTAAAATTCTCATGGCTCTTGCTGGACATTTTTTACTGAAAATAATATGGCAACCATATATTATGTGTGAAATTATTAGAATTTTAAATAAAAAAGAGATACAGCAAATTGTGACAAAAAAGAAAACATTTTATATATAGCAATACATGCATGAGCTAAATTTTATTTTTTACAGAAAAAGAGGACAATTGATGATGAAAATCAGTTCTGTCAGGAGGAAACATTAAAAAGCATACTACAGTGCAAGGTAAATACTATTTTCTTTTTCAGTAATATTTCACATGTCATATGTCCAGAGCAATTAATTGGTGTTCAGCTGTTGGTCTTACTACATACTGATTGCTTGTCAAAGTTTGTTTGGAATCCATTATGTAAAATCTTAATTTTTTTAAAACGAAAATTGTACTATAGTGCTTTGTATGTTGTTTAATGGCACTTTCAGCAACTTATTGGATATATAATGCTGAAGAAATGAGGTCCATTGCCTTTCTCATCACATACTGAGACAGCTGACCTGGGTTGACCATGTAAGGTATTGAACTTATGACTCTTGAAGTATAAGCCAACACTGTACTAGTACTTGTGGTGGTGAAAAAGTGATTATGAAAGGTGATCTTTTAATATGGAGAATAACATAAGAACTTGAGGAAACCATTGACGTTTGATTGATGACTCCTGATTTTTGCTTTGACTTGGAATACCTTACTGTCATGGTTTTATGTCATTATATTTTTTTTAAAGTCTGTGTTTGACAATCTGGAGCCAGAGGAAATGAGGAGGGCAAGAACCAGGTCTAACCCATATGAGACGATCCGAGGGGCATTTTTTCTAAATAGGTCAGTTGTTAGCATCCTTATAGGTTCTTCATTTATTACACTGCATGCCCCCTTTTTGCAAGCTATTCAAATGACAGTAAAGTGTTATTGAGTGTGTGTGATTAGGATTTTTAATGTAGCAATAAAAAAAAGGTCAGTCATATCACTACGATGTCTGCAGTTTGTCATTTTATAGTGATGTCTAGCACTGGGGCATCATGCTGCAGAGCAATAGGCCACCGGAGTGGTTAAGTGTTATTGAAGGAAAATTGCTGTGTATGACAGGTACTGCAGCTAACTTGATTACAAGTCAGCTCTAGCTATGAACTGCACAGCCCTAAATCTTTCATTGCATAATGTGCCAGAAGATCTGGGTTTGTGCAGTTTGTTAGAAGTAAACAGCATGTTATGCAAGATCTGACTTAGAATCAATTATATATGGTGAAAAGATGTTAGTGATAATTTGTCAAATTAATTACTTGCTACATGTGACAGGTGCTTGTTGAAGAGTGATAGCCATTATCAGGGTAAATGAGTTCAGAGTGCACTATTATCCAATTCATGCAGTAGGCACAAATTAGCATTATTGTTTTAGCATATATTTATTGTACTGTATTTACCATATATATTAGGACACGATAAAATAGTTTTTGGTCCTGACCAGAACTTATGGCTTTTCACCTGGGTCATATGTCCCAAGACATAAAAATTAAATAAGTTTGTGTTGTATTTGTGTCCCTCCATCCTCCCCCGACAGCATGTTGCAATAAAATAGATAAACAAAAAGTTTTTTGATATTAAAAGAAACTAACCTTGTATAGTTATCCATTATTCCTCTTGTTTTTCATCATGAGAATTAAAGAAGAAATTATATTCTTGAATTCTGTAATTGTAGTGTAGGCATCCATACTGTCATGTGTTTTTGCTTATGTCATATATAATACATGACACATTGTTCATTGATGTGAACAAAGGGAAACAATTCTTGTTTGGATGTACTTTAAGGTTCAGATATTTTATTGGAATGAAAACTAGATCCAACAAAATCTCAGACAAGAGAGGGGAATATCAACCGATTGCTTGAAGGCATCTGCCATTCACACATGACACTGTTAGGTGCAAAATAATGTGTTAGGTGCAAAATAACTAAATTGTATTATATATATGTTAACACTATGACAATTTCCTCGCAAATAAAATTTGTTTGAATACAAATGACAATCTTTTCACAAACATAGGTTAGAAAAGGTATTATTAAAGCGAGTTATTGCTGTGCATATTATTTGCTTGCAAACATCTGGTTTTATTAATTATGACACATGCCAGATGGTAAACTGATTGCTTAAATTTACAGACAGGATATGATATATAAATTTATTTTATAAGAAAGCAAACCGACCCAGGAAGCTTTTAAGTGTGTTGATTTTTTTTGGATTTTTTAATTTATATATATTAAATCAGCCGACATAGGGAAGCCAAATTTTGGTACCTTTTTACCAGTATTCATGGGAATTTTGAAATAAATTCAAGCAATGGAACAATTTTTAAAGAAACACAGTATAGTGCTTCATGAATAGACATTGATGACCCAGTGTTGCTCAGAAGATTTGGAGAAAATAATCAGTCAATAAATTCACGAAGGCCAGAAGAGAAGAAGATGATTTTGACAACAATATGATAATTAATGTGGATGAAATTCCAGTGAACTTTAATCTCTTTCCTGGATAGACTGTTATTAAGACGGGGGTTAAAAGTGTGAAAATTAGCAGGACTGGTGCTGATTACAAAATATCAGACTTTCATCCATGCAGTGTCACTTATCTGTTGTCTGGCAGGAAGAATTATTTTGTTCTCAAAATATTATTCCAATTCAATAGTTGTATCTGGGTTAGGACAAGAAACAGAGTAAGAATTTATGAGAATAAAAATAAATAAAAAATATCCATTGATGTCACAAAAAATACAAAATTGAAAGTATTCAAGGAGAACTGAAAAGTTTGGTGGTAACAAATATCCACAAAATTATATATATATAAGTAACGTACTTCTTTTTACATTAGGGTGGTTGACCTCCTTTATTTAAGCGGAATATGATATATACTTTTAGGTTAGGGTAATAATCTCTCTGTTGGAGTGGGTAAGTGTACTAATGCACAAACAGAGCAAATATTAACTAGTCGTAAATAAACAAGCATTATTTTCAGCTTTAAATAACTGTTATCTTGTATGAGACTAAAATTCTTTAACGTTTCAGAGGGTATTTGCAGGTAGATATAGTGAATAGAAGGAAATAATTTCTGTATTTGTTATTCATTCCTAAAGAGATTTCTACTCAGTTATTTGTATATGAAATGTATTGCTCACTCCATCAAAATTGCTTTGCAGGTTATGAAGTTTTCAGACACTAATTTCTCTTATGAAGCATTTTTGTTTACTTCTTTCAAAAGGATGCAAAGTCAAGAAAACAATATTTACTTATTATTGGTTACTATTATTTGGTTTCCTTTTCTTTCTATTGTTGTCCTGTATCCCTGCTGTTGTATCGATCTGCTATTGTACTCTTTTGATATGCTGTAGTCCTTTATCACTCTGCTGTTGTTCTGTATCAATGTGCTATTGTCTTGTTTCAAGCTGCTGTTGTCCTGTATCAATGTGATATTGTCTTGTTTTATATATATTGCCTATTGAAATTAGATACAAAGACACAGTGGTCCCTTTTAAGAGTGCTCTTACAACTCACCTGTTTCGACTTCAGGGACAAACTTAGTGACCTAATCATGTTTTGTATCTTATATGTTTTCAGCATGTTTTTATGTTTTCCAATTTCATTGTTTTTGTCATTTGTTGTTCTGTAGTGTAGTCATATCATTATTGATGGTGTAAAGTGCTTAGAGCTTCGAAAGATTAGGCGCTATACAAAGTACTCATTATTATTATTATTATTATTGTTGTTATTATTATTATTTATATATATATATATATATATATATATATATATATATATATATATATATATATATATATATATATATATATATATATATATATATATATATATATATATATGCTGTTGTCCTGTATTTCAGTTTGCTGTTGTACTTACTGTATCAATGTGCTATTGTCTTGTTTCAGTTTGCTGCTGTACTGTATCAGTACTTCCAATCTGTATCTTGATATGTATCACTAGATTAAATAGGACAATTTATAGATGCATGTATCATATTGAACCAGCTCTGGACCAAACCACAAAAATTCCTGAATATTTCAGATTTACACTATTTATCAGATATATATATATATATATATATATATATATATATATATATATATATATATATATATATATATATATTATTCACTTATTTAGACCTTGAACAGTTTTGCTGTAATTTTAAATCTAACATGTAGTTGAAGTTCTTGACTTGTGAAATGGGGCACAGTAAGATAATTTTAGATCAACAGTGCTATTTTGCTTTTTATATATTGATTTATAAACGAATTCCATTTTTGTCTTAATAATATTTAGGCTTTGATGAACAGATTAGGCAAAATATTTTGGACTGATGCCATCACATTATTTTGATTTTTTTCTGATGGCATACAGATTGAACATTATACTTACTTAATAAATACTGTTTGTATAAAACATTGGTTATAATGTATTTACTGTGATTATTCCAGCAAGCATGTATTTGATCCTCATAAAATGTCATACAGAATGGTCCACCATATCTACCATTCAGATGCTACAGGCCTTGAGCTGCTGGCATGCAAATCTGCTCCAAATTCCTCTGAAATAAATACAAGAAAATATTAGATTTAATATGTCTAATACAAAAAAGTCTCTTTCTATAACCAGAGCTGCCATGAAGATGGCTAACATTGATGCTGTCCTGGATTTCATGTTCACCAGTCCCAAACATTCTGATGGGGTAAGTTAGATCCACATTCCCAAAGTAAATTGAAATGTGAAATTAATGGCTGGATGACATATATACATACCCATAGTAAATTGAAATGTTCAATTAACAGCTTGACTGACCTGTATGCATTCCCACAGTAAATTGAAAATGAACTCTGCCTGACAATTATCCTTACTGGGATAGTTTGACATGTAAGTAAATGACTTTTAATTTCAAAAATGTTAGTAGACAATGTTGATGGATTGGATGTGACTCCTGTTGTTTTAGTAGGCATAGACCTGATACTGTGTTAACCAATCATAATACCTTGGGAGAACTACCACTACCATGTAAATTCAGCCTCCCAGATACTACTTTTAGCTTAAGGGAGCTAAAAGTTGTCTGCCAACTTATTTAGCAGTTGGGCTGAGTGTTTTTGTTATTCCGTCGATTCGACGAGGACCTCTCTAGTCATCCTAGGGTTGGAGTTGCTGGTTCTGTTCTGTGCATGTGCAGGTGGCTGATGAAGTCAATCTTTGTACAGAATGTTTGTTTATAAAAGGGTAAGGGGATGAGTGGGACATCTCCAGGAGGGTTGATGGCACATGCTTTTCTGGCATAGAGTCCTTGGGTTGCCCCACACTTGTATTTGCCGCTCGCACCCATCAAGGATTCACCACATGTACAGTCAAATGTATACACATGTACAGACAGCATATATCACCCTTGAATTAGCTACGTCTACATTTGTGGCTCCACCACATGTAAAGACATACATACATACATACATACATACATACATACATACATACATACATACATACATACATACATACATACATACATACATACATACGCTCTAGACAGCTCTACTTGTCAGCTAGACTCATCAGATAAACTCGTCAGACTCATCACACTCGTTAGCTACAATAAAACCAAACTGATAATAATAATAATGAGTTCTGGAAAATGTTAATAAATGTATTACATTAAACTCTTAATAGCAACTTGAAATTCACAGTTCACAACGTTTCAAATCTGCATTGTAATAAATGAATCATTACATGATGTGACAATACAAACTCAATAAACATGGCATAAAAAAATGAAATATAAATTTAACATTCACCCCTATGGCTATAAGACACAATGGAGAACGTGCACTCCTCAGCAAGATCCAGAATGACCAGTGTGCCGGTTATAAATTGATCTTGCATTAATCTATAGGACAGTGAGTAATAATCAGGGTAAAATACCTGTGCATATCGTGATTATAATGTCCATCACCGTAAGTAATTTCCGGCAAGATACATTGGTTCCGTCGCCTAAATAGCGTTGTACGCATGCACAACAAAAAATAGTCAAAAATTTCAAAGGCATAACAAAGTATTTATTGCCTAATTCTGTGACAGGTTGTGTATGCTAATCTTACAATACAGTCAGGTTGGGTCTTGGTGTATTATTAAGCAAGAGTTACTTTACTTCAATGACTCTGCACCTACTCATCAAACACCAAACCAAACAAAACATTTACTGCAAATTTGCATAAGATTCATAGTGTTCATGCCCACAAGGGAAGAACAACATGCATTTTGACATAAGAACAACATGCATTTGACATAAGAGCAATGTGCATTTGACATAAGAACAACATGCATTTGACATAAGAACAACATGCATTTGACATAAGAACAACATGCATATTGACATAAGAACAACATGCATTTGACATAAGAACAACATGCATTTGATATAAAAACAACATGCATTTGACATAAGAGCAACATGCATTTGACATAAGAACAACATGCATTCCACAAATGAAGAACAACATGCATTTGAGATACGAATAACTTGCATTTGAGATACGAATAACTTGCATTTGACATAAGAACAACATGCATTGACATAAGAACAACATACATTTTAACATAAGAACAACATGCATTTGACATAAGTACAAATTAATTTTTGACGTAATTCATAGTGTATAGGTGTTCTTTAAAATAACACTGTTTCTGAAGCTGTTACTTTGGATCTTCATATACAAGAACCTCTATTTTCTATCTGTTTCAGAGGCCAGTTGTTGGTCCCAATGAGATTTTGTATTTCGCTGACATTTGTGCAGGTCCAGGAGGTTTCAGTGAATATATTTTGTGGAGAACCAAAGGGGAATCTAAGGGATTTGGTTTGACCCTTAAGGGTGCAAATGATTTTAAGTTGGAGGACTTTTTTGCTGGGCCTGGAGAGATGTTTGAACCCCACTATGGTAGGTGGTCACAAAGACTTGCAATGAATTTTAAGGACCCATTCACTGAAAATGCTATATTTAGCTTGTAGACATATCCTGGTTCCATAGTTAAGAGCATGACAAATTATGATAATTTTAGAACCATAGATTAGTTTCAAAGTCATTTGAAATAGAAGCATGTTTCTAATAGCAAGTTAAAGTAAATAATAGCAAGTTATGTAACCAATAACAAGTTACAGAAAACAATAACAATTTTCAGTAAATAACAATAAGTTACAATAACTACTATCAAGTTACAAATAACAAGTTACAGTAACTCAGGAGCTCCTTTGTACTATATTACTGACTTGAACTTCATTAACTTTGCACAGAGTATTTATGCTTCTTAAAAACTGAACACAACTATCTTAAACAAATTGCATATTGAAACAGTCAACACAAATATCAGGTGTTTGCATTCTTTTACAAAATATAGCACAATATATAATAAAACAAAATTTGTGTGACATATTGATCTGTACTGAATGTTTGATACAAATGTTAGGCAGGTAGGTATGTGCACATTGAGGTCTATCCAAATCTTCAGACTTGTTGACTGTCAGCTTTTTGTTGTAGTTTTTCATACTTTCTTTTTTGCAGGTGTTCGAGGTCTAGATGGGGATGGAGACATCTTCAAACCAGACAACCAGGCAGCTTTTATCTCATTTGTCAAGGAAAACACAGATGGACAAGGTGTTCATTTTGTCATGGCAGATGGAGTAAGTACATGTCTCTTTACCTGCCAGTTATTCTCCATCATGACATCCATTTTAATGAAGGAGTGGTGTTATGTCAAACCAAGATTTCCACCTATTTCTTTGGTGGGGGATCAACAGTTCCTTGGGAGTATATCATTGCAAAAATGGTCAAAGTTTCCTGCAGAAGAGTAAAATATATATTAGTAAGAATTAGGTTACTATCTGCCAATAGACAAGAAAATTGCCCATTTGCAAAATATTGCAAAACCTTTTTAAGTTCTAGTCTCTGGTACTTTGGAAAGATTTTTTTTGTTTGTTTTCAAAATTGTGCTCATTATCTCTGTTGGTGTCCGATATTGTAATTCAAGGATTTGCATTACTTTACATTAACCACCCAAGGCTGGTCTTGATGAATGGAACTCACATTGTGGATGTGAGGCCAAACACCAGCACAACAAGGATAAGACAAGCACCATATTAGAATCAACTTTAAAAGTTTTCACATTAATTTGTTTATAATTCTTATAGTGACACTAAACATCCATTGTATTTGCATTTGTTCAATGTCATTTCTCCTGATTTAACACAAGAAAAGACATGCAAATTGTATATTATACTGGCAGTGGTGCAAAGTGCATATTATACTGGCTGTGGTGCAAAGTCTATATTATACTGGTAGTGTTGCAAAGTCTATATTATACTGGTAGTGTTGCAAAGTCTATATTATACTGGTAGTGTTGCAAAGTCTGTATTATACTTGTAGTGGTGCTAAGTCCATATTATACTGGTAGTGGTGCAAAGTCTATATTATACTTGTAGTGGTGCAAAGTCCATATTATACTTGTAGTGGTGCAAAGTCTATATTATACTTGTAGTGGTGCAAAGTCTATTATAAAGGTAGTGTTGCAAAGTCTATATTATACTGGTAGTGGTGCAAAGTGTATATTATACTGGTAGTGTCGCAAAGTCTATATTACACTGGTAGTGTTGCAAAGTCTATATTATACTGGTAGTGGTGCAAAGTCTTTTATAAAGGTAGTGTTGCAAAGTCTATATTATACTGGTAGTGTTGCAAAGTCTATATTACACTGGTAGTGTTGCAAAGTCTATATTATACTTGTAGTGGTGCAAAGTCTATATTATACTTGTAGTGGTGCTAAGTCCATATTATACTTGTAGTGGTGCAAAGTCTATATTATGCTTGTAGTGGTGCAAAGTCTATTATAAAGGTAGTGTTGCAAAGTCTATATTATACTGGTAGTGTTACAAAGTCTATATTATACTTGTAGTGGTGCAAAGTCTATATTATACTTGTAGTGGTGCAAAGTGTATATTTTACTAGTAGTGGTATTATCATGATATAGATTTTTGTTCATATTTCAATTCATTATTCAGCTGTAATTCAGAATCACAGAATTCACACATCAATCAATCTTTAGAGAAAAAATACAAGCATTATTTTATTACCACCATCTGGTTGAGTTTCTGATATCTTACACTGTTACTGCAACTTAACGATCCAAGCTACAAGAAGCCTTTTTGTTGATATTGATGACTCGTCTAATTTTAGCCCAACATTTTACAAAACACACCTGTGACATTTTGATATGAAAGGCAGATATTGCCATTTTGGCAATGTCAAAGCTCTTCTTTGTACACATGAACTGGAAACCTTTAATCACTTTTCTGCAAGCCAAGCATAACCTTGAGACCACTGTTGAGACCAGTGTAAACACAAAGTCAGTTTTGTACATAGTACTCAAAAGCTTAACATTCATTCTTCAGTTGTAATGGTGCTTTTGTTCATCTTTGAGAGAGATGCATTCACATCCAGGGTCAAATACAAGGTCACCTTTTATTTTACACACACATAGTTGATGCCAGGAAACAGTTCATATGTAAACATCATGCAGGCCCAGAGACGCAGAGGCCAAGCTTTATTTTCCAGGAGGTACATCAGGCAAACACTTCTCCAAACTTTACTCCTTGACAAGGGGCAAGCTTTGCAAAAAGGCAGCTTTCCACAGAAAATAACACAATGTCTGTGCTGCATGTTTAAAATGTTCCAACAGGGGCTAGACCTGGCTCCTTTACCATATTGAAGAAGTTTTGCTGCAATGATCCATTTATTTTTGTGTCTTTCATATCATTTGGGAGGGCCTTCAGATTATATTTTCGGACCATGGGGTATTAGGTGTCCAAATGATATAAAACTCTCACCTTTTTAGCTCATTGACATCATTTGAGTGTGTTTGGCCAATGTGGGCATGTCAGTAAGCGTAAGCTTGCTTCTCATTCATTCTGTTTTTTCTGTCGTTTTCATTAGATCTTCCTACACTAAATATACTGGCTGCCATATATAGCCTGTAATGTGCTGAAAAATGCCATTAAACCTGCAAAAGAACAACATCCCAACTGAACTGTGAAGTTTCTGTTTCATTCGATACCAGCTGAGATCAATATCACATGGAAACCTTCTAGCAACAAAACCATGAACAGAGCATTTTAAAAAGAGCTTCCAATACTCTGGTACAATTCTGTGGAACAAAAGCTTCCACTACATGTAAAAACTGCTGAAAATATTAGAGTACTTAAGAAGAGATATCATGAGCATATATGTTGATAATTTAATTTAGTATTTTAATACTAAACAGTAATTATTGCTATCTTCATAAAATGTGCATTGTTACACTCTCCTTAAGAGGGCTTCAAGGGAGAATAGTCCTTGACTAATATGCCACCCTCTATAAGTAAAGCAATATTATTATTATTATTATTATTATTATTATTATTATTATTATTATTATTTTAGAGACCCATAAATGGCAGGCATTCTGCAGCATCAAATATAGACTTTTATATTAAAAAGGGTAATAGAGCTCATTCACAACAGCAATTTCCTTCAACCTTTTTCTAGCTCATAAGTCTATCAGGTCATAGATCTATCTCACCCAAGTTTAGAATGAAGACACCAAGATAAATTCTCAATCCATCAGGTCATAGATCTATCTCACCCAAGTTTAGAATGAAGACACCAAGATAAATTCTCAATCCATCAGGTCATAGATCTATCTCACCAAAGTTTAGAATGAAGACACCAAGATAAATTCTCAATCCATCAGGTCATAGATCTATCTCACCCAAGTTTAGAATGAAGACACCAAGATAAATTCTCAGTCTGTCAGGTCGAAGATCTAAGTATCTCACCCAAGTTTAGAATGAAGACACCATGATAAATTCTCAATCCATCAGGTCATAGATCTATCTCACCCAAGTTTAGAATGAAGACACCAAGATAAATTCTCAATCCATCAGGTCATAGATCTATCTCATCCAAATTTAGAATGAAGACACCAAGATAAATTCTCAGTCTGTCAGGTCGAAGATCTAAGTATCTCACCCAAGTTCAGAATGAAGACACCATGATAAATTCTCACTCCGTCTGGTTGAAGATCTAAGTTATCTCACCCATGTTCAGAATGAAGACACCAAGATAAAAAGATAAATTCTCAATCCATCAGGTTGTAGATCTATCTCACCCAAGTTCAGAATGAAGACACCAGCATAAATTTTCATCACTATAAGTTAATGACTTTGTTAGTACTTTGACGGGTAAAACAAACCAAAGGCAGTGGTAAACATCTTTTTAAGCTTGGGAGGACTGGATTTGTTTTAATAAAACACATTGATGAAAGGGTATGCAATATTGATGAAACACCTCAAAAAGTACTATCTCCAGCAGAGTAGATAATATTGGGTATATAATCAAATTTGGAATGAAATGTGAAAGTAAATATTAATTTAATTTTGCTTTTAATAGAAAATAATTTGTCAAAATAAAACTAATAATTTATCCAAGCTTTTGTTACCCCAGATTTAATTTTAATGATTAGTTGTCATACTACCATTGATATTTTTCAAAAAAACATGAAATGATACAATGTATTAAAATATTGCTTGACTTACAAAGGAATGTGTTCTTGCTAGATATTTTTGTTTCTTCTCCCAGTTTCTAATGTCTATTTACTGTGTCAAGCCAATTATATCGTAGGGAAACTAAATTATATAAACTTGAGCAAAGTTAAGGCTGAACCCACAGAAGCAATGTAGTTTTATCTAACACTATCCTATCCTTATGAACTTGTTTTTTACTTCATAGACAACAAAGAACTATCATTCTTCAAAATATATACATTACGCTTTCTGTGTTCATTATTTACCCCAAATGGTCATAAAGGACAATGAAAAATTCCTGGATTAAACCCAGGCAAGCTCACAGATGTGTGTAGAATCACAACGGAAGCCCAACAATTAGGCAGTCATTTGCCACGCTGTTATGACCAGTATCCTGATTGTTTTCATACAGCTTCAGCTCTGGGCTCTAATATGTTGGTCTAAATCTTTTTGTATGATTTCCCAACTCAGAATTTCAGTGTATGAGTGATGCAGTTGAAGCGCAAATCATTTCTATATAATAGCATTCTTTCTCATACATATGTTTTGATAACTTGGGTATTTTATAACAATGAGACACTCAGCCTTACCCAGATCATTAGTAGCCAACATGAATTTACCGGTACACTTTCTTTGGGTGGTACAATATTAACAAGCTGCTTAATACTTTGCTGAAGCAACACTACTATATTATTAAAAAATCTTTACTTATCATGTAAAACACACAGGTGAAAGTAAGTTTTCAAGACAAGATTGTACATGTATCAAATAGGTTACGAAAGAGTAGTTTATAACAAAATGTCTCTGCTTTAGTTTGGAGCAAGAGCAGCTTTGAATCATTGATTAGCTCTAGCGCATCTTTCAGCAGAACAACCCAAGAAAAGCAATTTTATATGGTGATGTATATCCAATGTATTTCTTTCTGCTTTTAGGGTTTCTCAGTGGATGGAGAGGAAAATATACAAGAAATTTTGTCAAAACAGCTCTACCTGTGTCAATGTCTCGTAGCCATATCTATATTACGGCCAGGTAGGTTCCTTATCATTAGTTGTAATAATCTACATGTGCACACATTTTTATTGTTTCATATCAGTTTTACAAGAAATATAATTATACGTTAATATAATTTGAAAATAATTAAGAAGACTGGTTATTTTGCATAATACTTTTTTGTGAGGGTATGTTGGATTGTAAATCAGTTAAATTTCATGTAACAAATGATGATCAATGCTCTTTCTAGAATCACAGAATATTGTTCCATAATAAGATTGGAATGAAATTATACAGATTTTGAAATGTAGTACATCACATATGTGTAATACAGATGAACTAAGTTTTTCACCGAACTTATGTTGAAATTTATGTTTGCATTATATACGTCGAAATAGGGTCGACTTTTGTTTAGGAACACAATAACTCAAACCATTGCCAATAGGATTAGCCATGTGTGTTTAACTATAACTATTGCTGTAAGGATTGCTGCCAACCCTAACGATTTTGGCGTGAACATCACGACCTTTTCAGCGATTCATGGATTCACGCCACATGCAAAGACGTCATGAATTCCCCAATTCTCAGTTATTATAAATCTTTAATAAAATAACCAATTTCTCGTTAAGCGTTAGTCGTGATTTCAGCAGTTGCCGAAACAGTTCAGTACTGCTGGTCACGATATTAGCAGAACTATAGATGATCGGTACAGTTGGCCCGGTAGCAGGCATTTTAGCGTATTTTAATCTACATGATGTTTAAAAGTTTATTTACAAATGCTTTTGAGAGAAACTGAGAATTAACCATAATTTTTCTTTATGCACATGCACTTCCAACACTGATTTAAATTATCATTTGGGCACTTTCATCACCAAGAAAAAAGAAATGTATAGCACAAAAAGTTAAGTTTAGATTGGAATATACCAAAAATTGGCCATGCATTCAGCCATCAAACACTGATATACATGCAGTGTGCCAAAAATTTTAACATTTGATAGGTGGCAAAGATGATCTGAAGAAGCACATTGGTAGCAAAAATCATGTAGAAGATATGATAATTAAGAACTTGTAGCAGATTTCAGCTCTGAAATATTTTGGGCCATCAAGAGAAGACCTGCAAGCTACCAAAGCTGAAGCATTGTTTGCGAGTTTTCTTCTTAAACACAATCTACCTTTATCAGCTGGAGACCATTCTAAACAGTTATTTCAACAAATATTCCCAGACTCAAAGATCACTTCACGAATTCTTTTCAAAATTTATTAATTTATATCCCGATTTACACTAATTACAAGCCTGGAGGGTTGGCAGCTATGTGTTAGGATTAGTCTTGTGTGTTTGACTATAACCATTGCCAGTAGGATTATTAATGTGTATTGAACTATAAGCATTGCCAATAGGATTATTAATGCGTATTGAACTATAAGCATTGCCAATAGGATTATTAATGTGTATTGAACTATAAGCATTGCCAGTAGGATTATTAATGTGTATTGAACCATAAGCATTGCCAGTGGGATTATTAATGCGCATTGAACCATAAGCATTGCCAATAGGATTATTAATGCGTATTGAACTATAAGCATTGCCAGTAGAATTATTAATGCTTATTGAACCATAAGCATTGCCAATGGGATTATTAATGCGTATTGAACTATAAGCATTGCCAGTGGGATTATTAATGCTTATTTAACTATCAGCATTGCCAGTGGGATTATTAATGCGTATTGAACCATAAGCATTGCCAGTGGGATTATTAATGCGTATTAAACCATAAGCATTGCCAGTGGGATTATTAATGCGTATTTAACGATAAGCATTGCCAATGGGATTATTAATGCGTATTGAACTATAAGCATTGCCAATAGGATTAGTTGTGTGCATAGCAAATTTTTATATACCTGCAACCATATTATTGTTAGAAGCAATGCAATTAACCATTTACAGTTAGCCAGAAGTTTATAGATTAAAAAGAAATATTAGAGATTAAACTTTGTGGTTTTGTTGCAGCTTTAGATAACAACTTGTTACTATATTTCATCAATTAAAGCATTTTAAGGCATTGAATCAGCAATAATTTTCATTGTAGGTGGCCATTTTATGTGCAAGCTGTTTGATCTGTTTACATCTTTTAGTGTCGGACTGGTATACTTGATGTATAGAATATTTGACAGAGTCAGTTTATTTAAACCTGTGACCAGTCGTCCTGCCAATTCAGAGAGGTATATGCTCTTGGTTTTTCTAGTACAGAGTTTGTTAGTTCCGTTTCATGTTTATGTTCTTCCTTGGATTCTGCAGATTCAGTTAATCAGCTTTTAATTAATTTTGCTTTTAATGAAGTATTGTGAGTCTTCGACTATACATTAACTCCTCTGGAGTCCATAGTTTGCATTCATTATCTTAAGAGATTTTGGGTCAATTATCTACAGTACCTTCTCGTAAAGGTATTTTATTTGTATTGAAAGTCTTTATTCTGACTTAATTTTTAAAATCGAAATTCATGTTTAGTAGGAATCCATATTTTGATAAATATTATTTTTAACTGGGATTAAACTTAATCTTACACCAGATTGTCAGAATATTAACAGGGCTCAGGAAAAGCACTCATCCTGACAAGGTGAAAATTGTGGTTGTTGTTGCTGTAGGGTTTTAACGCCATTTTTCAGCACAAGATAGGCTATACATGGCGGCCAGTATTAATGGTGGAGCAAGAACCCAAGAAAAAACCAGAAAGAACCAGTGACCCACAAGAAGCTACTGGCAAGCTTTCTCACATACCCATATTGGCCGAATCTTGAACCCATACAGACAGAGATGAGATGGCAGTGATCTGTAACAGAGAGCACTTTAGACCACTCAGCCACTTGGGACCCCCTGGTCAAAATTGGCTGTGTTCAGTAAAATATCCATACATATTTGTCCTTTGGCTTTGTAAATTCAGATTCTTACCTTCAGAATATATCTGAGTGCATTTTCTACCCTTACCAAGGGTCAAAGTTCAACATTGCCTAACATTTGGACTACTTGTTGTCAGTCTAGAACATGTCACACAAAAAATTACTTCACTTTTCTCCTTCAAATATGTTACTCAATCACATTAACATTTGTGAAATACCCCTTGCAAATCGAACCCATCTAAAAGATAAAAATGGTCTTTTCCTATCTCTAAGTAGACAAAGGGCAACAACTCCTACTATTACCTCTCCTTGCCATTGCCATCATTCACTAGTTTTAAGCTTTGCGGCTGTTCTGATAGACAGTGCATTATACCTCAAACAATCCAAGCCATCAAAATGTTAAAACTGGATCATCCAACTTTAAATTTAGATATATTTTTTTTATGGATAATCATTCTTCTACAGGTTTTATACATTATTTTTATAAATTTTTCCCAGTTTGAGTGACTTTGTCACCTTTATGGTTTCAGAGCAAAGGAAGACAACTATGACTGTGCTAAGTGTACTTGATCTGTGCCATGCATCGTTTGTAATATGTGGACAGAGAAAGTCTTGGCTACAGAAGTCCAGAAGACAGCAAATGAGAAGGAAAGACAGAATAATTAATGCGAGATAACATTGACAACCTCATTATACATCCAAAGACAACCTCGATTGTGAGTCTTGTGGGGGATGCTGGGTTTCTACCCCCAATTGCCCAACTTAAAGTTTGTTGCTTGTATTCATCAGCCACATTAACGTCAGCAGCATAGGAGGAAAATAATGTTGAGATGGTACAACTGTCTGCCTTCAAATAGATGCATCACATGGTTTTAGAAATTTGCATGCATTTATTGACATTAGGCCAGATATTACCTTCCACACCTTTTTCCAACTCATTCGGGGAGACTCACCTCAATTTTAGACAGCCCAGTAGTGGGTGTATGTCCAAGCATGGAATTTGGACCTGTAAGTCCAGATCCATGAAGTTTATACCATAAACATTGGATCCAATTCATAATACACCTTGTCCATCATCAGCCATCCAGCTTGGGGACTTTTTTGATAAACATCCAGCTACTTTATGGATTTTCTGTTTTCAGCCATAAAGCTTGTGGACTTTTTTGATGAACCAATCCAGCTACTTTGTTATAGCGGGGTCCCACTGTACTTTATGGATTCTTAGTGACAGATCTGTCATTTTAGTGACATATCCTGAGTATGATGGAGATTTCATTGAGAACTCTGTCCATCCAGCCAGGCTCTTGGAGTGGTAGATATCTGTTAAAGCTTCACCATCTTTGATACCACCAACATCCATTCCCACCACATGCCAAGCAAACCAGCTGGTCATTTTGGCAGTGCTGGACTTCCATAATTTCACTACTTATCCATATAGGAAAGTTAGTGACATTTTCAAAGAGGACAGAACAAAACCAGATCAGGTCTCAACACACAGTGAGTTTGACTAAGCTATTACAAATCAGCTGTGCTCAGATGTGACCATGGAATGGACTGAATTTAGCTTCAAGGTCACAGTCAAAGACATTTTTGGGTGTCAGTAATTTCAGAATGCCACCTAGTACTACTCAAGAATGTAAGGTTAAAGCATCAATAGATTTTAATGAGGAGAAATGCCATCCTTGCATCTCATTTCCCATTCTACTAAAATTAAGGAGATCAGTGACTGGCTGTTGCATATAAATGATGAGCCCGGAATTATAAGGCTTTCTTTTCAAAAAGCCCAATACAATCAACATTTTCATCTTGTTGCTACAAAACAGCCAGGATTGCATGAGTTATTAACTGGGAGCTCACAATTTCATGGTAAATGAATTGTTTCTGTTTCAATCAACTTAGACCTGAAACGACTTGACACATCTTTGCTGTCCATTTTGTTCAAGCCTCATTATACCCTGGCTTTACAGATGCCCCTGGCTTTTGGTCACCATTACTCTTTGGATGAAAAATTGAAGACATTCAGAGGCAAGCACCTCCAACTTGCCACTACACCCACACAGGTTTTTGAAACAATCAGCACCCAACACTGCACATGAGACCACTCAGTGGCCTAGTGGTTAAGGCATCTGTCTTAGATTTGGGATGTCATAGGTACGATCCCCAGTTGAGTCATACCAAAAACTTATAAAACTGGTACTAATAGCTGCCTTGCTTGGCGCTCAGCATTAAGAGGTTGGTATTAGGACTGGTTAGCTCATGTCATGATAATGTGACTGGGTAGGACATCATGCTATATGTCTGTGACATGATGCCCCAGTGCTAGACATCACTATAAACTGTCACATTGCAGACATCGTAACAATATGACTGAAACATTGTTAAAGCTATGTCTAAAATCCAAACCACTTCACAGGAACGATAAGCAGACATTGGACAAAAGAGTTTTTAGTCAGATGTGCAATACAGATTCCAGCCCAATGCCAGGAGACAACAGTCTGACCAAACTAGAAGGCAGCCATGTAGAGGTGGTATGAAACTAAATTTCTCGACCTTAAAGCCTCTTAACTGTAAATATTGACCTACCCTCTTACTACCTGTGAGCAGCTGACTTAGGCAATTTCAGAATTGCTGGATCAACCTGTTGCCACACAGCAATTGGGTGATCCTGGCATTTTTGGAGGGGCTTTGAACTTCGTTGATCCAGCCACTTTACCTTTCTTCCTCTCCCCTCTTAACAGTTGTACCATCAGATCAGGAGAAGGATGCTTGCATGCAACAGAAGATATGATAAGTCATCAAAAAAGGAGATTGTACAAAACCCACAGTTGCTGGGGTTTCAGGCTTATTCTTATTTTGAAGATGAATGTCAAATGGAGGCCAATCATCATCCAGAGTTCCCTCAACCAATATATTTCATCCCCAAAAATCAAGATGGAGTTGGCATGGTCAATCTGTCTCTCCATCGAACAGGACAAATATGCCATCAGTTTTGACATATTTTCACGTCCCTATCCACCCCACATCACGGAAATATCTCCGTTTTGCTTACCAAAAAATGGTTTATTTTTTTCAAAGTCCTACCCTTTAGTCTCAATGTCAGCGCTTGAAATTTCAACAAGATTATGGATCGCATCATCAGCTTGTTCCAGTTGACTTAATCCACGATGATGGTTGCATACCTCTATGACATCATCCAGAAACATGTGGTAAATTCTATTCTACTCCAAGGCAGAAATGATCTCTCACTTTTAGATCATATAGGCGGAATCAACCAAGTCACCCAGCCTGTGTTCTGATATGGCAGTTTCTATGTTGGCATGACACACTCCTCATCAATCTACAAATAAGACACATACTGTTGAATGCTTGATACCAACAGTGGGTAAATATTATCAACATGTTATGTTGAAATTTTACACTTAGATGTCGATTTCTTAATGATGTTTGCATTTACACTGACACTTCAGTAATTTAGGTGTCATTTTAATGTGGAGAAATTTCCCTTTCTATAAAGCTATGAGTCAGACCTCCAAGAAGTTAAGAGACAAAGAACATTTTCATCTGGTCAGGCAATGTTACATTTGCTGCAGGTCACTGCATTGTCAAGACTGAAGCTTTAATGATACATTGTCAGGCCAAAGGGAAGATGCCTGCTAATATTTATATAGCCATGTTGCCAACATACATACAAACTCGGTCTCAGTCGATTCCACCAACTTTCACACAATGCATAATGTTGTAATCTGTTAAAATGAAGCAAGTAGTGCTGAAATGTTCCGGTTCATTTGACCATCCAGCAATCTTACTTTTTATGGTTCCTGTGAGTAGGGATAAGGGAAGTTTGATCAAAATGGATCATTGAGCACAAAAGTTGGTGGAAATTGAGATAGTTGGTATTCTTCTTTAAAATGCCCATTTCTCTTGGGAAAAGTAAATGTATATTAGTGTAAATACATGTAACTTGTCTTTACTTTGGTGTGACATGTAATAACAAAGCCACACAGGCTTGAAAATTCTTGTGCTCTGGGACATTCATTTTTTGCATTCTCTATCTCTTAACTGCTCTTTTATCATACACTGATAAAAATGCATAATAAATAAAAATATAATGCCTAGAATACTGAAATATCTCATCGTAAACCACTAAGAAATTAAAGGTTATAAGAGAAACTGCCATTTCCCAAGTTCAGAACCTTGTCTTTTGATATGCTTATCTAAGGAGCCATGATTTAGAACAATGTTTTCATGACTTATACCCTTTTCATTATGTTACGTGCTTAGGCTCGAATAAGCAGCAACACAGAAAGAGTGAAAACTAACAAGCTTGTATAACTTGAACAATGAATTTATTAAGTACAATTATTTTCATAAAATAAATAAACTTACGGTTTTAGAGAATCAAATCCAATATAGAATTCACAAAAATAATCCACTAATGGAATTGCAAGAGTCCTGATAAATAAATGTTCTAATAGTTCCAGGTTCGAATCTTGACGATGTAATCCAAAATGGCTGACGATGTCAAGTGATGCAGTTCTTGTTTTTAAAATAATCCAAATGAAAATCATGAACACATGTCCTTTTCCAGATAAATGGAATAATTCCTTTTACTACAACGAAATGACACAATTTCCAGTACAAGGTAATTAAAATTATAACTCAAAGAGAAAACACAACTTAATAATATAAAAGCCCAACATCTACTGAATTATTCTATCCCAAACAGTAATTTAAATACCTGTTTTTTTTACGTAAACAAGTGATCACATGATTTTATGGAAGTTCATAGAAGGTCATAGAACAAACGTATGATCATTTAAACACGTATGCAAGGAAAGATCTAGATAAGAAAATAAGTCACTTCTTACTCCCAAGAACTAAAAATAAAAAGATGTCCCTAATCTTAGCCAATCGTTTTAGAAGCTTGTTGACACTGTCTGAAGCAGGGTCAGAAATTAGGTCAACAAGCCAAGGTCAAAAACATGTTTACAGATAAAGTATGGTCATAGAGATTTTTCTGGAATAATCTCCCAATTAATGAATTTTAAAACCCAAAATGACAAATTTGGATCTGACAATTAAAAATAAATAATTTAAATCAAATATACGTAACAATTATCATGTGCAAATCAGATACCTGTGGCTCTTTTCTGAAAGTTATTTAGTGGATATGTGTTCTGTGTTGTGTACAGTGAGGACAGGGACTAACTTTTGCATCTCATTTGTCCTGGAGATGAGTGCTTGTGAATGTTTTCTAGGATTCTGATTAAGCATTAATTAAAAATTATCAGAAAAACATAAATCTTTACATATATATGTTTTTTTTTAATAAGTATCATATTATTATAACATTACAGTTTCATATATGTTGCAGATATATTATTTGTCGGAGTCTGAGACAGGACATGGAGCCAGTGAGACAGTACATGCATGAGGTTAACCTGAATCTCAATAAACTCCTAGTTCCAACATCAACTTCAGATATCAGTCTTATTGTTCCCAATAAAATCTTGACTGAGGATGACCAATTTTTTGCTTACATTTGTGAGTCCAATGACAGGTAATTGGTGACTTCTCCCATTTCCATGTTGAATACATTGACTGATCACATTAGCCCTTAAAATAAATTCTGCTACCTCTTGAATCCAGGAATCCAAAATGATTCATCTTTTCATGTCTCTATGGCAGCCAATCAACTAAATAATAACCATACAGCAGTAAAAAGGTCATATATCCCCCCCAGGTCATGCTGTTTATGTTTTAAAACCTACCATCAACAAAAGGTCATATTTGACACAAAATGTCAAAGTCTTTGTGTTTTTAAACCATCTCTCAAGAAATGGTCATATTTCACCATGGTCACGTTCTTTGTGTTTTCAAACCATCCATCAACAGAAAGATCATATATCCCTGCAAGGTCAAGCTCTTTGTGTTTTCAAACCAGCCATCAAGAGAAAGTTATATTCCCCCACCCACCCACATGTCAAGCTCTTTGTGTTTTCAAATCATCCATCAAGAAAAAAGTCTATATATTCCTCGGATGTCAAGCTCTTTGTGTTTTCAAATCATAGAACAAGAAAAATTTCATATATCTCCAACTCCCCCAAGGTCAAGCTGTTTTTGTTTTCAAATCTGCCATCAACAAAAAGACCATATATTCCAGCAAAGGTCAAGGTCTTTGTTTTCAAATCATTCAAAAAAAAGGTCATATGTCAAGTTCTTTGTGTTTTCAAAACATCCATCAACAAAAGATCATATATAATGTTATGAAAAAATGGATTTATTGCACTTCATAATAATTTTTTTAATTTATAATTTTGTGAATTGTTTTCCAGTTGTGGACTTAAGAGTTCTGACCTTGTTACCTTCCAATATGGCATGATTCACGCTAATAGGTTGATTATTATTTGCACAGTGTCAATGTTTTTCACTTGACTGTGTAGATATCATTATCTTTGCACTTGCATATTGTTAAGTTCCCGATTTCAGCTTTACTCGTCAAAGATCAAGAGAGTTTATCACATGGCCTGTTTGCCATCTATCATCAATCTTTCAGTTACCATCAATTAAAACCTAAACTACATTAAGGATTTTTTTAAAACTTAAAACACAAATTCATTCCTTTGTCTAGTCAGATCTAAATGAAAATGGTGCCACATGGACAGTGACTATGGTCACCAAAGTGGCC
The DNA here is from genome assembly GCA_030141615.1 of Unio pictorum. Lineage (NCBI taxonomy): Eukaryota > Metazoa > Mollusca > Bivalvia > Unionida > Unionidae > Unio > Unio pictorum. Next base: position 14,819,893 of record JARLTB010000022.1, read on the forward strand.
ATCTTGAAATGATATGCATTTTTTAAGGAAAATGTAGTCTAGCAAGTTTTGTTTTTAAATTACAGTTCTATTTTAGACAAGATAGTTACTGTGAATTAAGACATTTTTTGCATGGATTGCTATGTTAGAAGATGGGATTAACAGAAAAGAATAGCAACCATGTAAGTTTGTATATTCAATAAGTAATCATATATTCAGTCAGTAGGGCTGGTGTTAGGGACTTTTAGAATGGAAAACAGTTTGGTATTACTGAAAGACCAATTCTGTTGTGGCAAAGGGAATGATCTGTCCTCTTATGGAACTTTTAATGATCTATTCTCTTGTGGAAATTTGAATGATCTGTCCACTTGTGAAAATTTGAATGATCTGTTCGCTTGTGGAAATTTCAAAGAGCTGTTTGCTTGTGGAAATTTGAATGTTCTGTCCTCTTTTGGAAATCTGAATAAACTATCCTCATGTGGAAATTTTCACCAGCTTGAAATCAGCATCAGATTTAATCTGGGCATGTCAAAGTTTTATAAATTGACATTGCTGGCCTTAATATAATTTTTTCTTAATAAATATCATGAAGAAAAGTAAGTCTGCATCAGGAAATTGACCATATATCTTGGTTCTAGTTACTTGTATTTGTTGGCAAACTCTTCAGCAAGGAAAGAACATATCCATGCTGTTACTAGTCTATGCTCTTAAAATAAGAACAGAAAAGAATGTAGACAACAAGCTTTGTAAAATTTAACAATTTATTTCCGTAGAAGACAAAGTGAATAATGAGAAAATAGAACTTATTTGTGTATTGAATTAAAAAAAAATGATCAGAGAATGAAAACCACAAGTCCTAGTAATAAGAAGTCCTGAATGAAACTCGGCTCAGTTCCCAATGAGTTCAAAACTTGAAGCCGATGACATGTCTATTATAATCTACAAAGTACTGATGTGTCAGCAGTCTCTTGTTGAATCACAGAAATATTATTCCAGGTTTGAATTCAGTCTAAATTCCAATAAATATGTTTATTCAAGAATTGTGTCAGAGCACTTTTGTATTTCAAGGGGAAATAATCATTTTAATTCAACAATTTGAAGAAAATAAAATTCAGAACTGGTCACAACATAATGCAACTTAAAGTGCTAGATGTTTACGGTACAACTGGTAAAATCCTCAATCACAAGATAATGTAGTTCTCTGCTTGACCTTAGGTCACATTAGTAGTTTCTAAAACCAACCATTACCTAGTGGAAAATAACCTTACAGAATGGTCTTAATGAGTTTTGTCTACTTACAACACAATAACCTATAAAACATTCACATTTGAATTTCCAATACCATGATCCTGATCAACATATTTACCATTTCTTGTTTATCTGAATAATAATTGGTTAATAAGCTCCTAATAAGGCTATTTTTCGTTGTTTACATAAATGAAATTAAAAAGTCAATCAGGTCAAGCAGAAATGAACTCATTGCTGGACAAAGTCAAGTCCAACACACAATGTTACATTGCAATAACATGTAATGAAATTTAAAAAATTTAAAGCCTAACAGACAAACAGTTAAATGAAATAAATATAGCAATGCATTACTTGCAATAAAACTATTGCGCTCAACATTTACTGCCAACCCTATAAAGTAGGATTGTTAGCCTATTATATAGCAAAGAAAAAGGTAAATAATCCAAGCATAAATTAAAATGAAAGTTGTTAAGTTGGACTTGGTACAAATACTTAGCAAGTTTTATTGTTTCAGCAAACTCCTCAGTCACTTCATTGTCTGTCTTTTTCTAAATTTTATAACTGTCTGAAATGTACACATTCCATTCCATTTGACTTGTATGAATTAGTCATTTTCAAACATTTCCAAGAACATTAATTAACAAGCAAATGAGTTTCCAACCAATTTATTTTTATGAAGTTTTCTCAATTAGTTTGGTTGATTATATCATTAATTTCTGAATATGCACAGTGGTCAAACAGTACAATGGAAAACAGTACAGTACAATGGAAAACAGTAGTGGAAAATAGTACAGTGGAAAATAGAATTTGATTCAATTGACAGTAAGAAACATGACATAAAGACCTTTTAAGTTTGTACATGTAATGCCAATCCACCATCAAATTTGGCTGCCATTAGTAAACATAAAAATATTTTTTAAATGAGTTTTGCTCAGGAATTAATCTGCAGAAACTTACAAATTTTCCAGGGCTTTTATATCTATTCTGTCATCAGGTATGGCTGTTGCAAGCAAAATAGCATTTACACAATTTTATATAAAATAGCTGCTGAATGGAGTTCGATGAACTTATAGACCATGTGATCTGGCATAAGAGCAGTTCACTATTGGGCAAATTATGCTCATTTCATGTCAAATGTAGACAAGACAAAAAGAAGCTATGGAAACTCAAAAAGTTGCTTTCAGGACATATGCAATCAACAAAACAGGAAATAATTTCAGCAAAAAGCATCATACTGACCCATTTTTCAAGGCCATCTACACTTGCATTTGGCTATTAGGCAGATTCCAACCAGGTGAGCAATATCAGCCTTACTTGAGCCTCTTGTATTGACTTGTCTCCAAATTTGAGTAGAAATGTATTAAATTGAAAGATGTATGATATTAACTAGCAGATGTCAGTTCCCATATCAGTCTCAGGTTGAGTTCCAGTTTGATATGTAATTACTAGGACACTCAATTAGTAATATATAATTATTTGCTTTATTGCAGTCTAGGTCAGAAACAAGTGGTTGGTCTGAGAAAAATACAAGCCTTTGCACAGAATGCGTAAGTTTTACTTGTATTGTTAATCACAATATTTAGCATCATTAAATTTTAGTGAATTACCTATGTACAGAATAAATGGTGGAGTTATTAATCCACCTCATGAGAAACAATATATGTTTGTTTGCTACACTTTCTCAACTCGTATAAATTGACATGTTGTCATTTCATTCCAGTATGAATTCTCATCAAATTGCACATGAATTACCACTTGCACATATGGATAATTAAATTGAATAATATATAGGTTCTCATAGTGTTTCTGGAATTTGTCTTTAATGTGTGCAGTCAGTTGTGAACTAATGACATTATTGTATTAGACACCTACCACTGGATTACTATTAAATATACAGATGACAAACTTTCTTAGAACAAACGATTACATTGTGATATGTACAGAATTTGTGGTGCACTCTATAGTGTCATATGTACAGAATTTGTGGTGCACTCTACACTGTCATATGTACAGAATTTGTGGTGCACTCTGCAGTGCCATATGTACAGAATTTGTAGTGCACTCTACATTGTCATGTACAGAATTTGTGGTGCACTCTACAGTGTCATATGTACAGAATTTGTGGTGCACTCTACACTGTCATATGTACAGAATTTGTGGTGCACTCTGCAGTGCCATATGTACAGAATTTGTGGTGCACTCTACAGTGACATGTTCAGAATTTGTGGTGCACTCTACAGTGTCATATGTACATAATTTGTGGTGCACTCTACAGTGTCATATGTACAGAATTTGTGGTGCACTCTACAGTGACATGTTCAGAATTTGTGGTGCACTCTACAGTGTCATATGTACAGAATTTGTGGTGCACTCTACAGTGTCATATGTACAGAGACATTAGTCAACTCAGCAATGCTGTGTGTTGTGTCCACCACAAAACACTGCACTCCACAGTGTCATATGTACTGAACTAGTGGGCACTCCAAATCCTATCTACAGATTGAAAACAATACTATGTACAACAAAAATAAATTAGATATTATTGCAAAAACCATTTGACAAAACAGGAATATATTTGTAAGCGTAAAATTTAGCAAGCATGACCTTTCTTGGTAAATTTGCTGTTGTTTTTTTTTTACCAATCTTTATTTGCACATATTTTAAACATCACATTCTTTATGGTTCAGGGTGAAAGAAAAATCAATGTATTTTTAAATAGCTTGAGTACACTACAAAACATGATACTGACATGAATTGATAAGTGCACCACAAAACATATTTACATGGATTTTTTATTTTGTATGTAACTGAATTTTGTTTTAAAACACACCAAATTATGTACACTGAGACAAAGAATATTTTCTCAAGGATGTATTTATATATCATCTTTATTTTGCTTTCAGGCATATACTAATTGCAAGGTCATCGGGGAGACTCCCCGATTCAGACTGAGAAATAAGAAATCCAGGAAATCCCAATAAACTAATTAGGAATTTTCATTTTGTATAACATTTTGGAAATTTCACAGAAATAGTGAAGTATTATATGCAAAGTCTTTTCTACAAGTATCACATTAAGTTATTTTGTTTAATTTTTTAACTGGAATTTTCAAATCAAACCAGTATTCCTGTTATCCATTTACTTTGTTTACCTCATTTCTGTTGCCTGTGAATTATTATAGGTTGCATCTTCCTATCCTTTATTCTTTTGACCAGAAATTTACACGAGACCAGACAAGCAGAGATTAGGATAGAGCTCTTACATAGATGGAAGGTAAGATTCATCCACATACACTTCTTTTTTTATACAGTATAGTTTTTATACAGGTTGAAGGTAAGATTCATCCACATACACTTCTTTTGTTATACAATATAGTTTTTATACAAGTTGAAGGTAAGATTCATCCACATACACTTCTTTTTGTTATACAGTATAGTGTTTATATAGGTTGAAGGTAAGATTCAGACACATACACTTCTTTTTATTATACAGTATAGTTTTTATACAGGTTGAAGGTAAGATTCAGACACATACACTTCTTTTGTTATACAGTATAGAGTGTTTATATAGGTAGAAGGTAAGAGTCATCCACATACACTTCTTTTGTTATACAGTATAGAGTGTTTATATAGGTGGAAGGTAAGATTTATCCACATAATAATAATAATAATAATAATAATAATAATAATAATAAGGACTTTGTATAGTGCCTAATCTTACAAAGCTCTAAGCGCTTTACACCATCAATAATAATATGACCACACTACAGAACAACAAATGACAAAAACAATGAAATTGGAAAACATAAAAACATGCTGAAAACATAAGATACAAAACATGATTAGGTCGCTAACTTTGTCCCTGCAGTCGAAACAGGTGAGTCTTAAGAGCACTCTTAAAAGGGACAACTGTGTCTTTGAGTCTAATTTCAATCGGCAATTTGTTCTATGTCGCCGGGCCCTGGTGTGCAAACGAACGTTGTCCATATAACTTTGTTTTCACCTTGGGAACAATGAGTATACGATTATCAGAAGAAGAGCATAAGGATCTAGCTGGTGTATACACATGGGTGAGGCCGGATAGGTATGTTGGACTGGAGTCTGTCATTGAAACATAGCACAGAGAACAAATTTTGTGTTTTATTCTGTATTGAATTGATAGCCAATGTAGGGTAAAGAGCAGTGGTGAGGTGTGCTCTGATCGAGGTACTCTAAAGATGATCCGTGCAGCTGTGTTTTGAACTTTTTGAAGTTTCTGGAGTAAATATTGTGACGAACCAGACAGAATTGAGTTACAATAGTCCAGTCTTGAAAGTACTTATGAACACACAAGTGTTTTAGTGGCATCAACTGAAAGATATTTACGAATGGAACTGATGCGTCTCAATTCAAGATATGCAGCCTTGCATATGTTCATGACATGTTGGTGCAATGTGAGAGTAATGCCTAGGTTCCGTACTGACTGAGAATTTAATGTTGGTTGTTGCTTATATTTATTGTCTGAAGTAAAGGATGTGAATGAGAAAGTCTTTGTGTTGTGATCAGAATAGCCTCAGTTTTATCATCATTCATCTGCAGCTTGTTACATGTCATCCATGATTTCACATCAGAAATGTACTTCTCTACTCTATGGATGGTAGCATCAACTTCAGTTGGGTGGCTAGACTTGTATATTTGGGTGTCATCAGCATACAATTGGTGCGACACTGGGTGATGATTTATAACACTTGAGAGCGGCTCAGTATACAGAATGAAGAGAACAGGTCCAATAACAGATCCCTCTGGAACACCACAACATATACTTCTTTTTGTTATACAGTATAGTGTTTATACAGGTTGAAAGTAAGATTCATCCACATACACTTCTTTTGTTATACAGTATAGTTTTTATACAGGTTGAAGGTAATATTCATCCACATACACTTCTTTTCTTATACAGTATAGAGTGTTTATATAGGTGGAAGGTAAGATTCATCTACAGACACTTCTTTTGTTATACAGTATAGAGTGTTTATATAGGTGGAAGGTAAGATTCATACACATGTGTATTGATATTGCCAGCTGGTCTTTCTAGGTTTTAAATAAGGGGTAATATTGCATGTTGGTCTATATAAGCATTAAATAAGTATTGATATTGTCAACTTGTCTTTCTATGTATTAAATAAGGGGTAATATTGCATGTTGGTCTATATAAGCATTAAATAAGTATTGATATTATCAGCTTGTCTTTCTAGGTATTAAATACGGGTTTCTACTGTCAATTGGTCTGAGTATCAGACAAAATTCAGAAGTTTACTCAGGAATTTCATACATTCCTTACTGAATGAACTACCAACATACCAGTATAGGGAAAAAGTACTGTAGTGTATATAAAATTATATTTTACAAGTCATTATTTAATTTCCCTACAGATACCTGATGAGCTGAGGAAGGCTCCTACAAAGCAGAATCCTAAGTCAAGATTTGATGAACTCATTGGGGTATGTATCAAGATGTTGTTTCTGACAGTACCTGACAACTCCAAATCTCACCCTCCCTGCACTCTAGAATCATCAGTCTCTACAATTGTGAATGAATATGCTATTTTCATCAGATCCAAAAATCACAATTAATAATGGTCTATTGTGGACGTGATAGCAATAAATTTATATCCTGACAAAATGGATTTTTCACCAATGCATGAAAATCAGTGCAGAGGAAAGTATATAACAGTAGTTGCAGTGAACTGAAATAATTCACCAGATTCTTTGTGTAATTGGGATTTTCAATAATTGGGAGGTCTTGTGAATGAGTTTGTTGATATGACCAGTGGTCCTATATGAAAGGTCATCTTTCTAAAAGAAGTGACCTTTCATCAGCAGGGGAAGGAGGCAGCAAAATGGCAACACACCTTGTTGTACATGTTTTCCTTGGATATTTTACTTGGATATTAATCAAAAATAGGTAATTTTAGTTTTTACTAGTTATGTTTTAGTGTCTTTTCTATTTAAAGTGGTAAATTCTGACATGAATTTATATTTGTGATCCCATTATGATACCCAAATAATTCCACCATGCCAAAAATTCTTGTTAACATGGTACTTTTTAATGTTAGGAATAGTGGTCTTTGATCAGAGAGTGGTAATTCATGAGATGTGAAACATTTGATCAATGAATGGTACTTTTAATATGTGAAGTGTTTGATCATCTGCAAAGTTTGATCTAGGCCACTAATGCAGAAATAATCTTATTTTTATTTATAAGTCACACTGACCCTTACTTTTGATGTCGTTTATCCCAAAACTGATACATGTTTTACCCCAATGAAAAATACTCATACTGTTTGGTAAAGGTAGATGCCCAATAGAGAACTCAAGCAATTGTGTGCCAATGAATTAAGGAACTGATGCACAGATGAAATGATGGATAGATCAACAGGATTGACAGATGTATTAGATGTATGGATGAGCAGACCTACAGGATTGATAGATGTATAGATGGGCATATCTACATGATTGACAGATGTATGGATGGGCAGATTTACAGGATTGACAGAGGTATTGATGGGCAGATCTACAGAATTGACAGATGTATTGATGGGCAGATCAACAGGATTGACAGATTTGAGGATGAGCAGATCTACAGGCAGATAGCACAATATGCTATACCTTGTGGCATGTGTACAAAAATCCTATGAAACTAAAGATATGGTTCAATCTAAAAATTTACTGTCATTGTTTTAGACACTGACATTAGAATCATCAAGCCTGGCAATCTTAAAGTAACCATTATTGGCTGCAATGAAATTTGCTATTAGGATTCTCACAAAATTAAAAAGATACACATTGGAGGTCCAAGGTCATAAAGAAATGCAAAAATACTTTGTTAGAACTTCTATTTATAGTGAAACTTCAATTATCTAAACCATAATCTAAGCCATGACAATGCTCCCTAAATATTTCATGAAGTACCATTCTCTGATCAAACTTTTCATATATTATAAGTACCATTCTCTGATCAAATGTTTTCCATTTGATTAAATACATAATAACAACAAAACACAGGACAAAAGCAGCTTATTTCCTGGACTTAATAAAAATCCCTTTTACTTGATGAATGTGCTAAGGTCAATACTTTAGATCAGTCCCTTACACCACGTTTTGTGTCAAGGTCAGGACATGACACCACATGTTTTGTGTCAAGGTCAGGACATGACACTACATGTTTTGTGTCAAGGTCAGGACATGACATCTTTGGAGCAAAATATGTAAAGCCATGACCCAGATACTAAACAAAACAAGATACAAGCTACATCAACTAACTGTTTTTACCACCTATAAGACAGGTCAAACTTTACAACCTGAGTTTATCAAGAAATTCATGTTTATTAGGTGTTATGTGTTTTCAAGGTAAAAAGTCTGCTTGTCATCAGTTAATGCATTTTTAAAAATAACAGAATATTGTTTTATAAATAGGTATTTTGAGCAAAATTCAGGTAATTATGGAAGATTACTATTACAGGTAATACTATAGCAGCAGGAAATTCAAAACTTAAAATAACACAATTTCAAAGACATATAATAATTAGGTATATTAATGTCTCTTTTATCTCAACTTTTGAAATCTTCTTGGGATGTTTTATGTTAAATTTCACAAGTGTATGCCCACCACACAATTTTCAGGAGTAAAATATAAATCAAGTCATTAAAATTTCATGATCAATCATTGTATATTGACCTTTGATGCCATCTTCAGGATGAGAAGCAGGATTACATCAGCCACCCTGTGGAGGAACTTACACTGGAGACTCTTCGTGAAATCAAGTGTGCCTATGACTTTCGATGTATTGTTGCAGGTGCCAAAGCCTCAGAGAGAATCTACATTCTTGGGCTTGGGGTAGGTTTGCTACAACTCAAAAAGGATATCACATTGAAAACATACAGTAAACTTTGTGCAGATGCTTACAACAAAAGTCTATTTCTGAGTTTTGTAGATTATATGGATTTAGTCCTCATTCTTTATTGCAATTTTTATTGCCAGTAACAAGCCTGCCTAGAATAAAATCTACTATTACTAGACTTGGCATGCTAGAAGAATAATCTTGTGTCTTTTTTCTGTTGTGTATAGGTGATTTATTTGCATCATCAGGCAAGACATAATTTCTGATCAAATTTATTGACAATGCTCATGTATAAGTTGGGTCCACCTGTAAACAACATAGATCCTAATCAGCTCTTTGTTCTACTGATTACACCTGTAAACAACATAGATCCTAATCAGCTCTTTGTTCTACTGATTACACCTGTAAACAACATAGATCCTAATCAGCTCTTTGTTCTACTGATTACACCTGTAAACAACATAGATCCTAATCAGCTCTTTGTTCTACTGATTACACCTGTAAACAACATAGATCATAAGCTTTTCTTTTTTCTACTGGTTACACCTTTAAACAACATAAACCATAATATTCTGTTTGTTCTACTGGTTACACCTTTAAACAACATAAACCATAATATTCTGTTTGTTCTACTGGTTACACCTTTAAACAACATAAACCATAATATTCTGTTTGTTCTACTGGTTACACCTTTAAACAACATAGATCTTAAGCTTCTCTTTGTTCTGCTGATTACACCTGTAAACAACATAAACCATAATATTCTGTTTGTTTTACTGGTTACACCTATAAACATCATAAACCATAATCTTCTCTTTATTCTGCTGATTACACCTGTAAACAACATAGATCCTAATCAGCTCATTGTTCTGCTGATTACACCTGTAAACAACATAAATCCTAATCAGCTCATTGTTCTACTGATTACACCTGTAAACAACATAAACCCTTATCAGCTGTTTGTTCTACTGATTACGCCTAACAGACTGCACAGGCCCTGATTTTTCAGCACATTATGCAGTGCATAGTGAGTGGTATCAAATATGAGAGAGAGGAAAGTATGACTGAATTCCAGTCAAGCATTTCTATCCTTCTCAGAAAAAATAATAATTGCTGATTTATTTACAGTATCCCAAACAATGGCACCATAAATAATTTTTATGTCATTTAATTTATTTCCATCTTCAAACTGCATGGAACCAGATCAGCTGTTGCATAATGCAATATTGAATCAAGGTTTATGTTGTTTGCTGTTGGACTTAACTTAAAAGTGAACATAAACAGTATGGCTTATGTTTAGAGTGTATTTAGGAAGTGGAAGCTAGCTTTTGCAATAATGTTTTATGATTAAATTTTTTAAAACTGTTATAGCTTATAAATTTCCTGAAATTATGCCAGGCACAGTCGTGAAACATGATTGGTACATTTATTTTGAGGATTGCTATTCTTTGCTGGCAAGAGAAGGGAACAAGAATCAACATTATGTTTCTTCATTTATTTACCGTTTATACAGTTACCCCTGATAGGTGTAGTCATCTCAAGGAGAACTGTTCATCTCCAGCAAAGATATATTGCAGCAAGCTACTGTCATGTTCCTGTTTTCATATTAAGATTATGCATTTTGCTTCATTATTCTTACACTGTTGCATATGCAATCATAACATGTTATGAGTTGAAGTAATCCTAGGGATTAGCTACTGACACTGAGAAGTATTTGTCACTGTTTCTTCAGAGAACCCATGTTTTCCAAAGGGCTGTAAAGAGTTCAGGAAACTGGAAGAAGATGGATGACCTTCGACTGGAATTACCAACAGATACACTTATTGAAGCAGAAATTGTACAGGAATTAAAAGGAGAGGTAGGCAACGATGAGTGACTGAGTGTAGATAAAGCAAGTGATTGGAGAAAGGAATTATTGCAAACAAAAAACAAAACTATTTACATGTATGAATAAAAAAGGGAAGAAAATACAAGTCTACATTATCTGACATTTCCTTGTAAATAATACTGTCTGATGAGAATAAAATGTAATGTATTATTCATTATTCCTTGACTTCATTCTAATAAATAATACTGTCTGACGAGAATAAAATGTAGTGTATTATTCATTATTCCTTGACTTCATTCTAATAAATAATACTGTCTGACGAGAAAAAAATGTAATGTATTATTCATTATTCCTTGACTTCATTCTAATAAATAATACTGTCTGACGAGAATAAAATGTAGTGTATTATTCATTATTCCTTGACTTCATTCAAATAAATTATACTGTCTGAAGAGAATAAAATGTAGTGTATTATTCATTATTCCTTGACTTCATTCTAATAAATAATATTGTCTGACGAGAATACAGTGTAGTGTATTATTCATTATTCCTTGACTTCATTCTAATAAATAATATTGTCTGACGAGAATACAATGTAGTGTATTATTCATTATTCCTTGATTTCATTCTAATAAATAATACTGTCTGACGAGAATAAAATGTAATGTATTATTCATTATTCTTTGATTTCATTCTAATAAATAATACTGTCTGACGAGAATAAATTGTAGTGTATTATTCATTATTCCTTGATTTCATTCTAATAAATAATACTGTCTGACGAGAAAAAAATGTAATGTATTATTCATTATTCCTTGACTTCATTCTAATAAATAATACTGTCTGACGAGAATACAATGTAGTGTATTATTCATTATTCCTTGATTTCATTCTAATAAATAATACTGTCTGACGAGAATAAATTGTAGTGTATTATTCATTATTCCTTGATTTCATTCTAATAAATAATACTGTCTGACGAGAATAAAATGTAATGTATTATTCATTATTCCTTGATTTCATTCTAATAAATAATACTGTCTGACGAGAATACAATGTAATGTATTATTCATTATTCCTTGACTTCATTTTAATAAATAATACTGTCTGACAAGAATAAAATGTAGTGTATTATTCATTATTCCTTGATGTGATAACTAATTTGTGACTGAAGCAGGTTCAAGTGACAGGTTACATTTGTTAATGGATGTACAACTGGGTCAAGGCTCTAACATAAGCTCACTAGGCAACGTGGCCTGTAGAGCTAAATATTCAGTATCTATAAGGAACAGCAATCAGATTTTCAAAATGGTCAGTGTCATGTAGTCGTCAATTAGTCACTAAAAAGATGGTATGAATTTTGCACACATGTATGTAGGAATGTGTACAAAATATATATGCATACATGTAAAATTTTCAAATATATGTACCACAGCCTAACCTTGATGGTCTTTATCAGTCCTAACTCTAACCTCGTAATGCTGAGTGCCTAGCTAGGTAGCCGTTATTATCATTTTTATAAGTCTTTGGTATGACTCAACCAGGGTTCAAACCTGGAACCTCTTGCATCCATGGCAGACACACTAACCACTAGGCCATTGGAGTGATCATGGAATAGAATGATGTGAATACACAATGATAACAGATGTATAGCACATTTTATCCACCCTCACCCCACACCAAGTTATATACAAAGTAACATTTCTGTCCTGGTCATCTTTATTCACATTCCCACAACCACTAATATGTCTGGACCGCTCCGGTGACCTAGTAGTTAGAGCATCTGCCTCAGACGCAGGAGGTCATGTGTTCAATCCCTGGCTGAGTCATACCTAAGACTTATAAAATTGGTATTAACAGCTGCCTTTCTTGATTTTCAGCATTAAGAGGTTAGTGTTAGGACTGGTCAGCCTTGTATCAGGATACTGTGACTGGGTGGGACATCATACTACATGTCTGCGGCATGATGCCCCAGTGTTATACATCACTGTAAAGTGCCACATTACAGACATCATAGCAATATGGCTTAAATTTTTTAAAGCCATGATAAAAATCCTAATCATATCACACATCACTAACATGTCTGAGTAAACATTTCAATAGAAATTATTATATCCAGTATAGTTTTTGCTTGTTTTAAGTACTAATTTATATAATTATAAATCATCTATGATCATATTCCACACAGCCATTAACATGAGGTAAAAATCAACCCAAAATGAATTATTTTTCATTAATGTACATGTATTACCTTGAAAATATCAGATCTCATAGAATATACCTACCTCATGCAGAATAGTTCAGTCCGATACTCTGAAATTATTATAAATAATTTATTAAATGTGTACTCCTGACTTGTGGCCATAATCCAAGACTGTTTACACAGCCTGTGTTTCAGACTGTTGACTGTCATCTAGAAATCAGTTTTTACCTTAAATTTTCATTGTTGCTAATTTTATAAGTGGCACACAAGTCAGTTTATTTTTCAGTTGCCATTGATAATGGCATGTCATACATATATAGAACAAAAGCAGGACATCAGATCAGTAGATTTCCGAATTTGTAATAAGTGATTTGCTTCCAAACCAGTCGATTATTTGTTGAATTAAATTTTATTTATTTGAAGGTGATTAAATTCAGAACAAGTGTATTTTTTTTAAATATGTATTTTCAGTTATGACACTGACCTTCTGATAACTGTACATATTTTCAACTTTCTTTCTCAGTGCATGGGGATATGACCTAAGTGATAATTTGTGTTGTCTTTGTATGCTGGCATGACATTTATGAGCAGTCTCTGAGTTTGGAAAACTTGAGCCATTAATTAATGATCTGCTGCAAGTTATGGTAAAATGTGCTATGCCACAAAATTGGCTAACAGAGTCTCTTCAAGTTATGGTAAAATGTACTATGCCACAAAATTAGCTAACAAAGTCTCTTCAAGTTATGGTAAAATGTACTATGCCACAAAATTAGCTAACAAAGTCTCTTCAAGTTAATGTAAAATGTGCTATGCTACAAAATTAGCTAACAAAGTCTTCAAGTAAAATGTGCTATGCCACATAATTAGCTAACAAAGTCTTCAAGTAAAATGTGCTATGCCACATAATTAGCTAACAAAGTCTCTTCAAGTGCCACTTTATTCATTTTGGAACCATTTTCAAACCAGACCTTGAAGATGTGTGTGTTTGTTACAAATGAATCATTGATACTATGTAATGGCGTTTTGCATTTGCCAGGTGATATAATTTCTCTCAAAGTATACTATCTTCAAAATCCACTTTGCATGAAACACACAATGCATATTCAGGACTTAGCTATGCACCTGCAAACACTTTGCATGAAATCCACCATGCAGATTCAGGACTTTAGCTATGCACCTTGTTACGTATATTTGATTTAAATCATTTATTTTTAAATGTCAGATCCAAATTTGTCATTTTGGGTTTAAAATTCATTAATTGGGTGATTATTCTAGAAGATCTCTATGACCTTTGCTTTTCTTGTAAACAAAAAGATGTTAACCTCATTACCTCATTTTCTGACCTTGCTTCAGAGTGTAAACAAGCTTCTGAAAGGATTGATTGATTCCATGGACATTAGAGCTTTACTTTAAAAATTATTGGTTGGTCCCAAGGACAAGATGGAGTAAAGTATAAACATCTTTCTAATTTTAGTTGGATCATATGGTATTTATGTGACTACTTGAACGTAGGTTTGTTCTGATGGTTTCTAGAATATCACATGACCCCTTGTTTATGTAAAAAACTGATATAAACCATGATTTAGGAGAGAGCTATTCAGTAGAATCTCTGGGCTTTAAATTAACAGTTGTGTTTTGAGTTATATTGGAAATTGTGTCAATTCGTTGGAGCAAGAGGAATTATTTTATTTATCTGGAAAAGAACATGTGCTCATAGATTTTTCATTTGGATTATTATAAAAACAAGAACTGACTAAATCATGTGACATCATCGTCCATATTGGATTACATCGTCAAGATTCAAACCTGGAACTATTAGGTCATTTATTTATCAGGAATCTTGCAATTCCATTAGTGGATTTTTTTTGTGAATTCTATATTGGATTATATTTGGACTTGATTCTCTAAAACTGTAAGTTTATTTATGTTCTCTTATAAAAAATTTGTACTTAATAAATTCATTGTTAAAGTTTTACAAGCTTGTTAGTTTTCACTCTTTCTGTGTTGATGCTTATTCAAGCCTAAGCACGTAACAACCTGCACACACTTTGCATGAAATACACAATGCATAGTCAGGACTTAAGCTGTGAATCTGCAAACACTTTGCATGAAATACACCATGCATATTCAGGACTTTAGCTATGCACCTGCACACACTTTGCATGAAATACACCATGCATATTCAGGCCCTTAACCATGTACCTGCACACACTTTGCATGAAATACTCCATGCATAGCCATGACTTTAGCTATGCACCTGCAGAAATGAAATACACTATGCAATGCATATTCAGGACCTTAGCATTGCACCTGCACAGACTTCCATTCTGATTTCCAAACTTTGCTGAATTATTTCTTACACAGGGTTTTCTTCACATTGGGAAAAGGCACATATTTTGGTATTTTAAAAAAAATGAAAAAAAGAAATGAGCTGCCCTTTAATATACCTAAAATGGAAAAGTTTCTGCTGAAATCACAATTTGGTTGGTCTCTCCTTTTTATCTCACCTCCGCTAAAGGTCTGCCAATTTTTTTAAATCAGAAACTCAGTAGCTACTATAAACTACATTTTACCTCTTTATTACTTATAACACCCCCAAAAATATCATGCCTTTGGCTTTAAACTTTCTAAATTATAGAACAATCCATTCATAGCTTGTTGGGTACACATGTTAGCTGTTAAATAATTCTAAATCCAATTCTCAGCATGATTCATTGTGTGAATAGAACACCTAAAAATACAATTTTTTTACATTTGTTTACATTTATTTATCCTTTAACTTTCTAAAGTGGTTGATTTCAACTATAAAGTGGTATTTGTGGTAGATGGTCTTTAAAATGGTATTTTGTCCTACCACCAGAAGAATCACATGTATTGTGTTGGTAGACTGACAGGAATGATCAGCTGAAAATGTCAGTTCATTTGTAATGTCCAGCTGTAGGCACTTTTATTTAGATCTAAGATATATGGCTAGAAATTAATTAGCATTGTAATCGGAGATGTTTTATGCATAAAAATTGTTATGGTGTGTTTGCTTATGAGGCTATTATTTTTATTTACAGGGCACAGGTCAGAGAAAGATGACAACTCTCCACGTTCTTGATGCTCTCTTTCTTGTAGGGAAGGATATACGCAATCTTCACTTTAATGAAAGGTATTTGCTGCAGTAATATACCATTAATATCAGCTGATGTTAAAATAAATTACTTTTTTTATTTACCCTCACGGGCCAGCAACTATATCACATGTATTTCTGATCCAAATTGTTTGGCTCATAATGAAGGAGTATTTTGTTGTCATCCTTTGTTATACCACTCTCACAAAGATAAGAGGTTCAGATTACAGGTCCAGCATAAGAACTTTTAACATCCTGGGTGTAAATCTGAAGCTATAATACATAATTATGTGAAGCTTCATGCATCATTACTCAAAGGTATATTTTGTAGAGCATCCATTCTTAAAAGTCAAGATGACAATGCAGGTCTAGAGTCAAATGTCACCATTTTTTCACCTGGCCCATTTTTAGGAGTGACAGTACAGATTTTGTGTCAAATGTCACCATTTTTAACATGGTTTATTTTTAAGAATGATTGTCTTGTGGTAAATGTCACCATGCTACATCTGGTTTATTTTTAAGAATGATGATGCAGGACTAGTGTCAAATGCCACCCTACTTACACCTGGTTCATTTTTATGAGTGATGATGCATGTCAAGTGTCAAATGCCACCCTGCTTACACCTGGTTGATTTTTATGAGTGCCAATGCAGGTCTAGTGTCAAATGTCACCATGCTTACACCTGGTTCATTTTTATGAGTGCCAATGCAGGTCTAGTGTCAAATGTCACCTGCTTACACCTGGTTCATTTTTATGAGTGACAATGCTAGACTAGTGTTATATTTCACCGTGCATAGAACAGACCTATTGAAATGAATTTTTTTTGTTTTGAAGTAAATGCCATACTTTGAACTGCTCTAGAAATGCTAATATATGAATTTGCTAATGGTGTGAATAATTGCTATTAGTGTGATGAAGCAGTCAGTATGCTAAAATTGAGACTCATTTGTATGGTGATGCAATTAATATACTGTGAGACTCATTTGTATGATGTAGTCAGTATGCTGTATAGTGAGACTCATTTGTATGATGATGTAGTCAGTAAGCTAACAGTGAGACTCATTTGTATGATGATGTAGTCAGTATGCTAACAGTGAGACTCATTTGTATGATGAAGCAGTCAATATGCTAACATTGAGACTGAGACACATTTATATGATGAAGCAGTCAATATGCTAACAGTGAGACTCATTTGTATGATGAAGCAGTCATTATGCTAACATTAAGACTGAGACACATTTGTATGATAAAGCAGTCAATATGCTAACAGTGAGATTGAATTGAGTGATGAAGCAGTCAGTATGCTAACAGTGAGACTCATTTGTATGATGAAGCAGTCAATATGCTAACATTGAGACTGAGACTCATTTGTATGATGAAGCAGTCCATATGCTGACAGTGAGAATGAGACTCAGTTGTATGATGTAGCAGTCAATTATGCTAACAATGAGACTGAGACACATTTGTATGATGAAGCAGTCAATATGCTAACAGTGAGACTGAGACACATTTGTATGATGAAGCAGTCAATATGCTAACATTGAGACTGAGACACAGTTTGATAAAGCAATCAATATGCTAACAGTGAGACTGAGACACATTTGTATGATGAAGCAATCAATATGCTAACAGTGAGACTCATTTGTATGATGAAGCAATCAATATGCTAACAGTGAGACTCATTTGTATGATGAAGCAATCAATGTGCTAACAGTGAGACTCATTTATATGATGAAGCAGTCATTATGCTAAAAGTGATATTCAATTGTTAGATAAAGCAGTCATTATGCTAAAAGTGAGACTGAGACACATTTGTATGATGAAGCAATCAATATGCTAACAGTGAGACTCATTTGTATGATGAAGCAATCAATATGCTAACAGTGAGACTCATTTGTATGATGAAGCAATCAATGTGCTAACAGTGAGACTCATTTATATGATGAAGCAGTCATTATGCTAAAAGTGATATTCAATTGTTAGATAAAGCAGTCATTATGCTAAAAGTGAGACTGAGACACATTTGTATGATGAAGCAATCAATATGCTAACAGTGAGACTCATTTGTATGATGAAGCAATCAATATGCTAACAGTGAGACTCATTTGTATGATGAAGCAATCAATATGCTAACCGTGAGACTGAGACTCATTTGTATGATGAAGCAATCAATATGCTAACAGTGAGACTGAGACACATTTGTATGATGAAGCAATCAATATGCTAACATGAGACTCATTTGTGTGATGAAGCAATCAATATGCTAACAGTGAGACTCATTTGTGTGATGAAGCAATCAATATGCTAACAGTGAGACTCATTTGTGTGATGAAGCAATCAATATGCTAACAGGGAGACTCATTTGTGTGATGAAGCAATCAATATGCTAACAGTGAGACTCATTTGTATGATGAAGCAATCAATGTGCTAACAGTGAGACTCATTTGTATGATGAAGCAGTCAATATGCTAACATTGAGACTGAGACACAGTTTGATAAAGCAATAAATATGCTAACAGTGAGACACATTTGTATGATGAAGCAGTCAATATGCTAACAGTGAGACTCATTTGTATGATGAAGCAGTCAATATGCTAACATTGAGACTGAGACACAGTTTGATAAAGCAATAAATATGCTAACAGTGAGACTCATTTGTGTGATGAAGCAGTTAATACAAATTATTCATTTTCTGACATTTAATAAAGATCTTGTCTGTACAGGATGGAGAAGTTAAGGAAGTTTGTAAAGTGTGTGACAAAGTTTACTCGTAACGACCTGGTGAGAATAGTGGCCCCAGATGTGTACAGGCTTGAGGAAATATCCCTTATTGTTGACAGGTACTAATTTATTAGGTAAACTTTATATTTGTTGATTAGAACATAATTAGAAATATGTTAAGTAAAAATAGCAGTAACACGTTAACTTCATTTTGATGTTAATTTTGTCAGGAATCAGTTATGTTAGACTTTAAGACACTGCATCAATTTATTTGTATGATGAGTTTAAATAATGGTATTCAGACAATCTGAAAGTTTGTCTGCTTAAGCTAAACCTATACTTTATTTATACCTTTCATTACGAGTCTAACAAAACAGATATCTAATAAATTCATATTCATTACATTTTAGTAATTAAGTAATTTAAATAATACATTTTGATAATTGATCAAGTTGATTAATTTGTTGTGGGGGGTGGGGTGTAAATTGATCAGTTTAAATGGTATCATTTGAAATCAATGCTGTAAGATGCAATCTGAATTGATTTTAATTCCCCAGGTTGGAGTTGAGACGTGCAAAGGGAGGGCATGGGACCCATCAACTATGTTACATCCCCCAGCACAGTCAGGAGCAGCGATTCTTTCGACCCTCAGGGGTTTATATCATCAAAACCACCAAAGGTATGCCATCAGCTATGATGAGGGTCTTGAATTGTTTGATTCAGTGTAGAAAAATAAGGACTGAAAAGATAGTCATTCACCCCTCTTTTAAAGCTACCCTAAATGAAGGACACCTCCTAAAGGAAGGTAGCCTCATTAGGCACAAAAGTAGTGCCTCTTGATATTTTATTCATGAGAAGTCACTGAGTACAGTAGAATCTGTCTTGAAAGACCATCCTTTCTGCCAAAAAAGTATGGTCTCTCCAGGCAGGTGGTCTTTCATAACAGGTCACAATGCTATGTAAACAATAAATTAATACATTGATATTATGGTCTTTCAAGACAGGTGGTCTCTCATAGCAGTGGTCTTTCAAGACAGGTTTCACTGTATATCTGGCCACCTTTATATTATAGAAAGGATGACTCCTTTATATATTTGGGTGGTTGAGAATCTGTCAAGTTGCTGATGAATTTTTTTTACTATATATCCAGCTTACTACTTCTTATGCATTTTTATCTCAATTTGGATCATATTTTCCTTTATCAGATGTTTCCAGGCACTTGTTGATACCAACTGGCATGTCAGATAGAATAAGTTTGTTCATACAAAACATGACATCAAAGTATGAGTTTCATAAAGTAGCAATGTATAAAAACATCAATCAATGCTATAGACATGTGTTTATGCAAGATTTCATCATAAAATAGTTTTATTGTCATAAAGTAAAAGCAACTTGCATTTTTCATGAAAGAAAATCAGTTGGAGTGGGTTATAAATAAGTTATAGTGTTTGAGGCCAGGGGCCGACCCTGTTATACCACAGACATGTCCACAATATTCAACAGGATAAAAACTATATTGTGCCTTTGGTGACATGATGTCACAGCGCAGTATATAATAAATTATTTAAGTCATAAAAAAAACCAGTAGAATTAAAAATTTAAGTATTTGACTGAACTCCTATTCAGTATTGCGCTCCTCTGTGGACAAAATCAAGTTAATGTATAAAAAGAAAACTAGTTATTGGTTATAATAATAGTCTTCATTTTCTATTAGGTCTTCCAAGGTGGAACAGTGTCTCCAACATGTTTGTTAATTATAATGTATTCAGTTTTGATGAAATAATGAGAAAGTATGTATTCTCAATGATGACAAGAATATCTAATAGTAAGAACTGTATATTGAAATCTCTTTGGCACTATGACATTCATGTAAATTCTCATATTATTAGTAGATGGAACAAATTACTCTTTAAATGAGTCATTTAATTATATTCTTCATAATGCATAGTGCAGTTAATAGTTGTAGATGTTACTGTATATTTGTAGGTATGATATATATATATATATATATATATATATATATATATATATATATATACTTTTATGTTTACAATGTTTTTTTTTACTGTATATCTATATTTTAACTTAGAGGTATGGACTTTGAAGTCTGAAATAAAGAATTCTTATCTTATCTCTTATAGAACATTTTAGATGTTGATTAAAAAAAACCTATAAAACCACTGATGTTAGAGATATGAATTGTAATTATCAAAATGAGTATTTGTGGCATAATTGGAATGTTTCAAACAAATAAGGACTTATATTTGAGTTCTTTGTCAAGATAGATGCATTGTTCACATTTGTCATACAGTAAAAACTGCTATGAGTGACCACCTGTCATTTCTGACCACAATCGTAATGCACGTATTGGTTTTATTATATTAATGCACTGTTATGAGCAGCCACCTGCAAAACGCGACCAGCAACCATGATATCTTGGCAAAAGACACTGCTATGAATAACTGAATCGCAAAAGCAAGAATAAACCCCTCTGACCTTTATTTAATCCCTGTAAAAACAACAGCTCACACCATTTTAATTAATTTTTTTAAATTAAAAAATTAGGCTGCCTACCAATGTCTGATTTTTTTTTAGCTATCCTTACAGTGTTTTATAGTTTCTGTCATAAACCAGACTAAAGTATATTTAGATTATTTCCTATTCTGGTTCCCTGTTTTGTATGATCCCTGCATTGTTCTCCACCATTTTCATAGGGGTGAGAAACACAGGGAGGATAAACAGCATGGAACCAGACTAATTATTTCCACACTTAGCCTGCTTCCCAGCCTTATCATAGGACCCGGCATCACTATCAATGACTGTAATGAGAGAACATTCAGACAGCACTGACCAATGTATAATCACTTGTTACAATGACCGCTTGATTAGTAACGATTGTTCTCATTTTAAAAAAAACATAACAAAAATCTTAAAAGAAAAGATAAAAGTATTGTTGCTACTGGTGATAGATGCTACAGTTCAAGAACCAGGCTAATGTGCATGTCACGAATTGCCGTTGTAATGCCTAAGTTGATGTAGTGGTCATGTGTATTGTTTTCGTTAGAATTAATCCGTTATGTGGGGGGTGAATAATGTCATTATCTATTAAACCAGCAAGAGTGAATCATTTGCAGAATTCGATTGATAGCATTCAAGACTTGTGATGTTGTTTTTCCCTCCAATATTAAGTGATTACATCCCAATCACAAAGCTGTTGTCTATTCAGGTTGCACACTTTGCTTATGTCCTCTTTGAATGAAGCCATTGACTATTATCTCTGAGTAAATGGTTCTATTTCTGTATGAGATAATTGTTTCATTAATTGTTAGATACACAATGCACATGTATAGATAGATTTTTCATATTTTTCTTATATCCCAGTCAAAATTGTCTTCACCTTCCATATCACTGAACACTAATAATTTTAACACCTACAACCTTAATAACAATGGATGAACCTCAAACTAAAAAGAGACAAATTTTAAGGCTGGAGAAAATAATATTGTAACTGAAAGAAATGAAAAAGAGTATACCACATGCAAAAACGTGGTTTAAACATTGGTAAATCAAATTTAGTTTGCTATAAAGGGAAAAGGACTAAGTCAGAAACAATTTCATATGCTAAAATATGTGATCTTAAAATGTAAATGTGATTCTATGTATAATGATAGAAGTATATCTTTATTGCTGTATAATTTTGTGTTTAGATGAATGTCTACAATATTTTAGCAAGAACTATTTATAAAGAATAGATTATATGTACAGCGATCATTCTAGTTTGTTTTTTTAAATTTATTCTAAAACTGGACCTTGGAAACTGGTAATTTTGTACAAGTATGCCATGAGAGACCGCTTTTTGTTGGTAGAAGGAGCGGTATCTCAAAACAGGTTTTACTGTACTATTAAAAGGCTTCAAAATAAGGAAGAAAATACTGGTTATTTGACAGAGAGATCTAATTAAAAATTAATTGGTCTTTGAAATTTTCAACATTTATAAGCCCATTATCAGCATTTATGAGCACTTCTGTCATGCCTGTTTACCTTTGTTAACATCTTTTCAAAAAATGTATTCTCCTATTTCTGAAGTTCTCATAATTTTAGAGTGTCAGTAGTTCACAAACGTAGCAGGTATGAATTTTTTATGACGTCTAAAAGTAGTTGCTTATTTGAAATCTATACATATATAAATAAATGTACATTTCAAGATGGCAAAACTTGGTTAGACACTAATCATCACTTCTTTGGTCCAGGCATTGTTACCTGTACTATGGTACCATTGAGTTTAACTTTTTCCTTTTTTCAAAGTAAGATTCATTACTTAAGACTAAACAGAATAGTATGTGTTTTAAATTAAACTATTTTCAGAGCCCTGGACAATTCAATGGAGTAGATCCAGTCAAAGAAAATATTTTTTCAACACTCGAACAAACAAGTCAGACTTTCACTGTCCCCCAGACAGCATTGCAAGTGTCAGGTGAGGGATTTATGGGTTGGAAGAGGAATGGGGATAAAATTGGGATCATGTCAATATGCAGTCATTAAACAAAGATATGGTTTAACGCACCATATTTTCTGGCCTATAAGTTGATACTTTCTGACTTGAAAGTCAGGTCTTTGTGTTATACTCCAAATTGACTTAAATATAGATTATGTCACTGAAATTGCATTGACTTATATTTTGATTACGGTACCCAGTATGTTATTATAATCGGCATAATCGAAAACAGGTCACATAAAAGTACTAGTTCTTGTTCAATTACTGTCAATAAATTCTTATAAACTAAGATGACTGCTTTATGTTTATAAGTTTTTTCATTTAGTTTGCATTATGCGTGTATTTTCTTATTTAGCAAATGTGAAATAAAAGAAATAAATTAGTGGGGAAAAATTAACTGGGCCACATAGCACACTTACAGTCTATACTCTATAGTGTACTTTACTAATTCAAAGCATATTGTTTGTTCCTAAAGAAAGATATGAAATAATTTTGTTTTATTCATCCTGTATAACCATACCTCATTCTTCCTGATTACATTTTAGCAACTGGTCCATTGATTTTCCAGTATACTGCTTGACATGCGCCAGAAGTTACCAGTACAGCTTTTCTTTGATATAATTGATCCTACAAAGGGATGTAATCCATATTAACCCTAGCATTCTATGATTATTTATAAAATAATGTAGATCATGCTTTCAACTGAAAATCATATCAAATCATGTTTCTAATTGTATTTGACAAAGTTTCTCAAATAAATATGGTTTACATGAAAATAAAATTCAGATATATAGATGGACTACTCATCAATCATCAATGATCCATTTTTAGTTTTGCATTTCATTTTAAAGCAAATTGTAATTTAAACACATCACCTATATTCATTCTTAACCAGCCATCATTTAGGTGTCTTTTTGATTATACAGCTAGTTGATAAATTGGTCTTTGGTTTCCAACAATCAAAGCCAGTTACCATAATTGTTTAAACCGTGATATTGGCTTTGGCTACCGATACTAGTTACTGCATTGCCGGTACCCTGCTGTTCTTTATCATTAATCTTCAAGAAATGCAAGGTGCAGAAGAGCCAGTTAAACGTTATGTGGAGGTCCAACAGCAAGGCTTAGGTCACTCGTATCTTGTTCATTGAGTGGATCAACAAGGTCTTCGGTACTGCAGTGAAGAAATAACCTTTGGAAAAGAATTTGCCACTCAAAGTCTTGCTGGTTATGGATAATGCTCCTGCTCATCCACCAATCATTGAGGACAACTTACTGGATGATTTCAAGTTCATTAAGGTCAAGTTCCTTCCTCCCAACACCACTCCATTATTCCAGCCCATTGATCAGCAGGTCATTTCGAACTTGAAAAAGCTTTACACCAAAGCACTATATCAGCGATGCTTCAAAATGACTGAAGGAACAAACCTTACCCTGTGAGAGTTTTGGAAAAATCATTTCCACATCGTAAACTGCCTCAAGATCATCGATAAAGCCTGGGATGGGGTCACCAAGAGAACCCTCAATTCTGCTTGGAGAAAACTGTGATCTGATTGCATTGAGGGGTTTGCTCATGAACAGGAGCCACCAGTTGTCAATGAAATTGTGTCCTTGGGGAAGACCATGGGACTGGAGGTGAATGAGGATGACATTCATGAGCTGGTGGAGCAACATGGCCAGGGGCAGACCACTGATGAATCTGCATCTCGAGCAACATTAAGATGGTTATGGAGGAGATCTTGTCTGAGGAGGAGAAAAAGATGGAGGAATCCCTCAATTAAAATGAGAATTGGAAGATGTGTAAAATGTGAGAAACATTGCAAAATTTTGTGGAAAAGCACCACCCAAATAAGGCTGTAGCAATATGAGTCTTGAATCTGTTTAACGACAATATGATGTCACATTTCCATGAAATCCTCAAAAGGAGGCAAAAGCAAATGTCATTAGATAGGTTAAAGTCACAAGAAAAGAAAAAGATTCCAATGAGCCAACAGATAGAAGTGATTCCGTTAGTGACAATGAAAGTCATCCTACACAATAAGACTCCACATACTGTCCTCTCTCTTGTCTCCCTGATACCAGCCATGTTTAATTTAAATAATAAAAATATAAAAAGGTATTTTGTATTAGTCATTTTTATATGAATATTTTTGGGATGTGGAATGAATCATCAGAGTTTCCATTATTTCTTATGGGGAAATTTGTTTTGATATACGAGTGCTTTGGATTACAAACATGTTTCCAGGACAAATTTTGTTCGCAATCCAAGGTTTTACTGTAATTGACATCATCTCTTTGAGTGCTTCATTCTCTAACTTTTTTTCTCAAGCTCTGCAACAGAAACATTTGTTCTAAGTCACCATGGCAATTACTACATAATATGGCTACATTCAGGCATTGTGTCCGACACAATATCGGTCAAAATAAAGATATATCAGACCTTACCCTGTCTTTAGCCCATGCTTTGTTGCAGAACATTTCCTGATATCATTAGCTTCTGCATGTAGGATGTGAAAGTTTCATGCCATTTCCATTGACCCATACTCTCTTCGGATGGGATGGTTCAATGGTCCTCTTGGCACAACCAGGCTTTGCAGCCATAAATAGGTTGCCATCAGTCAGTTATCACAGAATAGTCATACACTCCCACTTATCCATATACACATCGAGAACAGCAGCCATGCAAGACCCTGTTCCTACCATGAAGCAGTAGTTGAAGTGTAAAGAGGCATGTCATGGCACACACAAGCAACCCTTTCTTGAAGTGAAAGTCAGGTAGCAGAAAACCAGTCTGCAAAACCCTGTCTCTGTGGCTAAAGTGGATTATATGCTTGGCATACTGTCTATTGGCTAAAGATGATTATATGCTTGGCATACTCTGTCTATGCAGCTAACATGGGTTATATGCTTGGCATACTAAGAAGCTAAAGTGGGTTATACGTTTGGTATACTCCAAGGTCTCAAAAGACTATCTCATGAAGATTTCAGTTTGTGAAATTAGTGCAATTTCTGTGATTCTTATGTTGAAATATAATGTTATAATCTGACATATCTGAGATAGAAAGGACAAAGTTTCATCTTGTTAGTAAGGCTGGATTCCAGATGTAGCAGCTTTATATCATTCATGTTAATGTGATAAGGGAATTTATTTGGAGGAGAAATAATTTAGTTTAAAGGTTGCTTTTTATAAACTCCATATCAATGGGAAGCAAGATAAAGCACTTTTCTGACATTGGTGGCAGCAACAATAGTGGCCAAAGTCCATATTAGTGGAAAGCAAAACATATCCATCTCTTTTCAGGTTTGCAGCAAAATCAGTGATAACATTTTCATCAATTTGTTATGGCTTGGTTTAAGTTTTTTATTTGCATGTATTTTCTATACCACTTTTAGATCATACTCAGGTTGAATGATTATGCAATTAGCACAGTTCCTTGGGGTCATTATCAGTCGTATAAATTTTCTCACAGTGTTTAGATTAAAATCTTTAAATTTGCTAATATTTGCTAAACTCCTTGATAGATTCTTATCATGCATGGCTTTAATCATTACAAAGTTAAAACAGGTCATTCTGCTACATATTCACTCACCCTATTAACTATAGATAATTGGCATTACAGTTTTCTTATAGTTTCCATTTGCTTACCTTTTCTGAACCCAATGATGAATCTTATTTATGCATGGGATGAATCAGTATGGAGCAATAAAACTCATTCTGTGGCATGCTTACTCAAAATCTTGACCATGGGGTCAAGTTCTCACATTGTAGATTTGGGCTTTTTTTGTTCAAAATAAAAATGATGCCATTCAAACATCTTAACAATTTTGTTATTGCTACTTCTGCTAAATGGATGGTCAAATCAGCATGGAGTTTTCAATAAAAGACTCGCAATGTCTGGTTGGTCGATTATTTTCTATAGCTCCTATGCAATCCTCAGTCATGCACAATGTAAAAAAGACATGACAGGTCCAAAATGAAAATAGTGTGATCTAATGTCAAATATGACTTCCATAGCAGCCATCTTAAAAACTCGTGTTTTCGTTATTCTTCCTGAATGGCAGCCATCTTGGCATAGGGCTTTCAGTCCAGTTGATCCTTAATGAAAATGATGTCTGAAATCTGAAATGGCCACCACAGAGGACATCTTGAAAGTTCTATGATCACTACTCCTCCTAGATGGATGTTGGGTTCAATGTTTAATTGATCCAAAATAAGAATGGTTCCTGATTTGAGATCCAGTATGGTGACCATGGTAACCATTTTGAAAGTCTTGTTATCACTACTCTACCTCAACAGAAAGTTGTATTGAAATGTAGTTTTCACCAGAATTTGGTGTCTAGTTGAATAAGAGTATATAGTTGAATAAGAGTATATAGTTGAATAAGAGTATATAGTTGAATAAGAGTATATAGTTGAATAAGAGTATATAGTTGAATAAGAATATATAGTTGAATAAGAATACATGTATATAGTACCAGTCTTACATTAAGTATGACAGCCATAATGAACGGCATGAATTTCTTGTTATTGCTACTCCACAAAATTATATTTTCATATTGATATTGGGTCTTCATCATGACTTCTAATAGAATCAGATTCATTCAAAATGAAAATGGAGCTAAAATAATATTGGTCATATTGCATAAGAATTTCTATTAAAAAAAATTATTGCATAAGAATTTCTATATTAAAAAAATTATTGCATAAGAATTTCTATATAAAAAAATTATTGCATAAGAATTTCTATATAAAAAAATTATTGCATATAAAAAAAACTATTGCACAAGAATTTGTATATAAAAAAATTATTGCATAAGAATTTCTATATAAAAAATTATTGCATAAGAATTTCTATATAAAAAAAATTATTGCATAAAAATTTTTATATAAAAAAATTATGCATAATAATTTCTATATAAAAAATTATTGCATAAGACTTTGTATATAAAAAAATAATTGCATAAGAATTTCTATATTAAAAAAATTAGACAATTTATATATAAAAAATTATTGCATAAGAATTTCTATATAAAAAAATTATTGCATAACAATTTCTATATAAAAAAAATTGTTGCATAAGAATTTCTATATAAAAAAAATTATTGCATAAGAATTTCTATATAAAATAATTATTGCATAAGAATTTGTATATAAAAAAATTATTGCATATAAAAAAATTATTGCATAAGAATTTCTATATAAAATAATTATTGCATAAGAATTTGTATATAAAAAAATTATTGCATATAAAAAAAACTATTGCATAAGAATTTGTATTTAAAAAAATTATTGCATAAGAATTTCTATATAAAAATTTATTGCATAAGAATTTCTATATAAAAAAAAAATTATTGCATAAAAATTTTTATATAAAAAAATTATGCATAATAATTTCTATATAAAAAATTATTGCATAAGACTTTGTATATAAAAAATAATTGCATAAGAATTTCTATATTAAAAAAATTAGGCATAATTTATATATAAAAAATTATTGCATAAGAATTTCTATATAAAAAAATTATTGCATAACAATTTCTATATAAAAAAATTATTGCATAAGAATTTCTATATAAAACAATTATTGCATATAAAAAAATATTGCATAAGAATTTGTATATAAAAAAATTATTGCATAAGAATTTCAAAATGAAAATGGAGCTAAAATAATATAGGACAAAATTTCTATATAAAAATTTATGTATAAGAATTTCAAAATGAAAATGGAGCTAATATAATATAGGACAGAATTTCTGTTTTAACAAAATTTTTGCTTAAGAATTTCAGATAGTCTCAAAACTAAGCAGTCATAAAGAAGGAAAAAAACTCATCTTAAAAACCTGGGATTTTTTGTATGACTAGAGCGTCAGATTTTGAAGGGACTCTTGTTTACTGAAGCAGTTACAATTTTATGATGACATAATTTAATGAAACTACTAAGAGTATTATACATGCATGGAGAACTTTTTATGTTTTCACAGGGAAAGCAAACTAAAGAGCTACCACTGGGTATGGGATGAGGGGATCAAACTGTTGGACCAGCAGGTGTGTAAGGAGGATGACTCCAAATTGTCCAAGATTGTGGTGCTTGATCACATTCACAGGCTGTTACCCCAGAGGTAAACCAGGCCACACCATGATAATGTTCATTTAAGACATCTGGCAGCTTGTAAATGTTTGTTAAAATTTGTAAATGATTGTTCCCAATGGAAGGAGTGTTGTTTTTAATGCCATATACATCCTGTTGGCACTGTTATTGGTGTGCTGTTTGTGCATGTAATCTGACATGGAGCTCATTCCTGTGTTTGTAGAACTATTCAAAATGTAGAAATGATGAAATCTCATTTACATGACAATTAATGTCAGAATTTTTTATATGGGTGAATATGAGTCAAGTTGAAAGGAGAAAGTTTCTTTGAGTCTACCATGTGTGTTTTTTTATTAAATATAATCTCTTCTAGTTTCTTTTTCTTGTAGTTCATCCTAAAGGTGATGTAAAAATGTTTTATCCATCTGTACAGTGTGGGTATAAAAATCTAGTACCCATCTGCGGTGTGGGTATAAAAATGTAGAACCCATCTGTACAGTGTGGGTATAAAAATTGAGTACCCTTCTGTACAGTGTGGGTATAAAATGTATTACCCATTTGCACAGTGTATCAAAATATATTATCTATTAGCTGCAGATTAATTTCATGTTCAGTTACAGTTTATATTGTGTAGCAAATGTGTTTTTAGTAATCCATCTGCAAACAAGATTATGCTAGCAAATGTGTTTTTAGTAATCCATCTGCAAACAAGATTATGCTAGCAAATGTGTTTTTAGTAATCCATCTGCAAACTAGATTATGCTAGCAAATCAGGATCTGTGCTATTTATGCTACTTATTACTCCTTCCATAGATCCAGATATATCAGGATTATGTGACTGCAGATCTGGATTTATGTAATTCACCATTTGACTCAGCTTGTGAGTACATTTGGTATTATATCACAGTGGATTGTATTGCCATTACAGTACAAAGTATGGCTGTCTATAATGGATGAATAGTTCCACATAGTATTGACACTGATTTGGCAACTTCATTTTGTCTTAACATGGGATGAATATTTCAAATTCTGTTTGTGTGCTTACCTTTGAATTTGAAAATACTCCTACAGTTATAAAGGAAAATTCAAAACATAAATGTGTAGAGATGGCAACAAAAATGTAACACATCCCATCAATAGTTGTACAGTTTATGAAGATGGGGGAGGGGGCAGTGTTAAGATTTTAGTGTGTTTCATTGTCTGTAGACAGTACATCATGGCAAGCCTGAATTAGTATTGAACTTTGAAAACTAAAGAAAATGAAGGGCACCTGAACACAAATAACTTCTGATATTTTCAAAACTGGCCTTGGATTCAGTTGTAAAGCAAATTTTAGTATTTCATATATTTTTTTCATACACAAAAATATAATTATTCTTTTTAGAGTATGAAAAATTATATCTAAAAAATAATTATTATTTTGAAATACTGACCACATACAAAAAAATAAAGGGTTTAGACCAAAACAAGATTCTTGTAACACACAATGCTTGGCAACCTAACAGCACTGATGTAAAATATAAACATAACATAGCTTTGTCTTTTCTTTCAACCAGATTAGTTTCTTTGTTTAAGTACTCAGATATGTTATAAATTAATGCATGCATGTGTTTATTTATGTGTGTGTTTTTTAGACAAGGGTGATAATGTGTAAAATTATGTCTATATGGAGTTGTTTTTAAAAAAAATATCATTGTTGTTTGGCAAATTTATGAAGTTGATCCAAGTCAAATCAGCTTGTAAGATTACTTCCAATTTTGGGTATTTGTATCAGTGAATGTGTCTACATAAGAGAGAGAGAGAGAGAGAAATAGGCTACACAGTGATTGTAATTTGTATTGTTCAGTTACTTGATGAATATATTATTTTGTATGTCAACAACACTACTATTATTTTCCATTGGCAATCAAAACCTGAATAAATAAATTGTTCTAGTTGTAATTTTGAGATCCATTGTCACTGGATCACATGGCTATGTAGACCTATTTTACATGCTATTTAATGGATTGAAGACCAGATTTGCTTCAACAGATCAAATCAGGAGCCTCTGTATAGGGAAATTAGGCTACCCATGGGATAATGAAAATGGCAATTGAAGTTAATAAGACTATATATTATTACTCTTTCTTATAAAACTAAAAGGGCAATATTTTGTATCACTTTGGCAAACATAAATCTTCACAGTAGAACATTTTATGTCCAAAACATAATTTGACTGCAACTATGAAATTTTGTGTACAACAAAAAAAATGTAATACATTATTTGTATAGCTTGATGGTATATGAAAAAATAAAGGGTACAAAAATAACATGCAATATGGTAGTGTTACTTTAATGGCTTGCTGTCATAAATCCCTTATTTTTTTCACCACCAACTTCCAGTTTCCCTCTCCGCATCCTACTGATGGATTTACCCAGGGTCCAGAACCTAATATCCATTACACATTCATATGATGTGTCTTATTGTTACAAATCCGTGTACAAAGACACACGAAGGAAACAACCTCTGAAGTCCATGTACAAAGAAACAAAAAAGAAACAATGTCTTAAGTTCATGTACAAAGAAATAAGAAAAACCAGTGTCACTCATTATACTGTTATAACTGGAAGGGAGACAGTCTAACCATCAGAGCTCAGAATTGAACCCAGTTTGCCTCTCAGGCACAGATACCACTTGACAAAATTATCCAGACTAACTAGTCAAGTTAGTCAGCAGTCTCATCTATATCGCTACACACCTCCCCACTTATTCAACATTTAACTGTCTCTCAGTTGCACCTACCAAAGTGATGAAAATCCATTTACATCCAAGCCACAAAAACTGAGAGATGGAAGACAAAGTGTAATTGTCATGGTTGGGAATCAAATCTGGCTCAACTGTACCATAGACTGGTGCACAAACCACAAGAATAAAAGGTCAAGACCAGTTAGGCTTCTTTGTAAGTGGCCTAATATACTTAGACTGCTATACTTCATGCACCTTACTTTGGCATTCATGTTATAATGTCATCCATGTTTACCTCAGAGCTGTCAAGACCCAATCTCAACCAGACCACTGGCTACTGAGTCAAACTATCCCTCAATTGTAACAGGAAGGGAGACAAAGTCTAACTGTCCTGATCAAGAGCACAGTCAGGCACACACACCATTGGAGTAAAAGTCTGGTCAAGCTGGCTGTTGCAGTCAGCAGTCAGGAAAACACACCATTGGAGTAAAAGTCTGGTCAAGCTGGCTGGTACAGTAAGCAGTCAGGCACACACACCATTGGAGTAAAAGTCTGGTCAAGGTACTGGTACAGTCAGGCACACATATCATTGGAGTTAAAGTCTGGTCAAGCTGGCTGGTACAATCGGGCATACATATCATTACAGTAAAAGCCTGGTCAAACTCCTCGTACAGTCAGGGACACACACCATTAGAATAAACGTCTGGTGAAGCTGGCTGGTACAGTCAGCAGTCAGGCACACACACCATTAGAGTAAAAGTCTGGAGAAGCTGGCTGGTACTGTCAGTAGTCAGATACACACACCATTAGAGTAATCGTCTGGTCAAACTCCTCGTACAGTCAGGCACACACCATTAGAGTAAACATCTGGTCAAGCTGGCTGGTACAGTCAGCAGTCAGGCACACACACCATTAGAGTAAAAGTTTGGTGAATCTGGCTGGTACAGTCAGCAGTCAGGCACACACACCATTAGAGTAAAAGTCTGGAGAAGCTGGCTGGTACAGTCAGCAGTCAGGCACACACACCATTAGAGTAAAAGTTTGGTGAATCTGGCTGGTACAGTCAGCAGTCAGGAAAATACACCACTAGAGTAAAAGTCTGGTGAATCTGGCTGGTACAGTCAGCAGTCAGGAAAATACACCACTAGAGTAAAAGTCTGGTGAAGCTGTCAAGAGCACAAGCAGGCACACACACCATTGAGTAAAAGTGTTTGTACAATCAGGAACATACACCATTAGA
The DNA here is from genome assembly GCA_030141615.1 of Unio pictorum. Classification (NCBI taxonomy): domain Eukaryota; kingdom Metazoa; phylum Mollusca; class Bivalvia; order Unionida; family Unionidae; genus Unio; species Unio pictorum. Next base: position 14,853,412 of record JARLTB010000022.1, read on the forward strand.
GTAAAAGTCTGGTCAAGCTACTGGTACAGTCACGCACACACACCAATGGAGTAAACATCTGGTCAAGCTGGCTGGTAGTCAGGCACACACATAACTTGAGTAAATGTTGTTGTTGTTTTAGGGTTTAACACCATTTTTCAGCACACGATAGGCTATACATGGTGGCCAGTATTATTGGTGGAGGAAGAACCCGGGAAAACCCCCGGAAAGATCCACTGACCCACGAGAAGCTACTGGCAAGCTTTCTCACATAACTACATTAGCCAAATCTTAGACTCAAACTCATGCAGACAGAGGTGAGATGGCAGTGATCCATAACGGAAAGCGCTTTAGACCACTCAGACACTCACGGCCCCTTTTGAGTAAATGCCTGGTGAAGCTACTAGTACAGTCAGGCACACACACCATTAGGGTAAAAGTCTGATCAATCTGACTTTTATAAGTGACCTCAGGCTATAGTATTATTTATTTTTCTTGTTTCACAAATTTCATATTCTTTGAAAAAGAATATTTTCATAGGTACTTAAATGAACTGTTACATTTTGAATATTTGTAGGCAATTAATTTCATAGCCTAACCTCTGCAAATACCCTTGAAAAAAAAAAAAAAAAGAGAAAAAACCCATGCATACAATTTATACACATTATCAAAGTAAGCCAAAGTAGTCAGCAACACAAAGTTACTCAGTTATGAATATATATATATATATATATATATATATATATATATATATATATATATATATATATATATATATATATATATATATATGTATATATATATATGTATATATATATATATGTATATATATATATATATATGTATATATATATATGTATATATATATATGTATATATATATATATATATATGTATGTATATATATATATGTATATATATATATATGTATATATATATATGTATATATGTATATATATATATGTATATATGTATATATATATATATATATATATATATATATATATATATATATATATAATTTCTTCTTTAAAACAGTGCCTATTAAGTTGCATTATCATTAGTTTCTGATAATCATGACACTAACACACTAAAGAGTGGTAAAATTCAATGTAAACACCCACTGCTTCAAATATCATCATCATTCCATGTGTGAACCAAACACTTGACAGCTGCCCGTTGCTCAAAACAGTTAGCAAGCAGTGTCAACATTATTCAGAGCTTTCAAAATGTAAAGATGCTAGCTAAATTGGAAAACAATGGAACTTCTTGTTGGAGCCTGTTTGTTGGATGAATTTAGTCACCTGACTTCAGTGAAAACCTCATCAACAAAGTCAATACATGCTGAAATGGTAATTGTAGTTCACACAAAATCTTAAAGATCAAACATAATTATACATGGCTTTGAGTATTCTGGATTTCTTTACTTAAACAATTTCAAGATTATTTACCTGTCCTTCATTTGTATGCTAGTAAACTTGATCGACATAATGTTGATTTATTTGTTTTGTCCAAAAATAAGTGAAGGGAATGAATTGCACTGCTGTAATTAATGTATATACTTAGTATTTCATTAGTAATTGGTGTATATACCTAGTTTTTCATCAGTAATTAGTGTATATACATAGTTTTTCATTACTAATTATGTTACAGGCAATAGTTTCAATATTTTACATTTATTTTTTTTATTGGAATTGGGAATGCATGCAAAAAAGAAGAAATGCTTTCAAGAAGATTATTTTTCATCCAGTTTCAAAAGAAGAATCAATCTGATTATGCACTAGATGTAATTTTCATGTAATAGTATCATTATTCTTTCTTTCATTTTCAAGTAATACAAGTGTCTGAATACATTGTGCTTTTTCTTGTCTGTATCTATCCTTAGGTCACAACATAGTGATTTAAGGCAACTAGTGGAAATTACAACTACTAAATACAGTATAGATACATCTGCATTCATACTAATTAAAATGCATTATAATTCTTCTTTCTGAAAAGAATTAAAGTAAAACAAACACATGTAAAAGCTTATAATTTATTACTGTTGCTTTATCAAATAGCGTTGGTGATCTCTCAGACTGAAACACGGTAAGAAATAGGAGGTTATCATATGCGACTAATTTTTCATTGGTATTTAAATTTGAGGCTCAGAGTAATAACGAAATCCATAAAATGTGGTGCCCTATGGTACTGCAGTTTATCTAGACCAGTTCACCATCTATACGTAGAACCGTGGGGGGCTACGGAGTCATTTTTAAGGGAGTCTAAAAGTACGACTATTTGCATCCGGGTGTCAATGTGAAACATACCGAAATACTCCTCATACTCAAAAAGGTTGTGAAACACTGTTCTAAATCCATGCCTTTCACCATTTTGTAAGTTTTTTAAGACTGAAATTCATTCCATGCTAACTTAATATCATAGATGTTGTATTTGATGCTTGTCATGCTTGCTTTGGTGATGTCCTATTCTTTTACCCCTTTAACCTGCTATGAAAGGCCTCTCTACTTGTGTCATTTTGGGGGAGACTCCTTGAACCTGCTCTCAAGGGCCACTAAGCCTACTAAGGCCATAAAGGCATTATAACATACATATAAATATTTATTTAAGAATTTACCCAAATGAAAATGAAAAGCATGATCATCAGAGAAGAGTGCTTTATGTATCATAGATTTTTAATCCTGAACTGAGGCTCTTGCCTTGATATCACAGGCCTTTAATCCTGCCCTGAGGCCCCTGCCTTGATATCACAGGTTTTTAATCCTGCCCTGAGGCCCCTGCCTTAGCATCACAGGCCTTTAACCCTGCTCTAAAGCTCCTTTCTTGGCATCACAGGCTTTTAACCCTGCCATGAGGTCCCTGCCCTGGCATCACAGGCCTTTAATTCTGCTGAGGCCCCCTGAATTGGCTTTGTGGGCCTCTAACCTAACCATGAGGCTCACTGTCTCGGCATCACAGGCCATTATTCCTGCCTTGGCATCACATAAATTTTAAATCAATAATGCAAATTAAAACACTATAGGAAAATCACATGCTAAGTTTGAATGCTGCACCATGAAGAATAAATAAGATTACTTGTCTACAAGAAATAAGACAAAACTAATATAGTAAACCATGTCTGGAGCAACCACCGCTTTTGCCAGCAGAAGCAGTCACTCATTAAAGGTCTGTGAAGGATGCTTTAAGAAGGAAAAATAGATGTATTGACTGTACATATTCTTTAGTCATATTACATACATTCAAATAAAAAACATATAACAAGATATAAATACTGATAATAAAACAGTTTTATTTAGTTTTTTAAGTTCACATATAGTCTATTAGCAATATGACATCTAAATTGAAATGCTAATTATAAGGCAACAATTACTTGTCCAGTCCATATTATTATAAATGTCACAATAAAACTTTCTAAATAAAGTTATTTACAGACAAAAGCTACCAGCCAAGTCACCTACAATGTAAATAAATAATCAATCTAATAAACAGATTGACACACGAGCTAAAACAAACATATTATGAGATTTCAGACCATGGTACATTCAGAATTGTACATAGGTTTTAATAACAGTAACACTGATAAAACAAGGATACAAACTTTCCAAAAACTATAAAATCAACTCCTCTGGAAAAGTAAATAATATGAGAAAAAGACAAAGATCTTGTTCATCTGTCATGTGTTATAAGTGCACAGATAAGACTTTTTTTTTAAATGATGGCATATTTGATAGCAGATTAACATAGTGCAGTCAGAAGACATATACACATAAGGATTTCATAAACTTTGTCTTCAATTCTGTTTAGTGATTTTTGAAAAGAAGTTTAAAGGCTCTTTCAGTACAGCAGCTATTGATGTAGTACCTCCAAATCCTGATCTTTGAAAGCTCATTAAATTGTTCTAATTCTATTGAATGGCTTCCGATATATTGAAAGTATTTAAATTTCATGCAACATGAGTCCTATGTGATGTGAATGAACTTTATTTGCACAATAATGACATGCCATGATGCTAGGATAATGGTCGTCAAATTCAGTTAAATGCTGCAAGTGATTTTTTAAAAAGACAGTTTTAAGGTTGAAAGATTTTCAATCTTTTAGCAGTAGCAACCACATTTAACAATATCACCTGAGAATCTGGCATACTGTCAAATATAGTTAAATTTTAAAAAATTGTCAATGAAAGTTTTATTTTATTTATAAAAAGGCAGCCATTTTGATAGCAAACTGGCATCATTTGTACAAACAGGAAATTACCAGGATGTTCTCTGACAAACTTGGTATGCATCTCCACAAAGTTGGTTCCTTTTGTTCATTGAAAGAAGTGGGGGACAGATCCTGTTGTGTGTGTTTATGCCTAGTAAAGGACACAGTGTACACAGCATTGACAATAACTTATCAAACTTGGATAAAAGTATATATGATCAGCTCTCATTTGAGTGAATTTGGTGCAATATAGTATTTAGGTTCCAACAAAAAATTGATAGGAACCAACATATTCAATGATAAAATTGTTCTTTATAACAACATATTCAATTTCTGACTTCTACAGCAGTTTCTGCATACCAAACATATTTCCTGTATGCAATTTTCTTTACCGCATTATATCCTTTACTGCATTATATCCTTTACCACATTATATCCTTTACTGCAAATATAATACTCAGAAACATAGATATCACAAGACAGAATGTGAAAATTCTAGACAAACGAGTTTAAATTTGAGAATTTTTTTTAAAGTTCTAAACAATTATAATATTATATGATAGAAAGTCTTTTGTATATTTCTGCTTCACTCTTTTCATTAATTTATATTGACAAATACGTGATTGTTAAAAGGGGAGGTAGCTGTAAATCAAAGGTATTGAAAAAGATTCATTATTACAACAAAATGTCTGGAAACAAACATGGACTTTCTAATATGATTTTACTATCAAACAATATTTTGTAAATTCTGTGCTGTAACAAGTGTTTACAATTTCACATAACATAAAAATAACAAATGGCGGATATCAACATGAGACTATGAATAATATAAATCATTATTCAGTGTAATCTAAAAATTACAGCTTTATAAAATATTAACATTGTACCAAACAAAAATATATATAAAGTTTGTTATATTCATATTAAAACTGGACGGAAATAAATGAAGTTGATACAAAACAAAGAGTGATAACCTTTCACTTTACTTCTTGTAAGAGTTACAAATTACTTTACTAAATATATCAATATATTTTAAATCAGAGGTATTTTGATTACTTTGGAGTGTACAGTATTAACAAACTCTATTTGAGTGGTATACAGGGATTTGCATAACATCTAAGGAAAATACAGAATAGCACTGGAGGGATATATAGGGACTTTGATAACATCTAAGGGAAATACCAGTGGAGTGATGTATAGGGACTTTCATAACATCTAAGGGAAATAGCATTGGAGTGATGTATAGGGACTTTCATAACATCTAAGGGAAATACCAGTGGAGTGATGTATAGGGACTTTCATAACCTCTAAGGGAAATAGCATTGGAGTGATGTATAGGGACTTTCATAGCATCTAAGGGAAATAATATTGGAGTGATGTATAGGGACTTTCATAACATCTAAGGGAAATAGCATTGGAGTGATGTATAGGGACTTTCATAACATCTAAGGGAAATAACATTGGAGTGGTGTATAGGGACTTTCATAACATCTAAGGGAAATAACATTGGAGTGGTGTATAGGGACTTTCATAACATCTAAGGGAAACTTATAGGAAAGTACTGCAGTGGTATATGTGGACTTTGACAACAGTAAGGAAAATGTATAAACTGTACTGTGGAAGAGCAGATGACTATGCAAAAGATGTTCAGTATAGATGTGATTTTCAAACAAAATCAGTCATGTGTACAGTATACAATGTACATTTTCTAAAAGATCAATCAAGTGTACAGTATACAAATGTACATTTTCAAGCTAAAGATCAGTCATATGTACATACAGTATACAAATGTACATTTTCGAAAAGATCAGAAATGTGATGGGTATACAAATGTACATTTCCAAACAAAAAATCAGTTATATGTGGAGTAATAAAATGTACATTTTCCCCAAAACAAGATAAGTACAATATAAAATGCAAATCTTAAGAAAATATCAGCTTCATGCACATTATAAGATGCAGGTAAGCATTAATACAGTACATGATTCGGTTGCACCAAGGTCATTGATGTAAAAACCTCAAGACATGCTGTGCATATCAAGCAAAATAAATTTTATTTTGAAACAAAACATTAAACCTTTAGATCTTCAATGACTGACTTAGGGGACTCAGGGTGGATGGCTAGGTTAGAATCACATTCCATTTAAGCATGCATGTACAGTAAAATATATCAAATATGAAAATCACATATTTGTACATTGAAATACATCACATATGCAAATTGCATGCTTGTACAGTAAAATACATCACATGAAAATCACATGCATGTACAGTCAAATATATCACATATGCAAATCGCATACATGTACAATAAAATATATCACATATGTAAATTGAATGCTTGTACAGTAAAATACATCACATGTAAATCACATGATTGTACAGTAAAATACATCACATATGTAAATTGAATGCTTTTACATTAACCCTTTGAACCCTAATCTCCCCCATATTACGGCACCCTAACCCGAGCCTCCCCGGCAAATTTTGACAATACCATAGCGAATCTAGCAAATAACATAACACAGGCCGGTATACCGGCCTGTCGGGTTATGGCGGTAGATAGCGAGGCCGGTATAGCGGCCTTTCAGGTATATACACCATTAGAATAGGCCGGTAAACCGACCTGTAGGGTTCAATAGGTTAAATACATCACATATGTAAATCACATGATTGTACAGTAAAATACATCACATATGTAAATACAGTAAAATACATCACTTATGTAAATCACTTGATTGTACAGTAAAATACATCACATATGTAAATCACATGGTTGTACAGTAAAATACATCACTTTTGTAAATCACTTGATTGTACAGTAAAATACATCACTTATGTAAATCACATATTTGTACATTGAAATACATCACATATGTAAATCACATGATTGTACAGTAAAATACATCACTTTTGTAAATCACATGGTTGTACAGTAAAATACATCACTTATGTAAATCACTTGATTGTACAGTAAAATACATCACTTATGTAAATCACATATTTGTACAGTAAAATACATCACTTATGTAAATCACATGATTGTACAGTAAAATGTATCACTTCTGTATATCACTTGATTGTACAGTAAAATACATCATGAGCTTATTACATCACTTTAAACTTTTCTCAAAGATTTTCATATTTTCTACATAATTATTTACTACAACTGAGTTTTGTTGACATTCTTGAATCAACTTGTACTGCTGGACAATACTAAAACAACAATGCTGGCAAATTTTGATCCTTTTCTACAGCTGAGATGCCCTTGTGTTAGGAAAGAAGTAATAAATATTCAAACATGCACATATTTGACAACACCATTTCATGCTTTACTTTATGAATCTTATTTGATAAAATTATGCTTGTCAGGGTGTAGAAAACAAATATCAGCTATACTCCACATTACAATCCATGGAATAATTACTTGACCAATAATTCCAAAAAGAAACATTGTGACACATTAATATAGAAAGTATTGCTTTACAATCCACTGAATGGTTACTTAATGACCATATACAGTAAAACCTGTTTTGAGAGACCAGAATATCCATACATAGACATATTGATTATTACGTGTTGTAACCTGTTATGAGAGATTACCTGTCTTAAGAGACCATTATTTTTTGGCAGAAGGTGTTGTCTTTCAAGACAGGTTTTACTGTAATCCAAATAATACAGCAATAAAATATGAATTTTATGAGGAAAACTGAAAGTAGCAGCAAATAATATGCAGTTCTTGTACACGCTAAAAAGCTAAATATTAATCGTGTTTCACTCCGTAATGAATAACAATGCTTTCCTTGAACCACTAAGTCATGATGGCACGACCATGTGTTTTCCACCATGCCTTAATTTCTTATCAAAATTCAAAATCAAAATTCGAACAATTCAAAGGTGACAAGATAAATCATTGTTCTCTACATGTTTTAAAGAAACTCAGTTTCATTGCTGGCATAACTGGGGTAGAAAAAATCATTATCCTTAAACCCCAGGCCACCATTTTTTTTTCAGTGTCAAAATCCAAAAGGGCAGCCCAAAAATTATTAGTGAAATAAAATTATTAAAACTTTTATAATGGAATATTAATAAATATTTAAGATGAACACTTGATTACCCTAGGTTATTTTTAGCCACAATGATTTACATGTAGTGGCTACTCATGATTTGATACGCCCCAATGAGCATAAGCGACATAAATCTATTTTCAGTCAGTAATCGGATTCAGTAATCACAGTCCATGCATCTAGCCCATCTGGGTGAACCCCTCAAGAAACAAGAGAGATGAATGCTTATCCTTTATCAAAAACCCAGCATATGGTAGCCCATGTTTCAAATTTTATTTGACACCCTGAAAGGGTATGGTTTAATAGTGTGCTTTCCGATTAGTCAGTATGAACACATCATGTGACATTTGTTTCTGTTGACTAGCTAGCAAATACAAAGAATTAAAGCAGTAGCAATTGTTATTGCTTACTATATTGGTATGTAGGGAAATGACGAGACAAAAATGCCACATGGAAAGTTTACATTAACTGACAGTTCAGACACAGGAATATGTTGTTGTTGTTGTAAGGTTTAACGCCATTTTTCAGCTTATGATAGGCTATACATGGTGGCCAGTATTAATGGTGGAGGAAGAATCTGGAAAACCCTGGAAAGAACGACTAGCTCACAAATAAAAGCTACTGACAAACTTTCTCACATACCCACATTGGTCAAATCTGAGACTCAACCCACGCAGATAGAGATGAGATGGCAGTGATCCATAATGGAGAGTGCTTTAGACCACTCGGCCACTCTGGGCCCCTCGTAATCTGTAGTATCATATTAAGGATAATGGGAACTATTATGATGTATACTCAGATAAAGATAGAATATTAAATACACTTGTGGTTAGTTATAGAGAGCCACTAGATAGCTGAGGGTATCCTTTAATACTAATTTTGGTTTGAAGACTAATTTACTGGACTACATAACACCAAAAAAAAAGAAATCAGAATTTTCATTTGTTGACCTCGAATATATCAAACAAGTGTCTCAACATGGTAACATATTTCAGGACTGATTGGTGAGTTCCAAATACAGCCAGAAACAAACATGGATTTTCACAATTTTTCTAAACATCCTGCAATACTGACAGAACAGATTTATTTTTAAAAGTTATTTGATCTGACAAACATCTTTGGTTGACTATTTTGTTAATAAGTTAGACTTGTTGCCTGATATAGATACACAGATAATTTCTTAGTGCCACCATGACTTGAAAGTTACCCATGGAAAACCGTTGTGGAAACCCTAAATGTGTCTTGTGACCCTGTAGCCTAGCATTACTGTACAGAATATATAAATTCAAACTGTACTGTAAATTAAAAAAGAAACAACAATACAAATATCACAGTTATTAGCATCACAGTAAACCAAAAAATATAAAACTACCCGTGCAACAATACTTGACATGTTGTCTTTTATAAATCAAAAATATATATTGATTCGGATAGTAAATAAATGTTCAGAACAATTATCATATTTGTCATTAAATTTTTTAAAATAAAACTACTGATTGAAATATTTACATTTCTGCTAGATATTGTTTTTGAGATGTGTATGTTGTAGATTACAATCCACATTTTCACAAAACTTGCTGAATCATCATCTACCTATGGTTCAGTCATTATGCTGAAAACTGCCAACAATTGGAACTTTTTTTTATCTTATTCTCCTCCATCAAAATCCCCACCACTGAAGCCCCCTCCACTATCAAAACCACCACCACCACTGTCAAAACCCCCACCACCACCAAACCCTCCATCAAAACCACCACCACCACTGTCAAAACCCCCACCACCACCAAACCCTCCATCAAAACCTCCACCACTATTAAACCCTCCATCAAAACCACCACCACTATTAAACCCTCCATCAAAACCACCACCACTTTCAACGACATTGTATCCTCCACCTCCATCATATTGTCCACCACTACTGATGTCATTGTACATGGGTGGATCTATGCTGTTGCCATAGTCTCCCTGGTAACCATCCACCATGCCTTCTCCACCACCATAGTTGTTGATTTCAGTATTGCTGTACTCATTGTTTATATAAATGTCCTGATCATAGTCACCGTAACCCCATCCATAACTTGGGTGATAACCCCACCCCCACCCCCAGCCCCACCCCCAAGGATTTCCATATCCATAGCCTAAAGCTCCACCAACTAATAAGCCTGTAAAAGAAATTAAAAAGATAAGTACAAAAACATTCATTTATATTATGTAATTGTAAATTAAACTGAAGAAAAGATACCATAGTTTTAGGAAGAATATACAAAATGGTAGCTTAAGTGACACAAATATACAAGGTGTTTACTCTACAAAACATACAGGAGGGTTATTAAGGCACTCAGCATTAGGACTGGTTGGCCTGGTGTCAAGATAATGTGAGTGGGTGGGACATGATGCCAGATATTTGTGGTATGATGCCCCAGCACTAGACATCACTATAAACTGCCATACTTCAGACACATTGAACGATATAACTTAAAAATTGTTAAAGCTATGTTTAAAATCAAAATCACACAACATACACTAGAGTCCAAAAAAGCCCTATTACTGTATACACAAGGTAATTACTGTACCAAACACAAAGGAGTGTTATTTACATAGTCCAAATACTGCATATTACTGTATACAGAAGGTAATTACTGTACCAAACACAAAGGAGTGTTATTTACATAGTCCAAATACTGCATATTACTGTATACAGAAGGTAATTACTGTACCAAACACAAAGGAGTGTTATTTACATAGTCCAAATACTGCATATTACTGTATACAGAAGGTAATTACTGTACCAAACACAAAGGAGTGTTATTTACATAGTCCAAATACTGCATATTACTGTATACAGAAGGTAATTACTGTACCAAACACAAAGGAGTGTTATTTACATAGTCCAAATACTGCATATTACTGTATACAGAAGGTAATTACTGTACCAAACACAAAGGAGTGTTATTTACATAGTCCAAATACTGCATATTACTGTATACAGAAGATACTTACTGTACCAAATATACGAGTGGTATTTACATAGATCAAATAAGCCTTATTACTGTATAACCAGCAGATCATCATTATTATACAAAAATTGTCATACATGAATTCAAAGATATATATATATTACATTAATGAAGGTCGTAAAGTGCTTTGGAATTTAGACCTTTTGGATATACTGTATTAAGACGGTGAATCCAGTAGGTTTCTTTTAGCAAACGTTCCATTTCAGATTCAGCTATAACAATAGGTTGAAAGGAAAAATCTTGCAAAGTATGAGAACTATTGTTAAAGTGTACGGCAACATGAGATGAAAAAGATTTATCGATATAATTTTTTATGTCTGATCTATGTTGGTTCATACGTTTAGATATTTGTTGACTAGTTTGTCCAATATATTGGACGTCACATTTTTTGCATGTGATCAAATAAATAACGTTTGATGTTGCACAATTAGTATCACAATGCATATTAAACGTTTCTTTTGTATTACTACTACTGAAAGAAGTACTTTCATTAATAAGAGAACAGTGCGAACATCTAGGTCTATTACATTTAGCTGCTGATCCTTTTTTGTACGATGTTTTTTCTAATTTAGAATTAATTAGGTAATCTTTAAGATTTTTTGTCCTTTTATATTCGTGTAGCAATTTAACATTTTCTTTACCTGATAATTTTAACAAATCCCAATATTTATTGATAATCTTACCTATATTAGGTAAACTTGGGTTATATTCAATAATAAAGGGAATGATATCCTTATTTGTATTTTTGATTTTACATTGTAAAGATTCAAGTTGTGTAAGAGAAGATACTTTTTGGAAAGCAGCATTAATGATATCAATAGGGTAATTTCTATTTAGAAAAGTACTTCTTTCAGTAGTAGTAATACAAAAGAAACGTTTAATATGCATTGTGATACTAATTGTGCAACATCAAACGTTATTTATTTGATCACATGCAAAAAATGTGACGTCCAATATATTGGACAAACTAGTCAACAAATATCTAAACGTATGAACCAACATAGATCAGACATAAAAAATTATATCGATAAATCTTTTTCATCTCATGTTGCCGTACACTTTAACAATAGTTCTCATACTTTGCAAGATTTTTCCCTTCAACCTATTGTTATAGCTGAATCTGAAATGGAACGTTTGCTAAAAGAAACCTACTGGATTCACCGTCTTAATACAGTATATCCAAAAGGTCTAAATTCCAAAGCACTTTACGACATCATTAATGTAATATATATATATATATATATATATATATATATATATATATATATATATATATATATATATATATATACATTAATTAATTTGCATCATACATATTTAAAGTAAAAATAAAACTGTTTATCTCTATTTATTCATAAATTTTACACATATTTACCAATAGAGGAGATACAAGTATCTTGAAGATCCAGTTTTATATCTTTCTATGTATTAAATATTAGTAATATGTGAAATATATATATATATATATATATTTCCATGTCCATGTTATTTATTAAAGAATAAGAAAAGTAGGTTACAAATGTACAAACGTAAGCTATGATGTCATATTGTTTATGTCATATTGTTTACTCAGAAACATGATATATTTAATGATGTAAGCAATCATAAAAAATTCAGTTTGAATTCAGTTTGATAAAGCATTAAAGCGAAACCGGTCACAACATTAATACGTGTTGGTGTTGTTTATTTTATATATATATATATATATATATATATATATATATATACACACAGTGCAACCCCGCTATAACGTGCTCTGCTATAATGTGAATTCAGATATAATGTGGTCATGGCATGGCTCCCGAAATTTCATATATTCATTCACACATGAAAAAATATTTCGAATACAATACGATCGCCATGAAATTTAGCTTCTGAAATTTAACAATTTCACCAGGTTCATGAAATGTTATGCCATAATAAACATTATCAGAAATGTTACTTGTTACTGATCCATGAGTAAAGCTAGTAAGTCGTCTTTGTGATTGTCTTCAATTAATTCTGTATACAATCGTTGCACAAAAAATAACCGACATGTTTTTTTTCTTCTTCACTGCATACATATACACAACCAAGCAGAAAGTAGGAAAAATAAAGTGCAAAATGTTTATTCTAGGATCGCGTAGGGCTTCGGCAATGTCGCAAACTGCGATTTTATTTTCCTTATTGGCGGCAAAATATACCATCTGGCAACTTTTTTTTATTGGCAACATTGTTGGCTGTTTAAACTTGTATATACAACCATTGGTTTGAAGTGGAGAAATTTAGAGGCCCCATGAAAGGTAACCACAAACTTGATATAAAATGCACTGAAATTTATCTACTGTTACATAAACAGTTTCTTTGTCTATACTGATAAACCATCTTAACAGTGTAATGTTACATCATAATCCGCTTATGATGACATTGAGCATGAGTACTCTATGTTTTGAGATATCTGCTTTCTTTGTTGTTGACATTTCTGGTAGTGGAGATCAACCGGACAAAGCAATGTCTCGTAATCTATCTTTGTCGGATTTTCAGCCGCTCGCTAGTAATTAATATATTTAATTAGACTGATATTTGTATGTGGATGGTAGGTAAGATTCCTCTTCTTTCCATTCAGAACTAAATCCTTCAGAACACCCACATTTTAAAAAATAATCCTTGTCATCAGACCAGAGCACATGTGTCTCTATCATACGTTAACCTTTGTTAAATTTCTGATGCATGAGTGCAAAGCAACATCACTCCTCTACCACAAATGTAAAAAAAAAAAATTAAAAATAAACATCTTGTAGTCTATTCAGTAAGCAAGAGGAACTGTAATTACAATCGACCAAACGACAGCCACTTCATTTTTAAAAATGCACCCATATAAAATAGTCTGCTGATATTTCAAAGGAAACAGATTACTTTGAAGCATTGATTGTTATGAAAACATACTCAGCAAATGGAGAAAAAAAATAGTCTCAATCATGCAATACAACTATTTGATGTTGCCACCTGAATAAGATTGTTATGAAAACGTACTCAGCAAATGGAGAAAAAAATTGTCTCAATCATGCAATACAACTATTTGATGTTGCCACCTGAATAAGAAATGGGCATTTGTTTGGTTCTCCAAAGCTATCCTTTAGCAGTGACTTCAATAACGCATGCTCCCGTTATCAAAGAAAGCCAACTACAATCTTTCAAGAAAAACAAAGAGCTTTTATTCAAAGGAAGTGAGTACCAAACTTAAATAAAAGTATTGGAATCTGATAGATGTTTGTATTTTCCAATGTGACTGGAACACATTAACTGTGCTGTGACAGTTTCCTTTTTGTTGGGAAAACGTTTATGCTTACGAATGCTACCAACAGCGGCTTAAAATGCAAACTAACTTTTACCGACATGGGACATACTTTAAAGTAAATGTGCTTCGTGATTCGTAACATGAGTCTGCTGTTTTTCCACTGGACTCAGACCAATATGACCTGTGACAAAATTATTGAATATTTTGAAGCAGTGTGTGTGCATATTTTCGATGGAATCACTTGTATTGTGGATTCAATGTATATGATGAGGTCGTAGGCGAGTGCACGGTGTTGATACTCTATTCATGCTATACATTCGACATGTATATATAAACAGTATTCACATATATGTACTATTTCGTGGTTCTCTAAATAAAGTAATCTATTATACATGTTTTCACTAAAGGTGTATTTCTCATTTAATATGCATCAATTTAAGATGGTAACTGTACCGATGAAGCACGTATTTTACCAGCCGCATTTATTACCTACACACCACCACCACCACCCCACCACCCTGTGCAATTGTTTGGGGTACATGCATAATTTTCTTCAGCTAACTGACCTGGTTGCTTATAACATGGTTCAATCTATAACGCTGTCGTATTCTTTGGCTCCCAACTATAGCGGGGTCACACTGTATATATATATATATATATATATATATATATATATATATATATATATATATATATATATATATATATATATATATATATGAATGAACTCAAAGAGATTGATACAGTTAATCTACTGTAACACACAAACACATAGAACTGTCATAAAGTGAGATATATAATATAAAGCAGACACATGGCAAAACAAATAAAGTTAAACCAATGTTATAAAATGTACCTTGCATGAACCTACTGTCTCCACTTGATCTCCTATGGTGATGATGGTTCTGTACCATCATGACATTGTGACTAGGCTGTCCTGCATTGTGTGCCAAGTGATGATTGTTGTTTGAGGGCCCACCGCCTGCAACATCAAGAAACCTTGTAGTAGGAAAATAGTAGCCGGAGTTGTAAATGTAGGAACAGCAGATTAGCTGTAGTGTTAGTAGCAGCCACAACAACAAAAGTAACAAGAGATTCTTGAAAAAACTGATACTTGACTAGATGAAATGAATTTTCAGGAATTCAAGATTTGTTTATCTTTTAACTCTGAGTATTAAAAAAATGGCAAAACAATTATTTTCAAGTTAACATGTCCATTAGATACCTGTAAGTACAGACATCTTTATCCTGGTATTTGACCTTGACCTTGATATCACAGATAAAAGATCACATTTTTTCTGCATCAGACAATGTCAAGATATATCCTTATGTTTTGAGGTATTTGTCAGATATATTCAGAAAATTGAATTACATGACAAAACTACATACATGCATCTTTTTATTATCACCTTTATACACCTGTCAAAACCTTGAACTTAAACTCAATGTCAGAGTGTTGGCTATCACCTTGTACATCAGAACACAACCAACTACAATGTCTGGTCAAATTTAAATTCTATATGCAGGATTCATTGTTTTCATAAGTTTAATAATATAAAAATGCAACCAATGACACCTGTGATATGACTCAAAAGTCAACTAGGCCTTGTTTTCAAAACTTTTCACAAACTGTAAATGTGTCACACACATTTTCACTGCATGAGGCGTCAAGCTAAAGTATGATTCTTAACTTAAAAACTCCACGACATGGTCATGTTTCAAAAACATGATTTACAGTAATCTTTAAAACAAACATTCAATATATACCTGTAACATACAGCATGTACAAACAGTAAATAGCCCTGCTTAGAACACATGTAAAACAAACTTTAAGGCTGTTTATACAACAAATTATCAAAGTGCTAATTAAAAGATCAAAAGGTCAGATATAAATAAACATCATTTCATGTATTACTTCATTGGCTGAAAATAGGTACAATGATGTGTTAAATCTTTCTTAAGACTGCAGTGGGAGAACACAATGTGCTAATTTGCAAAGGCAATGTTCACAAAGTAAAGCAATCCAACTAATTTTCAGTTATAAGTAAATCAAAGAGATGCTGGATGTGTGATGAAGAACAAAAGTTATTATGCATCATTTCCTAAAATGAGATGTTTCATCTATTTTTACTAAAGGTTATTTTCAAGTTTGTGAACATCAGCAAGACATAATTTATGCTGGATTTTACTCTATATATAAAACATTTAAGCATAATTGTTTCAGTTGTCAGAATAGCATTCCAGTGTGATTCATTTCAAAGGTGATTCAGGAAGAAATAAGCTATCAACAAAGCAAACAAAGCCCAGCAAATAAATTACAGAAGAGCTGGTTGACAGTTTTATTTTGTGAAGCACAGTAGCAAGGGGAAGCAATTCTTTGCACATTCAGGTTAGTTCAGTTTATTATTTGTTACCTTAATCTTGTTAAACTACTAACTATTGATTGACCCAGGTTTTATTCCAATTTTGTTGATCATGAAACATGTCATATCATTATAGATGTTGTAAAGCGCTGAGAGCTTCTAAAGATTAGGCACCATACAAAGTCATCATTATTATTATTATTATTATTATTATGGAAAGATAGTAATAAGCACATGCTGGTGTTTGCACAATTGGTTTGTGTTGATAAAGCATTATTACCCAAACTTGAGAAAGGTGTTTATAACTGCTGTATTTCCTGTAAATAAAAATAATAATAATAATAATAATAATAATAATAATAATAATAATAAATATTGAGGACTTTGTATAGTGCCTAATTTGTAGAAGCTCTAAGCACTTTGAAACATTAGAATACACCTAGAACATAAAAACATATATGATTTTTTTTAAAAAAACATGAAATTAGAAAACATAACACATGCTGACAATATTTAAGGTAGGAAAAATTATTAGGTCTTTTACATTTGTTCTTACATTAAAAAAGGTGAGTTTAAAGAGCACTCTTGAATGGGATCACAGTTTCTTTATGTCTCAGTCCTGTAATTTGTTCCACATTGCTGGGACCTGGTATACAAAAGAATGTTGTCCATATGGCTTTGTTTTCATAGTGGGAATAATGAGTGTACAATCATCAGAAGACGAGTGTAAGTATCTTGCTGGTGTGTAGTATACATGAATGAGGCCGATTCAGATTGATACCCAGTGTAGGGTACAGAGCAGCGTCGAAGTGTGCTCTGATCATGGTATTCTGAGGATGATCCGAGCAGCTGTGTTTTGAACTTTTTTAAGTTTCTGGAGTAGATATTGAGATGAAACAGACAGAATTTAGTTACAATTAGCCAGGCTTGCAGGTACTATAAAAAAACACATTAAAGTTGAAATTATCTCTCTTCCCCCTCCCCCACCCTGAACTCAGCAGTCCCAAATGTGATACATGTTCATTTTTCTATATAGACAAGCAGATACAGTTCTGACAATGCTAACATTATGGTAGTCAAGATAAACTTAGTTCTAACCAATATTCTCTCAGAGAATCTAGCAGTTAAGTTTGAACAACAGTACCATCCAAGTCTTTAGTGAGTATAATGAACACTAATGACACTCGCATTACCTTCATAACTAGCAACTGCACCAAAGACTGCATCTAATTAAGACTATAATTAAGACTGCATCTAATTAAGACTGCATCTAATTAAGACTCTAATTAAGACTGCATCTAATTAAGCACATATTTTGTAATCCAATGGATGTGGACACTAGTGTGTATGTTATTATTTAATGTCAATGTGGTTGTGATTTTGTGAATATGTATGGTGATGATACTTGATAATTCTAAGTTTATCAACTATTCTTTTCTTTGTATGTTTATTAAATGCTTTAAATTAAGCAGACAAGCTATTTTCAACAATTCAGAGTTGAATTTCCAATCTTTTTCAATAGAATAACATGAAAAGATAACTTATTCTCAATCAAACAATATCATTGTTTTGGTAACCTGATCCCCAATTCAGGACTCGAAACAATTTATTAGTCTCAAAAACCCACAATACTATCTTGGAACAAAATAGATATGATGTTGGTGGTCAAACATGCACCAATTTCACTAAGAACCCATCAAATATTACAAGAAATCTTAATGAAACCTCATGCCTCAGTGCATTCAAGAAGAGAAGTGATATTATTTTGACATAGCTACAGTTCCTTGTTTGAGATAAGATGACAACCGTGATTTTGACATAGCTATGGTTCCTTGTTTGAGATAAGATGACAACCGTGATTTTGACATAGCTATGGTTCCTTGTTTGAGATAAGATGACAACCGTGATTTTGACATAGCTATAGTTCCTTGTTTGAGATAAGATGACAACCGTGATTTTGACATAGCTATGGTTCCTTGTTTGAGATAAGATGACAACCGTGATTTTGACATAGCTATAGTTCCTTGTTTGAGATAAGATGACAACTGTGATTTTGACATAGCTATGGTTCCTTGTTTGAGATAAGATGACAACCGTGATTTTGACATAGCTATAGTTCCTTGTTTGAGATAAGATGACATTTGAGATAAGATGACAACCATGATGTTGACATAGCTATAGTTCCTTGTTTGAGATAAGATGACAACCGTGATTTTTACATAGCTATAGTTCCTTGTTTGAGATAAGATGACAACCATGATTTTGACATAGCTATGGTTCCTTGTTTGAGATAAGATGACAACCGTGATTTTGACATAGCTATAGTTCCTTGTTTGAGATAAGATGACAACTGTGATGTTGACATAGCTATGGTTCCTTGTTTGAGATAAGATGACAACCATGATTTTGACATAGCTATAGTTCCTTGTTTGAGATAAGATGACATTTGAGATAGATGACAACCATGATGTTGACATAGCTATAGTTCCTTGTTTGAGATAAGATGACAACCATGATGTTGACATAGCTATAGTTCCTTGTTTGAGATAAGATGACAACCATGATGTTGACATAGCTATAGTTCCTTGTTTGAGATAAGATGGCAACCATGATTTTGACATAGCTATAGTTCCTTGTTTGAGATAAGATGACAACCGTGATTTTGACATAGCTATGGTTCCTTGTTTGAGATAAGATGACAACCGTGATTTTGACATAGCTATAGTTCCTTGTTTGAGATAAGATGACAACCATGATGTTGACATAGCTATAGTTCCTTGTTTGAGATAAGATGACAACCATGATGTTGACATAGCTATAGTTCCTTATTTGAGATAAGATGACAACCGTGATTTTGACATAGCTATAGTTCCTTGTTTGAGATAAGATGACAACCGTGATTTTGACATAGCTATGGTTCCTTGTTTGAGATAAGATGACAACCATGATGTTGACATAGCTATGGTTCCTTGTTTGAGATAAGATGACAACCATGATGTTGACATAGCTATGGTTCCTTGTTTGAAGTAAGATGATAACCATGATGTTGACATAGCTATGGTTCCTTGTTTGAAGTAAGATGATAACCATGATGTTGACTTAACTATAATCCCATGATTGAGGTAAGATGAACAATATTTTGAAGTAACTTTTGATCCCTTGTTTGAAGTATGATGCCACCATGATTATTATATAGCTAGGGTCCCATGATTGAGGTAAGATGACCACCATAATACTCATGTAGCTATGGTCCTTTGTTTGATGTAAGACGACAACCATGATTTTGACATAGCTATGGTTCCTTGTTTGAAGTAAGATGACAACCATGACTTTGACATAGCTATGGTTCCTTGTTTTAAGTAAGATGACAACCATAATTTTGACATAGCTATGGTTCCATGTTTGAAGTAAGATGACAACCATGATTTTGACATAGCTATTGTTCCTTGTTTGAAATAAGATGACAACCATGATTTTGACGTAGCTATGGTTCCTTGTTTGAAATAAGATGACAACCATGATTTTGACATAGCTATAGTTCCTTGTTTGAGATAAGATGACAACCATGATGTTGACATAGCTATGGTTCCTTGTTTGAGATAAGATGACAACCATGATGTTGACATAGCTATGGTTCCTTGTTTGAAGTAAGATGACAACCATGATGTTGACATAGCTATGGTTCCTTGTTTGAAGTAAGATGATAACCATGATGTTGACATAGCTATGGTTCCTTGTTTGAAGTAAGATGATAACCATGATGTTGACATAGCTATGGTTCCTTGTTTGAAGTAAGATGATAACCATGATGTTGACATAGCTATGGTTCCTTGTTTGAAGTAAGATGATAACCATGATGTTGACTTAACTATAATCCCATGATTGAGGTAAGATGAACAATATTTTGAAGTAACTTTTGATCCCTTGTTTGAAGTATGATGCCACCATGATTATTATATAGCTAGGGTCCCATGATTGAGGTAAGATGACCACCATAATACTCGTGTAGCTATGGTCCTTTGTTTGATGTAAGACGACAACCATGACTTTGACATAGCTATGGTTCCTTGTTTGAAGTAAGATGACAACCATGACTTTGACATAGCTATGGTTCCTTGTTTTAAGTATGATGACAACCATAATTTTGACATAGCTATGGTTCCATGTTTGAAGTAAGATGACAACCATGATTTTGACATAGCTATTGTTCCTTGTTTGAAATAAGATGACAACCATGATTTTTACATAGCTATGGTTCCTTGTTTGAAATAAGATGACAACCATGATTTTGACATTGCTATTGTTCCGTGTTTTTGAAGTAAGATGACAACCATGATTTTGACATAGCTATTGTTCCTTGTTTGAAATAAGATGATAACCATAATTTTGACATAGCTATGGTTCCATGTTTGAAGTAAGATGACAACCATGATTTTGATATAGCTATGGTTCCTCGTTTGAAATAAGATGACAACCATGATTTTGACATTGCTATTGTTCCATGTTTTTGAAGTAAGATGACAACCATGATTTTGACATAGCTATTGTACCTTGTTTGAAATAAGATGACAACCATGATTTTGACATAGCTATGGTTCCATGTTTGAAGTAAGATGACAACCATGATTTTGACATAGCTATGGTTCCTCGTTTGAAATAAGATGACAACCATGATTTTGACATTGCTATTGTTCCATGTTTTTGAAGTATGATGACAACCATAATTTTGACATAGCTATGGTTCCTTGTTTGAAGTAAGATGACAACCATGATTTTGACATAGCTATGGTTCCTTGTTTGAAGTAAGATGACAACCATGATTTTGACATAGCTATAGTTCCTTGTTTGAAGTAAGATGACAACCATGATTTTGACATTGCTATTGTTCCGTGTTTTTGAAGTAAGATGACAACCATGATTTTGACATAGCTATACTTCCTTGTTTGAGATAAGATGATAACTGTGATATTGACACATTATTCGTAATGTGATCAGGTAAATAATATCGGAGAAATAATTCACTAAACAATTTGCTTTCTCCATGAAATATATTTCTGACTACATTAGAATAGGTATGAGGTGGTGCAAGGTCCATCCAGTTAGAATTCTCTACAAAAAAAATTAAGTTTTCCTAATGTTAGCACATCAAGAGAATACGTTTTTACAAGAGTCTGTTTGATCCTCTCTGGGATTCAACACTTCATTATTATCTCACCATCAAAAGTTTCACCGGCAAATCCTGCAAACTTTGCATATTCATATCTGTGTCTAGGGTTGTATTTTCATGTACTGTCTGTTCAGCTACCACTAACCCAATAAGACTCAGTTCTGTCCTTAGCATGACCATGTCAGAAGGCAGACTAACTCAAATATGTCCCAAGTTGAGATACTATGATCAAGGCTATGCCTATGGAAGTCGGACCACAAGTTAGAGATTACCTTGTTATGGTCAAAATCATCTCTTTCGTGAAGTTTGAACATGTCTGAGATAAGAGAACAGTGTCTCTTGATTCTTATATGGGCCAAACAGACAGAAAGAAGTTTGCCATCAGAAAATGAGTGATGGGAGTGGTTGTGACATCACTTTTGTGACACCAGTCATTGACAACATGATTTCCCCTTGTGTGTTCTCAAAGTGGAGGATCTTCAGCTCTTTAGATTCACTCCACAATTAAAGCTCCTTGTCAATCTGGTCATTCTGGAAAGGAGCTAGAATGAAGTAGTTACTTCTCTGGACATGGATGGAGTAGTGGTGATCTCGATTGCTTCAATGGGGAGCGAATGACACTAGGACTTGTCCAATTACTTGTTAAATTAAGCAGATCAGCTGATATGTGTTAAGGTATTTATGCTGCATGTAATGCAGGAACATCACCATCTCTGTGATGGGTGTCCTGAACTTTTAGCAATGTGAATCGGCATATAGAAGGTACATCAAACATGTCAAGACTTATCATGTACTCAAGACAACTCCATCACAGGTCCAAAATGACACTAGACATTGTCACCAGAAATGTTCTTGAGCTGAAGCCCTATGCATGTCATTTTTGTACTATCTGCACTGCTCTTTACAAGCAGAAACTAGACTTTCTTGTGTAAAATAAGCCCATTTCATGGAATCACTTGTGAGTTCCTTCATGAAGACAGGATGACAGACAAAGTAGAGGGGTTTGGATAATGAAATCAGAAGATGTACAAAGTGAAGTAGGGAGGAAGTTGACAAAACATTCCTAACTCTGACCTGGCATTAAAGACTGTGCTCTCTATCAACATCCAGACAAGGTATGTGTGGATAAAATGTCTCTGTATGTGACATTTTAATAGTGGGAAAGAAAGTTGCAGGCAAACGATTCACCATAAAAGCTCTATCTTTACCAAAAGATGCTTGGTAATTTTTGGAATCTTTAACAATCGTCTGATTTTTAATAATGACATGCCTTCATCATCTACATTCACCAAGGAAATGACCTTTTAGGTAGAATTGGTTGATGGTGAAGAAAACATTCTCTGATGGACATAAAATCCGAAAGATTTCCACTATCACTGCCATCAACTGAAATTTATCGTTCCATTGTCAGATTGGCAAGTTCATGCAGTTCCATTTTATTCCATTGATCAACATGTGGATGTCATCTTCCTATACAGCCTTACATATATATCCTTCATTCTTCCACATTTCTGATGAAATCCTGTGTATTAAAGTTCATATCCTGCAAAGAAGTCCACAGAATAAATTCAGTATTCCTTTTAATTTCTGTTTAATCTTTAATACTGCTTTCTATCAATGTAAGTAAAAGTCTTCACTGCTACGCAAATGTGCAGGATAAATCAGAAACACATTATTAATGATTTTCTAAGAACTACAGTAGAATACAACTTGTGACTGGTTCAGTTAGTATAGTAATATCTATAAATGCTTAATGCAATGGGAGACTTGTTCAGCTAGTATCATAATATTGGTGACTGGTTCAGTTAGTGTAGTAATACTGGAGAATGGTTATGCTAGTGTAGTAATATTGATGACTAGTTCAGTCAGTGTAGTTTTATCTATAAATGCCTAATTCAACTGGAGACTGGTTCAGTTGGTGTAGTAATACTGGAGACTGGTTCAGTTAGTGTAGTAATACTGGTGACTAGTTCAGTTAGTGTATTAATATATATAAAGGCTTAATGCAGCTGATGACTGGTTCAGTTGGTGTAGTAATACTTGTGACTGGTTCAGTTGGTGTAGTAATACTGGAGACTGGTTCAGTTAGTGTAGTAATACTGGTGACTAGTTCAGTTAGTGTATTAATATCTATAAAGGCTTAATGCAGCTGATGACTGGTTCAGTTGGTGTAGTAATACTTGTGACTGGTTCAGTTGGTGTAGTAATACTGGAAACTGGTTCAGTTAGTGTAGTAATACTGGTGACTAGTTCAGTTAGTGTATTAATATCTATAAAGGCTTAATGCAGCTGGTGACTGGTTCAGTTGGTGTAGTAATACTTGTGACTGGTTCAGTTGGTGTAGTAATACTGGTGACTGGTTCAGTAAGTGTAGTAATATTTATAAATGTTCAATACCTATTTCATAATTGGTTGTCATTTCAGCAGCAGTGGAAATACTGGGTATCATGCTATTAAATTTATTTCTACAGCCTAGTTTAAGGGCAATATACTTCTACAGCCTAGTTTAAGGGCAATATATTTCTACAGCCTAGTTTAAGGGCAAACTCTAATCAGGATGCAATTTAAATGAGAAATCAATACCTTTCTATACAGTGATGTTAATATGTGTCTTCACAATATTATTCCTTTGACTTTGTAACAATATTAACCCTTCTGACCTAACCATGTGTAATGATGTTAAACAATATGTGCCAATGTAACAATATTAACCTTCTAACATAATCTTTCTATGTGATAGATGTGATTTTAAACAATATCTGACTTGTAACAATACAGGTATTATCATTTCTGACTTAATCTTGGGGTATGATAATAATAGTACATGTGCCTTACAACATTATTATCTATTCTAACCTAAACATAGGGTGTGATGTTAAGTAATGTGTGCCCATTTCAAAATATTATCCCTTCAGTCTTAACATTGGTGTGTGATATATAGAGGATATCAAATGGGTAATGATTTAATTTTGAATTTATTAAACGAGTTGAATTATGTCCAGCACCAACGGCTTGCAAAAGCTCGACATTATTCAATGAGTTTCATAATATTTAATTATTACCCATTTGATATTCTTTTTTATCACATTGTTTCTATTTATGTGGAAAATATTTAGAAAGAAGAAATAACAATTTTTTCATTTTCTGACTGATATACTGAGATACTGTGCTTTTCAGTTTTTGTGCATTAAAACTAGTCCCCCCCCAAAAAATAAACAAGTATTAATCTTTAAAAGTAGCTTGTACCTTTTCACAAATTATAAATCAAAGAACAAGTGTCCTTCTAAATAAACAGAACATTTCATAGAGACAAAATCCAATTCATGGGATGTCTCATTGTTTTAAACAGATCTGTTTAGAGGACAGCATTTTTACATTTTTACACTTAATCAGCATTTTTACATTTTTACACTTAATCAGCATTTTTACATTTTTATACTTACTTGGCATTTTCATGTGATAGGATGATTACTGGATGCAGAAATTTACATATTTACTGTATAGTAATTGTGACCATATATCTGACTTGGAAGAGTAGACTGCGTAAGACATAAACAAATTTCATTTTGAGTTGGACTTCATTTAATTACTGCATAAATATGTTATGGTTGGATGTAGTTCTGTCTGTTGGGAGACTAATTTATGTCCACATTCTTTTCTGTCAGCAGAGATGAGTTTATTTACTTCTCTATGTTAATACTTAAACAAAAATTGTATATAGGTTGGACTCCATGTTTCATGTATAAACTCATCAGTACCTCACACATCCACTATCAAATGAACAATACCTTTAATTTTTCTTGTTTTCTTGTCTTGTGTTATACACAATGTTTCACAGGATGATTTGCTATAATGGATCATCCCATGTGGGGGTAAATTTAAGATATTCTGAAAAGACATAACCATTCTTTTTTCAATTCCCTTTTGGCCAGTCACTTATAAAATGGCCCCCAAAATATTTATAGCATTTGTAAACAGTGAAAATGTTCCATCTGAATCACATAAAATGAATTGTTAACATGTTGTAATATCACAATTATTTACTGCACACACTATAGCTAAGATGTATAGACTATATGATAACAGCAATATCTAGAATCAAACACAAATATTGTTCTCTGTGCTACATTTTACAAACAGAGTCCAGTCCAACATACCTATCCGACCTCACCCATGTGTACACACCAACAAGATAATTATGCTCCTATTCTGACAATCGTATACTCATTATTCCCACTATGAAAACAAAATCATATGGACAATGTTCTTTTGCATACCAGGGCCCAGAAACATGGAACTAATTGCCCACTGAACTTAGACACAAAGACACAGTGATTCTATTCAAGAGTGCCCTTAAATGTGGCTTATTTTTGACTGCAAGAACAATCTTAAAGACCTAATAATGTTTCCTACCTTAAATATTTTCAGCATGTTTTTATGTTTACTAATTTCAAGGTGTTTGTTTTTATTGTAGTCATATCATTATATATGTTGAAAAGCACTTAGAGCTTCTAAAGATTAGATTCTATACAAAGTCCTCATTATTATTATTATTATTATTATTATTATATCTAACCATTTCAAAATACTATCCATTCAAACTTAACCTCAGGGTATGATATTAACAATATGTGCTCCTCTGACTTACCCTGGGGATATGATGTTAATGAAGAAGAAAAAACAACACACAATCAGGTAATTTTTCATGCCATTAACTTCTCCAGTAATTGGTGTTAAATAAGATACAATGATTTAATTTTCAAGTTCTACTCCATTTTTACCATGCGGAGGTGGTATGTTGAATCCATAGGGTGGAGGCCGTTGTGCTGGAGCTCTACTGGGAAAATTACTTTGACCTTGGTTAGGTGGAGCCTGAGGGGGAGGTAGCTGTAAAGATAGATACTGAGTTAATAATAAGTTGAAGAATAGTAATATCTACTATTTTTAAATTCTACTTCTACTAATACTATTAAAAAATAATAACAACACAAAATTTTGATGATAAGGATAAAACTTTACAATGAAACAGTTGAAATAACCTGTAGATCACGCTTATCCAACCCACAGCCAACATGCAGCCACGTTCACATTGTGCAGCCTGCGGCCATATACATAGTCCTTTTGAAAATTTGCATTTTAATTAATATGTAAATCAGTTATAAGTTATAAGGATCTGTTCTTGCTTCTGCAGCCCACAACCTTAAGTATTTTATCTGTTTTGGCCCCCAGCCCACCCTTGCTGTCAATGATACACTGTCCTTTTTCAGCAATTAAACTTCAGAGACGCATTCTTTAATTGTCATTTTCAACATACACAGAAGAAACTTGATTACAATGAAATTTATAGTGACACCCATATACACACACACACAGAGGAAAGCCATGACTATAATTAAAACAAGACTTGTCAGAGACAATCAAGTGTACCTATATTCAGGTGTTTGTCTAATAGTTGGGATAATTTTAATGTAGGAAAAATAAATCACTGCAACATACTTTCCCTTTTGGGAGGGTCACAATAATGCCAAAAGTACCCCAGCCAAGACCAAGATCCATGGTGTGTTTGTGTGTGTGTGTGTGTTTACAATGGGTTAACTTTAAAATAACAAAGTTATTAGTATCACAAAAGTTGATCACCAACTTTTTCTTTGGATGGTTTAGAATGATTTAATTAATATCATGCTTTTTTTCATGAAAACATTTTATGTACTACTGAATATTTTAAAAGAAAACATTGACACTGGTGTTAATCTAAAGACAACAAAGTCCTTAAAGCAATTAAGTAGATCACTCTTGACACCTCCGTCAATACTAGGGAAAAGGACTATCATATGTGTATATCAGTGAAAACAACAAATGCTTCCTTTCACAAATGAAATGCACATTCAACAAAGATGATTTTTTAATATCGAAATCAGGAAAAGTGTAAATACAAGACAGAAGGGATTTTTCAAGCAATCAAATGGTGAAGAACACTGTTCATATATCTTCGCTTTAATACTCAAAATAATGACCTATAATTTGAAATGATAGTTTAATGTATAAAAGTATAATTAATAACTCTAACGCTGAATGTATCATCTGAATGCTTTCTTACACCATCCATTCATGAGGTCTTTTTTCCTCTATATTTTGGTACTATCAAATTCCTGTCAAAATAAACTTGTACAATTGTAGGTATCAAAAGAGAATTTTTTCAAATATAATTACATGTAAACCCAAACAAATTATTTCATCAAAAGTATACAAAATATTAAGCAAAATACAGCAAAATAAAACCAACACTTGTATTGATGTGATCATCACAAAGGGCCTTACTCATCACTGTTTTGATGTATTCATCACAAAGGGCCTTACTCATCACTGTTTTGATGTATTCATCACAAAGGGCCTTACTCATCACTGTTTTGATGTATTCATCACAAAGGGCCTTACTCATCACTGTTTTGATGTATTCATCACAAAGGGCCTTACTCATCACTGTTTTGATGTATTCATCACAAAGGGCCTTACTCATCACTGTTTTGATGTATTCATCACAAAGGGCCTTACTCATCACTGTTTTGATGTATTCATCACAAAGGGCCCACTCGTTACTATTTTGATGTGTTCATCTCAAATTGCTTCACTCATAACAATTTTGATGTTTTCATCTCAAAGGGCCTCATTTATTACTATTTTGATGTGTTCATAACAAATGGCCCACTCGTTACTATTTTGATGTGTTCATCTCAAAGGGCCTCACTCATTACAATTTTGATGTGTTCATCTCAAAAAGCCTACTCATTACAATTTTGATGTGTTCATCACAAAGGGCCCATTCATTACATTTGATGTGTTCATCACAACGGGTCTCACTCACTAAAATTTTGATGTGTTCATCACAAAGGGCCTCACTCAATAAACGTTTGATGTTTTTTATCCTGTAAATTAAATTATCCCTGATAAATTTATCTTGTAAATTTAATTATCTCTGATAAATTTATCTTGTAAATTTAATTATCCCTGATTCATGTAAATTAAATTATCCCTGATAAATTTATCTTGTAAATTAAATTAAACCTGATAAATTTATCTTGTAAATTTAATTATCCCTGATAAGTTTATCTTGTAAATTTAATTATCTCTGATAAATTTATCTTGTAAATTTAATTATCCCTGATAAATTTATCTTGTAAATTTAATTATCTCTGATAAATTTATCTTGTAAATTTAATTATCCCTGATAAATTTATCTTGTAAATTTAATTATCCCTGATAAATTCATCTTGTAAATTTAATTATCCCTGATAAATTTATCTGGTGGAAAGCAAAAGAATTAAGATAGAAATAAGAGTGGATAGCATGAGTACAAAAGATCTAACCAATGAGAGACCCTAATAACAGTATGTATTTAGTTTAGAAAACCTTTTCAATATTTGAAATTCTTGAAAAGTATAATTTCTTTCATTCAATAATTTTTTTTAAAAGAGTTGATGTTCTTCATATTTACTTACTGTGTCTGCCAAAGCTTTCATCCATTGCCTGAAATTAAAGTCACAAGCTTAAGCAGATTTGTAAATACATTATTTATGCAAATCTAACACAGGCATAAACAAAACTAATCTGTGAGTATAATATTTACCTGTGTTACTGGAGTTAGTGAAATATAATTAAAGCGAATACTGTTTAGGAACAAATGGATAGTCATGTGATCAGCTGTAAAGTCTTCTTTAACTATGAAATGTATATTTAAAAAAAAAAACAAGATATGTAAGTTGACTTTTCATTCTGCACAAACGTGTAAAATATAGTAGACTTGATTAATTGAGTAACTTTTGAAAGTGCAATTAAAAATTATGTGATGCAGACAAGTTCACATTGGATTTGTCACCTGACAATTAATGACTTCTAATATAGGTAATATCGACACCTTGGTGAAAAGCTCTAATTACTGAAAGTAATACAAGTTAAATAAAGAGGCTTTAATTTACCTTTCTGTCAGATTTGAGGTACACCACAATGGATTTTTTTTTTTTTATAAATTTGAGTATCCTTTTCTTTTGCCAGAAATATGAGCCAAATGTGGTTTGGAGTGGGGGGAGATTTATATTTTTTTGTTTGCATATTGCAAATTGGTGACCTAAATGCTGGCCCAGGAAAAAAATGTACTCAAGAGAGTCTTCTTATTTTGTTTAGCAGATATCAACCAATTATATAATTTCAAAAGACCAGTCCCTATGCTGTTGCAATAAAAAGAGGACCAGTCATAGTGTGCCCTTAGATCCAGTTCTACACTGTTTGTTAAAATGTCACTAGCACAACAAACAGTATGGTCTCTAATTTGACAACAGATCATGTGACAGCCAATCTAGGTCAATCTGGAGAACCACCAAGTCCACATTAAAGAGAGTTCAGACCTTCATCAACAGCTGCCTAAGATGAATTCTCCAGATCTGCTGGCCAGACACCATCAGCAACAAAAACCTGTGGCAGAAAACCTCCCAGCTTCCAGAAGAGGATGAGATCAAGAAGAGAAGGTGGGGTTGGATAGGACACACCCTATGTAAGCCGCCAACCAATATTACCAGACAGGCATTGAGGTGGAACCCTCATGGCAAGAAGTGAAGGGAACGACCAAGAAATACCTAGCGACGTGACCTTGAGGCAGACATCACTAAGATGGGTCACACTTGGAGTCAGCTTGAGGGGATAGCACAGGACAGAAGTCTCTGGCGACCTTTTGTGGGAGGCCTATACCTGTTTGTTAAAAAGTCACTAGCACAATAAACAGTATGGTCTCTAATTTGCCAACAGATCATGTGACAGCCAATCTAGGTCAATCTGCTATTAGTGACTTGAGTGCACATTATACACAAATTCATTACAGACATTATGTTGTCCTTTAAGGTGATCACTTGTGATATGATGGAATACATATAATTAATATTCTTTTTAACTTAATATGTTTGCAGAGCTAAGTTTAGAAGCCAAATCAAATTAATATTAATAATAATAATGAGGACTTTGTATAGCGCCTAATCTTTAGAAGCTCTAAGCGCTTTACAGCATCTATAATGATATGACTACACTACAGAAAAACAAATAACAAATATCATGAAATTGGAAAACATAAAAACATGCTGAAAATATATGAGATACAAAACATTATTAGGTCTCTAAGTTTGTTCCTGCAGTCGAAAAAGATGAGTTTTAAGAGCACTCTTAAAAGGGACCACTGTGTCTTTGTGTCTAATTTTAATGAGCAATTCGTTTCACATCGCCGGTCCTTGGTATGCAAAAAGAACATTGTACATATGACTTCAATTTCATAGTGGGAACAATGAGTATACAATTGTCAGAAGAGGAGAGTAAGTATCTTACTGGTGTATACACATGGGTGAGGCCGGATATGTATGTTGGACTGGAGTCTGTCAATGAAACATAGCACAGAGAACAAATTTTGTGTTTGATTCTGTATCGAATTGATAGCCAGTGTAGAGTACAGAGCAGTGGTGATGTGTGCTCTGATCGAGGTACTCTAAAGATGATCCGAGCAGCTGTGTTTTGAACTTTTTGAAGTTTCTGGAGTAGATATTGTGATGAACCAGACAGAATTGAGTTACAATAGTTCAGTCTTGAAAGTACTAACTAACACACAAGTGTTTTAGTGGCATCAACTGAAAGATATTTGCATATGGAGACGATGCATCTCAGATCAAGATATGCATGACACGTTGGTGCAATGTGAGAGTACTGTCCATAGTAACACCTAGGTTTCGTACTGACTGAGAATTTAATGTTGGTGTTGCCGATATTTATTGTCTGAGGTAAAAGAGGTGAATGAGAAAGTCTTTGTGTTGTGATCAGAATGGCCGCAGTTTTATCATCATTCATCTGCAGCTTGTTACATGTCATCCATGATTTCACATCAGAAATGCACCTCTCTACTCCTTGGATGGTAGCATCAACTTCAGTTGGGTGGCTAGACTTGTATATTTGGGTGTCTTCAGCGTACAATTGATGAGGCAATGGGTGATGATCTGACACTTGAGAGCGGCTGAGTATATAGGTCCAAGAACAGACCCTTGTGGAACACCACAACATAGATCAACTGGGCTGGAATGTATTCCATTTGCAGATACAATTTGTGTCCTGTTGACTAAGTAGGACTTGAACCACTATAAGGCTATATTCTGAATGTCAAATACATACTGGAGACGGTGAAGTAATATTCATGGTCTATTGTGTCAAATGCTGCAGACCAATCAAGGAGGATGAGAACTGTAATCTTACCACTATCCAGAGCAGAGAGAATGTCACTAAATACTTTCAGAAGAGTAGTTTCCGTACTGTGGCAAGGGCTATATGCAGAAAACTAAAGGAAAATGGTACGAAAGTTGAGCATTTTCTTCTCAAAATAACATTTTTTGATCGAGAAAACTTAATATTTTGGTCCTTATCTTAAATTGCTGTTAATTAATTTTTCTGCAACTTTGATAGTCAAAATTCCAGTTTTTCCCCAAAATTATTGGTGGTTCACTGGAATAGTTAGTGTTGATTTTTTTTTCCACAAAATTTTAGATTCTTCTCCAAATTGTAACTTTGTTATTGTTTACTTAATAGGTTTCCATACCCTAGCAATCCAAAATCACTTTAAAAAATGAGTGGGTTGGTGTGCATTTTTTTTGCAACTCTTAGCTGATTATCTGTAACATGGAAGGGCACCTTCACTAGCTAATGGTTATCAATCCACACTACTCTACATGAACTCCTGGCAATTATATATAGCCAAAACAGTATACATCACTCCAACATCTAATTGGATGTAATAAAAAATAATTATCCTATGAGATGCGCATTTTTTTAATTAGGAAGATAGGTGTGAATAATCATAACAGCCTCAGTAGATAGTTGAGAATGATCATCATAGCCTCATGGGAAAGTTGGGAATGATCACCACAGCCTCACTGGACAGTTGGGAAAGATCATCACAGCCTTAGTGGATAGTTGGGAAAGATCATCACAGCCTTATTGGACAGTTGCGACTGCCCATCACAGCCTCAGTAGATAATTGGGAATGATCATCACAGCCTCATTATATAGTTGGGAATGAACATCACAGTTGGGACTGGTTATTACAACCTCATTATATAGATGGGACTGACCAGCACAGCCCATTAGATAGATGGGACTGACCATCACAGCCTCGTTATATGGTTGGGAATGATCATCACAGTCTCATTAGATAGTTGGGAATGATCATCACATGAGTGTCATAAACAACACCCTGAATGTCAGTTTCCTGAGTTTCAACTGATCCCACACAATTATTCCTGCCGAGTCAAAACTAGAACATCATAAAATATGTCCTATAGAATATCTGAAAACTCTCTCATGGGTCATTTGATCTTTCTATGAGCAGTAACCTTGTAACAAGCTTTCCCACTGGCCACTTGATATTTCCATTAGCAGTGACCATTTCAACTTAAAAAGGGCACTTGTTGAAAAAACTATTTCAGCTAACAACATATGTCAATGGTTTACATGGCTAACAGAAATGCAGGATGGGTTATTTTGTTTATTTTAAATTGTACAAGCTTATTATGCTCATCAACTCCACTTATCAAATACACAAACAAATTTAAAAATGGTGTGCGAGTGAACTTTTCAATAGGAGAACATTGAGATCTCATTGGCTTCAGGTTGTAAATCACCAAAGATTTACCAGGTCTTTTTATTCTATTATGTTTATCCCGTGGCTGACATTCAATTATTAAAACTATCCACCCATTTTTTTTTTATAAATGGCAACATTTTATGTCCTGTCTCTCCCAGGATTCATAGCATTTTGATTTATCTGGGTAAATAATGACACCATATTGGTGACATCATAATAAAATAATCATGTTATTTTAAGCAACAATATAAACAATGATTTAACAAAGGCACACACATTAATTAGAACTTTCTACCAATTTGTGTATTGTTATAAAGATCTTATTTATGTGAATGTCAAGTAATCAATCATACTTATTTATTGTGAAATTTAGTTAAGTATAATCTTTCTTAGCTCCCTTATCAGGAATCAAACTTTCTTACTTTCCCAATGAAACTAATAGAAATGATTCATCACTCATCTAAAATATCTCTAACAGATTTGTGTTGTATTTGATAAGAACTCTTGAAGGATTTTCAAAATGATTGTGTTTAGAAAATCTTCTCTAACACAGGCAGTGTATAGTGTAGAATTGTATACACATTGTGTTTAGAAAATCTTCTCTAACACAGGCAGTGTATAGTGTAGAATTGTATACACATTGTGTTTAGAAAATCTTCTCTAACACAGGCTAGTGTAGAATTGTATAGACATAGTGTAGAGAAAATCTTCTCTAACAAAGGCAATGTATAGTGTAGAATTGTATACACATTGTGTAGAGAAAATCTTCTCTAACACAGGCAGTGTATAGTGTAGAATTGTATATACATTGTGTAGAGAAAATCTTCTCTAACACAGGCAGTGTATAGTGTAGAATTGTATACACATTGTGTAGAGAAAATCTTCTCTAACACAGGCAGTGTATAGTGTAGAATTGTATACACATTATGTGCACAGTTAAGTACACAGTAGTTTAGTGAGATTTCAAAAAAGGCTTTTGACAGAGTGTGGCATGAGGCATTGTGGGCCACAATGAAGAAGTACAATATGGGTAATAAGTTTACCAACACCATCAAGCAGCTGTACACCAAGGCTACCAGTGCAGTAACTGCTCAAGGTTCTGTGGGGGACTGGTTCTAGACAACAATTGGAGTATGGTAAGGCTGTCTCCTGTCACCCATGCTTTTCAACATCTACTTAGAGTGCATCATGAGAGCACTAGTCATCTCAATCTTTTTATATTAATGTGACTCCTGAACCCTGACAGCAGAATTACAACAAAGAATCCAGGTACTTGAAATGAGATGCTACAGAACCATCCTTGGCATCTCTTACATGGACCACATCACAAATGAAGAAGTGCGTAACACCATCAGGCACAAAGTAGGTTATTATGAAGACCTCCTCACCACTGACAAAAAGAAAAAGCTGAAATGGTATGGCCATGTCACTAGAGCCAACAGTCTATCCACAACAGTACTTCAGGGTAGTGTCCAAGATGGTAGAAGGAGAGGTAGACAGAGAAAAAGTGGAGTAACAACAACACAGAATGGACCAGGAAAAGTTTTGCGGAGACAGGCATTGGCACATGATCGAGACAAGTGGAGGGAACTGGTCAGATGTTCAGCAGCACAGTGCTTCATCGACCACACTAGGTCAAGAGACTGATGATGAGGAGTTTAGTGAGAACATCCTGGATGCAGAACTATGATACAGTGAGTTGTAATGTCAGATTTGTATAGGAAAGTGATCAATGAAATGTTCAAATCTGTAAATCACATTTTACAATATTCCAAAACCAATAACACAGTAAGTATGATGTTTCTATCCATTGTAGTTGCATAATCGATCACACAGATGATGAAGATTAGCCACACTTTAATCCTACAAGCATCACATTTAATCATCTCAAAATCATAGTACTTACCCCATTGCATTACCATCTGAGCAAAGAAACCAGTGGACATTGCCATAAACACTGGGGGTTTCTGGAACAGCGATCATATAGTCGTATCTTAACGTGGTATGAGGCGGCAGCATGGGACAGTTGGCAATTCTACGTACTACTGGCCCAACAAGAAGGAAACTGCACACTTTCTGAACAGAGGAATAAAATTTTATCCAACACTTACAAAGCTATTGAATCCTATTAAAGTGGTTCCACAAAACAAAGATAAATGCTTCTGCATTCTAGTATTAGTTTTTTCAAACATGTGCTTACTACAGGTATTGTGTAAAACAAAGGCAGAGCAAAGAATCTTAGATTAATACGCTGGTCTTTCTTAAATGGATGCCAAGCATAAAAAGACATTTTAAAGCCTTGTCTCAAGTAATGAACTGTAATAGCATCACCAAAATTTCTCACTGCCATTACTCAAAAAGAAAAAATATCAATAAAATTTTAAATGAATGCATGTACTTGGCTAAAGTGTTACCATCTGTGTTTGCCTACACCCACTGTACCCCCCACCCAAAGGATTGCATTTATAATTAGAAACCTTTGTTGTCATGTACTCATCCTCTTCAAACATCATGCCAAATATTATCCCCCTCCCTCATTTGGTTTTGATGGTGCTCCGTTTACCAAGGGGCTACATCTAGCATCCAACAAACTTCTTCTTCAGCAGAAATGTGAAAACATATGATTAAACTCGAACTGGAGTTCCTGTATCAATGACAACCTTATGTATGTTCAATTACACCATCACCAATTTTGACAATAAACTAAATTAAATCATTTACAGCCTTGACTACTCCTCCTTGTGAAACATCATCCCTCAAGCTTGATTACTCCCCCTTAATTAGTGTAGAGGGATTTCAGGTTACAAGGTGAACTGAGTGGTGAATGAATGGACAGATAAATGGACACTGGAATGGAAAAATTAACAGGTCCATTAATTGTATCAAATAATTTTTTTAATGAATTTATGTACTGAGCTAGATAAAGGTATCCCTCCACAATAAGCACACATCAAAATTAACTTTTGTTTCAATGACATTGAAGCTGTGGACTAAAAGTATTTAGAGTAAGACAAGCCGCCATTGCATCTGTGTATGGACTGTATTGATCAATGTGGCATAACAGTGTATATCTGTGTACTGTAATTATCCATGATGAATAAGTGTTGTGTGTATGTGTGGATGTATTGTATTAATCCATGTTGTATAACTGGGTGTGTGTGATTAGGATTTTTAACGTAGCTTTAACAATTTTTCATTCATATCGCTGATTTTTACAGTGAGACAGTTTATAGTGATGTCTAACACTACATACATCCATCCATACATCTATACATACATACACACACACATGCATGCATAACACACACACACACACACAAACACACACACACACAGAGTATGACATGTTTTTACATACTATTGCATTACAACAGATCTGTATGGAAATCATGTTACATATAAACAAACTTACTGTTTTTTTCACAGCACACAATAAGAACTTGAATACATACAACACAAGATATACATCCCATAAAAGATATATATCCAATACAAGATATACATCCCATATAAGATATACATCCAATACAAGATATACATCCAATACAAGATATATATCCAATACAAGATATACATCCCATATAAGATATACATCCAATACAAGATATATATCCAATACAAGATATACATCCAATATAAGATATACATCCAATATAAGATATACATCCAATACAAGATATATATCCAATACAAGATATACATCCCAGACAAGATATACATCCAATACAAGATATTTATCCAATACAAGCTATACATCCAATACAAGATATATATCCAATACAAGATATATATCCAATACAAGATATACATCCAATACAAGATATACATCCAATACAAGATATATATCCAATACAAGATATATATCCAATACAAGATATACATCCAATACAAGATATATATCCAATAAAAGATATACATCCAATATAAGATATTAATCCAATACAAGATATACATTGAATAAAAAATATATATACAATATAAGATATTTATCCAATACAAGATATACATCGAATATAAGATATTTATCCAATACAAGATATACATTGAATAAAAGATATACATCCAATATAAGATATTTATCCAATACAAGATATACATCCAATACAAGATATATATCCAATACAAGATATACATCCAATACAAGATATATATCCAATACAAGACATACATCCAATACCAGATATACATCCAATACAAGATATATATCCAATACAAGATATACATCCAATATAAGATATTTATCCAATACAAGATATACATCCAATACAAGACATACATCCAATACAAGATATACATTGAATAAAAGATATACATCAAATATAAGATATTTATCCAATACAAGATATATATCCAATACAAGATATATATCCAATACAAGATATACATCCAACAAAAGATAAACATCCAATATAAGATATTTATCCAATACAAGATATACATTGAATAAAAGATATACATCCAATATAAGATATTTATCCAATACAAGATATACATCCAATATAAGATATTTATCCAATACAAGATATTTATCCAATACAATATATACATCCAATACAAGACATACATCCAATACAAGATATACATCCAATACAAGACATACATCCAATACAAGATATATTGAGGGGCCCCGAGGGGCATAGTGGTCTAAAGCACTCTCCATTATGGATCACTGCCATCTCAACTCTGTCTACGTGAGTTCAGGTCTCAGATATGGCAAATGTGGGTATGTGAGAAAGCTTGAATGTAGCTTCTTGAAGGTCAGTGGTTCTTTCCAGTGGTTTTCCCAGGTTCTTCCTCCACCATTAATACTGGCCACCTTGTATAGCCTATCGTGTGCTGAAAAATGGCGTTAAACCCCACAACAACAACAAGATATACATCCCATACAAGATGTACATCCAATACACGATATACATCCCATACAAGATATTCATCCAAAACAAATTATACATCCCAGCATCCAATAAGAACCTGAATACATCCAATACAAGATATACATCCAATATAAGATATATATCCAATACAAGATATACAATGAATAAAAGATATACATCGAATACAAGATATACATCCCATATAAGATATACATCCCAACCAAGTTATACATCCAATACAAGATATACATCCAATACAGGATATACATCGAATACAAGATATACATTGAATACAAGATATACATCAAATACAAGATATATATCGAATACAAGATATACATCCAATACAGGATATACATCCCATATAAGATATACATCGAATACAAGATATACATCGAATACAAGATATACATTGAATACAAGATATACATCGAATACAAGATATACATCCAATACAAGATATATATATCCAATACAAGATATACATCCAATACAAGATATATATCCCAGACAAGATATACATCCAATACAAGATATACATCCAATACAAGATATATATCCAATACAAGATATACATCCCAGACAAGATATATATCCAATACAAGATATACATCCCATATAAGATATACATCGAATACAAGATATACATCGAATACAAGATATACATCCAATACAGGATATACATCCCATATAAGATATACATCGAATACAAGATATACATCCAATACAAGATATATATATCCAATACAAGATATATACATCCAATACAATATATACATCCAATATAAGATATACATCCAATATAAGATATACATCCAATACAAGATATATATCCAATACAAGATATACATCCCAGACAAGATATATATCCAATATAAGATATACATCCAATACAAGATATACATCCCATATAAGATATACATCGAATACAAGATATACATCGAATACAAGATATACATCCAATACAGGATATACATCCCATATAAGATATACATCGAATACAAGATATACATCCAATACAAGATATATATATCCAATACAAGATATACATCCAATACAATATATACATCCAATATAAGATATACATCCAATACAAGATATACATCCAATACAAGATATATATCCAATACAAGATATACATCCAATACAAGATATACATCCCAGACAAGATATACATCCCAGACAAGATATATATCCAATACAAGATATACATCCAATACAAGATATATATCCAATACAAGATATACATCCAATACAAGATATACATCCCAGACAAGATATACATCCCAGACAAGATATACATCCAATACAAGATATACATCCAATATAAGATATACATCCCAGACAAGATATACATCCCAGACAAGATATACATCCAATACAAGATATACATCCAATATAAGATATACATCCGATATAAAATATACATCCAATACAAGATATACATCCAATACAAGATATACATCCCAGACAAGATATACATCCCAGACAAGATATACATCCCAGACAAGATATACATCCAATACAGGATATACATCCAATATAAGATATACATCCAATACAAGATATACATCCAATATAAGATATACATCCAATATAAGATATACATCCAATACAAGATATACATCCCAGACAAGATATACATCCCAGACAAGATATACATCCAATATAAGATATACATCCAATACAAGATATACATCCAATATAAGATATACATCCAATATAAGATATACATCCCAGACAAGATATACATCCCAGACAAGATATACATCCAATACAAGATATACATCCAATATAAGATATACATCCAATATAAGATATACATCCAATATAAGATATACATCCCAGACAAGATATACATCCCAGACAAGATATACATCCAATATAAGATATACATCCAATATAAGATATATATATCCAATACAAGATATACATCCAATACAATATATACATCCAATATAAGATATACATCCAATATAAGATATACATCCAATACAAGATATACATCGAATACAAGATATACATCCCAGACAAGATATACATCCAATATAAGATATATATATCCAATACAAGATATACATCCAATACAAGATATACATCCCAGACAAGATATACATCCCAGACAAGATATACATCCAATATAAGATATACATCCGATATAAAATATACATTGAATAAAAGATATACACCACATATATGATATACATTAAATACAAGATATACATCGAATAAAAGATATACATCGAATACAAGATATACATCGAATACAAGATATACATCCAATATAAGATATACATCCGATATAAAATATACATTGAATACAAGATATACATCCCATGCATTAGTACAGGAGATCAGTCATCTCAGTGAACCCTGTAGTTCTCCAATATACATTGGTTTCATCCACCAACAGTATATACTCACAAGTTGAGTCCACATGCAAACTACAGTATGTACTCACTTACAAGTTGAGTCCAGGCGGATGATATGCTTACTACATTGACCAAGATCTTGCACATAATGCACGAATGTTAGGAGTAATCAGTAGAACAACTATGTACATCTTAGTTTGCCATTGCATTATGCTACGACACATCTGGCTCGATGTTGTTTGCTCTTTAATTCAACTTATAAGCGAATATATGCTACGACACATCTGGCTCAATGTAGTTTGCTCTTTAATTCAACTTATAAGCGAATATATATGGTGCCTTGATCAACAACAGACCTATGATAAAGTTTGATTTTCATTAATCTAGGACACACCTGCAGACAGATATGGCCTACTGGCTGACCATCTCCTTGTTTTTTATACCAGGCAAGGACTGTGTCCCTGTAAAGCACACAGAACTGTCTTTTCCACTTCTGCTTTCTGCTGGTACAGTGGAGAAGGTATCCCACATTGCACACTGGAGCATGGGCTGAAAATAGGCATTAGATAAAAACAAATATTTCTTTATGTAACATTTGCTAATGTATAAAAGAAATATTTATGTACAGTTTATTCTAAAAATGCTTATTTTCTTCTTTTTTTTCTCCAAAATGTTAAAGTCTGGTAATATTTAAATATTCTATACATGTAAATACCTTTAACAGTTGTGTAAATACCTAAAACTAAATTTCTGTAAATATCTATACTAAAGATAATTCATCATAGCCCAACACTAAAGGTACGGTAATTCCCCATACCACAACAAATACTAGAGATAATTTACCATACTCCAACAAATACTAGAGATTTAACATACTCCAACAAATACTAGAGATAATTTACCATAGTCCAACAAATACTAGAGATAATTTACCATACTCCAACAAATACTACATATAATTTGCCATATTCCAACAAATACTAGAGATAATTTACCATACTCCAACAAATACTAGAGATAATTTACCATACTCCAACAAATACTAGAGATAATTTACCATACTCTTTATAATATGAAGAGTTAGAATTAATCTTCACCTAAGAACAAGTAGACATAATGAGGTCCAATTAATTCACATTTATGATTATGACACAGACATGGAAATTTAAGTACAAAATACAAGAATGGAGTGAGCAATATAGTGTTGCCAACATTTTATTATAACATACCACTGTCCTTGTGAAATAAGATATAAATAAGAGTAATTAATAAATTTTCTTCATAAAATATATAACTTGTTGAATCTATATTCCAAAATCTAGATATAAATGTCAGTAACCATGTTGAATCTATATTCCAAAACCTAAATAAAATGTATATAACTGTGTTGAATCTACATTCCAAAACCTAAATAAAATGTATATAACTGTGTTGAATCTACATTCCAAAACCTAAATAAAATGTATGTAACTGTGTTGAATCTACATTCCAAAACCTAAACACAAATATATTAACTACTGTATGTTGAATCCTAAACACAAATGTAACTGTGTTGAATCTATATTCCAAAACCTAAACACAAATGTCTGTAACTGTGTTGAATCTTATTCCAAAACCTAAACACAAATATATTAACTATGTTGAATCTATATTCCAAAACCTAAACACAAATGTATGTAACTGTGTTGAATCTACATTCCAAAACCTAAATAAAATGTCTGTAACTGTGTTGAATCTTATTCCAAAACCTAAACACAAATGTATGTAACTGTGTTGAATCTATATTCCAAAACCTAAATAGAATGTATGTAACTGTGTTGAATCTATATTCCAAAACCTAAACACAAATGTATGTAACTGTGTTGAATCTACATTCCAAAACCTAAATACAAATGTCTGTAACTGTGTTGACTCTTATTCCAAAACCTAAACACAAATGTATGTAACTGTGTTGAATCTATATTCCAAAACCTAAATAAAATGTATGTAACTGTGTTGAATCTATATTCCAAAACCTAAATAAAATGTATGTAACTGTGTTGAATCTATATTCCAAAACCTAGATATAAATGTCTACAGCAGCTACTGTTTGCATTCTAATGTATCTTATCTGCATTTTTGTGGGGTAGGGGTAGGTTTAACTGGACACCATGTCAATTCTATAACACAAATTGTTTATCTTATTTTTGAAAAAAGGTAAATGTACCAGTGAACCAACACATGTCAACAGTTAAAAGAGAAAATATCACTTATTCATAAATATAAAACAAGAATGTATATATTTGTGTATATATGCGCGTGAGAGAAAGAAACTGACGGATAAACACGTTTCCGTGAGGTTCGCTAACACCACATCCCATCTTGACAGTTCTGTAAAATACACTTTTTTCTTCTAAAATGTATGAATTAGACTGATCCAGTTAACATATTGACCGGCACACTGGACCTATGAAACTATCTGCGCGCGAAAGTTTTGGTCGCCATTTTTACCTGGTTGCTATAAATAGAAATTGAAGTCATTTCCCACAGGTGCTCGATTTGAAGAAAAAAAAACAATAATCTATAGAGAACAAAATCATACAGAGTGACAAAAATACCTTAGATTACCACCATGACGCACTGTGACATAAGACCTTATTTATAATACTATATAAAAAGAGGATGTCACAATGGGTCATGGGTATTTTTGTCACTGCTTTTTTTTCCATTTAGATTAATTTTTTTTTTTTTTTTTTTGGGGGGGGGGTCACATAAGCTCGCGTCGAGCACCTGTGGTATGCACTACCATACTGCTTTTGCCTAACCGAGCAAATCTGGAGTGCACACGAAGCCTTCAGTTATACTTATGTTCGGTGAACTACGTTTCTTTGTGTATAATTGTGTACAAAATAACACTCAAAATAAAACGTTTACCAGATTTGGTAGATATTTTTAAAAAAATAAAAGAAAAAGAAAGAAAAGAATTGTTTTATAGATTTAAATCCCTTAAGGCCTAATTTGTGGGAGATGATAATTTGTCTGCTATGAAATTATTTGCTTTATTGTTCGGTCAGAAAAAAGATCTACATAGGCCTAGTAGCTTCTGTTCAGTGTTGTAATTAAGATGTTTATTTCCATTTCTGTTCATTGCTGTAATTGAATGCTTTATTTCCATTTCTGTTCATTGCTGTAATTCGGATATTAATAGCCAGCATGATTAATATTTTGGTCCTTCATTAGGTCTATGTATGAAAAGAAAACTAGTTATTGGTTATGATAATAGCCTTTCTAGTAAGCCTACCAAGATGGAACAGTGCCTCCATCATCTTTGTAAGCTATAAGGAATTCAGTTTTGAAGAAGGAATGAGAAAGTATAATTTTTTCTTGATATAAGTAGTATATGGGGATACCCTACAGCAAATGGGAACATACATTACAAACCCCCCTGGAGAACGTCTAAGAACACGACTTTTCA
Source organism: Unio pictorum (assembly GCA_030141615.1). NCBI lineage: Eukaryota > Metazoa > Mollusca > Bivalvia > Unionida > Unionidae > Unio > Unio pictorum. The sequence goes on from JARLTB010000022.1 coordinate 14,897,843, forward strand.
GATCACCCTGGGAACGTCTACGGATAATGGGAATTTAACATGGGGAATACTGGGATTGTATACGGACAAGGGAAAGATGGGTTGCTGTATAGGGATAAAAGGAATAGAATAGATGAGGTGACGTCACGGTACTAGACAATGGCAACAATGTTGTAAGGAGCTAACCTCAATCGGACCAAACAGCAAACAGTGACAAGGGGTAACGGGTAAGTCAGTTAGTTTAGAGGACAGCGTATGGCGGGTAAATTCAGCGAGTGCAGATAACGGTTGGCTTGCTAGTTCATAAACTATACCAAAAAATCAACGCTTGGCAGAGCGGATAAACAAACAAAGATACACATATGGAAAAGAGAATAAATATCTTTTTTGAGGCATATGAGTGGCCCTGAAAAGAGCCTTTGCGCTCAGAGGCGTAGCTAGAGTGTTTGGCGCCCGGGGACAATATTCATCCCCCCCCCCACCTCTGAAACCCATTATTTTCATCAATAAAATCACCATTACCCGTTACAACCTATTTCAAAGCCCATTTTGGCGCCCCTCCCCCTAGTATGGCGTCCGGGGACATATGTACCCCCCCTGCCCCCCCCCCCCAGCTACGCCTCTGTTTGCGCTTCCCTTTCTTTTAGTTTCTTCTTTTTCTACACCGGCACCTCAACTTTTCCATTACATTTTTTTTCTTCTCATTCTTTCCTTCTCCTCCTCCTTTTTCGTCTCCTCCTCCTCCTCCTCTTTCTCCCTCTTCTCACTTTCTACTTCTTTTTCTATTTTTTCATTGCACTCCGTCACTCTTATTATTTCTTCTTAATCCTCCTCCTCCTTTTCTTGTCTCAATAATTCTCTTAGTCTTTCATTCGTCATTTTCAAATTGTTTATTTCCATCTTCACTCAATGGGGGTTGTAAGAACAGTGATCATCTTTTTTTTTCACAAGCATCTCCTCCACCATACCCAGATCGTCTACTTCTTCTTGTATTGTCTTCATCTTATCAGGGTGACTACTTGTTATCTTGATTTATTCAATGTTGAATGGCGCAAATGATGAACGCATGGCATTATATGTATCAAGCACGGACGTGAAGAAAACTATCCCTTGCACTCACTCCACATATTATATACTAACCACACAGAAGGGAAGGGTAACAAAAGCCAATATCTACTATCATAAATTCCAATATACACTTTTATGAGATGTTTGGCTGGAATGTTCTATAGTTCGATCTCATAAACACATGCTAGGAACTCAGGACGATAGAAAGAAGAGAAGAACGAGTTCCTAGATAAAGGATGTCACATGATGATGGAAATGTCTTGGGGAAAGGTACGGAATCGAAGCTGGAATAAGAAGACAGACATCTATTTTCTTGCTGGAACGGAAAACTTTATTTATGATGTTAGTCCACTAATGTCGTTTTTTTTTTAAGAATCTTCTCCATAACTTTTATGAAATAACAAAAGGAAGAGTCACTCATAACGGTGTAGATACGGCTACATCTTTGAGAGAGAGAGAGAGAGAGAGAGAGAGAGAGAGAGAGAGAGAGAGAGAGAAGAAAGAAAGAAAGAGAGAAGGCTTTCTTAAAAGAGCCGCCATGATGATAAGACACAGCTACACTACATCTGAAATGAGAATCGCCGCCGCGATGATAAAACAGCTACATCTGAAATGATAAGGTGAAGATCTATTTCCTCGTCGATAGGAACTGACTTTATTTAATTAATCAACACACATATATTGACTACATTCTAAAAACACATCTAAAAACTTTATAATAAAAATTCATGCAATACATATTATATTTTCCTTTTTCAAGTTTTCCAACTTCATTTATTCGTATAACTTCTGCATTTTAGAATATTATACAAATAGTTAATTCTCGATCAATTTCAAGATAGCCAAAAGTGTAAGATGTAATAACTATAGTTAATGTAACAATTAATTTAAAGAAATGCATTTTACTTATTTTAAAATAAAATATAGATTTAAAATATATTGCTAGATAATATTCTTTCTTACTTAAAGAATACTTTATTTCAACATTAAATCTAAACATGAAGTTGGTAGTGAATTCAACCTTTACAATAAAAATTACATAAATATAATTAAATAATAATTCTTTAGAACATTTAAACATTCCGTTACAATATATTATAAATAAAAGTATCAAGTGAATAATGTTGCTAACATAACAATGTTACTATTAAAATATCAACATTAAAAATACTTATTCCTAAAGAAGTTACGACATATACAATTGTTTTACCTGAAATGATAAGGTGAAGATCTATTTCCTCGTCGATAGGAACTGACCTGACCCTTTAATGCGTGGTCTATTTATACGCATCTTGTGTCAGGGTTTAAGGCATCAACGAGAAAATATGTCCGCTCTTTTCAGGTAAGAATTAGTTTCTCCCGGTCAAAACCGGCTTAATTTACGTCATCTGACATAAGGTACAACTCAGATGTATAGTTTATCTATATTCGTTTGGCATTAGTTAGATCCAAACATGATAATTCCTTAATATTCTAAACCAGCAACATGTTTAACATACTAAGCCAGCAGCAATGTCTGTCCATCATTAGATAAGAACCATTTTATAGCGACGACTGTCCATCATTAGATAAGAACCATTCTGTATTTACGTCAGCACGGAAGTTCGTTCTACTTTTTTATTAACCGAATTAGACTTTTGCCAATGCCTGGTTTTACAGAATATATGTTTCACTGATAAGACTTAGGAGCTGACTGACTCAGTAAGACTTTTTGCTTTATAACCTAATTCCACATAATAATGTACATTCGTATAGCTAGTGATTTACATTGCCAGCTTATGCTTTGCACATCAACTATTTTCCTTCAATTAATATATAGTTGTGCTTTGGAAATAAATGAAATTAATCTTAACACACTTTAGAACTTACTTAATATAAATGAATAAAACATTACTTTAATACAGTTTAAAGAAAATAGTAATCTTATTAATTTTACTAAAAAATCAATTCCTAATAACACTGTTATAAGCCAGGGGTCTTTACTTGACCGAGCAGTTGTCAAACCCTGGCGCGATTTCCGCTAGAAGTCATAAGTTTACCCCAAATTTCCAAAGACTTCCATACAACGTAAGTTGTAAATTAGAAAGCCCGACGTGTAAGTTCAGTACAAAAATTTACTCTAATTTATGCAAGACTACATATCTCTAGGGGGCCCCGAGCGGCCGAGTGGTCTAAAGCGCTTTCCGTTACGGATCACTGCCATCTCACCTTTGTCTGCGTGTGTACGAGTCTAAGATTCGGCTAATGTAGTTATGTGAGAAAGCTTGCCAGTAGCTTCTCGTGGGTCGGTGGTTCTTTCCACAGGTGCTCGACGCGAGCTTGATGTGAAATAAAAAAAAAAAACAATAATCTACAGGGGAAAAATCATGCAGTGATTAAAAAAAATACCTAAGATTACCCCAATGACCCATAGTGACATATGACCCTCTCTATATACTATATAAAAAGAGAAGGTTCGTAACTTCCAAATACTTGGTTCCACCCATGACCCTAGATTTAATTCTGCTATTTCTATGGGCAGCCGTCGCCGCCAAAATTATATTAATCAAATGATCGAGTATGAAATCAACCTAGCAAATGAAATGATCAATCCAGATTCCAAATGATGTGGTGTCACATGAAATGATTTAACGAACAAAACTGAATGATGCATTTAAATTTCAAATGACGTGGTATTAAATGAAATGACGTAGAGTGAAATTAAATGATTTAACCCATCAAACGGAATGATGAATTCAGATTCCAAATGATGTTGTGTGATATGAAATGATATAGCATGAAATGAAATGATTGAATCCCAAAAATGAAATAATGAATTCAGATTTCAAATGATGTGGCATTAAATGAAGTGATCTGGTATTAAATAAAATGATTTAAAGAACAAAACGGAATGATGATATATGCTTCCAAATGACGTGCTATTAAATCAAATGATGTAGTCTAAAATTAAATGATATTATTAAACAAACGAAATTATGAATTTAAATTCCAAATGATCTGGTATTAAATAAAATGATTTAAAAAACAAAACGTAATGATGAAATCTGCTTCCAAACGATAATTTATTAAATGAAATTACTTAGTATGAAATGAAATGATTTAACTCAACAAATGAAATGATAAATTCAGATTCCAAATGATGTGGTATTAAATTAAATGATTTAAAGAACAAAACTGATTGATGAAATCTGCTTCCAAATCACGTAGTATTAAATGAAATTATGTAGTCTAGAATGAAATGATTTAACCAAACAAAAGAAATGATGTATTCAGATTCCAAATGATCTGGCATTAGTTGAAATGGTTTGCATAACATAATGGAATGATCAGCTCATATTCCAAATGATGTGGTATTAAATGAAACGTATGGAAAGTAAACGGTCTGATCAAAATGTAAATCATCTAGCGTAAATCCAAACAAACACAGGGAGGCGCTGATATCTTTGACGTATGATGTCAGCACCCCGAAACAGAATCGACGGTCGTATTTACAGCATTCGGCTGATATTTTTGCAGACGACAGTTGGACAGCAAACCAAAGGTAAGTGTTTCTTTTCGTATTTTATAAACAAGAGCCATGTTTTCCAATCAGCATAAAATGATTTTATCCACATTAATGAATGTGCGTGTATTTTTGTTCTTCAAGTTCTGCCCTGTACTGCGCGAGTTTCTTAGTCCTCAACAAAACGAGATCTATCAACTAAAGAGATTAAATCTTGATTTTATTTGATCAATATGTCTTATGTTACCGGCCATACGTACATATGCATTATTCGTCCAAGTTCTGTATGCAAAAAAAACTTTTTTTTTCTCTATTTCTTTCTCTATTTAATCTAGTATGCATTAACATATTACTGTTGCTTGTTTTTTCTAGTTTTTCTCTGGGAGGTCGAATATAATTTTATTAGAAATCATGGTTCGCGACTGTTAGTGCATTTGAAACACCACACTCCTTTCCAAACGTATTGAAAATTGGGGGGGGGGGTAGTCATACATTTTGAAAGACTAATACGTGGACAATAAACATTTGCCTTCTTGGAGTATTTTTTGGCGAAGAAGAAGCACAGATCATGCTAGAATAAACCCAAAATTTAGCTAATGAAAAGGGATTGAAATTTTACATCAAGCGGACGTGATGGGAAAAATGTTTGTTAAAGTGGATATTGTCATCAGTCTGTCGTCGTGACCATATTGAGATCGTCTAGGGGAAGAGATGTAATTTTAGTTTATTTATTGTCATTAGTTCTCAACTGGACGGATGCAGAATTTTTTCATAAAATCTCATTGGCGTGCCACTTCTGAGTGGCTTGTTCTGTGTAGATTCCTGCTTCCGTTTACTATTATGTCACAAATTGTTTTATTTCTTTATTTCTGTATTTTACCATTTATTTTCTTTTATTGTTTTACAGTTTCAAGACTCTCACTTTCGTAGAGTCCTGCTCCTGATTTTCCATTTTTCAAATATTTTTTTTTGGTATGCAGTTATGCATGAGTCAAAGTGGCCACGATGACGTAATTAATTACATCAACTCATATGGGTTCTATTTAGATAGCAAGCTCAGTTGCTTTTGCACTGGGATGGGATTTAATTTTTCCATCACGCGGACGTGATGGAAAATATGCAGATCAAAAGAGTATCTGGTGTAATTTTACTAGCCACCTAAGATGGCTTTCCGGAGACAAGATGATTTTTTGGTTTGTTTCTTTGTAGGCATGAAAGCACATTTTTTTGGCTAAGTTTCATTAGCTCTCGTTTTGCCCTGTGTTTCAGAATTATTATTATTATGTATTTTGTTGGTTCTATTTCCTAGTCACTTACGGCTAATTCTCCCCTCTGGTGTTTAATATGAATCGAATTGAATCGAATTTTAATTATTAGTGCATCGGCCACGGAGGGTCATTTTGCACTGTTTAGTCTGTCAAAAGACAGTTATTTAATTATTCCCGTGGGGTAAGGAATTGTGCCACATCCCCACGGGCATTTATGCGTACATATTACTCTATTTAATTTGGTCGTCATGTCGCGCCCGTATTGATGGGCTATCGACATGAATGAAAGACCTTCAGGCGAGTGGGAATAGTACCAACCCGCACTCAACCCTATCAACCAATCCGAGGAAGGTATACAATGGCACCAAATAATAGCGAGAGTCATTTTGCACTGTTTAGTCTGTCAAAAGACAGTTATTTAATTATTCCCGTGGGGTAAGGAATTGTGCCACATCCCCACGGGCATTTATGCGTACATATTACTCTATTTAATTTGGTCGTCATGTCGCGCCCGTATTGATGGGCTATCGACATGAATGAAAGACCTTCAGGCGAGTGGGAATAGTACCAACCCGCACTCAACCCTATCAACCAATCCGAGGAAGGTATGCAATGGCACCAAATAATAGCGAGAGAAAAATAGTTTTCTCATATCGCTATGATGAGGGGTACTAGTCGCGAAAAAGGAGGAAACAGTCCCGGAAAGCCAGCCTGGATGTCGTTTGGATGTCGTTTACGCCCTGGAACGCCCTAGCCGTACTTATTTCAAATTCAGTCCAGTTATTCTAATGGACAAAAAAATATACCAATGTTGTGTAAGCCACCTGTGCAATTGAATCAAATTATAAAAGCTGTATAAATTTCCTATCACTTAACAAACTAATGTTTCTAGTACATAGTGTACATGTAATAATTCCCTAACAATTTGTAATCTAAAATGTCTAAGAGACATAAGTAGCATAGTCACTGTTAGGTTTGAATAGATTGTAAATTTGGAGCGGTGTTTCAAAATGATCAAGTCAGGTTTCTCAATTGAGCTTATTCGAATAGAGTTCTCGTACCAAATGAGAACTCAGATAGAAAACTATATGGCAGTAGCCCTAAGAAGGGTTTTTATATATGGCAGTGTTACATATAAGTCCCCAGCCTGTCCTCAATTTGTATGATCTGCGCAGCAGTTCTTCTCTCCTTTCTTGTTATTATGCGAAAAAAAGATTCAGTGTAGAGAGACCAGGTACTGCGATGCATCAAACATCTGGGCGAGGGTGCATTCGTGGAGAGCATCATAGTAGTAGGTTGCCATAATGGAACTGGAAAATTCCCATTAAGCTGGATTTGGTGGTGGGACCTTAAGTGACCGGAATCCAAGGTATTTTACGGCACTGATGAAATGTCCGGCTTTCTTCTAGTCCTTAATGGTCGGTTTAAGTCCCATCTTTACGCACTTTTTCTTCATAGGATTCACCGTTTTCTTTTTTGGTGTAACTACCTTGAATGCTGCTGCTTCTTCCTCTTCCGATGAAGACAAGGCAAGGTCCTTTTCCAAGTCCACTGCATGGCTTGAAATGTCCTACTTTTTGGCCGCTGCTGCTGGTGGTGGTGGTAATGGCGGCGGCGTGGTAGTAAATGGCGGGAAAAATTTCTTCAGTTTTTCCAAGCCAGTTGTAAGTTGGTGGATCTGGTTACTGGTTACCATTTCCAGTGACGGGATAGGAGCAGCTGTTGAATGCAATACAATTGCAGAAACTTCCGTGAAAGTTTATATCGCCATCTGCCTATTTCCTGAGGGGGGTGGGGTAGATTCAACTGGTGGGGTCTCTCTCCGGCTCTGTCTATTTCACCTACTTCTCCTGCTATTGAGATTCCCCTGGATAGTTTCTTCATTATCCCATACTAAAAGAAGAGTTGTCCTTCTTTCAGCTGCTCGTAAGCTCCACCCGGTCGCAATCTTAAGCCCATCAAAAGTGCCCATAATTGCTCGTAATGCCTGGTGGGGGATGAATCCGCTCGCTGGCGTGTACAACTAGTTGTAGTTCGAAGCTCGGTCGCCGCTGACTAAAATATGAATCACTCGTACGTGTCCTTAAGTTAGTTTCTTCTGTGTTAACCGTTTCTCATTAGATTGCAGGTTTATGTGGGCACGCTTTTCGGTCTTCTTTGGTAATTATATCACCGCCTGCTGTCTTCTATCGGTTATCAGCTGGCGGGATTTCGGTCCAGATTCTCCCGCACTTTGTTTTAGAAATTTCGAGCAACGGTAAATCTCTCTGTCTGAAATCAATTTCTAATAGTCTTGTTTAACAGTCTATTTCGGACAAAATGAAATACCCTTATCAATAATATAAACACAAGGACTCGAAGGAGTGCAAGCGTGACCACAACCCTTCGCTCGATTCGACATTTTCTCACGAGTCTTTTATCGCTTCAGAATCGCAAGAAAACTGAAACACTACACATATGCATTCAAAAGACAGTTACTTACCAACGCATAGCTCTTAAATGACCATGTCCTGAATCCAACCGGCGAATTAACATTTATTTTCACCATTACGGTCACAATAGCCTCGCTATGAAATTTATCTGACGGAAGTAGACCATTCTACCAGTTTCTACCCTGCAGTAAATATGCTGAATAACATGATGAAAGTAATTTCTCAAGATAAAATGTTTATCTTGCTTTTTATTTCAGATTGTATCATTTTATAATTTTATTTTAATTTCCAGAACAGAAATATGTAGTCAAAGTTCTGATAGTAGAAATAACGGTTGATGACGTCATCACACTTCAAATATTTACGACTGTTACTGGACCCGGTAACTTCAAAAACACAGATTTTGCGCCGTGTTCGGTACTATTATTAGACACTAACGGATATTTACGTTTGCTGTACGAAAACCTTCAAATCTTGGACTTGGAACACGAATGCTTCATTCAAAAATACCAACCCCATCAATAAGATGACCAGAAGAAAGGCAATTTTATCTTTTTTGATTTCGAATACATGCAACAGACTGGCAATCACATTCCCAATTTCGGTGTGGCTCACCGAGCGTGCGAGGCGTGCACCCAGGAGCCTATCTTTTGTCATTACCCTCACTGTATCAAGAATCATGGAGAACGTGAAAAAAAAAAATTCGGGAGTCGAACACGTTAGTCGATTTTGCCCAATGGATCCAAAACCCCATCGACGAGACATGGTGTCAAAAAGACATCGAACGTTACGGAGATTATTATCGCCATGCCACGGTACTGGCTCACAATTTCTCGGGATACGATTGGGAATTTCTGCTCAGATACTATTCGGAACAAGGTACCGAACGTCCTAACGTGACATTGAACAGAGCAAAAATCATTTCCATGCAAGTAGAACAAGTGCAGTTTAAAGATTCAAGGAGTTACTTGGCCATGCCTTTAAGTAAAATTCCTAAAACGTTTGGAATGCCAGAAATGGCCAAGTGTTATTTTCGGCACTTTTGAAATACCGAAGCCAATAAAAAATGCCTTTCTACACCATTTGCCTGAGACTCACTACTACGACCCCGACAAGATCCGTACCGAACAACGTGAAGCTTTCTACGCTTGGTACCAGACTCACGCCTTGGACCCCTTCGAGTTTCAAAAAGAGATGTTAAAGTCTTGTTGATCTGACGTGGACATCTTACGATGTTGCTGTCAAAAATTTTGAGAATTGTTCATGGAACACGGAGGAGGGATCGATCCTTCGAAAGAAACTTGCACCAATGCATAAGCGTGTTCCTTAGTGTATCGAAAACGATTCATGCCTAAAAGCACCCTGGCTGCCATCAGTCGTAATCGGTCAAAGCCCAACGCTGGCTACATTACTTGTGCGACAAGGAAGACAAGTGGATCCAGCACGCCCGCAACGGAGGAGGCGAAAAGACCATTGGAACGTATTCGGTGAATGGCTGAGACTTAGAAAACCTTCAAATTGTGTACGAGTTTAACGAATGCTTATTTCACCGATGTTCCCTCTGTTACCCTCAACGTGACACCAAAATCAGTTTTTACAACAGACTATGGGAGAATTGTAAGAGACCACATGTCAGCGACGCTTGAAGTTATGACAGCAAGGATGCCAAGTGTTGGAAATGTGGGAACACGAGTACGATCACCGTTTAAAAGAAGATCCCGAGTTTAAACGCATCGTGGAAAGTTACAAGTTGGTGGACCCACTGCCCTTTGGATAATTTGTACGGAGGACGAACGAATGCCACCTGTTTGCTGTACGAAGCGGACGAAGAGAAAGGGAAGAAATCAAACACTTGGACGTGTGTTCGCTGTATTATTACGTGTGCAAATATCGTCACTTACCCATAGGGCACCCTCAATTGATGAAGGAACACATTGACCATGACAACATTCGACAGTACGAAGGCTTGATCAAGTGCCATGTCTTAACTCCCACGGATTTGTACCATCCCGTTTTACCTCACCATTGTCAAGGGGGAAACTGATATTTCCTTTGTGTCGTACTTGTGCCGAAACGTGCAACCAAGACCAACCTTGTCAGCACACCCAGCAAGAACGTGCCTTGACTGGAAAGTGGGTCAGCGTGTAATTGTTCAAAGCTCTCAACCTGGGATACCAACTATTAGAAGTGTACGAAATTTACCATTTACCCAAGATACATTAATGCCACAAAGGTGACGAGATACAGAAAGGTATTTTCGCAGACTACGTGGATGCCTTTTTGAAACTGAAACAAGATCCAATCAGCTATCCTGCCTGGAGCCACACTTCCGAAGACAAACAAAATCAAAGAGAAATACTGGAAGCAGGAAGGATTCACTTTAGACCACGTGGAAAAAATGAAGGAAGTCGATCGTTTGCCAAAGTGATGCAAAATTGCTTGTGGGGTAAAATGGCACAACGATCGTCTTTACCCAAGACATTATTTGTCCGAGCCTTCCCGCTACTTCCAGATCCAGATGATTCACGACAAAACCAAATACATGAAACACGTGGACGTCTTATGTGAAGACTTGATCTTAGTCATTTACGAAGAAGAACTAGACTTTGTTGAAGCCGACAAATTTGGAAATGTTATAATTGCGGCTTACATGACAGCCCATGCCCGCTTAAAATTGTACGAAGTTTTAGAACTGTTAGGAGATCGCGTACTCTACTTTGACACGGACAGTTGCATCTACATCGATAAGCCGAGCCACTGTTACCCAAACATCGAAGGAGATCGTTTAGGAGCCTGGACAGATGAGCATCCCGACGACAAGATTCTAAGTTTTGCAAGCTGCAATCCTAAATTTTACAGCTACGAATACCGAAACCGGTAAGGAGAAGTGCACACCGAATGTTAAGTGAAAGGATTGACTCTCAATTATCGCACCAGTCGAGTGGTGAACTTTGACCTGCTTAAAGAACCCTTGCAGTCTGGACAGGATGAAACCTTTAAAGTGACCACCCGTTTACCGCACAAGATTGTACGTTTACATATACATCAAATCGTCAGTCGGCCTTCGGAAAAAGTCTATCAAATCGTGTATCATAAGAAAGTGCGGCTTCCCAATCACTTCCCTTTACAGTATGGTCACGACGATATTGGGCAGCATATAAAATGGGACACCGTCCAAGACCGATTGTTCATTGTAACTACAAGGACCAAGCGAAAAAGATGAATCCTTTTTAACAGATATCATTCAAGTTGGGGGATTCTTAAGTGGAGTGCGATGCTATACCTTGCGATTTCAGGGATGCCATACGCTGTGACCTCAGCGATTCAGCAGTACATCATGGGAACTTTGGTATAACTACATCCACTATACCTACCATGGAAAGTGATAATGTGCGTGTCAAACCTGATGGATGCCAAAGCGATGCCACGCGTTATCGTGGTCTCTGTAATGGATGTCCATCTCCGCGTGAGACCATGCGGATATCACCCTACGGATGTCATACAACCCTAAATAAACTCCTGCGGATTTCACCGTACCCGCATCGAAATGATCTTGTGAAAGACGAATATTTGTTCCCTGTGCGTTTACCTGAATACTGTTTCTTTCAAAGTCGATTCCAAACCTTCAAAGAAAAATGGCAAAAATATATGCCAGGACCAACCCTTGAAGAATTAGCCAGAGCCGAAGGAGATGAAGTCAAGTGCTTCATTTATGGTATGCGACTTTAACAGTGGGAACAGAAAGATTCCGCTTACCTGGAACATGCTAGATGGTCTCCGAATTGTCACTATCTACCTTTAGTGGGACACTAGTTATTGAAAAGACATACCATGTCGTTTAAGAAACAAGCTTGAATAGGAGTCAAACCTTGGACAACACCTAGACAAGTATTTAAACCCCATGTAAAAATAATATTTAAGGATTACCAAGCAAATTGCAAGAAAAGATATACAAGGAAGTTTGGCAGGGACTGGCTAGAGCAAAATGTCTATTGGTGTCTGCAGAACTTTTGTGTCGAGAACTTCACAAGAGGAAAGTGACAAAAGTCAACTAACGCGTCATATTTATCTGGATCAAATGTGCCTTCTTCCAAATATTCCGCTTTAGACTCTTTACATCAAAAGATTTTATTACCATTCTTGACCGTTACCCTGAATGGCAGTGGTCAGAAATTACACACTATGTCCGTCACTTTCGCTCTAGACGATTTAAAAAAAAAAACTAGAGACATTCAGAAGTAACCCTCAACGTGGGTATAAACACTGGCTGACATGATTATGGAAACTTTACATAAAACATTCGTAGTTTGCCTGTAGAGTTGAGAGAACGCATTTACCCAGAGCTGGTCAAAATACAAGTGACATGCAAAGAGCAATTGCATCCGTTACAACATCGCTGTTTAAACCACTGGTACCTGAATGCTATAAGAGGTTTGATTCAGATTAAAGTGTACCAGTGGTCAGACCTTGTTCAACTGGACGTGAGCGGGAAGGATTGGGTTGTTGTGACTCGTTCTTTTTACTACAAGGTACACATACTGCAAAAAATCCCAGAAGCAGAGCTAGATGATTACCAAAATCTTTCACAGAACAAAAACTTAGTTGGGGAGGAAACTTCTGAATGGAACTTGGCGTGTGAGTTAGCGACTAAACCATTTAGATTCTCCATTGGAGTACGATCATATGTGTGCAGTAAGTACACTTGTTGCCTTCAACAAAAAGAAGTATAAAACGGGCTACCATGCCACAACCTTTATCACTTGTGTTATAACAGATTCCGTGGACGGAAATCAAAGACGTGTATGGGTTTCTAGGACAGTCAAAGTGAAAGTTGAAATCTCCAAGAATAATTAGGTTGCCACCTGTCGAATTTTCATACTCCAGAAGATTCGGAAACTGCTCCAAAAAGAGAGATTCAGTCAGCTTGTTTTTTTCTACTAGGAGGAGGGCGGTAGAGACAAAAAGATTGGACTTACCTTTGTTCCAGTGTGAGTGTTGTTTGGACTAGTTGTAACGATGTATGGCAGAAATTGAATGTTGTGTTGTACTTAAGGCATTTTATCATGTAATTCTTTGTGATGGCTGTCACAGAATTAGGCGAAAATTGAATTTATTTCTTCTTGAATACAAACTAATTTCACCATTTTTTTGTTTCGTCGTACATGCGTTACCTGGGATAAATAAGTGTTTTTCAAGGTAAGCGACGTGTAGCGATTTGCATGTGCCTGACTACAAATCACTTGAAGTCAGGAACATTATAATCACGGGGTGCACGGGAATTTTGCCGTGAATTCTGCTCACCTATTTGAGGACATATAAGGCAGAATATTTCTAAAAAGATTAAAAGTCAAAAGGATCTTGTCAAAGGAGAGATAGCTCGTCATTCTTTCTCCAGCCAAAGGGGTGAGTGTTAAATTTATATTTCGTTTTATTGTGAATTTTATTCAGTTTATCATTTCATGTAATGATGCCTTTATTACAATGCAGATTTAAACCGTTGAATATTTGGAATTACTAGTCACTATTCGACTTTAAATGCAATAGCGTAATCTAAGTTTTAGATTGTTTTAGAAACAACTTTTATCAGTTTGGTTTCTTTATTGTAGCTGAATGTGATTGTCTGTGCCGTGATTATGCTGTTTAATTGTGCGATCAAATTGAGGTATCTGACTATCTGTCTGTCGGATTGTCTGTCCGTCTACGTCTGTCGAGATGTGTAAATATCCGGAAATCTAATAGTCTAAATGTCCGAGTGTCGGAGCTGTTTAGAGGTGTAAACGTCCGGGATAGTACCTAAGTGTTTGGGACCGGTGGTTCTAGTAGATGCTGTATGCTGTCTGTACGTATAACTGTAGTGGATCCGTGAAGGGCAAGCGGCCGATAAAAGTATTGGGCCAACCCTAGGTATTCGGAGAAGCTGTGCGGCGATTCAACAGTTGAATCGTACGGTTGTACAGGGTCGAGACGCATGTGTGTGTTTCAATTGTTTTTACAATTGAATACATTGTTATATTTACACGTAGTTACTTTGAATCACAGTAGTATTTCAAGGGATTACATGAATCTCAATAATAGTAATTAACTTGATTTAATACATGTAGATGTTTGTACTTGTTGTCGCAATCCATACGTGCGATAATGTAATTTGATGTTTGTATTTGTTGTGCGATAACATAACTTTTGTAAAGGTTCCATTTTATATGAAACATTTGTGTAGTCCAGGAGGTTCCTTGGATCTGTGTTTATTTTGTATTAATATTTAATTTATTTTTAAATTGTAAATGGTTGTGAAGTGCGATCGTGGGTTGAACGCATGAATTATTGTGTTGATACATCATTATTTTTCATTAATAATTTATTTCATAAATTTACATCATCTTTCACGTATTGTGTTTGTGTTGTTCATTTAATCCACCAACCACTCGGTAACAATTCTGTTACAATGGCAGCAATTCCACCTCTATGAGAGTTGCAGGGGAACGACTTGGAGTAATCGGTGGGTGTTAAATACGCACACTTGAGTTCAACGACTGATGTTTTTAGCCATGTTTCTGTCAGGCACAAAACGTCGATATTCTGGTCGTTGATACAATTAACTACTTCTGTGCGCTTTTCTGGTGATCCTACTGATTGAGCGTTGAATAATGCAATACGTAATGGTATCCCTGGGACAGATGACACAACTGTTGACGATTTAAGATGAATTTGAACCAGGTTATCAAAATTAACGGCCGAATTTTTAAATTGTTTATCTGTTACCGAGGAAAGGGGGATAACTGGAATTCTCCTTCCTGTTCTACACCGGCCAGCTTTGAAACAACATTTCTTTTTTCGCTTCCGTTTACATTTAAGTAATGATGAATGTAGTCCCAGTTCGTTTAGTCTTGAATACAATGTAGTATCAAGAGCCAAGGTGTGGTCATTTAATGCAGTTAATGAGGGTCCATCATAGCGTAAGCGGGTTGACTGGCGATCACGTGATGGCGGTTTATTAAAAAACAAATAACGTCTTAACAGTGGAACAAAACAAAAAAACAATATATATAACTTTTGATAATACTGATCAGAAATTCTTATATCGTCTTACGTGCACTCAATATGTCATCTCTGATTGCTACAAATTGAAAAATAAGCAACAGAATGATATTATATTCTAAATAAATACTCTAATTTAAAGAGATGAAAGAAATGGTCATGTACTAAAAGCAATACATTTATTGCGTTTTTAAAAAAAACCCACTGATTTTGTTATGGAGAATTAAAAACCATTCATGTTGAAGGGTTGTGTGTCACTTATATGCAATTCTGCAAAGCCTATCACTATTAAAATATTAAGGGACATTAGAGCTTCTCAGAGTCTTGTATTATCATGTGCTTTGCCTGTTTCTGAGAAGTCGTTTTCTTGTGAAAATATTCTTATTCAGGGATTAGAGTACCGCTTTGTTATTGTTCCTATCCACTGTGTCAATTTGTCATCAGTCTTGGAACCCGTGACAGTCTAAAAGTCTCGTTTTACCCCATTCAGGGCATTAATTTATTAATAGACAATAACCTAGATGGAGAAAAGGTTGTGGTTAATCCACTTGTAACTGACATGCTTTGTTGGATCAGAAAGTTGATATTATTGAAAATGAAATCCCCGATTTAAACCCTGATTGTG
Source organism: Unio pictorum (assembly GCA_030141615.1). Classification (NCBI taxonomy): domain Eukaryota; kingdom Metazoa; phylum Mollusca; class Bivalvia; order Unionida; family Unionidae; genus Unio; species Unio pictorum. The sequence continues at coordinate 14,913,752 of JARLTB010000022.1, forward strand.
CGTTAGTGTTATTCAATTTAATTCAATTTGATCCCGTAGTTTCCATCCAATCAGCTTGGTCGCAGTTGATAGGAGACTGTGGGTGCTGCTCGAAAATTGCCCGTGCAGATGAAGTCAATTATTTCTTTCCACCATTTTCGGTCCCGCGTGGCATTTTCTCTGGCATGTGCCGAGGTGATGCCATAATTCGCCAGGTCTTTTTCCACTTGTTGGGTCCAGGTTTTCTTAGGTGCATTTCTTGAGACCTTCCATGTTTCCGGCCTGGTGCGCCACAGGGATCGATACGGTAGACGACTCTCTTCCATTCGGCAGACATGGCCAAACCAGCGAAGCCTAGCACGTCTAATCAGTGATTCCACCGTCGGTTGGTGAGAGCATCGGGCCCGGATTTCCACGTTTGGGATTCTGTCCAGAAGGTTTACTCCCAGTATTCGTCTGAGGCAGCGCATTTGAAATACCTCCAGCTTCTTGAGGTCCGCGTCTAGGAGGACCCACGTCTCTGCTCCATATAGGAGTATTGGGAGGATGAGAGTGCGGTATAGACGCACTTTGGTCACCACCGAGAGGGCCCTTTTCTCCATATGCACCAAGCTAGTGACCCGAACGCAGACGTTGCCAGTCCCAGGCGATGCGAGATGTCGGTGGAGGCCGCTATTGATCTGCTTCGGATTATGGACCCCAGGTATTAAAATTCCTCCACTTGCTAAAGATAGACTCCGTTAAGGCAGACGGTCACTGGGGTGTAGTCCGATGTCATGACAACTGTTTTGGCGGTGTTGATCTTTAACCCAAATCTGGCGGCTTCATCGGCGATTTCTTGCAGAATTTCTGTTGCTTCGGCTTCGTCCTCAGTGAGAAATGCACTATCGTCCGCGAACATTAGATCTGTGGCATGTTCATCGAACCATGCCCCAAAAGCGATCCCTCTACGTCCCAGGAATACCTTGCGCATGACACAATCGACCACGATGTTAAAGAGGCTAGGTGAGAGCACGCATCCCTGACGGACGCCGTTTTCACCGAGAAATATTTCGTGTTTGCCCCTTGGATTCGAACTTTACTGGTTGACCCGTCATAGGTGTTGGTAAGTAGCCGAATGTATTTTGGCTGGTATCCTTCCGCTTCCAGGGCTTTCCACAAGGCCGGGCGATGGACGGTGTCGAACGCTGCGGAGAAATCAATGAACACCATGATTGTGCGTTTTCCACACCGAATTCTTTCCTCGAGGATTTGACGGAGCGTGAAGATCTGGTCTCAGCAGCTTCTTCCAGGTCGAAAACCGGCCTGTTCCTCTCGTGCCGCTTCCTCCCGCCGTTTGAGTACCCTTCTATGGATGATCTTCATAAATACTTTGCCAAGTATGGAGAGCAGGCTGATGCCCCGATAGTTCTTACAGTCCGTTTTATCGCCTTTCTTGAAGATTGGTACGATGATGGCTTTCTTCCATGCTATTGGTACCGCTTCCGATCGCCATATCAATCTCAGCAGGGCGTGTAATCTTTCGACGATGATCTCTCCGCCGTATTTCAAGGGTTCTGGTGTCACTTCATCAATGCCCGGCGCCTTGTTGTTCTTCAGGTCTAAGATGGCAGTCCGTATTTCCTTCATAGACGGTTCGGACTCATCGACTAGCGCAGATAACTCGTCCATGGCGTCCACCGATTCCATCGGTCCAGGTAGGGCGTCGTGGTTGAGGAGGGTGCAGAATAAGTCCTGCCAGCGGTCCAAACGTCCTGTGTTGGAGCTGATGAATTTTCCGGTCTTGTCTTTGATGTTGTTCTCAAACGGCCGAGATTTTCCGGCTAGTCGTCGAATGGTTGAGTAAAGGGTTCGGAATTCGTTCCGGTTGGCTGCCACTTCCATATCTTTTGCGAGATTTTCCCAATACACGGCTCTATCCTCCTTCAAATGAACTCTGACCAGTTTGTTGAGGCGTCTATATTCCTGTTGGTTATTTAACTTGCATTCCTTCCGTTTATCGATGAGAAACAAGGTCTCTTCGGATATCCAGGGTTGAACGTGCCGCTTCGTTGATGGACACACCTCTTTGGTACTGTCTGTAATTGCCTTCGCAAGCTCGTTTGCAAAACGATCAACTCCCTCCTGTGATTCATCTGCCTCCGATGTAGCAAGGGCTTCAAAACGATTCTTTAGGGTGATCTGGTATATTTCCCCGACTGCTGGGTCTCTTAAGAGTGCTACATTCGGTTTTTTCTCCCGTTAATGTTAGTCTTAGCTGCAAAAAAGAGCTTTTGACAATCATGTTTATCTGGAAATGCATTCCTTTACTCGATACATGAATTGGTCAGCTGTTGCTCCTAGTATTCACCAATCAAAATGTATTGATAACAGTGATCCTCTTTGTACGACTCAAGTCTCTTTATTCTAATCAGGGAGACAAAAGACATTCATTCATTGTCAAACAAGAACAAGATCTCTCACTATCTCTTGTCTGTTTCAGAGGGCTATTAGCAAAACTGAAGCCATACACGTAGCAGTTTTTTGGTGGTAAAAGATTGGGTCTCAGTGAAAAAATGTGGTTAGCCTGAGGTAACAGCTGGTTAGGGAGCTATCAAATCATTGCTCTTCTGTCAAGGACAGACTTGTAACATGTCCAACCCACTCACATTATCCTGACACCAGGTTGATTAGTCTGAACACTAACCTATAAATGCTGAGCGCCTAACAAGACTGCTGTTAGTATCATTTTTACAAGTCTTTGGTATGATTCAGCCAGGGTTCAAACCTACAACCTCTGATATGTGTGATTGAGATTCTAACCAATCGAGGTGGATGATCTAACCACTAAACCACCTTAGTCTGGTACATTGTTTTGAGACTGAAAGTGGGTTGTCTTGTTAACACAAGAGGGTGTAATTGCAATAGTCATAATTGTAGAGATGTATATGACAAGAGAATTTATTCATTCCTAATTCCAAGTATTGTTATCCTTTCAATATCAATTTCCATATATATATATATAATGTTGTATTTAGATTAAATTTATCATTATTCATTAGAAAATACTCATATTAAGATATGTACTATGCAACATATTGGGATTATTGTGAATGCATTAAAAAGAATTCTAGACAATGCCATGATACATCAAGAATGTTAGCACTTCAGCACATTCAAGACTTAGAATTCATTCACAATACTATTCATTTAGACTGGAGATAGAACTTTCAGGATTTTTTTGGATTTAATTCATATTATATGAACAGTAGGTACCTCTTAAATTTTCATTTTATAACTTAGTTTTGTATAATTACAAATGGACATAGCTAATGAAGATATGAACCACTCTAGATACATGAAATGCAACCACTTCATTTGGATCTACATTTGCAAGATTAAAAAATTAGGATATTTCAACATTAATATATTTATTTATATTTTCATGTGATATTCCGTCAGTTTTGTTTATGTTTAGAGGAAGATCGTCAATAAATATCTACCATTATATTTTAAGATCTTTTTAAAAAGACGTGTCTGTGTATTCATGTACAACTTTATGGGGTGGTTTGGTAGATAAAGATACAGCATTAAGTACAGCAATTGCTTCAGGGCCACATACTGGTGGATCAGTTATTGTCTGTGTTGGTAATGTTGAATACCAGATCAAAGTTTGAAGTCTGCTGACATATTTTATGGTGCCAGTCCATATGAATCAAAATAAATAATTCCATGTGGATCAATCATGTATGCAACCCAAACGAGTACCTGGACCAGAACCTTTATCCAGATCATGTTAAACAAATCATAACAATTGTTTCTACATTGCTTAATCGAACCACTGTAGAAATGTTTTAATAGGTTTTCCACAAGGTTGCTATGGAATCCATGTCACTGGTAGGGAGTCAATCAGAACACAAATCATTTTAAGCATGTCCTGCAAAATTTGATAAACTGTTGTGGAAACTTTCGTAGGTTTTCAATATGCTTGCTGTGAATCCACATCACTGTAAGGGGAGTCATCTCAAACAATTCTGGTAAAGCATATCTTAGGAAACTTTCTTATCAAATTTTATCAAAACTGGCTTTGCTGTTTACAGTGAAAATGTGTTTTCCACTTGCTTGTTAATGAAACTACAGCATGCCATAACAAAAATTTCCAATCAAATTTAATATAAACTAACAATACAATCATAAGAAGTTGATAATTGGATTTTCCATATTGTTACAATGTTTGTTTTAGGGTTTAAAGCCATTTTTCAGCACAAGATAGGCTATACATGGCTTCCAGAATTATTGGTGGAGGAAGAACCCAAGAAAACCCAGCGAAAACAACCACCGACCCACGAGAAGCTACTGGCAAGCTTTCTGACATTACTACATCAGCCGAATCTTAGACTCGAACCCACACAGACTGAGGCGAGACGGCAGTGATCCATACCGGCAAGTGCTTTAGACCACTCGGGGCCCCCAATGACAGCTACAACACTTTTAACATTGTTGGGAAGACACTTGGATGAAAGTTACCTTGGCTGTTGTGGATAATGCTGATACACTACTAAAATCACACATTATCCTATTTTCAAAGCTGCAAAAAAAAAAATAAGCAAACAAAATTTTAGCATTTAAAGTAATTTAATAAATAATGTCAGGCAATATCACATACAAATTACAGCAGTGCAAGCACAGCACAACACACATTCCCATTCATTCATACATGTAAAAACTTGTTTTCATTGCCAACGTTTACTTAGAGAAAATGCATCATTCCTCCAATTGAAGCACATTAAATGAAATTGAAAGAACATTAATTTTCTGAGGGGAAAAAATAAAAATTTAAAATACCATGTTATAACCCATGTTATAATTTATTACGATTATTAAAGGCATAACCCTAAATGATGGTATATCCATATTCTAATACCAAACACAATCAGGTATATACATATTGTGGCGTAACTTGCATGAAAACTGCTCATTCAGTAATTACATATAACATGACAATTGAAGGTAAAATGTCAATAAATATACATATGTGAACAAAGCTAAAACAAGAGTAATGTGAATTGTACATTATGCAACCTAACCCTAGTAGTAGAGAATATTGAACAACCTACCTTTGGTCAAGGCATGTTGTTGAGAACTAAACTTATTCTGTAGAAACCATCATTATCTTATCTGACCCCAATATATACAGGTTTATTACTTAACTTGAGTGGAAGTCATTCACAACATTTGGTTATGTAACTAACTCGATTGCTGAACATATCCCATTTTTTCTTTGTGTCACAATGACCATGTCCTCTGATCTTTCAACCCATAACAAATAGGCTTCTCTCTTACTCAAAGTTTACACCATCCAAACCTACTGTAACAGTATATGATTAGCACCTAAAGGTTTAATTCTGCAACCTATTTTCATTTTTCAGTCAGTGACCTTAACCAATGACCTATTGACTTCTGTCATACTCTAATTGCAAGCCATTAACAACTTTAAGTCCAGGTCTGTGATGCAGAACAAACTGATCCAGTGCAAACCATTCATCTTTTATCAGTCACTGTGACCACGACTTTGATACCAAATTAGATGTTATTGTTCCTTACTTCAAGTGCAAATGCGAGAGAATTGCCATTTTTAAAATGCAGATTTTTACTTTTACATGCTGTTATTTCATAACCAATTAGGCATAGAAATGTGTGCCTTGCAAATGTCATTAGCTTATTTATCTATATTTATATCAGGTAATTATTATTATTATTATTGTCATGCAAGCTCTGCTAGATAATGTTTGCACTATAGTATTTCTCCATGGTCAAAATTACTTTTACATGGATCTGTAGTTAGAAAAGATATGAAGGCAAATGCAGCTTCAAGTTGTGGTAGCAAAACTTTTCAATATGCAGCTTACTATGATGTCATGTCCAAGTCTTGGACATCCCACAGTACAAGCCATTCACTATGCTTAGTTCTGGTCTGTGATGTTGAAATACTGTTATGGTGCAGAAACTTCTTTTTCCAATCATAACAACACTAACTTTTTTAGCCTTAAAAGTAAACATTTTCTCTGATCGAAGTATACCCATGATTGTATAAAACTCAAGTTATTGTGTCTAGATGAGAAAAATAACACATCATATCATATGCTGTGTCTTTTGACAGGCATCAAATTAAAGTTTAAAAAATGGGTAATTACAAATCATATCGAATGAATCCATAAACAAACCGAATTCCTCAAGAAAGACTATACTGAAATCTAGAATTCTCTATTTTTAACAGGCCTGCATTGAAATATTCCAAGACAATAATTACCTTATGACTGGTAGACAATTTATAAAATCTATTTCTGTGATTGCTTTTCAGGTCCATGTCCATGAAAATAAAGCCTGCAAAGCATTATTTCATCCATAATTTAAGACTACTGGATGGCTGTGATATATTAACTTGGTATTACCTGTCTTATAAATTATCAAAATAAATGTTCATGGCAGAGACACTTTGCTAAAAAACAAAAAACCCACCCAAATTAGTGATGCCAGTGCCTGGTATTATTAGCCGTTTTAACACAAACACTTGAGAGATTTAAAATGCAAAAAGTACTGAAGCACATTTCCTATTGATCTACATGTACTTGTTTGAGATAGTATGGCACACACTTTGAATTCTGGGAGACAAAACATATGATCTATGCGAGCATAAACTGTGCAATAAATCAAAATTGAAAAGTAAAAAAACAAAGAACCTCAAGTATAAAAATTTTCAAACAAGAGACCCATGTGAGTTTCAGATTGCTCACTTTGCTTGACATCTGTTAATAGCCAAATGCAAGGACAGTACAGTTGTCAAATATTCTGCATATCTAGGAAATTTTCAATTGAAATTTCTCCAATTTTGCATGTTGTAAAACAATTGATTCAAGCTTTTGTACCAATAAAATTTTTATCAAACATAAGCAAAATTTTATTTTTGGCCAATAGAAAGTTGCCATTGCCTAACATATTTTGTCAAAGTTGCTCAAGTTCTGTTCATCATTTGCCGAGATAAAGTCATGACCATGACTTGTCTACCTTCAGTGACAGCAGAATTATTTTATGTCAAACAGAAGCACTTACATAAATCTGAAAAGCATCTAATTAAGGAAACTTTCTGTAGAATAGGGAAAAATAACAGTGAGAGTTTACTCTTTTTTTTTAAAAAAAATCCTTACTAAAGTTTTCAATTTTTAGTGATAGAAGCCACATCTCATTGCAAATCAACATCATTTATTTAAATTTAAAAACCTTCACACCAGAAGTCAAATTGTACCAAGCAGTTTCTGAGATGTGTCATTTAAAGACATTTTTAAAATTCTATGGCAGTCATATGTGAAGGCAGATTGGCTTCATTTTTTCAATTGTTAAAAGTCTGTAGGATAAGAAGCATTGTCAAATTTTGTCAAATTATAATCAGTGCTTTTGGAGAAGCCACCTTAAGGTTTTTCCATTTTTAATACTGACAGCTATATTTCATATCAGACTGATATAAACTCTATAAACTTGTCAGGATGTTGTGTCATATTTAACTGAAATTGGTAATGCAGTTTTTGAGAACGTGAAAATAGCAACTGTTGATAGATGAAGGGCAGGTGAATAATACTGGCCATATTTAATGATGGATTGGCATAGTTTTGTATAAATCTGAATGGTCTTTGTGCCAGAATCTTTTCTGTAAAATTTAATCCAAATCTGTTAAAGCTATAAAAAAAAAAAAAAAGCGTTAAATTTTTAGTAATGGTAAACATTTCTGATGCATCATTTGTACCCCACTGAAAGGCCATTATACTAAAGCCATGTTTGTTACTAATGATAGGAGAGATAAAGGACACTACCATAAGCTCACTTGGTTTTAAAGCCAAGTAAGCTGATACAAATCATCTATAGATGACATATTCACTGGTTCGCTGGTACCCTGCATATGTGAAAACACCCAAAAACTATAATTGATAGATAGCCACTCAAACTGCAGTGCTATATATAAATTCATATACTTGTCATGCTGCATTTTGTCTCAAAGGCAACAAAACGGATCAAATGCAGAAATTCAAAGTCTCCAAAGGAACCTTTAATTGAATTGCTTGTTTACCAAGTCTGGTTGGCAAAAGAAACTTTACAGAGAGACAGATAAACATTGTAGCTTGGAAAATAAAAATGAATTAGCAATGAAACTGTAAACAATATATTTATATATCAAACACACAAAACAACACCCAGCTCTGTGTTCATAATGCCTATGAATGATTTTACAAGTATTGGTATGTAAATGCCCTTGAGAAAAAAATATCTTCTCTTTAATTAAACCAGACTAAATAATCTCTGAATGAGATTTAATATTCTGTTAAGTATTTTTCCATCATAATATGAAACCAACTACAAACAGCACAGAATTATGCACTGGAAAATCTGAGACTGTTATGTTTGCTTACCAGGGTTGAATGCCGGATTTGCATTCTAAGTGGTAACAATTTTAAAAAGTGGTGTTGGGTCCCCAAAAAATCTTAAATGTGGGTGGTGTGAGTGTCCCACCTACTCTAAATAAAATACACAAAGAATCCACTCCTAAGATGAAGCAGCAGCATAGACCCTTACCTGCTGGCATATTATGCCATGATCGATCAGAGTTGTTTTCAGTTGGGTGTGCATTGTAATTACTTACATGTCAGATCAAACTGAAAAAAACAGATCCAATCAACAGTAGATCAGAGTTGATGTTGTTGTTTTCTGATTGGTCCTAACTTCAATGATTAAAAGCTGCTAGCACATAATGTGATGGCAGATCTTGCAAACAGCTGGATCCCACTAACATTCAAGGATATATGGCATACATTAGCAAATAAATTACTTTGCGATTCTTTGAAATATATACCTGAAAGTGTACTTCCTGGCATATTTGTGAATAAAATCAAAATCTTACTCCTACATAGATAAGTATTGCAAATAACCTATTTAATCTTAAGGCCGTTACAAGCGATCATGAAAGATGGCATCTAACTATACAGAAGTTTTTGCCAGACATATTCTGTAGTACAAATTTTGATGACATGGTCCTCCAACACAATGGCAAGTCTGTCAACACATGGTATTAGTATTATAGTTCATTCTAGACAATACAAACAATAATTTTATTAGTCAACAAATAACTGGCGTTTTAAAATAATAAATCATTTACAGTGCTTTTGTGATTTTACAAGAAATATGGTGGAATGTTATCTCATTTTCATAGCAATCAGAACTCACTCTATGCTTGGGTTCTCTAGAGTTATATACATATAAAGAAAGATACATTGTTCATATTGTAAAAAAAAAAGGGTACAATAAAAACTAAACTTTTGACATTAAACTTGATGAAAGTTCAGAAACTACATTCAATTTCTGTACATGGTATATCTCAATATACAACATATATAGATTGTTTCTATACAGGAATACCATTCTTTGCCAATATATTGAAAGGTACAACGTTCATGCTTTTTAAGGTTTTATATAAAAATCTTACAAGTAAACATGATCTATACAGTGTGAGCAGTATATTTTAAAAGCTATCCCATCTACCAAAGTCCTATCACCAATACCTGTAGAAATAGATTTCTTATTACTATATATTATGTATTCAATATTTTTACTTTATGTCAAAGCATTGAGTATATTAGTTTCATAAAGTGTTTCAACCATTTTAATGTAAATGTACCCAAAATCCATGAGAATGAGTACCTGATTGGTCAAAGTGAACCAATACAATACTAAAATACATTCTTATATTGGTGTAGGTGGGACATGGAGGCTTTTGTTATTGTAGTTTCAGTTGGCTAAGAAAGTGTCGATGCCAGATTGATACAGAATTAAACTGTTGCATGTGAATATTTGAGGCTTCCATGCAGGCATGCATATTTATGAGTCCATGTGCTGTCAAACTGCATTTCATTCAGAAACATATTTTTTTTTTATATAAAAAAATCTGCCTAATTCTGAGCAAGATAAAATTCATATAATCTGCATCAAGGTAATTCACGCAATAAGTTTTATTGTGAGGTAAGAAATATACCACAGCCAACCTCTAAGCGAATGGTAGTCATGCATGCTATGCGCGCTGCATTGTGCAAGCATTATGGTGACATGAGCAAAATTTAATATTGGATTGACAATTCAGCTGCATGGGCATGTCTCAGCAGCTACGCATGTGCAGCTTAAGAGGGGAATGTTGACCACAAGGGTGGCTTAAGTTGTTAAAATGTCTCCCACACATATCAGAGGTTGTGGATTCGAACAATGGATAAGTAATACCAAAGACTTACTTAAAAGATGGTACTTGACGCTTAGCATTATGAGGTTAGTGTTCGCAGTGTCAAAGATAATGTGACTGGGTGGGACATCATGCCACATATCTGCAAAAAATAATGACCCAGTGCTAGATATCAATATAAAACGCCACACTGCTGACATTATAGCAATAGGACTAAACAAATTTAAAGCTATGTTGAAATTCTGAAGAAAAACACACACACACACACACACACACACACACACACACAGATAAGTAATATTTACTTAAATCAGATATACATGTATTATTCAGTAGATATGTAAGGGATAACACTTGCAATAGTATGAACATGTTTTATATGGGCAGGCTAATTTATATTTACCAATGATCACTTGAGCATGAAAAGGACCTCAGACAGCAATATGTAGTAAAGTACGCAACACCTGCTCAACACTTTCAATCAGGAGTTGTACCAAAGTAAAATCCCTCACCTGCTCAACAATTATGACTAACCCCTGGCATTACAATTCTTATAAAGGTATTTTCTTTCCTAACCAAACAATAATTTATATGTAGCACAGTTGACAAGCTGTCTGGAAAGCTAATGCTTTGTGGGTTACAAAATTTCAACAACAAATTTTAACATCCAGTGAACAAAGATCATTCTGTGGTAACAATAGGACTCTTGTTTCCAACTCATGAATTTAAGCACAGACATAAATATTACTTTAGGCAAAGCTGCAAAATAAATTAAAGTACTGTATGTAGAGAGGATTAAAAAAATTAGTCTGCATACTGTGAGCTGTCTTCAAATCCACATAAAAAATGAACATTAAAAAAAAATGCAGCAAACAGTAAAATATTTAGGTACCATATATAATCATATCACATCCAAATGCAAGCTACTCAGACCCAGATCAACATTCGCAAGCGAATCTGGGTCTATGCATTCCGTTTGGAGTAATTACTAGAATTAACATAGACTCTGATTTGCTAGCATTTTATGCGATGGCAGAACAGAGTCTATGCTGTTCACAGTGGAACTTGACATGTATACTATATATACTGTAGATTTTGCTGCGGATGTTTTTTTTTTTTCCACAAGTATGTGTCCATACATTATTCAATTATGGGTAGAATAAATAATTTTTTTAATTGACCATGCTCATGTGTTTGAAGATAAGTTGGTTTCCATGAAAATATATTAACTCTTATGATGTACATAACAACCACAATATTTCAATGAGTGGTGTTGTTGAGGGTTTATAAGCCATTTAAAAAAGCATGTGTAGTTAGGTTAATTAAGCATGTTCTAAGTGTTATGTGTTGACCAGTCAACTTAAAACTGGATGAGTGATGGAGTCAAAATTGCCTTCTAAACATCTTGCCCCAAATCTGGAACAGCCATAAAATAATACCTCATAAATACTTAATACTGCAACCATTTTTAGTAAACCAAGACTAGGTCTCCTCCTATGCACACACTCTCTCTCTCTCTCTCTTTTGATGAGAACCAAAATCTAACAATGTGTAGGTGCTGTTTCCTTCACTTTCATTTGTAATGACAACATAAAACTCTATATACTTAACTGTGGATTGTGCAGAACAAAACTCGATTCCACTATATGCATCCCCACACTCTGTATTCTTTAAATATTTGGGGAATAAAACACAAGTTCAGTTCAAAACACCAATAACATGTAAACAAAATAACCTCAAACACTTGCTGAAGACATGCATTATGTTCTGAATGTTCCATGAATCTATTTTAACTACCAGTTTCAAAATGTAAAATAAACTGGAAAATATTAAGAGTTGCAGAAAAAAATTCTAAAAGTGTTCTCCATGTAATTTTGGAACCTTGTGACATGCATTTGAGTTTTGTGCAAAAGGAAGTCACTCAAAAACAAGGGACCTAACTGGTATACATGATATTAACTGTGTTGGCACTGTTACTGACCACAGACAGACATGGAAATCAGGCTTAATAGAAATTGTTGGAAACATGTCCACTACATGAATGAAAAAATGATGTTATTCTGCACAATCCTGAGTAACTTTTTTTTATGGGCTGAATAGATTAGCTCCGTAGTATACATTATAATGGGCAGCAACTAATTGGGCACAAATATCCTTTCAACAAGTACCTTGTTAGCTGTGAATACAGTCCAATAGTGTTCAGCCAAAGCACTGATACTGGCCATAATAATACACAAAGATCACCATATATCTACAGGCAATACTGTTTGGACTCTAAGTGTTATCAAAATGCAATGGAAAAAAATCTGTACAATTTATAAAACTGGAGTCTGCAGTAGAGCTGCACCATCAATATACTTTTCTAATTCATTCATCTTCTTTTCCAACCTACTCTTTCCCTCTCCAAAAAGATTCAACACCGGTTAAATACCTACTATGTCATCATAAACCAGTGAATGACGAGTTGAGTGAAATTACACATGCATTCATAAAATGTAAAAACATATATTCCAAATGTACTATCTGAAAAACATGAGTACATTAGCTTTCAGGTTAATATATGTATCTATCTATACACAAGGATTAATAGTTTCCTTGTTATATCTCAAACAAGTTAAGGTATAACAAACCAAAAGCATACTAAACAAAGTTAATGACCATCAAAGTTAAAATTCTTAAAACACGAAGTCAAATTATTGATACATGCTGCACTTTTTCCTAAGTCCAATGTATTCTATTACAACTGTAACATCATATGATGCATCTCTTGACAAAAAGCTTCCTCATATGATAGCCATGGTATGATCTACATTTGCATGTCTCCAATTGAAAGTACAAGTACTATATTAATGTCATCTACATCACAAACAAGGAAGGACAACTTATCCCCAAAAGTGAACTATCAGTTTCTTTCATATGTTGTTATTTTTGGCTTAATGCTTTTTTTTCAGCACAAGATAGGTTATACATGGCAGCCAGAATAAATGGTAGAGGAAGAACCTGGGAAAACCCCACTGACCCACAGGCAGCTACTAGCAAGCTTTCTCACAAACCCAAGTTGGCCAAGCTCAAAACTTGAACCCATCTTTCTTAATGAAAAATCCTTTTCTAAAATTCTGATCATTACAGTCTGATAACAAGGTACAGTCCTGTCAGCATTTACCCATGTTTTTGTGGACTAAAAATGTATTCAGAGCTAACATAGGTAAACCTGTGTCAAACCTGCAGCACTTGAATCCACATCCATATAGCTTTAGGTCTATAACTAGTCTTATAGCATGTTTATTTATTATTTTATAAAAAGAGAGAGAGAGAGAGAGAGAGAGAGAGAGAGAGAGAGAGAGAGAGAATGACCTCTTACAATACTAAATATGCATTCATTTCTTAAGAGAATCATGTGCACAGTTAACATTAGAAACCTATATCTCAATGGTTGCTAAAATTGTTCATTAAACAGCAAGACTATTTTTATCATGCAAATTGCCAGTGAAGCTGGTGATATAGATCTGGATTCCTATTTCAAATAGAAATAAAATAATGTTATTTAAAAAATTATGTGATTTTTAATATTCTTGCGAAAATTAAGATTAAATTTTGTGCTGACTGACACTAGCCTTGCCATCATTAGCATTTCATTTTTTCTGTCGTATTATAAAGAAAGTAATTTTCCTATTTATTGCTGTTTTTAATCATGAATAATCTTATGTATCTATAAAATTTCTAACATATCATGCTAAGGGAAGCAATCTTCATCAACATGTTTGCAGTGGTAATGAATTCACATATTTTAGAACATAATAATTAAACTGTTGTATATAAAAGGTTTCAAGATACAGCTCTTATTCTCTAAATGAAAACAAACACCAACCAGAACTTAAAACATTACACTAAAGCGACATATTCAGAAATTAACAACAAAAAGCACAAGTGTCCTAACTTCAGTCTTTTCTCTGTAAACACTTTTCCACCAAATGATTACTCAATTCTGTTGGCAAACCTTTATTACAATGAGATCAAGATTATTCAAATCATTAATATGTTAAACTAAATCACAAAGTCTGTGGGAAATAGTCAACATTATATACACTTTACATATCCTGACCATATACATGTGGAGCAGACATGTAAGAACTTTATTTAAAATAGAGAAATCACTTGAAGCAAGGATGCAAAGTGACATTTCAAACAATTAGTAGTTTTAAATTACAACAAAGCAATTTTATTTCAATTAATGCCAATTTTTAAAAAAATGAAATAAACTGACTGTCATTTCTATTTTTTTTATACTCCATCCAAATTAATCATACCCTAAACTGATAATCATTGCCAGTAATATAGGCTTTATTAAAGACAAACATTAAGATGTTACACTCTTCAATGATGAAAGTCAATGTTCATATGTACAAAAATGTCCTCAAATTTGAAACAAATGTCACTTTGAACTGCTAAATGACAAAAGTGTAATTCTGAAAAATATGAGTTGGCCCAATATAACTTAAAGTTACTTATAATGGTACATACAGTACTTTTCTACAAGATTTGCACAGAATAAGATGATCAGGTGCTAAGAATCAAAATATAAGTGTCAACTAACAAAACGTTTGCTCCATTTTATCTAAAAATTAAGCTAACTGGATCAAAGCCAGCAGGCTGGAAGTATACCATATGTACTGACAAGTCCAGTCCAACTGCAAACTGTACAGCCCATATCAGATGTCAAATAATGCACTGGCTGCTCTGGTTCTATCCAGCTTGTTAGCGTAATTAGTAGAACAACACACTGATCTAAAGGCACATTATGCAACAGCAGATAAGGGCATATGTTTTTAGTTGGGCTCAATTTATTAGGAGGAAGAATATATGGTAAGTCATTTGAGTAGTGGAGACCTACATTTAGTCAACAAATAAATATGTCTTCAATCATGTAAAATATCAGAACTGCAATATCTGATAGAAAAAAAAAGAAATTTCCAAGACTAAAGTATTTCAAGACTTGTTCATATTTTATGCCATCGGAAATACATTTAGCAGCAGACTTTGTGAATATTAAATGTACATTTAGACGTAATGAATATTAAATGGTAATTGCACATGTATGTGATTAAGATAAGTTAAAGCAAACCTTTACAGTTTCCCATCTTCATAAGCAAATGTGCACCTTTCAGTGTTAATGTTAACACACACAGCCCTGAATGAAGACTACATGACTTTCACAAAGCACATGAGATACATGACACAGCTGATGAGGATAAAGGCAGTAGACATTTTCTGCATACAAATTGAACAACTAATTAAGTGATTTGTTAAAATGGCCGATTGACCAACTGGTCTGAACTTGCTGTTCTTCCTCGAGCACTCAAATCGCCATAGGATCTTCTGTTTTCCTGAAAATGAAAATGTTGTTACTTGTGAGCTCTAAGTTTTATTAAAATATTTACCAGAAACTTTAAAATTTTCTTAACTATATTAAAAATGCATTTACTTGCGAAAATTATAAATCTGTATAACCAAAATATAATCAATGAATACATATAAATTTGATACTAAGAGTGACTATTCAAGTTCAGTTAATGATTAAAGCATGAACAGACTGCTCCGGTGGCCAAGTGATTAGAGCATCCACCGTGGAAACAGGAGGTCATGTGCTTTGATCCTTGGCTGAGTCATACCAAAGGCTTACAAAAATGGTACTAACAGTTGCCTCGCTTGGCACTCAGCATTAAGAGGTTAGTGTTAGGATTGGTCAGTTTGGTGTCAGGAACAAGGGACTGGATGGGACATGATGCTACATGACTGTGGCAAGATGTCCCAGTGCTAGACATCACCATACCAAGTTTCATGAAAGTTGGTACAATGGTATGCATACAGGGTGCAAAAAGAACCACATATGGTCACGAGATAAATAAAAAAACCTAACCAAAGCCTGTAAAATGTGAAACTAGGTCACACATGTTCTTCTTTTAAGGGTATGGTACCAAAAATGATAAATGATTCTAGCATAAACAAAGTTGAGAAACAAATTTAAAACCCAAAATTTAAATAGTTAGTATAGCATGATATGTGGGTCACAGTGGTCCACATTGTGGCAAGTGTCTAGTACTCAACAAGCTGCATCCTCTCATCAAGTTTCATGAGTCTAGGTATAACAGTACGGATATAGGGTGCAAATAAAATCAATGTTCTTGGTCAAGACATATATGCAAAATCTTCACCCAAGCTTGTGAAATATGAAATGAAGGTCATTGATCTTTTGTTGTTTGGGTGTGATACTAACTGAGATGCATGCAACCATTAGTTTGATGGCTTTAGCATGAACAGAACTTGGAGGAAAAAAACTTAAAAGCACAAAATTCAAGGAAAGTCAATAAAGCATAAATACTTTCATGATGATGGTGTAGTACTCAAGATGCATCCCTTTGAGTTTCACGAGTCAAAGTGTAACAGGCAAAACACCTGAGATAAATGCAAAAGTATGTACAAAGCTGTGGTGGGAAGTGGTTAGCATGTTTACTGAAACCCAATGGGTGTAATCATTGATCAACCTGGGTTGGAGCTGCTGTGGAGTGTCCATGGGCAAAGCATTTGAATCCAACTGCCTTGGCACCTGATATAAATTGGTATTGCTGTGTTTTAAAACATCAAACCAAACATGAATGTAAAAGGTCAGTATCTGCATCCCTCTCCATATGGGGTTAAGTGCAATGAAACTCACTCCACACTCTTTCTTAGGACATAATAATGAATATATAAAATTCAGTGATCCTGTACATATGTATTTACTTTTATCTGTCTGGAAGCTGACAGCTATGCAAATTCCAGGGGTAGTACAATTGCACTCCTCTCTTTTGTGAAGGTGACTGATACTGTTTCTACTCATAAACCAACTTCACTACTTAGTTTTGTTGTAAGTTTCTTTTTTAACTAATTCTTCCTAAACATGTATACAATTATTTTCATCACAATAACTTCTTGTATACAAGTCATGGTTCATTTGTGGTCACAATTATTAATTCTGTTTGATAGGACTGAATATTCTTGTCTTGTTCTTTGCGGTATATCAAACAGGTCTGAAAGGGTTTAGCATGAATTATTAATGATTATTCTTGCTAAAGATAGTGTGTCACATGAAACCTCTTGTTCTGTTTTTCAAAGATTATATGCATAAGGGAAAAGAGTTAACATATGTGGTAGTTTTCTTTTTTACTTAAGAACTCTCTGATTGTGTACCTCCAGGATCAGTTTTTGGACCTTTCCTATTTATGGTTTATGTAAATGATATTGCTAATGAGCTAGAATCACTGACAAGACTCTTTGATGATTACTCAACTTTGAAATTCTTTTCTTGTGAACTTCACATTGTAAAGTCATGTTAATGAGAAATTTGACGAAATTAATTAATGGGTTAACAAATGGTTCATAAACTATAATCCTTGCATAAATAAATGTATCTTTCTCTGTTGTTGAAATCTGCTACAACCGCTAAATAATTCACTTTGTTAAGTCACATAAACATCATGGAGTAATATTATTTTCTAATGGTACAGCAACTCACTTTCCAAAAGAATAAGCAATCTACATCTTTTAAAAAATATACCCTATAAAAATCAAGCTAAAACAAATTTATCTTATTTTCTTCAAACTTATACCAGGGTATAAATCTTAGATGTGATTACCAACTAATTCAGCTGACTTGACATGGTACAACTACAGGCTACTCAATTAGTAAATGATTTACATAAATATGCAAGCAAAGATTCATTTTATTTTTAAGATAGTTTATCAAACCAGTAGAAAGGCATATATAAAATAACCAATAATCTGCCACCAATGTATCTAAAAGATCACTTATTAGAGAAACATGTTATAATCCGAGACACAGTGATGACTTTGTAACCATACTGAGAAGAACAACCCTTCACCAGAAATAATTTGATACTTGAACAATCAATTAAGAATGAAACGGTTGTCAAATTTTTCAAAGAAGTAGCTTCTAAGCTTCAGAATAAAACATTGAAATATTTTCAAAGTAGAAGTCATGGTGATAATATCCTACTTATGATAAAATATATTTTTAACTTACATCTATCTTTTTGATTCTGTATTCCAGAGAAAAATCACTTGAATAAATCTGAATCTGATCACAACAATAATGCAAATTGATTCTGCTATATTTTAAAGCACAAATAAGACACTTTCAGAAAAAACATCAGTTATATGACAACTAGGACACAATACAAAATCTCAGAGTTGGATCAAAAGTTCATTATTCTAGAAGGAATAGAAAGTTTATTATCATAAGGTAGTCTATGGAAATCACATAGTCCAAGTACAATTTTAAATATTTTTAAATAATACAATGTCTTTGATTCAGATTAGGATAATAATTCTCATTGAGAGAAAGAAAAAGTTGTTTACAAAATGTTCACTGCTTTTGGACAAGTTCAGCAAGTAGATACAATGTTGGTTACTCACAACATATAATAACAAATATTCTTCAAAAAACCTAACAAACAAACAATGCCAATGAAATCTACATAACAATATAAAGTAATTGCTTGTATTTCACGCTTAGGCCTTGTTAAATTTCAACCTTGAAAACTGGTCTTCTTGCAAAGTTTTGTTACGAAACAGCACATTTTTTGTGAGACTGCTTTTTGATGGTAAAAGGGTTGTTTTAATGCATGACTAAACAGCATCTGACAGTCTGTTTGGTTTACACTGGCAACTGGACAGCTTTATTGTTTTGTCAAAGAGTGGTTCTTAAATTCTCATTCATCCTGACACTTGGTTCTAGTCACACCTTAAGGACGTACTAAGTCTTAGAAGAATGACATTGCAAAAATGGTAACAGACTGCCGCTTTAAACACCATGGTCACTCTAAAACACTGTTGTACCAACACAAAACTTTCCATCCATATATTTAAATTCATGATGAGAACATGAACATATTTTTGATTGAGCTGCCTCGCTCATATATTAGCATATGATAAAAGCTTTGATGAAAAAATTAATATCCTGAAAAAGTTCTCAAATGTGTACAGTTACTTGAGTAAAAAAGTTATACTTAAAACATATCAATCATAAAACTTATAAGCCTAAGTCTTCAAAAAAGTTGAATTGTACCTTATTAACAAAATCTATATTTTATTTAAATCATACCAATGTATATGTTAAATTAATAGAATTTTTGCATACTATACTTGCAACATTGAACAAAAGAACTGTACACCAACCTAAAAGCTGTACTGATTAGCAATAAGGTCCATATTTCAATGCAGGAAAAAAACAAAGAGATAAACAAATTATCATAAGACCTATGATTATTATCAATGCTTTGCATGTGAGGTACAATCTTTGCTACAAACAGAAAAAGGGCAGTGAGATGGTTCTCTCGCATAAATATGACTCATGGTTAATAAGGTCTTGCCAAAGATTCATGACTATTTATATTCAATAATAATCTTCCAAAAACCATCATTGATAATTAATATGGAATCAAACGATAACTTGTGAAAAAAAGCAAAAGGGCCTAGCACATACATGTACATGAAAAAATCTCCCTCACTATCATGCATAATTAAGATGGTTGGTTTTTTGTTTAACATCAATTTCTACATATTATTGGTTATACCATACCAAAGAAATGAGTCAACACATCCCACCCCCACCCCCAGATAAAATGTGGCAGATGATACTAGATGCTGTACTAACTGAACCTACCATGACTCCCCATGCACATATAATATACAGCAGTTGTAAAAGTTTACGATAAATTTTGTTTACATTTTTTTTTTTACTTGCTTTAATAATATACTTTATTTCTTGCTACACACTTAAAATGTAGTGGCAATATGTTGTCTCTTCATGACAAATATACCAATATTTTTCATTACTGTGAGCCCAAATACTGAAAGAGACATGAACTAAATTTAAAGTCCAGACATGACAATACATATGCCAACTAGACTACAAGAAAAAGTACAAATATGTCTTGTATATGTCTATGCACTCAAAGCAAAAACAAGGCAATGTGGATAAAACAAACTCATTTAAGCTGGGAATATAAGCAGAAAATGCAAAAATAGGCAAAACTTAATCTATGTGATATACAGGTATACAGTGCATAGTAACCTTCAGTCAGTTAAATACCAAAATAAATGTTTGCCATTTATCCATTTTAAAAAAATCCTCCACATATAATCTGTGATAAATTAGTAACCTAAAACACAGGGCCACATTCAGTAAACATGTGGTTAATGCTTAACTAACATCCCCACTCCATGGGCTGCAGTAAATAGTATGAGCTAACAGCTGAGAAAGGCAGCTCACCATGTACAATTCATGCATATTTTGTTCTTTTTGTTGTTGTGGGCTTAACATTTTCAGCACATGATAGGCTATACATGGTGGCAAGTACATCTGGTGGCAGAAGAAACTGGGAAGAACCAATAACACAACTCATAGGAAGGTACTTGCAAGTTTTCTCACATACACATGTTTATTACGCCAATGACTTGAACCCAAGCAGACAGATCAGATGCCAGTGATATGTAAAGTTGCAAGACTTAAACCACTTAGTCACCTATGGCTCTTGCAAATATTGTTTCATGCCACTCAAAAAATGTACAAAGGCACTTTACGAATGCAGATAAACTGTTTATTTATGCTAAATACTGTTTGCCTGGTTTTTATAAAGCCTAATTTCCTTAACAATATGGATAAAATATATGCTGAAATGTTGTATGCCTGGCATGCATTAAGACCTATTTCTTGATGACAGAGGTCTCACTAAGGTTTTAAAAGCTACATGTCCAGGACTCCTATTTTGGTGAAAAATAGGAGTTCCACCAGCAAAGGTTGAAGTCCATTCCCAGAAAATGTGGAACTTGGCAGATTAGAAGAACCAGTGGTTGCCATGAGTTTAATTTTCCATAATTTTTACACCACAGACATATAGCTCTTGTTTGTCATAAGAATGAAACTGAATTTTGTCAATCCAAGAAAAGGTCATACTGCAAACACTATGCCAGGCATCATGCAATTTCTTACACTTGGCTACTGTTCCATCTCTTTGGCATCTTGATACAATCTTTGCCAATTTGCTGTTTAATTCCAAAATACTTCTCCAAATTTACAAACAGAATTTTTGTCTAAGTCTTGATATGTCTTAATTTCAAGGTCATATGCACTACTTATTCAGATAAACTCTGGAACAAACACTAATGAAAGCTAAAAATGTTGATCTGATATACTTTATAATGTTCATCTGATATACATTAGAATGACCATATGTGTATATCTGGGTCTTTCTGCCTCTAATTTCTTTGTAAATATCAACATATTTTATCACTAAGCACCTAGGTAAGTCATTGGATCTGATACCAAACTATTGTTCAATTACTCAAGACACAGTTTTAGGATTCCAGGATCAAGTTTGCCCCTAGTTGTGAATGAGGACATCTCAAGTTACCTTGTTACACAATGTATGCAGATGATGCACCTGACATATCAAACTTTATCTAGCCGGTATTCAGCATTCATACTTGCATCTTGGTGGCCATAGACCATTAACTAATATTAGCTCTTTACTTAGACTACAGAACGTAGTGAAAGGTGTCAGAAAGGTGCAATGCCACTACATAAAGAAACGACTTCCTATTACATATGATATATTGTTTAACATGATAATGTTTGAAACACTATGGACTGCACGAGTTCACTAAACTCTTACTACAAACTGCTTGTGCACTTGCTTTTATGCTTTCTGCAGTGTGGAGAATTTACTATTCATGGAGCCCAATTTTCTGCAACAATCAGTGTACATAATATTTTATATAGCTAAGCGCCTGTTCATTTTGCATTTTAGGCCATCTAAGACTAATGTTTTCCATCAAGGCATGGCTATCAGTATTTATGCTATGGACTGTCATGTCCTTATATGCCCATACTGTGTGATGAAGAAATTCCATTGAATTCGGATATTAGCTGGAGCTCACCCTTGTGATCCTGTTTCTTACTGATAATGGTAACCCTTCAAGTATAACTTTATTTATCACTACCATTAAGGCTGTTTTATCTAGATTAGGTTATGGTTCACATCGTTATAATGCGCACTTTTTTCACATGGCAGCAGCTACCACTGCAGCTAAGACTGGAATTCCAGACCATCTTATCCAAACCTTAGGTCAATGGTCCCTCTAATACATATTGTAGACATATTCAGGTGCACCCAGACAGAATTAGCTTTGCACAGAGACCAGAATCACAGCATGTGCTTCACTAGTTGGTTCTCACTTGTGATAATGTATTATTTGTTTCTTTACTGTATTATCTATTAATGGGCATGCAAATTTCTAAATGGCTATCACATATGTAATTTTAAAATTTCTACGTTCATGCACATCAGGCTTATCATGCAGTTCTAAACCTATTTCATGCATTTTCAATCAGTATTATCCACATATAATCCTTACATTTACTTTAAATTGGGGGCTTCATTACAGCTGCATTGTTCCATAGTCACAGTGCTCCCTCCACTTTGTTTGGTCCATTGCCAAGTTTCATTTATTCACAACTTAGCTTTGAAACCCCAATTATTTTTGGTACTTAAAGGTATTCAACTATTATGCACATATATACTTCATACCAGCTTCATATGGTGGCCCCTTACGGCTCCACATCCAGGTGTCGGACACACTTCACAACCCTACAAACTCCCACGTGTCTCTCTTTCAATCAGAAGACCGAGTTGGAGCACATGATTCAACATTATGTCAATTGTTCAAGTTGGTCATACAAAATCTGGGATGCCTGTAGAGATGTACAATTTTCAATATCGATGCGGCATTTAACTTAAAATTATCTGTGGGGTAAAAATACCCTCCTCCCCTCGATGTGATTTATTTGGGACATTTTCTTGCATGGCATACTGTTCCAGTTCTGTTCTTAGGCATATTGCCCATGTTCCTGCATTCATAGCTTTGCTTTTGAACCCAACTTTGTCTGTACTGTAATATGCTAAACTATTAGGCCATATATACTTCATGCATGCTTCCCATAGTCCATGAATATTGGCTGATGTCTTATCATGGCAATACTCGGGATAAGACTTGTTGAGTTTCGGTTATCGGTGTTGCCATACACCTTGTATCAGCCCTTGCAGCTCCATATACCTGTGTTGGACACTCTTCACTACTCTACAAACTCCCAAGAGTCAGGATTCCTATGGAACAAAGGGCCATTGCCAAGTTTCTCGGCCATTGCCAAGTTTCATGCATTCACAACTTGGCTTTGGAACAAAATTTGTTTGGTACTTAAAGGTGCTCACCTGTAATGCCCATATATACTTTATACACGCTTCCTACATAGCATGTATTGAGTATTGGCTGATGTTTGTTGCCATGGCATACTCAGGATCAGACTCTTTGAGTTTCGATTATCAGGGTTCCTATACACCTCATATCAGCCCCTTACGGCTCCACATACAGGTGTCAGACACATATCACAATCCTACAAACTCATTTGAGTCTCTCTTCCTTAGGCATTCCTATGCAACATAAAAATTCAGAACTGGGATGGTGCAGTGTGCTGTGACAGGAATTGCTTCCTATTATGCCAAAGATTATTTTATATGTTCAATAAAGTACCAATTGTATTGTGTTATTTAATCAGTACTTATATCCATACTACTGAATGCAGGCTAAATAAAAATACTTGTTCATCAACTCTTTTTTTCAAAGTGGAGGAAAAGTTAAGTATATCCAATCCTACCTGATGGTCAGAATTCAACAATTGGTAAAAACATTGCAAAGTCGCTGTCTTCGAATATGTATATGTTATTTAGTAAAATTAGCCAGGTGATTATCAGGCCAGACAAGATTGCACATAGCACACAAAACATACTAAACTGAACAGAGCCTGGCTTGCTTATGAGCAGGGGTCCACATTAATGTAAAAGAAGCATCAATGCACTACCAGTGATGGTAGGTTGGTAGAACTTGGCGATTTATCAATGTAGACCACAAGTTTTGAACTTTTCCTCACATTCCTGATCCCGAAGAAGCGAAAAACACGGAAACAGCATCTAAAAGTACTGATGTGGCCTAAACTGAATACATTATGTCTGAAACTTTGTGGTCTTTATGAACGGCACATAAAATTCTGAATGAAGCACTTCTTGTAAACTGGTAATCTTTGTAATTATACAAGTAAAAGTATATTCTGGATACTGAAATCAATAGGATCATAAGCAAACTGTTGATCAATGCATTCATATCTACTAAACATGAAAATAGGATTAACTGCAGAAACATCTTGAAAAAAGATTTTTCAAAATCAGGTCAGGCAGTACTGATTTCCAATCTAAGTTCAGAATTAGTAATTTTAACCTTTATTAAAAATAAAAATATGTACTACAGTCCTACCCATTTATGTCGACATCCTCAGGCCCAAGGAAATATTGTCGACATAGGCGGATGTCGAGATAAGTGTTGGGGTGGGGGAGGGGCTGAAAAAAGATAAAAGTTAAAATTCGTCAGCAAAGGGTGACCCGTCGTCAGTGAATAGCATTTACACTCTGAGAAAACAATGGAAATTTTTAGTACATGAAGACACAATCAGTGTGAAATACATCTGATATTGACAAATTACATTTTGGTTACCTTTGTGTAGTAAACTCCAAATTAAAATATTGCATTGATCACATCCTGATACGAAAAACGATATTCAACGTCGGCATCAGCACCTGGTTGGATTAGTTGTCATTTACATGCTTCATGTACATGTACTTAAATTGGCCTTGATTTTGGTCAGTCTCTTCCCATCTTTTTGATGCTACCAAGGGCATGGGGCTATTCACAGGGAAGTAAAAAAATTGTCAACAGTACATGTATTCTCCACAAATACTTTTGTATCCGATGTTATGACAAACATTAAAGCGACTGAGCCAACCACTTGCTGACACGAAGTTCTCCCCACTAAGTTTTTTCCGCAAATGCTTCATTGAACCATTTTGATGCTTCCTCCATGTCTTTGAATGTAGCAGTTTTGCTTCTTCCTTTGGGGAGCGCAGTTACCTTCAATGTAGTCTTTCTTTATAGACTCAGCAGCTTTCATCCTTCCTGAACGGGTGTTATTTTTAAGTGAAAAAATTTCACAGACCTCTTTGCGAGATGTTCATTCCTTAACTTCCTTAACAACCAGATATTTAATTTCCAGAGACTGTAAATTTAATTTGCGTTTTACCCTGCTGTTGGTAGCCATTGTAAATGTAAATAAAGTTAAAAACAAACCTTTCACAGCAAAAAAAAAAAAACAGCTTGTTTTAATCACTTTCAAAGGTCTCGGAAACGCGTAATCTGTATTTTCATGCAATTTTTATATATGGGATTCAGAAAATCATGTATACAGGAGTCAAATTTAAGGGCATGCTAGTCCTGCTTCGATCACTTGTTGATTGGGAAATTGTGCTCATCAAGTCATCCTTTTAGCTGTGCTGATATTTACAATCAGAAAATTCAGTGGCTGAAAGACCCACAAAAGTACATGTTGTCATTGTAAGAGTACATCTGAAGAACATGACCCACAAGCTAGGCAGCAAAATCAAGGACTTAACTAGCTGCAAAGTGGTGAGAAAATGTGCTGCTATGTTTTGTTTTTTTTTTAATCTGACCCGCGACATCAAAAGCCTGGCGGGAAGATTAACTAATTAACTAATTGTTGAACAAAGTATGGGTCGGAACTGGCAGTTGGTCGACATGAACGATTAGGTGGTGAAATTTAAGCCTGGCGGCAAGATCAAAATATTGTTGAAACAAAGTATGGGTCGGAACTGGCAGCTGGTCGACATGAACGATTAGGCAGGAAAATTGTAGTCTGGTGGCAAGATCAAGTAATTGTTGAACAAAGTATTGGTCTTAACTGGCAGCTGGTTGACATAAACATTATGAAAACAAAGGATGTTTTCAAGATGGGACCAAGGGCTTCTGTCGACATATACGTTTTTCTTTTATCTCGACATTGAGATAAGCATGACAATTTGATAGTATTAGTAGACCAAGGGACCGGGACTTTGCCTTTTTTTCGACATAGGCGGCTTGTCAAGATAAGTGATGTCGATATAAACGGGTAGGACTGTGTAGCATGTCTATGCAAAATGATGCATTTAACAGCAGTTGTTTGCATGGAAATTAGTTTCAGCCATTACCTACTCCTGGTTAGATATTGATTTACATAAACCTTCAGCTCATAAAGGCAGTGTTCATACAATTACTGTATAGTTAGGTAAGCAGACATGTAAATCATAAAACTAAGCTTCACCCTGAAGATACTAATTTCTAAAATCAATGTGACCAACTATTCATTTCCACAAGAATTCTGCAGAATGCTATGTCTCAACTGCCACTACAAGGTATATTTCAATTACCCATTCATTAACGTGTGAAATGGGCAGTACCCTCCACAATGAATCAAATTTCATGACTATACAAGAGTGTCAAAGAAGCTACACATTTTTTGTCAGTACAAACTAACATTATGCTAATACTGCCATGGACCGCTCCAGTGGCCTAGTGGTTAGAGCGTCCGCCACAGACGCAGGAGGTAATGGGTTCGATTCCCCCACCCCACCCAAGTCATACCAAAGACTTACAAAAATGGTACTAACAGCTGCCTCAGTTGGCGCTTGACATTAAGAGGTTAGTGTTGGGACTGGTCAGCTTGGTGTCTGGATAATGTGACTGGGTGGGACATCATGATACATGTCTGCGGCATGATGCCCCAGTGCTAGACATCACTATAAACTGCCTCACTGCAGACATCATAGTGATATGACTGAAAAATTGTTAAAGCTACATTAAAAATCCTAATCAAACAAACAAACAAACACTGCCATGAGAAAAGTGATGCCTTGCCTATGCTTGGCTAGTGGAAAAAAAAAAAAGACTGGGAGCCATTAAAGAAATTTTATAATTCAATGAGAAGTACAGCAAATTAAGCTTGCAAAAATATTAGCAATGGCAGTAAGAAGTTAATGAACCATTACAAAGAAACAAAGAACCATCACCAAAAAGCACAAACTTGCTGCTTTAGCTTTTGAGTAACAGGATGCCTGGGGAAATGTAGCTTATTTATGATCCTCTGCCAAGGAATAAGACAGGGCAGCAAGGTTTTAGATTGTCATATCTTCCTACCTTCTGCCTGTTCTAGGGTCAATAACCTTGAACATGTCTTCAGTGTACTTGCTAGAACAGTGAACCACTTCCCAATCACCCCAAGATGACACTCGAACAAGCGCCCCAGGTCCATCCTAATTAGGAGAACGCCAGCAGTAAAACATTAATTTATAACTGTTAGTCTCATATGTGTCTAGCACTGCTAGGTGCTAGAATCTAACAGGATGATAAACAACCAATTAATAACACATACAGCCAATGAATAACAAGTACAAGACTTGAGACAAGGTTGTATATTTACTGCATTGTGCTACATGTCTTCTTATGTACATTACATACAAAATAAACCCTTATTTTTTGTACAAAAGAGAAATCCCCCCTCACTGTATTCTAAATCCCCATTACATTACAATAAAATCAATGTTTTTGATTTTATTATTATTAACAACCCATTACATTACAATAAAATCAATGTTTTTGATTTTATTATTTTTAATAAACTCATTTTTTGGTGTCTGAATTTGTAACATAAAACATTTAAATGAGTGTGTAAAATCCATTTGATGCACTATGGCTAGCAACAAAAATGAGAAGTGGGCCCAGCATATGCATGTTTTCAAAATCATGTCAGCTTTACAAATGCCTGCACTTAAAATATTAATATTTATCATATAATAGTCATTTCTGATTTTAAAAAAATGCTCCAATCGGAATATGTATGCTATGACATCTCTGGTTGCTTCTATACAAATCTGATTTTGAATGGGGTTAGTTTGTTTTGCTTACAATGGCTGATTTCCTCAATCTTTTTGCTAAAAAATCTTCTGCAACACGTTTTTAAAATTGGAAATGTGGTTCAAAACATTTATTAAAAACCTTTTTGAATCTGCTACCACAAACTAAAAACTAACAAACCTAGTTAATGTCAGAGGTAAAGATGTTCACATAATACAAGGTAGAACCCCCACCAAAACCCACCACCAATGTTCTATTAAAAAAGACCAGCTGATATTCATTTCAATATTAAAAGCCATATAAAAAACATAAGCACATGAAATGATATTTCTAATGCTCCAAGAAAACCCCTATCATTACAAATAAGGGTGCATACATGAAAAATATCTGCTATACCAAAGCCAAAACTAAAACACTAAAAGATTCTACAACATTAAAGGTGAAGAAAAAATCATCACTATGCAACTATATGCTTTGTTAACAATGACTGTGACACCTTATCCTGAAATTGGGATGGTTTATGCAAACTTTATTTTATGCTCAACCTAGTTCTTCAGTGCCAAGTAAGTCCCAATCCAAAATTGGTTTAGGAAGTAGAGGTGCTGAATATAACAATATCTATGTTATCAAACATATTCATCTTTTCTTATTTGTCTGGCTTTCTCTTCTCAAACACAAACTATTAAGTTTTGTCTGAATTCATCTGAATTCAGCTCTTAGAAACAGCACATGTATTTCTAAAATTTAAAATGTATAACTATCAGTTTAATATCTAAGCAGCTGAAGTCTGTCCTGTATTGGAGTAAAAGTCTGGTCAAGCTGGCTGTTGCAGTCAGCAGTCAGGAAAACACACCATTGGAGTAAAAGTCTGGTCAAGCTGGCTGGTACAGTAAGCAGTCAGGCACACACACCATTGGAGTAAAAGTCTGGTCAAGGTACTGGTACAGTCAGGCACACATATCATTGGAGTTAAAGTCTGGTCAAGCTGGCTGGTACAATCGGGCATACATATCATTACAGTAAAAGCCTGGTCAAACTCCTCGTACAGTCAGGGACACACACCATTAGAATAAACGTCTGGTGAAGCTGGCTGGTACAGTCAGCAGTCAGGCACACACACCATTAGAGTAAAAGTCTGGAGAAGCTGGCTGGTACTGTCAGTAGTCAGATACACACACCATTAGAGTAATCGTCTGGTCAAACTCCTCGTACAGTCAGGCACACACCATTAGAGTAAACATCTGGTCAAGCTGGCTGGTACAGTCAGCAGTCAGGCACACACACCATTAGAGTAAAAGTTTGGTGAATCTGGCTGGTACAGTCAGCAGTCAGGCACACACACCATTAGAGTAAAAGTCTAGAGAAGCTGGCTGGTACAGTCAGCAGTCAGGCACACACACCATTAGAGTAAAAGTTTGGTGAATCTGGCTGGTACAGTCAGCAGTCAGGAAAATACACCACTAGAGTAAAAGTCTGGTGAATCTGGCTGGTACAGTCAGCAGTCAGGAAAATACACCACTAGAGTAAAAGTCTGGTGAAGCTGTCAAGAGCACAAGCAGGCACACACACCATTGAGTAAAAGTGTTTGTACAATCAGGAACATACACCATTAGAGTAAAAGTCTGGTCAAGCTACTGGTACAGTCACGCACACACACCAATGGAGTAAACATCTGGTCAAGCTGGCTGGTAGTCAGGCACACACATAACTTGAGTAAATGTTGTTGTTGTTTTAGGGTTTAACACCATTTTTCAGCACACGATAGGCTATACATGGTGGCCAGTATTATTGGTGGAGGAAGAACCCGGGAAAACCCCCAGAAAGATCCACTGACCCACGAGAAGCTACTGGCAAGCTTTCTCACATAACTACATTAGCCAAATCTTAGACTCAAACTCATGCAGACAGAGGTGAGATGGCAGTGATCCATAACGGAAAGCGCTTTAGACCACTCAGACACTCACGGCCCCTTTTGAGTAAATGCCTGGTCAAGCTACTAGTACAGTCAGGCACACACACCATTAGGGTAAAAGTCTGATCAATCTGACTTTTATAAGTGACCTCAGGCTATAGTATTATTTATTTTTCTTGTTTCACAAATTTCATATTCTTTGAAAAAGAATATTTTCATAGGTACTTAAATGAACTGTTACATTTTGAATATTTGTAGGCAATTAATTTCATAGCCTAACCTCTGCAAATACCCTTGAAAAAAAAAAAAAAAAAGAGAGAAAAAACCCATGCATACAATAAACTGTGGATGTCTCAGTGGCTAAAACAATACTACAACTTGTAAGAGTACATATCAAACACCTGTCAAAAATAGTAATTTATACACATTATCAAAGTAAGCCAAAGTAGTCAGCAACACAAAGTTACTCAGTTATGAATATATATATATATATATATATATATATATATATATATATATATATATATATATATATATGTATATATGTATATATATATATGTATATATATATATGTATATATATATATGTATATATATATGTGTATATATATATGTATATATATATGTATATATATATGTATATATATATGTATATATATATATATATATATATATATATATATATGTATATATATATATGTATATATATATATATGTATATATATATATATATGTATATATATATGTATATATATATATATATATATATATATATATATATATATATATATATATATATAATTTCTTCTTTAAAACAGTGCCTATTAAGTTGCATTATCATTAGTTTCTGATAATCATGACACTAACACACTAAAGAGTGGTAAAATTCAATGTAAACACCCACTGCTTCAAATATCATCATCATTCCATGTGTGAACCAAACACTTGACAGCTGCCCGTTGCTCAAAACAGTTAGCAAGCAGTGTCAACATTATTCAGAGCTTTCAAAATGTAAAGATGCTAGCTAAATTGGAAAACAATGGAACTTCTTGTTGGAGCCTGTTTGTTGGACGAATTTAGTCACCTGACTTCAGTGAAAACCTCATCAACAAAGTCAATACATGCTGAAATGGTAATTGTAGTTCACACAAAATCTTAAAGATCAAACATAATTATACATGGCTTTGAGTATTCTGGATTTCTTTACTTAAACAATTTCAAGATTATTTACCTGTCCTTCATTTGTATGCTAGTAAACTTGATCGACATAATGTTGATTTATTTGTTTTGTCCAAAAATAAGTGAAGGGAATGAATTGCACTGCTGTAATTAATGTATATACTTAGTATTTCATTAGTAATTGGTGTATATACCTAGTTTTTCATCAGTAATTAGTGTATATACATAGTTTTTCATTACTAATTATGTTACAGGCAATAGTTTCAATATTTTACATTTATTTTTTTTATTGGAATTGGGAATGCATGCAAAAAAGAAGAAATGCTTTCAAGAAGATTATTTTTCATCCAGTTTCAAAAGAAGAATCAATCTGATTATGCACTAGATGTAATTTTCATGTAATAGTATCATTATTCTTTCTTTCATTTTCAAGTAATACAAGTGTCTGAATACATTGTGCTTTTTCTTGTCTGTATCTATCCTTAGGTCACAACATAGTGATTTAAGGCAACTAGTGGAAATTACAACCACTAAATACAGTATAGATACATCTGCATTCATACTAATTAAAATGCGTTGGTGATCTCTCAGACTGAAACACGGTAAGAAATAGGAGGTTATCATATGCGACTAATTTTTCATTGGTATTTAAATTTGAGGCTCAGAGTAATAACGAAATCCATAAAATGTGGTGCCCTATGGTACTGCAGTTTATCTAGACCAGTTCACCATCTATACGTAGAACCGTGGGGGGCTACGGAGTCATTTTTAAGGGAGTCTAAAAGTACGACTATTTGCATCCGGGTGTCAATGTGAAACATACCGAAATACTCCTCATACTCAAAAAGGTTGTGAAACACTGTTCTAAATCCATGCCTTTCACCATTTTGTAAGTTTTTTAAGACTGAAATTCATTCCATGCTAACTTAATATCATAGATGTTGTATTTGATGCCTGTCATGCTTGCTTTGGTGATGTCCTATTCTTTTACCCCTTTAACCTGCTATGAAAGGCCTCTCTACTTATGTCATTTTGGGGGAGACTCCTTGAACCTGCTCTCAAGGGCCACTAAGCCTACTAAGGCCATAAAGGCATTATAACATACATATAAATATTTATTTAAGAATTTACCCAAATGAAAATGAAAAGCATGATCATCAGAGAAGAGTGCTTTATGTATCATAGATTTTTAATCCTGAACTGAGGCCCCTGCCTTGATATCACAGGTTTTTAATCCTGCCCTGAGGCCCCTGCCTTAGCATCACAGGCCTTTAACCCTGCTCTAAAGCTCCTTTCTTGGCATCACAGGCTTTTAACCCTGCCATGAGGTCCCTGCCCTGGCATCACAGGCCTTTAATTCTGCTGAGGCCCCCTGAATTGGCTTTGTGGGCCTCTAACCTAACCATGAGGCTCACTGTCTCGGCATCACAGGCCATTATTCCTGCCTTGGCATCACATAAATTTTAAATCAATAATGCAAATTAAAACACTATAGGAAAATCACATGCTAAGTTTGAATGCTGCACCATGAAGAATAAATAAGATTACTTGTCTACAAGAAATAAGACTGACATCGAGACAAAACTAATATAGTAAACCATGTCTGGAGCAACCACCGCTTTTGCCAGCAGAAGCAGTCACTCATTAAAGGTCTGTGAAGGATGCTTTAAGAAGGAAAAATAGATGTATTGACTGTACATATTCTTTAGTCATATTACATACATTCAAATAAAAAACATATAACAAGATATAAATACTGATAATAAAACAGTTTTATTTAGTTTTTTAAGTTCACATATAGTCTATTAGCAATATGACATCTAAATTGAAATGCTAATTATAAGGCAACAATTACTTGTCCAGTCCATATTATTATAAATGTCACAATAAAACTTTCTAAATAAAGTTATTTACAGACAAAAGCTACCAGCCAAGTCACCTACAATGTAAATAAATAATCAATCTAATAAACAGATTGACACACGAGCTAAAACAAACATATTATGAGATTTCAGACCATGGTACATTCAGAATTGTACATAGGTTTTAATAACAGTAACACTGATAAAACAAGGATACAAACTTTCCAAAAACTATAAAATCAACTCCTCTGGAAAAGTAAATAATATGAGAAAAAGACAAAGATCTTGTTCATCTGTCATGTGTTATAAGTGCACAGATAAGACTTTTTTTTTAAATGATGGCATATTTGATAGCAGATTAACATAGTGCAGTCAGAAGACATATACACATAAGGATTTCATAAACTTTGTCTTCAATTCTGTTTAGTGATTTTTGAAAAGAAGTTTAAAGGCTCTTTCAGTACAGCAGCTATTGATGTAGTACCTCCAAATCCTGATCTTTGAAAGCTCATTAAATTGTTCTAATTCTATTGAATGGCTTCCGATATATTGAAAGTATTTAAATTTCATGCAACATGAGTCCTATGTGATGTGAATGAACTTTATTTGCACAATAATGACATGCCATGATGCTAGGATAATGGTCGTCAAATTCAGTTAAATGCTGCAAGTGATTTTTTAAAAAGACAGTTTTAAGGTTGAAAGATTTTCAATCTTTTAGCAGTAGCAACCACATTTAACAATATCACCTGAGAATCTGGCATACTGTCAAATATAGTTAAATTTTAAAAAATTGTCAATGAAAGATTTATTTTATTTATAAAAAGGCAGCCATTTTGATAGCAAACTGGCATCATTTGTACAAACAGGAAATTACCAGGATGTTCTCTGACAAACTTGGTATGCATCTCCACAAAGTTGGTTCCTTTTGTTCATTGAAAGAAGTGGGGGACAGATCCTGTTGTGTGTGTTTATGCCTAGTAAAGGACACAGTGTACACAGCATTGACAATAACTTATCAAACTTGGATAAAAGTATATATGATCAGCTCTCATTTGAGTGAATTTGGTGCAATATAGTATTTAGGTTCCAACAAAAAATTGATAGGAACCAACATATTCAATGATAAAATTGTTCTTTATAACAACATATTCAATTTCTGACTTCTACAGCAGTTTCTGCATACCAAACATATTTCCTGTATGCAATTTTCTTTACCGCATTATATTCTTTACTGCATTATATCCTTTACCACATTATATCCTTTACTGCAAATATAATACTCAGAAACATAGATATCACAAGACAGAATGTGAAAATTCTAGACAAACGAGTTTAAATTTGAGAATTTTTTTTAAAGTTCTAAACAATAATTATAATATTATATGATAGAAAGTCTTTTGTCTTCTGCTTCACTCTTTTCATTAATTTATATTGACAAATACGTGATTGTTAAAAGGGGAGGTAGCTGTAAATCAAAGGTATTGAAAAAGATTCATTATTACAACAAAATGTCTGGAAACAAACATGGACTTTCTAATATGATTTTACTATCAAACAATATTTTGTAAATTCTGTGCTGTAACAAGTGTTTACAATTTCACATAACATAAAAATAACAAATGGCGGATATCAACATGAGACTATGAATAATATAAATCATTATTCAGTGTAATCTAAAAATTACAGCTTTATAAAATATTAACATTGTACCAAACAAAAATATATATAAAGTTTGTTATATTCATATTAAAACTGGACGGAAATAAATGAAGTTGATACAAAACAAAGAGTGATAACCTTTCACTTTACTTCTTGTAAGAGTTACAAATTACTTTACTAAATATATCAATATATTTTAAATCAGAGGTATTTTGATTACTTTGGAGTGTACAGTATTAACAAACTCTATTTGAGTGGTATACAGGGATTTGCATAACATCTAAGGAAAATACAGAATAGCACTGGAGGGATATATAGGGACTTTGATAACATCTAAGGGAAATACCAGTGGAGTGATGTATAGGGACTTTCATAACATCTAAGGGAAATAGCATTGGAGTGATGTATAGGGACTTTCATAACATCTAAGGGAAATAGCATTGGAGTGATGTATAGGGACTTTCATAACATCTAAGGGAAATACCAGTGGAGTGATGTATAGGGACTTTCATAACCTCTAAGGGAAATAGCATTGGAGTGATGTATAGGGACTTTCATAGCATCTAAGGGAAATAATATTGGAGTGATGTATAGGGACTTTCATAACATCTAAGGGAAATAGCATTGGAGTGATGTATAGGGACTTTCATAACATCTAAGGGAAATAACATTGGAGTGGTGTATAGGGACTTTCATAACATCTAAGGGAAATAACATTGGAGTGGTGTATAGGGACTTTCATAACATCTAAGGGAAACTTATAGGAAAGTACTGCAGTGGTATATGGGGACTTTGACAACAGTAAGGAAAATGTATAAACTGTACTGTGGAAGAGCAGATGACTATGCAAAAGATGTTCAGTATAGATGTGATTTTCAAACAAAATCAGTCATGTGTACAGTATACAATGTACATTTTCTAAAAGATCAATCAAGTGTACAGTATACAAATGTACATTTTCAAGCTAAAGATCAGTCATATGTACATACAGTATACAAATGTACATTTTCGAAAAGATCAGAAATGTGATGGGTATACAAATGTACATTTCCAAACAAAAAATCAGTTATATGTGGAGTAATAAAATGTACATTTTCCCCAAAACAAGATAAGTACAATATAAAATGCAAATCTTAAGAAAATATCAGCTTCATGCACATTATAAGATGCAGGTAAGCATTAATACAGTACATGATTCGGTTGCACCAAGGTCATTGATGTAAAAACCTCAAGACATGCTGTGCATATCAAGCAAAATAAATTTTATTTTGAAACAAAACATTAAACCTTTAGATCTTCAATGACTGACTTAGGGGACTCAGGGTGGATGGCTAGGTTAGAATCACATTCCATTTAAGCATGCATGTACAGTAAAATATATCAAATATGAAAATCACATATTTGTACATTGAAATACATCACATATGCAAATTGCATGCTTGTACAGTAAAATACATCACATGAAAATCACATGCATGTACAGTCAAATATATCACATATGCAAATCGCATACATGTAC
Source organism: Unio pictorum (assembly GCA_030141615.1). Taxonomy (NCBI): domain Eukaryota; kingdom Metazoa; phylum Mollusca; class Bivalvia; order Unionida; family Unionidae; genus Unio; species Unio pictorum. The sequence continues at coordinate 14,950,024 of JARLTB010000022.1, forward strand.
AATAAAATATATCACATATGTAAATTGAATGCTTGTACAGTAAAATACATCACATGTAAATCACATGACTGTACAGTAAAATACATCACATATGTAAATTGAATGCTTTTACATTAACCCTTTGAACCCTAATCTCCCCCATATTACGGCACCCTAACCCGAGCCTCCCCGGCAAATTTTGACAATACCATAGCGAATCTAGCAAATAACATAACACAGGCCGGTATACCGGCCTGTCGGGTTATGGCGGTAGATAGCGAGGCCGGTATAGCGGCCTTTCAGGTATATACACCATTAGAATAGGCCGGTAAACCGACCTGTAGGGTTCAATAGGTTAAATACATCACATATGTAAATCACATGATTGTACAGTAAAATACATCACATATGTAAATACAGTAAAATACATCACTTATGTAAATCACTTGATTGTACAGTAAAATACATCACATATGTAAATCACATGGTTGTACAGTAAAATACATCACTTATGTAAATCACTTGATTGTACAGTAAAATACATCACTTATGTAAATCACATATTTGTACATTGAAATACATCACATATCTAAATCACATGATTGTACAGTAAAATACATCACTTTTGTAAATCACATGGTTGTACAGTAAAATACATCACTTATGTAAATCACTTGATTGTACAGTAAAATACATCACTTATGTAAATCACATATTTGTACAGTAAAATACATCACTTATGTAAATCACATGATTGTACAGTAAAATGTATCACTTCTGTATATCACTTGATTGTACAGTAAAATACATCATGAGCTTATTACATCACTTTAAACTTTTCTCAAAGATTTTCATATTTTCTACATAATTATTTACTACAACTGAGTTTTGTTGACATTCTTGAATCAACTTGTACTGCTGGACAATACTAAAACAACAATGCTGGCAAATTTTGATCCTTTTCTACAGCTGAGATGCCCTTGTGTTAGGAAAGAAGTAATAAATATTCAAACATGCACATATTTGACAACACCATTTCATGCTTTACTTTATGAATCTTATTTGATAAAATTATGCTTGTCAGGGTGTAGAAAACAAATATCAGCTATACTCCACATTACAATCCATGGAATAATTACTTGACCAATAATTCCAAAAAGAAACATTGTGACACATTAATATAGAAAGTATTGCTTTACAATCCACTGAATGGTTACTTAATGACCATATACAGTAAAACCTGTTTTGAGAGACCAGAATATCCATACATAGACATATTGATTATTACGTGTTGTGACCTGTTATGAGAGATTACCTGTCTTAAGAGACCATTATTTTTTGGCAGAAGGTGTTGTCTTTCAAGACAGGTTTTACTGTAATCCAAATAATACAGCAATAAAATATGAATTTTATGAGGAAAACTGAAAGTAGCAGCAAATAATATGCAGTTCTTGTACACGCTAAAAAGCTAAATATTAATCGTGTTTCACTCCGTAATGAATAACAATGCTTTCCTTGAACCACTAAGTCATGATGGCACGACCATGTGTTTTCCACCATGCCTTAATTTCTTATCAAAATTCAAAATCAAAATTCGAACAATTCAAAGGTGACAAGATAAATCATTGTTCTCTACATGTTTTAAAGAAACTCAGTTTCATTGCTGGCATAACTGGGGTAGAAAAAATCATTATCCTTAAACCCCAGGCCACCATTTTTTTTTCAGTGTCAAAATCCAAAAGGGCAGCCCAAAAATTATTAGTGAAATAAAATTATTAAAACTTTTATAATGGAATATTAATAAATATTTAAGATGAACACTTGATTACCCTAGGTTATTTTTAGCCACAATGATTTACATGTAGTGGCTACTCATGATTTGATACGCCCCAATGAGCATAAGCGACATAAATCTATTTTCAGTCATTAATCGGATTCAGTAATCACAGTCCATGCATCTAGCCCATCTGGGTGAACCCCTCAAGAAACAAGAGAGATGAATGCTTATCCTTTATCAAAAACCCAGCATATGGTAGCCCATGTTTCAAATTTTATTTGACACCCTGAAAGGGTATGGTTTAATAGTGTGCTTTCCGATTAGTCAGTATGAACACATCATGTGACATTTGTTTCTGTTGACTAGCTAGCAAGTACAAAGAATTAAAGCAGTAGCAATTGTTATTGCTTACTATATTGGTATGTAGGGAAATGACGAGACAAAAATGCCACATGGAAAGTTTACATTAACTGACAGTTCAGACACAGGAATATGTTGTTGTTGTTGTAAGGTTTAACGCCATTTTTCAGCTTATGATAGGCTATACATGGTGGCCAGTATTAATGGTGGAGGAAGAATCTGGAAAACCCTGGAAAGAACGACTAGCTCACAAATAAAAGCTACTGACAAACTTTCTCACATACCCACATTGATCAAATCTGAGACTCAACCCACGCAGATAGAGATGAGATGGCAGTGATCCATAATGGAGAGTGCTTTAGACCACTCGGCCACTCTGGGCCCCTCGTAATCTGTAGTATCATATTAAGGATAATGGGAACTATTATGATGTATACTCAGATAAAGATAGAATATTAAATACACTTGTGGTTAGTTATAGAGAGCCACTAGATAGCTGAGGGTATCCTTTAATACTAATTTTGGTTTGAAGACTAATTTACTGGACTACATAACACCAAAAAAAAAGAAATCAGAATTTTCATTTGTTGACCTCGAATATATCAAACAAGTGTCTCAACATGGTAACATATTTCAGGACTGATTGGTGAGTTCCAAATACAGCCAGAAACAAACATGGATTTTCACAATTTTTCTACACATCCTGCAATACTGACAGAACAGATTTATTTTTAAAAGTTATTTGATCTGACAAACATCTTTGGTTGACTATTTTGTTAATAAGTTAGACTTGTTGCCTGATATAGATACACAGATAATTTCTTAGTGCCACCATGACTTGAAAGTTACCCATGGAAAACCGTTGTGGAAACCCTAAATGTGTCTTGTGACCCTGTAGCCTAGCATTACTGTACAGAATATATAAATTCAAACTGTACTGTAAATTAAAAAAGAAACAACAATACAAATATCACAGTTATTAGCATCACAGTAAACCAAAAAATATAAAACTACCCGTGCAACAATACTTGACATGTTGTCTTTTATAAATCAAAAATATATATTGATTCGGATAGTAAATAAATGTTCAGAACAATTATCATATTTGTCATTAAATTTTTTAAAATAAAACTACTGATTGAAATATTTACATTTCTGCTAGATATTGTTTTTGAGATGTGTATGTTGTAGATTACAATCCACATTTTCACAAAACTTGCTGAATCATCATCTACCTATGGTTCAGTCATTATGCTGAAAACTGCCAACAATTGGAACTTTTTTTTATTTTATTCTCCTCCATCAAAATCCCCACCACTGAAGCCCCCTCCACTATCAAAACCACCACCACCACTGTCAAAACCCCCACCACCACCAAACCCTCCATCAAAACCACCACCACCACTGTCAAAACCCCCACCACCACCAAACCCTCCATCAAAACCTCCACCACTATTAAACCCTCCATCAAAACCACCACCACTATTAAACCCTCCATCAAAACCACCACCACTTTCAACGACATTGTATCCTCCACCTCCATCATATTGTCCACCACTACTGATGTCATTGTACATGGGTGGATCTATGCTGTTGCCATAGTCTCCCTGGTAACCATCCACCATGCCTTCTCCACCACCATAGTTGTTGATTTCAGTATTGCTGTACTCATTGTTTATATAAATGTCCTGATCATAGTCACCGTAACCCCATCCATAACTTGGGTGATAACCCCACCCCCACCCCCAGCCCCACCCCCAAGGATTTCCATATCCATAGCCTAAAGCTCCACCAACTAATAAGCCTGTAAAAGAAATTAAAAAGATAAGTACAAAAACATTCATTTATATTATGTAATTGTAAATTAAACTGAAGAAAAGATACCATAGTTTTAGGAAGAATATACAAAATGGTAGCTTAAGTGACACAAATATACAAGGTGTTTACTCTACAAAACATACAGGAGGGTTATTAAGGCACTCAGCATTAGGACTGGTTGGCCTGGTGTCAAGATAATGTGAGTGGGTGGGACATGATGCCAGATATTTGTGGTATGATGCCCCAGCACTAGACATCACTATAAACTGCCATACTTCAGACACATTGAACGATATAACTTAAAAATTGTTAAAGCTATGTTTAAAATCAAAATCACACAACATACACTAGAGTCCAAAAAAGCCCTATTACTGTATACACAAGGTAATTACTGTACCAAACACAAAGGAGTGTTATTTACATAGTCCAAATACTGCATATTACTGTATACAGAAGGTAATTACTGTACCAAACACAAAGGAGTGTTATTTACATAGTCCAAATACTGCATATTACTGTATACAGAAGGTAATTACTGTACCAAACACAAAGGAGTGTTATTTACATAGTCCAAATACTGCATATTACTGTATACAGAAGGTAATTACTGTACCAAACACAAAGGAGTGTTATTTACATAGTCCAAATACTGCATATTACTGTATACAGAAGATACTTACTGTACCAAATATACGAGTGGTATTTACATAGATCAAATAAGCCTTATTACTGTAGCAGATCATCATTATTATACAAAAATTGTCATACATGAATTCAAAGATATATATATATATTACATTAATGAAGGTCGTAAAGTGCTTTGGAATTTAGACCTTTTGGATATACTGTATTAAGACGGTGAATCCAGTAGGTTTCTTTTAGCAAACGTTCCATTTCAGATTCAGCTATAACAATAGGTTGAAAGGAAAAATCTTGCAAAGTATGAGAACTATTGTTAAAGTGTACGGCAACATGAGATGAAAAAGATTTATCGATATAATTTTTTATGTCTGATCTATGTTGGTTCATACGTTTAGATATTTGTTGACTAGTTTGTCCAATATATTGGACGTCACATTTTTTGCATGTGATCAAATAAATAACGTTTGATGTTGCACAATTAGTATCACAATGCATATTAAACGTTTCTTTTGTATTACTACTACTGAAAGAAGTACTTTCATTAATAAGAGAACAGTGCGAACATCTAGGTCTATTACATTTAGCTGCTGATCCTTTTTTGTACGATGTTTTTTCTAATTTAGAATTAATTAGGTAATCTTTAAGATTTTTTGTCCTTTTATATTCGTGTAGCAATTTAACATTTTCTTTACCTGATAATTTTAACAAATCCCAATATTTATTGATAATCTTACCTATATTAGGTAAACTTGGGTTATATTCAATAATAAAGGGAATGATATCCTTATTTGTATTTTTGATTTTACATTGTAAAGATTCAAGTTGTGTAAGAGAAGATACTTTTTGGAAAGCAGCATTAATGATATTAATAGGGTAATTTCTATTTAGAAAAGTACTTCTTTCAGTAGTAGTAATACAAAAGAAACGTTTAATATGCATTGTGATACTAATTGTGCAACATCAAACGTTATTTATTTGATCACATGCAAAAAATGTGACGTCCAATATATTGGACAAACTAGTCAACAAATATCTAAACGTATGAACCAACATAGATCAGACATAAAAAATTATATCGATAAATCTTTTTCATCTCATGTTGCCGTACACTTTAACAATAGTTCTCATACTTTGCAAGATTTTTCCCTTCAACCTATTGTTATAGCTGAATCTGAAATGGAACGTTTGCTAAAAGAAACCTACTGGATTCACCGTCTTAATACAGTATATCCAAAAGGTCTAAATTCCAAAGCACTTTACGACATCATTAATGTAATATATATATATATATATATATATATATATATACATTAATTAATTTGCATCATACATATTTAAAGTAAAAATAAAACTGTTTATCTCTATTTATTCATAAATTTTACACATATTTACCAATAGAGGAGATACAAGTATCTTGAAGATCCAGTTTTATATCTTTCTATGTATTAAATATTAGTAATATGTGAAATATATATATATATATATATATATATATATATATATATATATATATATATATATATATATATATATTTCCATGTCCATGTTATTTATTAAAGAATAAGAAAAGTAGGTTACAAATGTACAAACGTAAGCTATGATGTCATATTGTTTATGTCATATTGTTTACTCAGAAACATGATATATTTAATGATGTAAGCAATCATAAAAAATTCAGTTTGAATTCAGTTTGATAAAGCATTAAAGCGAAACCGGTCACAACATTAATACGTGTTGGTGTTGTTTATTTTATATATATATATATATATATATATATATATATATATATATATATATATATATATATATATACACACAGTGCAACCCCGCTATAACGTGCTCTGCTATAATGTGAATTCAGATATAATGTGGTCATGGCATGGCTCCCGAAATTTCATATATTCATTCACACATGAAAAAATATTTCAAATACAATACGATCGCCATGAAATTTAGCTTCTGAAATTTAACAATTTCACCAGGTTCATGAAATGTTATGCCATAATAAACATTATCAGAAATGTTACTTGTTACTGATCCATGAGTAAAGCTAGTAAGTCGTCTTTGTGATTGTCTTCAATTAATTCTGTATACAATCGTTGCACAAAAAATAACCGACATGTTTTTTTTCTTCTTCACTGCATACATATACACAACCAAGCAGAAAGTAGGAAAAATAAAGTGCAAAATGTTTATTCTAGGATCGCGTAGGGCTTCGGCAATGTCGCAAACTGCGATTTTATTTTCCTTATTGGCGGCAAAATATACCATCTGGCAACTTTTTTTTATTGGCAACATTGTTGGCTGTTTAAACTTGTATATACAACCATTGGTTTGAAGTGGAGAAATTTAGAGGCCCCATGAAAGGTAACCACAAACTTGATATAAAATGCACTGAAATTTATCTACTGTTACATAAACAGTTTCTTTGTCTATACTGATAAACCATCTTAACAGTGTAATGTTACATCATAATCCGCTTATGATGACATTGAGCATGAGTACTCTATGTTTTGAGATATCTGCTTTCTTTGTTGTTGACATTTCTGGTAGTGGAGATCAACCGGACAAAGCAATGTCTCGTAATCTATCTTTGTCGGAGTTTCAGCCGCTCGTTAGTAATTAATATATTTAATTAGACTGATATTTGTATGTGGATGGTAGGTAAGATTCCTCTTCTTTCCATTCAGAATTAAATCCTTCAGAACACCCACATTTTAAAAAATAATCCTTGTCATCAGACCAGAGCACATGTGTCTCTATCATACGTTAACCTTTGTTAAATTTCTGATGCATGAGTGCAAAGCAACATCACTCCTCTACCACAAATGTAAAAAAAAAAAATTAAAAATAAACATCTTGTAGTCTATTCAGTAAGCAAGAGGAACTGTAATTACAATCGACCAAACGACAGCCACTTCATTTTTAAAAATGCACCCATATAAAATAGTCTGCTGATATTTCAAAGGAAACAGATTACTTTGAAGCATTGATTGTTATGAAAACATACTCAGCAAATGGAGAAAAAAAATAGTCTCAATCATGCAATACAACTATTTGATGTTGCCACCTGAATAAGATTGTTATGAAAACGTACTCAGCAAATGGAGAAAAAAATTGTCTCAATCATGCAATACAACTATTTGATGTTGCCACCTGAATAAGAAATGGGCATTTGTTTGGTTCTCCAAAGCTATCCTTTAGCAGTGACTTCAATAACGCATGCTCCCGTTATCAAAGAAAGCCAACTACAATCTTTCAAGAAAAACAAAGAGCTTTTATTCAAAGGAAGTGAGTACCAAACTTAAATAAAAGTATTGGAATCTGATAGATGTTTGTATTTTCCAATGTGACTGGAACACATTAACTGTGCTGTGACAGTTTCCTTTTTGTTGGGAAAAAGTTTATGCTTACGAATGCTACCAACAGCGGCTTAAAATGCAAACTAACTTTTACCGACATGGGACATACTTTAAAGTAAATGTGCTTCGTGATTCGTAACATGAGTCTGCTGTTTTTCCACTGGACTCAGACCAATATGACCTGTGACAAAATTATTGAATATTTTGAAGCAGTGTGTGTGCATATTTTCGATGGAATCACTTGTATTGTGGATTCAATGTATATGATGAGGTCGTAGGCGAGTGCACGGTGTTGATACTCTATTCATGCTATACATTCGACATGTATATATAAACAGTATTCACATATATGTACTATTTCGTGGTTCTCTAAATAAAGTAATCTATTATACATGTTTTCACTAAAGGTGTATTTCTCATTTAATATGCATCAATTTAAGATGGTAACTGTACCGATGAAGCACGTATTTTACCAGCCGCATTTATTACCTACACACCACCACCACCACCCCACCACCCTGTGCAATTGTTTGGGGTACATGCATAATTTTCTTCAGCTAACTGACCTGGTTGCTTATAACATGGTTCAATCTATAACGCTGTCGTATTCTTTGGCTCCCAACTATAGCGGGGTCACACTGTATATATATATATATATATATATATATATATATATATATATATATATGAATGAACTCAAAGAGATTGATACAGTTAATCTACTGTAACACACAAACACATAGAACTGTCATAAAGTGAGATATATAATATAAAGCAGACACATGGCAAAACAAATAAAGTTAAACCAATGTTATAAAATGTACCTTGCATGAACCTACTGTCTCCACTTGATCTCCTATGGTGATGATGGTTCTGTACCATCATGACATTGTGACTAGGCTGTCCTGCATTGTGTGCCAAGTGATGATTGTTGTTTGAGGGCCCACCGCCTGCAACATCAAGAAACCTTGTAGTAGGAAAATAGTAGCCGGAGTTGTAAATGTAGGAACAGCAGATTAGCTGTAGTGTTAGTAGCAGCCACAACAACAAAAGTAACAAGAGATTCTTGAAAAAACTGATACTTGACTAGATGAAAAGAATTTTCAGGAATTCAAGATTTGTTTATCTTTTAACTCTGAGTATTAAAAAAATGGCAAAACAATTATTTTCAAGTTAACATGTCCATTAGATACCTGTAAGTACAGACATCTTTATCCTGGTATTTGACCTTGACCTTGATATCACAGATAAAAGATCACATTTTTTCTGCATCAGACAATGTCAAGATATATCCTTATGTTTTGAGGTATTTGTCAGATATATTCAGAAAATTGAATTACATGACAAAACTACATACATGCATCTTTTTATTATCACCTTTATACACCTGTCAAAACCTTGAACTTAAACTCAATGTCAGAGTGTTGGCTATCACCTTGTACATCAGAACACAACCAACTACAATGTCTGGTCAAATTTAAATTCTATATGCAGGATTCATTGTTTTCATAAGTTTAATAATATAAAAATGCAACCAATGACACCTGTGATATGACTCAAAAGTCAACTAGGCCTTGTTTTCAAAACTTTTCACAAACTGTAAATGTGTCACACACATTTTCACTGCATGAGGCGTCAAGCTAAAGTATGATTCTTAACTTAAAAACTCCACGACATGGTCATGTTTCAAAAACATGATTTTCAGTAATCTTTAAAACAAACATTCAATATATACCTGTAACATACAGCATGTACAAACAGTAAATAGCCCTGCTTAGAACACATGTAAAACAAACTTTAAGGCTGTTTATACAACAAATTATCAAAGTGCTAATTAAAAGATCAAAAGGTCAGATATAAATAAACATCATTTCATGTATTACTTCATTGGCTGAAAATAGGTACAATGATGTGTTAAATCTTTCTTAAGACTGCAGTGGGAGAACACAATGTGCTAATTTGCAAAGGCAATGTTCACAAAGTAAAGCAATCCAACTAATTTTCAGTTATAAGTAAATCAAAGAGATGCTGGATGTGTGATGAAGAACAAAAGTTATTATGCATCATTTCCTAAAATGAGATGTTTCATCTATTTTTACTAAAGGTTATTTTCAAGTTTGTGAACATCAGCAAGACATAATTTATGCTGGATTTTACTCTATATATAAAACATTTAAGCATAATTGTTTCAGTTGTCAGAATAGCATTCCAGTGTGATTCATTTCAAAGGTGATTCAGGAAGAAATAAGCTATCAACAAAGCAAACAAAGCCCAGCAAATAAATTACAGAAGAGCTGGTTGACAGTTTTATTTTGTGAAGCACAGTAGCAAGGGGAAGCAATTCTTTGCACATTCAGGTTAGTTCAGTTTATTATTTGTTACCTTAATCTTGTTAAACTACTAACTATTGATTGACCCAGGTTTTATTCCAATTTTGTTGATCATGAAACATGTCATATCATTATAGATGTTGTAAAGCGCTGAGAGCTTCTAAAGATTAGGCACCATACAAAGTCATCATTATTATTATTATTATTATTATTATGGAAAGATAGTAATAAGCACATGCTGGTGTTTGCACAATTGGTTTGTGTTGATAAAGCATTATTACCCAAACTAGAGAAAGGTGTTTATAACTGCTGTATTTCCTGTAAATAAAAATAATAATAATAATAATAATAATAATAATAATAATAATAATAATAATAAATATTGAGGACTTTGTATAGTGCCTAATTTGTAGAAGCTCTAAGCACTTTGAAACATTAGAATACACCTAGAACATAAAAACATATATGATTTTTTTTAAAAAACCATGAAATTAGAAAACATAACACATGCTGACAATATTTAAGGTAGGAAAAATTATTAGGTCTTTTACATTTGTTCTTACATTAAAAAAGGTGAGTTTAAAAAGCACTCTTGAATGGGATCACAGTTTCTTTATGTCTCAGTCCTGTAATTTGTTCCACATTGCTGGGACCTGGTATACAAAAGAATGTTGTCCATATGGCTTTGTTTTCATAGTGGGAATAATGAGTGTACAATCATCAGAAGACGAGTGTAAGTATCTTGCTGGTGTGTAGTATACATGAATGAGGCCGATTCAGATTGATACCCAGTGTAGGGTACAGAGCAGCGTCGAAGTGTGCTCTGATCATGGTATTCTGAGGATGATCCGAGCAGCTGTGTTTTGAACTTTTTTAAGTTTCTGGAGTAGATATTGAGATGAAACAGACAGAATTTAGTTACAATTAGCCAGGCTTGCAGGTACTATAAAAAAACACATTAAAGTTGAAATTATCTCTCTTCCCCCTCCCCCACCCTGAACTCAGCAGTCCCAAATGTGATACATGTTCATTTTTCTATATAGACAAGCAGATACAGTTCTGACAATGCTAACATTATGGTAGTCAAGATAAACTTAGTTCTAACCAATATTCTCTCAGAGAATCTAGCAGTTAAGTTTGAACAACAGTACCATCCAAGTCTTTAGTGAGTATAATGAACACTAATGACACTCGCATTACCTTCATAACTAGCAACTGCACCAAAGACTGCATCTAATTAAGACTCTAATTAAGACTGCATCTAATTAAGACTGCATCTAATTAAGACTCTAATTAAGACTGCATCTAATTAAGCACATATTTTGTAATCCAATGGATGTGGACACTAGTGTGTATGTTATTATTTAATGTCAATGTGGTTGTGATTTTGTGAATATGTATGGTGATGATACTTGATAATTCTAAGTTTATCAACTATTCTTTTCTTTGTATGTTTATTAAATGCTTTAAATTAAGCAGACAAGCTATTTTCAACAATTCAGAGTTGAATTTCCAATCTTTTTCAATAGAATAACATGAAAAGATAACTTATTCTCAATCAAACAATATCATTGTTTTGGTAACCTGATCCCCAATTCAGGACTCGAAACAATTTTTTAGTCTCAAAAACCCACAATACTATCTTGGAACAAAATAGATATGATGTTGGTGGTCAAACATGCACCAATTTCACTAAGAACCCATCAAATATTACAAGAAATCTTAATGAAACCTCATGCCTCAGTGCATTCAAGAAGAGAAGTGATATTATTTTGACATAGCTATAGTTCCTTGTTTGAGATAAGATGACAACCGTGATTTTGACATAGCTATAGTTCCTTGTTTGAGATAAGATGGCAACCATGATTTTGACATAGCTATAGTTCCTTGTTTGAGATAAGATGACAACCGTGATTTTGACATAGCTATGGTTCCTTGTTTGAGATAAGATGACAACCGTGATTTTGACATAGCTATAGTTCCTTGTTTGAGATAAGATGACATTTGAGATAAGATGACAACCATGATGTTGACATAGCTATAGTTCCTTGTTTGAGATAAGATGACAACCATGATGTTGACATAGCTATAGTTCCTTGTTTAAGATAAGATGACAACCGTGATTTTGACATAGCTATAGTTCCTTGTTTGAGATAAGATGACAACCGTGATTTTGACATAGCTATGGTTCCTTGTTTGAGATAAGATGACAACCATGATGTTGACATAGCTATGGTTCCTTGTTTGAGATAAGATGACAACCATGATGTTGACATAGCTATGGTTCCTTGTTTGAAGTAAGATGATAACCATGATGTTGACATAGCTATGGTTCCTTGTTTGAAGTAAGATGATAACCATGATGTTGACTTAACTATAATCCCATGATTGAGGTAAGATGAACAATATTTTGAAGTAACTTTTGATCCCTTGTTTGAAGTATGATGCCACCATGATTATTATATAGCTAGGGTCCCATGATTGAGGTAAGATGACCACCATAATACTCATGTAGCTATGGTCCTTTGTTTGATGTAAGACGACAACCATGATTTTGACATAGCTATGGTTCCTTGTTTGAAGTAAGATGACAACCATGACTTTGACATAGCTATGGTTCCTTGTTTTAAGTAAGATGACAACCATAATTTTGACATAGCTATGGTTCCATGTTTGAAGTAAGATGACAACCATGATTTTGACATAGCTATTGTTCCTTGTTTGAAATAAGATGACAACCATGATTTTGACGTAGCTATGGTTCCTTGTTTGAAATAAGATGACAACCATGATTTTGACATAGCTATAGTTCCTTGTTTGAGATAAGATGACAACCATGATGTTGACATAGCTATGGTTCCTTGTTTGAGATAAGATGACAACCATGATGTTGACATAGCTATGGTTCCTTGTTTGAAGTAAGATGACAACCATGATGTTGACATAGCTATGGTTCCTTGTTTGAAGTAAGATGATAACCATGATGTTGACATAGCTATGGTTCCTTGTTTGAAGTAAGATGATAACCATGATGTTGACATAGCTATGGTTCCTTGTTTGAAGTAAGATGATAACCATGATGTTGACATAGCTATGGTTCCTTGTTTGAAGTAAGATGATAACCATGATGTTGACTTAACTATAATCCCATGATTGAGGTAAGATGAACAATATTTTGAAGTAACTTTTGATCCCTTGTTTGAAGTATGATGCCACCATGATTATTATATAGCTAGGGTCCCATGATTGAGGTAAGATGACCACCATAATACTCGTGTAGCTATGGTCCTTTGTTTGATGTAAGACGACAACCATGACTTTGACATAGCTATGGTTCCTTGTTTGAAGTAAGATGACAACCATGACTTTGACATAGCTATGGTTCCTTGTTTTAAGTATGATGACAACCATAATTTTGACATAGCTATGGTTCCATGTTTGAAGTAAGATGACAACCATGATTTTGACATAGCTATTGTTCCTTGTTTGAAATAAGATGACAACCATGATTTTGACATAGCTATGGTTCCTTGTTTGAAATAAGATGACAACCATGATTTTGACATTGCTATTGTTCCGTGTTTTTGAAGTAAGATGACAACCATGATTTTGACATAGCTATTGTTCCTTGTTTGAAATAAGATTATAACCATAATTTTGACATAGCTATGGTTCCATGTTTGAAGTAAGATGACAACCATGATTTTGATATAGCTATGGTTCCTCGTTTGAAATAAGATGACAACCATGATTTTGACATTGCTATTGTTCCATGTTTTTGAAGTAAGATGACAACCATGATTTTGACATAGCTATTGTACCTTGTTTGAAATAAGATGACAACCATGATTTTGACATAGCTATGGTTCCATGTTTGAAGTAAGATGACAACCATGATTTTGACATAGCTATGGTTCCTCGTTTGAAATAAGATGACAACCATGATATTGACATTGCTATTGTTCCATGTTTTTGAAGTATGATGACAACCATAATTTTGACATAGCTATGGTTCCTTGTTTGAAGTAAGATGACAACCATGATTTTGACATAGCTATGGTTCCTTGTTTGAAGTAAGATGACAACCATGATTTTGACATAGCTATAGTTCCTTGTTTGAAGTAAGATGACAACCATGATTTTGACATTGCTATTGTTCCGTGTTTTTGAAGTAAGATGACAACCATGATTTTGACATAGCTATACTTCCTTGTTTGAGATAAGATGATAACTGTGATATTGACACATTATTCGTAATGTGATCAGGTAAATAATATCGGAGAAATAATTCACTAAACAATTTGCTTTCTCCATGAAATATATTTCTGACTACATTAGAATAGGTATGAGGTGGTGCAAGGTCCATCCAGTTAGAATTCTCTACAAAAAAAAATTAAGTTTTCCTAATGTTAGCACATCAAGAGAATACGTTTTTACAAGAGTCTGTTTGATCCTCTCTGGGATTCAACACTTCATTATTATCTCACCATCAAAAGTTTCACCGGCAAATCCTGCAAACTTTGCATATTCATATCTGTGTCTAGGGTTGTATTTTCATGTACTGTCTGTTCAGCTACCACTAACCCAATAAGACTCAGTTCTGTCCTTAGCATGACCATGTCAGAAGGCAGACTAACTCAAATATGTCCCAAGTTGAGATACTATGATCAAGGCTATGCCTATGGAAGTCGGACCACAAGTTAGAGATTACCTTGTTATGGTCAAAATCATCTCTTTCGTGAAGTTTGAACATGTCTGAGATAAGAGAACAGTGTCTCTTGATTCTTATATGGGCCAAACAGACAGAAAGAAGTTTGCCATCAGAAAATGAGTGATGGGAGTGGTTGTGACATCACTTTTGTGACACCAGTCATTGACAACATGATTTCCCCTTGTGTGTTCTCAAAGTGGAGGATCTTCAGCTCTTTAGATTCACTCCACAATTAAAGCTCCTTGTCAATCTGGTCATTCTGGAAAGGAGCTAGAATGAAGTAGTTACTTCTCTGGACATGGATGGAGTAGTGGTGATCTCGATTGCTTCAATGGGGAGCGAATGACACTAGGACTTGTCCAATTACTTGTTAAATTAAGCAGATCAGCTGATATGTGTTAAGGTATTTATGCTGCATGTAATGCAGGAACATCACCATCTCTGTGATGGGTGTCCTGAACTTTTAGCAATGTGAATCGGCATATAGAAGGTACATCAAACATGTCAAGACTTATCATGTACTCAAGACAACTCCATCACAGGTCCAAAATGACACTAGACATTGTCACCAGAAATGTTCTTGAGCTGAAGCCCTATGCATGTCATTTTTGTACTATCTGCACTGCTCTTTACAAGCAGAAACTAGACTTTCTTGTGTAAAATAAGCCCATTTCATGGAATCACTTGTGAGTTCCTTCATGAAGACAGGATGACAGACAAAGTAGAGGGGTTTGGATAATGAAATCAGAAGATGTACAAAGTGAAGTAGGGAGGAAGTTGACAAAACATTCCTAACTCTGACCTGGCATTAAAGACTGTGCTCTCTATCAACATCCAGACAAGGTATGTGTGGATAAAATGTCTCTGTATGTGACATTTTAATAGTGGGAAAGAAAGTTGCAGGCAAACGATTCACCATAAAAGCTCTATCTTTACCAAAAGATGCTTGGTAATTTTTGGAATCTTTAACAATCGTCTGATTTTTAATAATGACATGCCTTCATCATCTACATTCACCAAGGAAATGACCTTTTAGGTAGAATTGGTTGATGGTGAAGAAAACATTCTCTGATGGACATAAAATCCGAAAGATTTCCACTATCACTGCCATCAACTGAAATTTATCGTTCCATTGTCAGATTGGCAAGTTCATGCAGTTCCATTTTATTCCATTGATCAACATGTGGATGTCATCTTCCTATACAGCCTTACATATATATCCTTCATTCTTCCACATTTCTGATGAAATCCTGTGTATTAAAGTTCATATCCTGCAAAGAAGTCCACAGAATAAATTCAGTATTCCTTTTAATTTCTGTTTAATCTTTAATACTGCTTTCTATCAATGTAAGTAAAAGTCTTCACTGCTACGCAAATGTGCAGGATAAATCAGAAACACATTATTAATGATTTTCTAAGAACTACAGTAGAATACAACTTGTGACTGGTTCAGTTAGTATAGTAATATCTATAAATGCTTAATGCAATGGGAGACTTGTTCAGCTAGTATCATAATATTGGTGACTGGTTCAGTTAGTGTAGTAATACTGGAGAATGGTTATGCTAGTGTAGTAATATTGATGACTAGTTCAGTCAGTGTAGTTTTATCTATAAATGCCTAATTCAACTGGAGACTGGTTCAGTTGGTGTAGTAATACTGGAGACTGGTTCAGTTAGTGTAGTAATACTGGTGACTAGTTCAGTTAGTGTATTAATATCTATAAAGGCTTAATGCAGCTGATGACTGGTTCAGTTGGTGTAGTAATACTTGTGACTGGTTCAGTTGGTGTAGTAATACTGGAGACTGGTTCAGTTAGTGTAGTAATACTGGTGACTAGTTCAGTTAGTGTATTAATATCTATAAAGGCTTAATGCAGCTGATGACTGGTTCAGTTGGTGTAGTAATACTTGTGACTGGTTCAGTTGGTGTAGTAATACTGGAGACTGGTTCAGTTAGTGTAGTAATACTGGTGACTAGTTCAGTTAGTGTATTAATATCTATAAAGGCTTAATGCAGCTGGTGACTGGTTCAGTTGGTGTAGTAATACTTGTGACTGGTTCAGTTGGTGTAGTAATACTGGTGACTGGTTCAGTAAGTGTAGTAATATTTATAAATGTTCAATACCTATTTCATAATTGGTTGTCATTTCAGCAGCAGTGGAAATACTGGGTATCATGCTATTAAATTTATTTCTACAGCCTAGTTTAAGGGCAATATATTTCTACAGCCTAGTTTAAGGGCAATATATTTCTACAGCCTAGTTTAAGGGCAAACTCTAATCAGGATGCAATTTAAATGAGAAATCAATACCTTTCTATACAGTGATGTTAATATGTGTCTTCACAATATTATTCCTTTGACTTTGTAACAATATTAACCCTTCTGACCTAACCATGTGTAATGATGTTAAACAATATGTGCCAATGTAACAATATTAACCTTCTAACATAATCTTTCTATGTGATAGATGTGATTTTAAACAATATCTGACTTGTAACAATACAGGTATTATCATTTCTGACTTAATCTTGGGGTATGATAATAATAGTACATGTGCCTTACAACATTATTATCTATTCTAACCTAAACATAGGGTGTGATGTTAAGTAATGTGTGCCCATTTCAAAATATTATCCCTTCAGTCTTAACATTGGTGTGTGATATATAGAGGATATCAAATGGGTAATGATTTAATTTTGAATTTATTAAACGAGTTGAATTATGTCCAGCACCAACGGCTTGCAAAAGCTCGACATTATTCAATGAGTTTCATAATATTTAATTATTACCCATTTGATATTCTTTTTATCACATTGTTTCTATTTATGTGGAAAATATTTAGAAAGAAGAAATAACAATTTTTTCATTTTCTGACTGATATACTGAGATACTGTGCTTTTCAGTTTTTGTGCATTAAAACTAGTCCCCCCCAAAAATAAACAAGTATTAATCTTTAAAAGTAGCTTGTACCTTTTCACAAATTATAAATCAAAGAACAAGTGTCCTTCTAAATAAACAGAACATTTCATAGAGACAAAATCCAATTCATGGGATGTCTCATTGTTTTAAACAGATCTGTTTAGAGGACAGCATTTTTACATTTTTACACTTAATCAGCATTTTTACATTTTTACACTTAATCAGCATTTTTACATTTTTATACTTACTTGGCATTTTCATGTGATAGGATGATTACTGGATGCAGAAATTTACATATTTACTGTATAGTAATTGTGACCATATATCTGACTTGGAAGAGTAGACTGCGTAAGACATAAACAAATTTCATTTTGAGTTGGACTTCATTTAATTACTGCATAAATATGTTATGGTTGGATGTAGTTCTGTCTGTTGGGAGACTAATTTATGTCCACATTCTTTTCTGTCAGCAGAGATGAGTTTATTTACTTCTCTATGTTAATACTTAAACAAAAATTGTATATAGGTTGGACTCCATGTTTCATGTATAAACTCATCAGTACCTCACACATCCACTATCAAATGAACAATACCTTTAATTTTTCTTGTTTTCTTGTCTTGTGTTATACACAATGTTTCACAGGATGATTTGCTATAATGGATCATCCCATGTGGGGGTAAATTTAAGATATTCTGAAAAGACATAACCATTCTTTTTTCAATTCCCTTTTGGCCAGTCACTTATAAAATGGCCCCCAAAATATTTATAGCATTTGTAAACAGTGAAAATGTTCCATCTGAATCACATAAAATGAATTGTTAACATGTTGTAATATCACAATTATTTACTGCACACACTATAGCTAAGATGTATAGACTATATGATAACAGCAATATCTAGAATCAAACACAAATATTGTTCTCTGTGCTACATTTTACAAACAGAGTCCAGTCCAACATACCTATCCGACCTCACCCATGTGTACACACCAACAAGATAATTATGCTCCTATTCTGACAATCGTATACTCATTATTCCCACTATGAAAACAAAATCATATGGACAATGTTCTTTTGCATACCAGGGCCCAGAAACATGGAACTAATTGCCCACTGAACTTAGACACAAAGACACAGTGATTCTATTCAAGAGTGCCCTTAAATGTGGCTTATTTTTGACTGCAAGAACAATCTTAAAGACCTAATAATGTTTCCTACCTTAAATATTTTCAGCATGTTTTTATGTTTACTAATTTCAAGGTGTTTGTTTTTATTGTAGTCATATCATTATATATGTTGAAAAGCACTTAGAGCTTCTAAAGATTAGATTCTATACAAAGTCCTCATTATTATTATTATTATTATTATTATTATATCTAACCATTTCAAAATACTATCCATTCAAACTTAACCTCAGGGTATGATATTAACAATATGTGCTCCTCTGACTTACCCTGGGGATATGATGTTAATGAAGAAGAAAAAACAACACACAATCAGGTAATTTTTCATGCCATTAACTTCTCCAGTAATTGGTGTTAAATAAGATACAATGATTTAATTTTCAAGTTCTACTCCATTTTTACCATGCGGAGGTGGTATGTTGAATCCATAGGGTGGAGGCCGTTGTGCTGGAGCTCTACTGGGAAAATTACTTTGACCTTGGTTAGGTGGAGCCTGAGGGGGAGGTAGCTGTAAAGATAGATACTGAGTTAATAATAAGTTGAAGAATAGTAATATCTACTATTTTTAAATTCTACTTCTACTAATACTATTAAAAAATAATAACAACACAAAATTTTGATGATAAGGATAAAACTTTACAATGAAACAGTTGAAATAACCTGTAGATCACGCTTATCCAACCCACAGCCAACATGCAGCCATGTTCACATTGTGCAGCCTGCGGCCATATACATAGTCCTTTTGAAAATTTGCATTTTAATTAATATGTAAATCAGTTATAAGTTATAAGGATCTGTTCTTGCTTCTGCAGCCCACAACCTTAAGTATTTTATC
This sequence comes from Unio pictorum, assembly GCA_030141615.1. Taxonomy (NCBI): domain Eukaryota; kingdom Metazoa; phylum Mollusca; class Bivalvia; order Unionida; family Unionidae; genus Unio; species Unio pictorum. The sequence continues at coordinate 14,969,942 of JARLTB010000022.1, forward strand.
TGTTTTGGCCCCCAGCCCACCCTTGCTGTCAATGATACACTGTCCTTTTTCAGCAATTAAACTTCAGAGACGCATTCTTTAATTGTCATTTTCAACATACACAGAAGAAACTTGATTACAATGAAATTTATAGTGACACCCATATACACACACACACAGAGGAAAGCCATGACTATAATTAAAACAAGACTTGTCAGAGACAATCAAGTGTACCTATATTCAGGTGTTTGTCTAATAGTTGGGATAATTTTAATGTAGGAAAAATAAATCACTGCAACATACTTTCCCTTTTGGGAGGGTCACAATAATGCCAAAAGTACCCCAGCCAAGACCAAGATCCATGGTGTGTTTGTGTGTGTGTGTGTGTTTACAATGGGTTAACTTTAAAATAACAAAGTTATTAGTATCACAAAAGTTGATCACCAACTTTTTCTTTGGATGGTTTAGAATGATTTAATTAATATCATGCTTTTTTTCATGAAAACATTTTATGTACTACTGAATATTTTAAAAGAAAACATTGACACTGGTGTTAATCTAAAGACAACAAAGTCCTTAAAGCAATTAAGTAGATCACTCTTGACACCTCCGTCAATACTAGGGAAAAGGACTATCATATGTGTATATCAGTGAAAACAACAAATGCTTCCTTTCACAAATGAAATGCACATTCAACAAAGATGATTTTTTAATATCGAAATCAGGAAAAGTGTAAATACAAGACAGAAGGGATTTTTCAAGCAATCAAATGGTGAAGAACACTGTTCATATATCTTCGCTTTAATACTCAAAATAATGACCTATAATTTGAAATGATAGTTTAATGTATAAAAGTATAATTAATAACTCTAACGCTGAATGTATCATCTGAATGCTTTCTTACACCATCCATTCATGAGGTCTTTTTTCCTCTATATTTTGGTACTATCAAATTCCTGTCAAAATAAACTTGTACAATTGTAGGTATCAAAAGAGAATTTTTTCAAATATAATTACATGTAAACCCAAACAAATTATTTCATCAAAAGTATACAAAATATTAAGCAAAATACAGCAAAATAAAACCAACACTTGTATTGATGTGATCATCACAAAGGGCCTTACTCATCACTGTTTTGATGTATTCATCACAAAGGGCCTTACTCATCACTGTTTTGATGTATTCATCACAAAGGGCCTTACTCATCACTGTTTTGATGTATTCATCACAAAGGGCCTTACTCATCACTGTTTTGATGTATTCATCACAAAGGGCCTTACTCATCACTGTTTTGATGTATTCATCACAAAGGGCCTTACTCATCACTGTTTTGATGTATTCATCACAAAGGGCCTTACTCATCACTGTTTTGATGTATTCATCACAAAGGGCCCACTCGTTACTATTTTGATGTGTTCATCTCAAATTGCTTCACTCATAACAATTTTGATGTTTTCATCTCAAAGGGCCTCATTTATTACTATTTTGATGTGTTCATAACAAATGGCCCACTCGTTACTATTTTGATGTGTTCATCTCAAAGGGCCTCACTCATTACAATTTTGATGTGTTCATCTCAAAAAGCCTACTCATTACAATTTTGATGTGTTCATCACAAAGGGCCCATTCATTACATTTGATGTGTTCATCACAACGGGTCTCACTCACTAAAATTTTGATGTGTTCATCACAAAGGGCCTCACTCAATAAACGTTTGATGTTTTTTATCCTGTAAATTAAATTATCCCTGATAAATTTATCTTGTAAATTTAATTATCTCTGATAAATTTATCTTGTAAATTTAATTATCCCTGATTCATGTAAATTAAATTATCCCTGATAAATTTATCTTGTAAATTAAATTAAACCTGATAAATTTATCTTGTAAATTTAATTATCCCTGATAAGTTTATCTTGTAAATTTAATTATCTCTGATAAATTTATCTTGTAAATTTAATTATCCCTGATAAATTTATCTTGTAAATTTAATTATCTCTGATAAATTTATCTTGTAAATTTAATTATCCCTGATAAATTTATCTTGTAAATTTAATTATCCCTGATAAATTCATCTTGTAAATTTAATTATCCCTGATAAATTTATCTGGTGGAAAGCAAAAGAATTAAGATAGAAATAAGAGTGGATAGCATGAGTACAAAAGATCTAACCAATGAGAGACCCTAATAACAGTATGTATTTAGTTTAGAAAACCTTTTCAATATTTGAAATTCTTGAAAAGTATAATTTCTTTCATTCAATAATTTTTTTTAAAAAAGTTGATGTTCTTCATATTTACTTACTGTGTCTGCCAAAGCTTTCATCCATTGCCTGAAATTAAAGTCACAAGCTTAAGCAGATTTGTAAATACATTATTTATGCAAATCTAACACAGGCATAAACAAAACTAATCTGTGAGTATAATATTTACCTGTGTTACTGGAGTTAGTGAAATATAATTAAAGCGAATACTGTTTAGGAACAAATGGATAGTCATGTGATCAGCTGTAAAGTCTTCTTTAACTATGAAATGTATATTTAAAAAAAAAAACAAGATATGTAAGTTGACTTTTCATTCTGCACAAACGTGTAAAATATAGTAGACTTGATTAATTGAGTAACTTTTGAAAGTGCAATTAAAAATTATGTGATGCAGACAAGTTCACATTGGATTTGTCACCTGACAATTAATGACTTCTAATATAGGTAATATCGACACCTTGGTGAAAAGCTCTAATTACTGAAAGTAATACAAGTTAAATAAAGAGGCTTTAATTTACCTTTCTGTCAGATTTGAGGTACACCACAATGGATTTTTTTTTTTTTTTATAAATTTGAGTATCCTTTTCTTTTGCCAGAAATATGAGCCAAATGTGGTTTGGAGTGGGGGGAGATTTATATTTTTTTGTTTGCATATTGCAAATTGGTGACCTAAATGCTGGCCCAGGAAAAAAATGTACTCAAGAGAGTCTTCTTATTTTGTTTAGCAGATATCAACCAATTATATAATTTCAAAAGACCAGTCCCTATGCTGTTGCAATAAAAAGAGGACCAGTCATAGTGTGCCCTTAGATCCAGTTCTACACTGTTTGTTAAAATGTCACTAGCACAACAAACAGTATGGTCTCTAATTTGACAACAGATCATGTGACAGCCAATCTAGGTCAATCTGGAGAACCACCAAGTCCACATTAAAGAGAGTTCAGACCTTCATCAACAGCTGCCTAAGATGAATTCTCCAGATCTGCTGGCCAGACACCATCAGCAACAAAAACCTGTGGCAGAAAACCTCCCAGCTTCCAGAAGAGGATGAGATCAAGAAGAGAAGGTGGGGTTGGATAGGACACACCCTATGTAAGCCGCCAACCAATATTACCAGACAGGCATTGAGGTGGAACCCTCATGGCAAGAAGTGAAGGGAACGACCAAGAAATACCTAGCGACGTGACCTTGAGGCAGACATCACTAAGATGGGTCACACTTGGAGTCAGCTTGAGGGGATAGCACAGGACAGAAGTCTCTGGCGACCTTTTGTGGGAGGCCTATACCTGTTTGTTAAAAAGTCACTAGCACAATAAACAGTATGGTCTCTAATTTGCCAACAGATCATGTGACAGCCAATCTAGGTCAATCTGCTATTAGTGACTTGAGTGCACATTATACACAAATTCATTACAGACATTATGTTGTCCTTTAAGGTGATCACTTGTGATATGATGGAATACATATAATTAATATTCTTTTTAACTTAATATGTTTGCAGAGCTAAGTTTAGAAGCCAAATCAAATTAATATTAATAATAATAATGAGGACTTTGTATAGCGCCTAATCTTTAGAAGCTCTAAGCGCTTTACAGCATCTATAATGATATGACTACACTACAGAAAAACAAATAACAAATATCATGAAATTGGAAAACATAAAAACATGCTGAAAATATATGAGATACAAAACATTATTAGGTCTCTAAGTTTGTTCCTGCAGTCGAAAAAGATGAGTTTTAAGAGCACTCTTAAAAGGGACCACTGTGTCTTTGTGTCTAATTTTAATGAGCAATTCGTTTCACATCGCCGGTCCTTGGTATGCAAAAAGAACATTGTACATATGACTTCAATTTCATAGTGGGAACAATGAGTATACAATTGTCAGAAGAGGAGAGTAAGTATCTTACTGGTGTATACACATGGGTGAGGCCGGATATGTATGTTGGACTGGAGTCTGTCAATGAAACATAGCACAGAGAACAAATTTTGTGTTTGATTCTGTATCGAATTGATAGCCAGTGTAGAGTACAGAGCAGTGGTGATGTGTGCTCTGATCGAGGTACTCTAAAGATGATCCGAGCAGCTGTGTTTTGAACTTTTTGAAGTTTCTGGAGTAGATATTGTGATGAACCAGACAGAATTGAGTTACAATAGTTCAGTCTTGAAAGTACTAACTAACACACAAGTGTTTTAGTGGCATCAACTGAAAGATATTTGCATATGGAGACGATGCATCTCAGATCAAGATATGCATGACACGTTGGTGCAATGTGAGAGTACTGTCCATAGTAACACCTAGGTTTCGTACTGACTGAGAATTTAATGTTGGTGTTGCCGATATTTATTGTCTGAGGTAAAAGAGGTGAATGAGAAAGTCTTTGTGTTGTGATCAGAATGGCCGCAGTTTTATCATCATTCATCTGCAGCTTGTTACATGTCATCCATGATTTCACATCAGAAATGCACCTCTCTACTCCTTGGATGGTAGCATCAACTTCAGTTGGGTGGCTAGACTTGTATATTTGGGTGTCTTCAGCGTACAATTGATGAGGCAATGGGTGATGATCTGACACTTGAGAGCGGCTGAGTATATAGGTCCAAGAACAGACCCTTGTGGAACACCACAACATAGATCAACTGGGCTGGAATGTATTCCATTTGCAGATACAATTTGTGTCCTGTTGACTAAGTAGGACTTGAACCACTATAAGGCTATATTCTGAATGTCAAATACATACTGGAGACGGTGAAGTAATATTCATGGTCTATTGTGTCAAATGCTGCAGACCAATCAAGGAGGATGAGAACTGTAATCTTACCACTATCCAGAGCAGAGAGAATGTCACTAAATACTTTCAGAAGAGTAGTTTCCGTACTGTGGCAAGGGCTATATGCAGAAAACTAAAGGAAAATGGTACGAAAGTTGAGCATTTTCTTCTCAAAATAACATTTTTTGATCGAGAAAACTTAATATTTTGGTCCTTATCTTAAATTGCTGTTAATTAATTTTTCTGCAACTTTGATAGTCAAAATTCCAGTTTTTCCCCAAAATTATTGGTGGTTCACTGGAATAGTTAGTGTTGATTTTTTTTTCCACAAAATTTTAGATTCTTCTCCAAATTGTAACTTTGTTATTGTTTACTTAATAGGTTTCCATACCCTAGCAATCCAAAATCACTTTAAAAAATGAGTGGGTTGGTGTGCATTTTTTTTGCAACTCTTAGCTGATTATCTGTAACATGGAAGGGCACCTTCACTAGCTAATGGTTATCAATCCACACTACTCTACATGAACTCCTGGCAATTATATATAGCCAAAACAGTATACATCACTCCAACATCTAATTGGATGTAATAAAAAATAATTATCCTATGAGATGCGCATTTTTTTAATTAGGAAGATAGGTGTGAATAATCATAACAGCCTCAGTAGATAGTTGAGAATGATCATCATAGCCTCATGGGAAAGTTGGGAATGATCACCACAGCCTCACTGGACAGTTGGGAAAGATCATCACAGCCTTAGTGGATAGTTGGGAAAGATCATCACAGCCTTATTGGACAGTTGCGACTGCCCATCACAGCCTCAGTAGATAATTGGGAATGATCATCACAGCCTCATTATATAGTTGGGAATGAACATCACAGTTGGGACTGGTTATTACAACCTCATTATATAGATGGGACTGACCAGCACAGCCCATTAGATAGATGGGACTGACCATCACAGCCTCGTTATATGGTTGGGAATGATCATCACAGTCTCATTAGATAGTTGGGAATGATCATCACATGAGTGTCATAAACAACACCCTGAATGTCAGTTTCCTGAGTTTCAACTGATCCCACACAATTATTCCTGCCGAGTCAAAACTAGAACATCATAAAATATGTCCTATAGAATATCTGAAAACTCTCTCATGGGTCATTTGATCTTTCTATGAGCAGTAACCTTGTAACAAGCTTTCCCACTGGCCACTTGATATTTCCATTAGCAGTGACCATTTCAACTTAAAAAGGGCACTTGTTGAAAAAACTATTTCAGCTAACAACATATGTCAATGGTTTACATGGCTAACAGAAATGCAGGATGGGTTATTTTGTTTATTTTAAATTGTACAAGCTTATTATGCTCATCAACTCCACTTATCAAATACACAAACAAATTTAAAAATGGTGTGCGAGTGAACTTTTCAATAGGAGAACATTGAGATCTCATTGGCTTCAGGTTGTAAATCACCAAAGATTTACCAGGTCTTTTTATTCTATTATGTTTATCCCGTGGCTGACATTCAATTATTAAAACTATCCACCCATTTTTTTTTTATAAATGGCAACATTTTATGTCCTGTCTCTCCCAGGATTCATAGCATTTTGATTTATCTGGGTAAATAATGACACCATATTGGTGACATCATAATAAAATAATCATGTTATTTTAAGCAACAATATAAACAATGATTTAACAAAGGCACACACATTAATTAGAACTTTCTACCAATTTGTGTATTGTTATAAAGATCTTATTTATGTGAATGTCAAGTAATCAATCATACTTATTTATTGTGAAATTTAGTTAAGTATAATCTTTCTTAGCTCCCTTATCAGGAATCAAACTTTCTTACTTTCCCAATGAAACTAATAGAAATGATTCATCACTCATCTAAAATATCTCTAACAGATTTGTGTTGTATTTGATAAGAACTCTTGAAGGATTTTCAAAATGATTGTGTTTAGAAAATCTTCTCTAACACAGGCAGTGTATAGTGTAGAATTGTATACACATTGTGTTTAGAAAATCTTCTCTAACACAGGCAGTGTATAGTGTAGAATTGTATACACATTGTGTTTAGAAAATCTTCTCTAACACAGGCTAGTGTAGAATTGTATAGACATAGTGTAGAGAAAATCTTCTCTAACAAAGGCAATGTATAGTGTAGAATTGTATACACATTGTGTAGAGAAAATCTTCTCTAACACAGGCAGTGTATAGTGTAGAATTGTATATACATTGTGTAGAGAAAATCTTCTCTAACACAGGCAGTGTATAGTGTAGAATTGTATACACATTGTGTAGAGAAAATCTTCTCTAACACAGGCAGTGTATAGTGTAGAATTGTATACACATTATGTGCACAGTTAAGTACACAGTAGTTTAGTGAGATTTCAAAAAAGGCTTTTGACAGAGTGTGGCATGAGGCATTGTGGGCCACAATGAAGAAGTACAATATGGGTAATAAGTTTACCAACACCATCAAGCAGCTGTACACCAAGGCTACCAGTGCAGTAACTGCTCAAGGTTCTGTGGGGGACTGGTTCTAGACAACAATTGGAGTATGGTAAGGCTGTCTCCTGTCACCCATGCTTTTCAACATCTACTTAGAGTGCATCATGAGAGCAGTAGTCATCTCAATCTTTTTATATTAATGTGACTCCTGAACCCTGACAGCAGAATTACAACAAAGAATCCAGGTACTTGAAATGAGATGCTACAGAACCATCCTTGGCATCTCTTACATGGACCACATCACAAATGAAGAAGTGCGTAACACCATCAGGCACAAAGTAGGTTATTATGAAGACCTCCTCACCACTGACAAAAAGAAAAAGCTGAAATGGTATGGCCATGTCACTAGAGCCAACAGTCTATCCACAACAGTACTTCAGGGTAGTGTCCAAGATGGTAGAAGGAGAGGTAGACAGAGAAAAAGTGGAGTAACAACAACACAGAATGGACCAGGAAAAGTTTTGCGGAGACAGGCATTGGCACATGATCGAGACAAGTGGAGGGAACTGGTCAGATGTTCAGCAGCACAGTGCTTCATCGACCACACTAGGTCAAGAGACTGATGATGAGGAGTTTAGTGAGAACATCCTGGATGCAGAACTATGATACAGTGAGTTGTAATGTCAGATTTGTATAGGAAAGTGATCAATGAAATGTTCAAATCTGTAAATCACATTTTACAATATTCCAAAACCAATAACACAGTAAGTATGATGTTTCTATCCATTGTAGTTGCATAATCGATCACACAGATGATGAAGATTAGCCACACTTTAATCCTACAAGCATCACATTTAATCATCTCAAAATCATAGTACTTACCCCATTGCATTACCATCTGAGCAAAGAAACCAGTGGACATTGCCATAAACACTGGGGGTTTCTGGAACAGCGATCATATAGTCGTATCTTAACGTGGTATGAGGCGGCAGCATGGGACAGTTGGCAATTCTACGTACTACTGGCCCAACAAGAAGGAAACTGCACACTTTCTGAACAGAGGAATAAAATTTTATCCAACACTTACAAAGCTATTGAATCCTATTAAAGTGGTTCCACAAAACAAAGATAAATGCTTCTGCATTCTAGTATTAGTTTTTTCAAACATGTGCTTACTACAGGTATTGTGTAAAACAAAGGCAGAGCAAAGAATCTTAGATTAATACGCTGGTCTTTCTTAAATGGATGCCAAGCATAAAAAGACATTTTAAAGCCTTGTCTCAAGTAATGAACTGTAATAGCATCACCAAAATTTCTCACTGCCATTACTCAAAAAGAAAAAATATCAATAAAATTTTAAATGAATGCATGTACTTGGCTAAAGTGTTACCATCTGTGTTTGCCTACACCCACCGTACCCCCCACCCAAAGGATTGCATTTATAATTAGAAACCTTTGTTGTCATGTACTCATCCTCTTCAAACATCATGCCAAATATTATCCCCCTCCCTCATTTGGTTTTGATGGTGCTCCGTTTACCAAGGGGCTACATCTAGCATCCAACAAACTTCTTCTTCAGCAGAAATGTGAAAACATATGATTAAACTCGAACTGGAGTTCCTGTATCAATGACAACCTTATGTATGTTCAATTACACCATCACCAATTTTGACAATAAACTAAATTAAATCATTTACAGCCTTGACTACTCCTCCTTGTGAAACATCATCCCTCAAGCTTGATTACTCCCCCTTAATTAGTGTAGAGGGATTTCAGGTTACAAGGTGAACTGAGTGGTGAATGAATGGACAGATAAATGGACACTGGAATGGAAAAATTAACAGGTCCATTAATTGTATCAAATAATTTTTTTAATGAATTTATGTACTGAGCTAGATAAAGGTATCCCTCCACAATAAGCACACATCAAAATTAACTTTTGTTTCAATGACATTGAAGCTGTGGACTAAAAGTATTTAGAGTAAGACAAGCCGCCATTGCATCTGTGTATGGACTGTATTGATCAATGTGGCATAACAGTGTATATCTGTGTACTGTAATTATCCATGATGAATAAGTGTTGTGTGTATGTGTGGATGTATTGTATTAATCCATGTTGTATAACTGGGTGTGTGTGATTAGGATTTTTAACGTAGCTTTAACAATTTTTCATTCATATCGCTGATTTTTACAGTGAGACAGTTTATAGTGATGTCTAACACTACATACATCCATCCATACATCTATACATACATACACACACACATGCATGCATAACACACACACACACACACAAACACACACACACACAGAGTATGACATGTTTTTACATACTATTGCATTACAACAGATCTGTATGGAAATCATGTTACATATAAACAAACTTACTGTTTTTTTCACAGCACACAATAAGAACTTGAATACATACAACACAAGATATACATCCCATAAAAGATATATATCCAATACAAGATATACATCCCATATAAGATATACATCCAATACAAGATATACATCCAATACAAGATATATATCCAATACAAGATATACATCCCATATAAGATATACATCCAATACAAGATATATATCCAATACAAGATATACATCCAATATAAGATATACATCCAATATAAGATATACATCCAATACAAGATATATATCCAATACAAGATATACATCCCAGACAAGATATACATCCAATACAAGATATTTATCCAATACAAGCTATACATCCAATACAAGATATATATCCAATACAAGATATATATCCAATACAAGATATACATCCAATACAAGATATACATCCAATACAAGATATATATCCAATACAAGATATATATCCAATACAAGATATACATCCAATACAAGATATATATCCAATAAAAGATATACATCCAATATAAGATATTAATCCAATACAAGATATACATTGAATAAAAAATATATATACAATATAAGATATTTATCCAATACAAGATATACATCGAATATAAGATATTTATCCAATACAAGATATACATTGAATAAAAGATATACATCCAATATAAGATATTTATCCAATACAAGATATACATCCAATACAAGATATATATCCAATACAAGATATACATCCAATACAAGATATATATCCAATACAAGATATACATCCAATATAAGATATATATCCAATACAAGACATACATCCAATACCAGATATACATCCAATACAAGATATATATCCAATACAAGATATACATCCAATATAAGATATTTATCCAATACAAGATATACATCCAATACAAGACATACATCCAATACAAGATATACATTGAATAAAAGATATACATCAAATATAAGATATTTATCCAATACAAGATATATATCCAATACAAGATATATATCCAATACAAGATATACATCCAACAAAAGATAAACATCCAATATAAGATATTTATCCAATACAAGATATACATTGAATAAAAGATATACATCCAATATAAGATATTTATCCAATACAAGATATACATCCAATATAAGATATTTATCCAATACAAGATATTTATCCAATACAATATATACATCCAATACAAGACATACATCCAATACAAGATATACATCCAATACAAGACATACATCCAATACAAGATATATTGAGGGGCCCCGAGGGGCATAGTGGTCTAAAGCACTCTCCATTATGGATCACTGCCATCTCAACTCTGTCTACGTGAGTTCAGGTCTCAGATATGGCAAATGTGGGTATGTGAGAAAGCTTGAATGTAGCTTCTTGAAGGTCAGTGGTTCTTTCCAGTGGTTTTCCCAGGTTCTTCCTCCACCATTAATACTGGCCACCTTGTATAGCCTATCGTGTGCTGAAAAATGGCGTTAAACCCCACAACAACAACAAGATATACATCCCATACATGATGTACATCCAATACACGATATACATCCCATACAAGATATTCATCCAAAACAAATTATACATCCCAGCATCCAATAAGAACCTGAATACATCCAATACAAGATATACATCCAATATAAGATATATATCCAATACAAGATATACAATGAATAAAAGATATACATCGAATACAAGATATACATCCCATATAAGATATACATCCCAACCAAGTTATACATCCAATACAAGATATACATCCAATACAGGATATACATCGAATACAAGATATACATTGAATACAAGATATACATCAAATACAAGATATATATCGAATACAAGATATACATCCAATACAGGATATACATCCCATATAAGATATACATCGAATACAAGATATACATCGAATACAAGATATACATTGAATACAAGATATACATCGAATACAAGATATACATCCAATACAAGATATATATATCCAATACAAGATATACATCCAATACAAGATATATATCCCAGACAAGATATACATCCAATACAAGATATACATCCAATACAAGATATATATCCAATACAAGATATACATCCCAGACAAGATATATATCCAATACAAGATATACATCCCATATAAGATATACATCGAATACAAGATATACATCGAATACAAGATATACATCCAATACAGGATATACATCCCATATAAGATATACATCGAATACAAGATATACATCCAATACAAGATATATATATCCAATACAAGATATATACATCCAATACAATATATACATCCAATATAAGATATACATCCAATATAAGATATACATCCAATACAAGATATATATCCAATACAAGATATACATCCCAGACAAGATATATATCCAATATAAGATATACATCCAATACAAGATATACATCCCATATAAGATATACATCGAATACAAGATATACATCGAATACAAGATATACATCCAATACAGGATATACATCCCATATAAGATATACATCGAATACAAGATATACATCCAATACAAGATATATATATCCAATACAAGATATACATCCAATACAATATATACATCCAATATAAGATATACATCCAATACAAGATATACATCCAATACAAGATATATATCCAATACAAGATATACATCCAATACAAGATATACATCCCAGACAAGATATACATCCCAGACAAGATATATATCCAATACAAGATATACATCCAATACAAGATATATATCCAATACAAGATATACATCCAATACAAGATATACATCCCAGACAAGATATACATCCCAGACAAGATATACATCCAATACAAGATATACATCCAATATAAGATATACATCCCAGACAAGATATACATCCCAGACAAGATATACATCCAATACAAGATATACATCCAATATAAGATATACATCCGATATAAAATATACATCCAATACAAGATATACATCCAATACAAGATATACATCCCAGACAAGATATACATCCCAGACAAGATATACATCCCAGACAAGATATACATCCAATACAGGATATACATCCAATATAAGATATACATCCAATACAAGATATACATCCAATATAAGATATACATCCAATATAAGATATACATCCAATACAAGATATACATCCCAGACAAGATATACATCCCAGACAAGATATACATCCAATATAAGATATACATCCAATACAAGATATACATCCAATATAAGATATACATCCAATATAAGATATACATCCCAGACAAGATATACATCCCAGACAAGATATACATCCAATACAAGATATACATCCAATATAAGATATACATCCAATATAAGATATACATCCAATATAAGATATACATCCCAGACAAGATATACATCCCAGACAAGATATACATCCCAGACAAGATATACATCCAATATAAGATATACATCCAATATAAGATATATATATATCCAATACAAGATATACATCCAATACAATATATACATCCAATATAAGATATACATCCAATATAAGATATACATCCAATACAAGATATACATCGAATACAAGATATACATCCCAGACAAGATATACATCCAATATAAGATATATATATCCAATACAAGATATACATCCAATACAAGATATACATCCCAAACAAGATATACATCCCAGACAAGATATACATCCAATATAAGATATACATCCGATATAAAATATACATTGAATAAAAGATATACACCACATATATGATATACATTAAATACAAGATATACATCGAATAAAAGATATACATCGAATACAAGATATACATCGAATACAAGATATACATCCAATATAAGATATACATCCGATATAAAATATACATTGAATACAAGATATACATCCCATGCATTAGTACAGGAGATCAGTCATCTCAGTGAACCCTGTAGTTCTCCAATATACATTGGTTTCATCCACCAACAGTATATACTCACAAGTTGAGTCCACATGCAAACTACAGTATGTACTCACTTACAAGTTGAGTCCAGGCGGATGATATGCTTACTACATTGACCAAGATCTTGCACATAATGCACGAATGTTAGGAGTAATCAGTAGAACAACTATGTACATCTTAGTTTGCCATTGCATTATGCTACGACACATCTGGCTCGATGTTGTTTGCTCTTTAATTCAACTTATAAGCGAATATATGCTACGACACATCTGGCTCAATGTAGTTTGCTCTTTAATTCAACTTATAAGCGAATATATATGGTGCCTTGATCAACAACAGACCTATGATAAAGTTTGATTTTCATTAATCTAGGACACACCTGCAGACAGATATGGCCTACTGGCTGACCATCTCCTTGTTTTTTATACCAGGCAAGGACTGTGTCCCTGTAAAGCACACAGAACTGTCTTTTCCACTTCTGCTTTCTGCTGGTACAGTGGAGAAGGTATCCCACATTGCACACTGGAGCATGGGCTGAAAATAGGCATTAGATAAAAACAAATATTTCTTTATGTAACATTTGCTAATGTATAAAAGAAATATTTATGTACAGTTTATTCTAAAAATGCTTATTTTCTTCTTTTTTTTCTCCAAAATGTTAAAGTCTGGTAATATTTAAATATTCTATACATGTAAATACCTTTAACAGTTGTGTAAATACCTAAAACTAAATTTCTGTAAATATCTATACTAAAGATAATTCATCATAGCCCAACACTAAAGGTACGGTAATTCCCCATACCACAACAAATACTAGAGATAATTTACCATACTCCAACAAATACTAGAGATTTAACATACTCCAACAAATACTAGAGATAATTTACCATAGTCCAACAAATACTAGAGATAATTTACCATACTCCAACAAATACTACATATAATTTGCCATATTCCAACAAATACTAGAGATAATTTACCATACTCCAACAAATACTAGAGATAATTTACCATACTCCAACAAATACTAGAGATAATTTACCATACTCTTTATAATATGAAGAGTTAGAATTAATCTTCACCTAAGAACAAGTAGACATAATGAGGTCCAATTAATTCACATTTATGATTATGACACAGACATGGAAATTTAAGTACAAAATACAAGAATGGAGTGAGCAATATAGTGTTGCCAACATTTTATTATAACATACCACTGTCCTTGTGAAATAAGATATAAATAAGAGTAATTAATAAATTTTCTTCATAAAATATATAACTTGTTGAATCTATATTCCAAAATCTAGATATAAATGTCAGTAACCATGTTGAATCTATATTCCAAAACCTAAATAAAATGTATATAACTGTGTTGAATCTACATTCCAAAACCTAAATAAAATGTATATAACTGTGTTGAATCTACATTCCAAAACCTAAATAAAATGTATGTAACTGTGTTGAATCTACATTCCAAAACCTAAACACAAATATATTAACTACTGTATGTTGAATCCTAAACACAAATGTAACTGTGTTGAATCTATATTCCAAAACCTAAACACAAATGTCTGTAACTGTGTTGAATCTTATTCCAAAACCTAAACACAAATATATTAACTATGTTGAATCTATATTCCAAAACCTAAACACAAATGTATGTAACTGTGTTGAATCTACATTCCAAAACCTAAATAAAATGTCTGTAACTGTGTTGAATCTTATTCCAAAACCTAAACACAAATGTATGTAACTGTGTTGAATCTATATTCCAAAACCTAAATAGAATGTATGTAACTGTGTTGAATCTATATTCCAAAACCTAAACACAAATGTATGTAACTGTGTTGAATCTACATTCCAAAACCTAAATACAAATGTCTGTAACTGTGTTGACTCTTATTCCAAAACCTAAACACAAATGTATGTAACTGTGTTGAATCTATATTCCAAAACCTAAATAAAATGTATGTAACTGTGTTGAATCTATATTCCAAAACCTAAATAAAATGTATGTAACTGTGTTGAATCTATATTCCAAAACCTAGATATAAATGTCTACAGCAGCTACTGTTTGCATTCTAATGTATCTTATCTGCATTTTTGTGGGGTAGGGGTAGGTTTAACTGGACACCATGTCAATTCTATAACACAAATTGTTTATCTTATTTTTGAAAAAAGGTAAATGTACCAGTGAACCAACACATGTCAACAGTTAAAAGAGAAAATATCACTTATTCATAAATATAAAACAAGAATGTATATATTTGTGTATATATGCGCGTGAGAGAAAGAAACTGACGGATAAACACGTTTCCGTGAGGTTCGCTAACACCACATCCCATCTTGACAGTTCTGTAAAATACACTTTTTTCTTCTAAAATGTATGAATTAGACTGATCCAGTTAACATATTGACCGGCACACTGGACCTATGAAACTATCTGCGCGCGAAAGTTTTGGTCGCCATTTTTACCTGGTTGCTATAAATAGAAATTGAAGTCATTTCCCACAGGTGCTCGATTTGAAGAAAAAAAAACAATAATCTATAGAGAACAAAATCATACAGAGTGACAAAAATACCTTAGATTACCACCATGACGCACTGTGACATAAGACCTTATTTATAATACTATATAAAAAGAGGATGTCACAATGGGTCATGGGTATTTTTGTCACTGCTTTTTTTTCCATTTAGATTAATTTTTTTTTTTTTTTTTTTGGGGGGGGGGGTCACATAAGCTCGCGTCGAGCACCTGTGGTATGCACTACCATACTGCTTTTGCCTAACCGAGCAAATCTGGAGTGCACACGAAGCCTTCAGTTATACTTATGTTCGGTGAACTACGTTTCTTTGTGTATAATTGTGTACAAAATAACACTCAAAATAAAACGTTTACCAGATTTGGTAGATATTTTTAAAAAAATAAAAGAAAAAGAAAGAAAAGAATTGTTTTATAGATTTAAATCCCTTAAGGCCTAATTTGTGGGAGATGATAATTTGTCTGCTATGAAATTATTTGCTTTATTGTTCGGTCAGAAAAAAGATCTACATAGGCCTAGTAGCTTCTGTTCAGTGTTGTAATTAAGATGTTTATTTCCATTTCTGTTCATTGCTGTAATTGAATGCTTTATTTCCATTTCTGTTCATTGCTGTAATTCGGATATTAATAGCCAGCATGATTAATATTTTGGTCCTTCATTAGGTCTATGTATGAAAAGAAAACTAGTTATTGGTTATGATAATAGCCTTTCTAGTAAGCCTACCAAGATGGAACAGTGCCTCCATCATCTTTGTAAGCTATAAGGAATTCAGTTTTGAAGAAGGAATGAGAAAGTATAATTTTTTCTTGATATAAGTAGTATATGGGGATACCCTACAGCAAATGGGAACATACATTACAAACCCCCCTGGAGAACGTCTAAGAACACGACTTTTCAGATCACCCTGGGAACGTCTACGGATAATGGGAATTTAACATGGGGAATACTGGGATTGTATACGGACAAGGGAAAGATGGGTTGCTGTATAGGGATAAAAGGAATAGAATAGATGAGGTGACGTCACGGTACTAGACAATGGCAACAATGTTGTAAGGAGCTAACCTCAATCGGACCAAACAGCAAACAGTGACAAGGGGTAACGGGTAAGTCAGTTAGTTTAGAGGACAGCGTATGGCGGGTAAATTCAGCGAGTGCAGATAACGGTTGGCTTGCTAGTTCATAAACTATACCAAAAAATCAACGCTTGGCAGAGCGGATAAACAAACAAAGATACACATATGGAAAAGAGAATAAATATCTTTTTTGAGGCATATGAGTGGCCCTGAAAAGAGCCTTTGCGCTCAGAGGCGTAGCTAGAGTGTTTGGCGCCCGGGGACAATATTCATCCCCCCCCCACCTCTGAAACCCATTATTTTCATCAATAAAATCACCATTACCCGTTACAACCTATTTCAAAGCCCATTTTGGCGCCCCTCCCCCTAGTATGGCGTCCGGGGACATATGTACCCCCCCTGCCCCCCCCCCCCAGCTACGCCTCTGTTTGCGCTTCCCTTTCTTTTAGTTTCTTCTTTTTCTACACCGGCACCTCAACTTTTCCATTACATTTTTTTTCTTCTCATTCTTTCCTTCTCTTCCTCCTTTTTCGTCTCCTCCTCCTCCTCCTCTTTCTCCCTCTTCTCACTTTCTACTTCTTTTTCTATTTTTTCATTGCACTCCGTCACTCTTATTATTTCTTCTTAATCCTCCTCCTCCTTTTCTTGTCTCAATAATTCTCTTAGTCTTTCATTCGTCATTTTCAAATTGTTTATTTCCATCTTCACTCAATGGGGGTTGTAAGAACAGTGATCATCTTTTTTTTTCACAAGCATCTCCTCCACCATACCCAGATCGTCTACTTCTTCTTGTATTGTCTTCATCTTATCAGGGTGACTACTTGTTATCTTGATTTATTCAATGTTGAATGGCGCAAATGATGAACGCATGGCATTATATGTATCAAGCACGGACGTGAAGAAAACTATCCCTTGCACTCACTCCACATATTATATACTAACCACACAGAAGGGAAGGGTAACAAAAGCCAATATCTACTATCATAAATTCCAATATACACTTTTATGAGATGTTTGGCTGGAATGTTCTATAGTTCGATCTCATAAACACATGCTAGGAACTCAGGACGATAGAAAGAAGAGAAGAACGAGTTCCTAGATAAAGGATGTCACATGATGATGGAAATGTCTTGGGGAAAGGTACGGAATCGAAGCTGGAATAAGAAGACAGACATCTATTTTCTTGCTGGAACGGAAAACTTTATTTATGATGTTAGTCCACTAATGTCGTTTTTTTTTTAAGAATCTTCTCCATAACTTTTATGAAATAACAAAAGGAAGAGTCACTCATAACGGTGTAGATACGGCTACATCTTTGAGAGAGAGAGAGAGAGAGAGAGAGAGAGAGAGAGAGAGAGAGAGAAAGAAAGAAAGAGAGAAGGCTTTCTTAAAAGAGCCGCCATGATGATAAGACACAGCTACACTACATCTGAAATGAGAATCGCCGCCGCGATGATAAAACAGCTACATCTGAAATGATAAGGTGAAGATCTATTTCCTCGTCGATAGGAACTGACTTTATTTAATTAATCAACACACATATATTGACTACATTCTAAAAACACATCTAAAAACTTTATAATAAAAATTCATGCAATACATATTATATTTTCCTTTTTCAAGTTTTCCAACTTCATTTATTCGTATAACTTCTGCATTTTAGAATATTATACAAATAGTTAATTCTCGATCAATTTCAAGATAGCCAAAAGTGTAAGATGTAATAACTATAGTTAATGTAACAATTAATTTAAAGAAATGCATTTTACTTATTTTAAAATAAAATATAGATTTAAAATATATTGCTAGATAATATTCTTTCTTACTTAAAGAATACTTTATTTCAACATTAAATCTAAACATGAAGTTGGTAGTGAATTCAACCTTTACAATAAAAATTACATAAATATAATTAAATAATAATTCTTTAGAACATTTAAACATTCCGTTACAATATATTATAAATAAAAGTATCAAGTGAATAATGTTGCTAACATAACAATGTTACTATTAAAATATCAACATTAAAAATACTTATTCCTAAAGAAGTTACGACATATACAATTGTTTTACCTGAAATGATAAGGTGAAGATCTATTTCCTCGTCGATAGGAACTGACCTGACCCTTTAATGCGTGGTCTATTTATACGCATCTTGTGTCAGGGTTTAAGGCATCAACGAGAAAATATGTCCGCTCTTTTCAGGTAAGAATTAGTTTCTCCCGGTCAAAACCGGCTTAATTTACGTCATCTGACATAAGGTACAACTCAGATGTATAGTTTATCTATATTCGTTTGGCATTAGTTAGATCCAAACATGATAATTCCTTAATATTCTAAACCAGCAACATGTTTAACATACTAAGCCAGCAGCAATGTCTGTCCATCATTAGATAAGAACCATTTTATAGCGACGACTGTCCATCATTAGATAAGAACCATTCTGTATTTACGTCAGCACGGAAGTTCGTTCTACTTTTTTATTAACCGAATTAGACTTTTGCCAATGCCTGGTTTTACAGAATATATGTTTCACTGATAAGACTTAGGAGCTGACTGACTCAGTAAGACTTTTTGCTTTATAACCTAATTCCACATAATAATGTACATTCGTATAGCTAGTGATTTACATTGCCAGCTTATGCTTTGCACATCAACTATTTTCCTTCAATTAATATATAGTTGTGCTTTGGAAATAAATGAAATTAATCTTAACACACTTTAGAACTTACTTAATATAAATGAATAAAACATTACTTTAATACAGTTTAAAGAAAATAGTAATCTTATTAATTTTACTAAAAAATCAATTCCTAATAACACTGTTATAAGCCAGGGGTCTTTACTTGACCGAGCAGTTGTCAAACCCTGGCGCGATTTCCGCTAGAAGTCATAAGTTTACCCCAAATTTCCAAAGACTTCCATACAACGTAAGTTGTAAATTAGAAAGCCCGACGTGTAAGTTCAGTACAAAAATTTACTCTAATTTATGCAAGACTACATATCTCTAGGGGGCCCCGAGCGGCCGAGTGGTCTAAAGCGCTTTCCGTTACGGATCACTGCCATCTCACCTTTGTCTGCGTGTGTACGAGTCTAAGATTCGGCTAATGTAGTTATGTGAGAAAGCTTGCCAGTAGCTTCTCGTGGGTCGGTGGTTCTTTCCACAGGTGCTCGACGCGAGCTTGATGTGAAATAAAAAAAAAAAACAATAATCTACAGGGGAAAAATCATGCAGTGATTAAAAAAAATACCTAAGATTACCCCAATGACCCATAGTGACATATGACCCTCTCTATATACTATATAAAAAGAGAAGGTTCGTAACTTCCAAATACTTGGTTCCACCCATGACCCTAGATTTAATTCTGCTATTTCTATGGGCAGCCGTCGCCGCCAAAATTATATTAATCAAATGATCGAGTATGAAATCAACCTAGCAAATGAAATGATCAATCCAGATTCCAAATGATGTGGTGTCACATGAAATGATTTAACGAACAAAACTGAATGATGCATTTAAATTTCAAATGACGTGGTATTAAATGAAATGACGTAGAGTGAAATTAAATGATTTAACCCATCAAACGGAATGATGAATTCAGATTCCAAATGATGTTGTGTGATATGAAATGATATAGCATGAAATGAAATGATTGAATCCCAAAAATGAAATAATGAATTCAGATTTCAAATGATGTGGCATTAAATGAAGTGATCTGGTATTAAATAAAATGATTTAAAGAACAAAACGGAATGATGATATATGCTTCCAAATGACGTGCTATTAAATCAAATGATGTAGTCTAAAATTAAATGATATTATTAAACAAACGAAATCATGAATTTAAATTCCAAATGATCTGGTATTAAATAAAATGATTTAAAAAACAAAACGTAATGATGAAATCTGCTTCCAAACGATAATTTATTAAATGAAATTACTTAGTATGAAATGAAATGATTTAACTCAACAAATGAAATGATAAATTCAGATTCCAAATGATGTGGTATTAAATTAAATGATTTAAAGAACAAAACTGATTGATGAAATCTGCTTCCAAATCACGTAGTATTAAATGAAATTATGTAGTCTAGAATGAAATGATTTAACCAAACAAAAGAAATGATGTATTCAGATTCCAAATGATCTGGCATTAGTTGAAATGGTTTGCATAACATAATGGAATGATCAGCTCATATTCCAAATGATGTGGTATTAAATGAAACGTATGGAAAGTAAACGGTCTGATCAAAATGTAAATCATCTAGCGTAAATCCAAACAAACACAGGGAGGCGCTGATATCTTTGACGTATGATGTCAGCACCCCGAAACAGAATCGACGGTCGTATTTACAGCATTCGGCTGATATTTTTGCAGACGACAGTTGGACAGCAAACCAAAGGTAAGTGTTTCTTTTCGTATTTTATAAACAAGAGCCATGTTTTCCAATCAGCATAAAATGATTTTATCCACATTAATGAATGTGCGTGTATTTTTGTTCTTCAAGTTCTGCCCTGTACTGCGCGAGTTTCTTAGTCCTCAACAAAACGAGATCTATCAACTAAAGAGATTAAATCTTGATTTTATTTGATCAATATGTCTTATGTTACCGGCCATACGTACATATGCATTATTCGTCCAAGTTCTGTATGCAAAAAAAACTTTTTTTTTCTCTATTTCTTTCTCTATTTAATCTAGTATGCATTAACATATTACTGTTGCTTGTTTTTTCTAGTTTTTCTCTGGGAGGTCGAATATAATTTTATTAGAAATCATGGTTCGCGACTGTTAGTGCATTTGAAACACCACACTCCTTTCCAAACGTATTGAAAATTGGGGGGGGGGGGTAGTCATACATTTTGAAAGACTAATACGTGGACAATAAACATTTGCCTTCTTGGAGTATTTTTTGGCGAAGAAGAAGCACAGATCATGCTAGAATAAACCCAAAATTTAGCTAATGAAAAGGGATTGAAATTTTACATCAAGCGGACGTGATGGGAAAAATGTTTGTTAAAGTGGATATTGTCATCAGTCTGTCGTCGTGACCATATTGAGATCGTCTAGGGGAAGAGATGTAATTTTAGTTTATTTATTGTCATTAGTTCTCAACTGGACGGATGCAGAATTTTTTCATAAAATCTCATTGGCGTGCCACTTCTGAGTGGCTTGTTCTGTGTAGATTCCTGCTTCCGTTTACTATTATGTCACAAATTGTTTTATTTCTTTATTTCTGTATTTTACCATTTATTTTCTTTTATTGTTTTACAGTTTCAAGACTCTCACTTTCGTAGAGTCCTGCTCCTGATTTTCCATTTTTCAAATATTTTTTTTTGGTATGCAGTTATGCATGAGTCAAAGTGGCCACGATGACGTAATTAATTACATCAACTCATATGGGTTCTATTTAGATAGCAAGCTCAGTTGCTTTTGCACTGGGATGGGATTTAATTTTTCCATCACGCGGACGTGATGGAAAATATGCAGATCAAAAGAGTATCTGGTGTAATTTTACTAGCCACCTAAGATGGCTTTCCGGAGACAAGATGATTTTTTGGTTTGTTTCTTTGTAGGCATGAAAGCACATTTTTTTGGCTAAGTTTCATTAGCTCTCGTTTTGCCCTGTGTTTCAGAATTATTATTATTATGTATTTTGTTGGTTCTATTTCCTAGTCACTTACGGCTAATTCTCCCCTCTGGTGTTTAATATGAATCGAATTGAATCGAATTTTAATTATTAGTGCATCGGCCACGGAGGGTCATTTTGCACTGTTTAGTCTGTCAAAAGACAGTTATTTAATTATTCCCGTGGGGTAAGGAATTGTGCCACATCCCCACGGGCATTTATGCGTACATATTACTCTATTTAATTTGGTCGTCATGTCGCGCCCGTATTGATGGGCTATCGACATGAATGAAAGACCTTCAGGCGAGTGGGAATAGTACCAACCCGCACTCAACCCTATCAACCAATCCGAGGAAGGTATACAATGGCACCAAATAATAGCGAGAGTCATTTTGCACTGTTTAGTCTGTCAAAAGACAGTTATTTAATTATTCCCGTGGGGTAAGGAATTGTGCCACATCCCCACGGGCATTTATGCGTACATATTACTCTATTTAATTTGGTCGTCATGTCGCGCCCGTATTGATGGGCTATCGACATGAATGAAAGACCTTCAGGCGAGTGGGAATAGTACCAACCCGCACTCAACCCTATCAACCAATCCGAGGAAGGTATGCAATGGCACCAAATAATAGCGAGAGAAAAATAGTTTTCTCATATCGCTATGATGAGGGGTACTAGTCGCGAAAAAGGAGGAAACAGTCCCGGAAAGCCAGCCTGGATGTCGTTTGGATGTCGTTTACGCCCTGGAACGCCCTAGCCGTACTTATTTCAAATTCAGTCCAGTTATTCTAATGGACAAAAAAATATACCAATGTTGTGTAAGCCACCTGTGCAATTGAATCAAATTATAAAAGCTGTATAAATTTCCTATCACTTAACAAACTAATGTTTCTAGTACATAGTGTACATGTAATAATTCCCTAACAATTTGTAATCTAAAATGTCTAAGAGACATAAGTAGCATAGTCACTGTTAGGTTTGAATAGATTGTAAATTTGGAGCGGTGTTTCAAAATGATCAAGTCAGGTTTCTCAATTGAGCTTATTCGAATAGAGTTCTCGTACCAAATGAGAACTCAGATAGAAAACTATATGGCAGTAGCCCTAAGAAGGGTTTTTATATATGGCAGTGTTACATATAAGTCCCCAGCCTGTCCTCAATTTGTATGATCTGCGCAGCAGTTCTTCTCTCCTTTCTTGTTATTATGCGAAAAAAAGATTCAGTGTAGAGAGACCAGGTACTGCGATGCATCAAACATCTGGGCGAGGGTGCATTCGTGGAGAGCATCATAGTAGTAGGTTGCCATAATGGAACTGGAAAATTCCCATTAAGCTGGATTTGGTGGTGGGACCTTAAGTGACCGGAATCCAAGGTATTTTACGGCACTGATGAAATGTCCGGCTTTCTTCTAGTCCTTAATGGTCGGTTTAAGTCCCATCTTTACGCACTTTTTCTTCATAGGATTCACCGTTTTCTTTTTTGGTGTAACTACCTTGAATGCTGCTGCTTCTTCCTCTTCCGATGAAGACAAGGCAAGGTCCTTTTCCAAGTCCACTGCATGGCTTGAAATGTCCTACTTTTTGGCCGCTGCTGCTGGTGGTGGTGGTAATGGCGGCGGCGTGGTAGTAAATGGCGGGAAAAATTTCTTCAGTTTTTCCAAGCCAGTTGTAAGTTGGTGGATCTGGTTACTGGTTACCATTTCCAGTGACGGGATAGGAGCAGCTGTTGAATGCAATACAATTGCAGAAACTTCCGTGAAAGTTTATATCGCCATCTGCCTATTTCCTGAGGGGGGTGGGGTAGATTCAACTGGTGGGGTCTCTCTCCGGCTCTGTCTATTTCACCTACTTCTCCTGCTATTGAGATTCCCCTGGATAGTTTCTTCATTATCCCATACTAAAAGAAGAGTTGTCCTTCTTTCAGCTGCTCGTAAGCTCCACCCGGTCGCAATCTTAAGCCCATCAAAAGTGCCCATAATTGCTCGTAATGCCTGGTGGGGGATGAATCCGCTCGCTGGCGTGTACAACTAGTTGTAGTTCGAAGCTCGGTCGCCGCTGACTAAAATATGAATCACTCGTACGTGTCCTTAAGTTAGTTTCTTCTGTGTTAACCGTTTCTCATTAGATTGCAGGTTTATGTGGGCACGCTTTTCGGTCTTCTTTGGTAATTATATCACCGCCTGCTGTCTTCTATCGGTTATCAGCTGGCGGGATTTCGGTCCAGATTCTCCCGCACTTTGTTTTAGAAATTTCGAGCAACGGTAAATCTCTCTGTCTGAAATCAATTTCTAATAGTCTTGTTTAACAGTCTATTTCGGACAAAATGAAATACCCTTATCAATAATATAAACACAAGGACTCGAAGGAGTGCAAGCGTGACCACAACCCTTCGCTCGATTCGACATTTTCTCACGAGTCTTTTATCGCTTCAGAATCGCAAGAAAACTGAAACACTACACACATGCATTCAAAAGACAGTTACTTACCAACGCATAGCTCTTAAATGACCATGTCCTGAATCCAACCGGCGAATTAACATTTATTTTCACCATTACGGTCACAATAGCCTCGCTATGAAATTTATCTGACGGAAGTAGACCATTCTACCAGTTTCTACCCTGCAGTAAATATGCTGAATAACATGATGAAAGTAATTTCTCAAGATAAAATGTTTATCTTGCTTTTTATTTCAGATTGTATCATTTTATAATTTTATTTTAATTTCCAGAACAGAAATATGTAGTCAAAGTTCTGATAGTAGAAATAACGGTTGATGACGTCATCACACTTCAAATATTTACGACTGTTACTGGACCCGGTAACTTCAAAAACACAGATTTTGCGCCGTGTTCGGTACTATTATTAGACACTAACGGATATTTACGTTTGCTGTACGAAAACCTTCAAATCTTGGACTTGGAACACGAATGCTTCATTCAAAAATACCAACCCCATCAATAAGATGACCAGAAGAAAGGCAATTTTATCTTTTTTGATTTCGAATACATGCAACAGACTGGCAATCACATTCCCAATTTCGGTGTGGCTCACCGAGCGTGCGAGGCGTGCACCCAGGAGCCTATCTTTTGTCATTACCCTCACTGTATCAAGAATCATGGAGAACGTGAAAAAAAAAAATTCGGGAGTCGAACACGTTAGTCGATTTTGCCCAATGGATCCAAAACCCCATCGACGAGACATGGTGTCAAAAAGACATCGAACGTTACGGAGATTATTATCGCCATGCCACGGTACTGGCTCACAATTTCTCGGGATACGATTGGGAATTTCTGCTCAGATACTATTCGGAACAAGGTACCGAACGTCCTAACGTGACATTGAACAGAGCAAAAATCATTTCCATGCAAGTAGAACAAGTGCAGTTTAAAGATTCAAGGAGTTACTTGGCCATGCCTTTAAGTAAAATTCCTAAAACGTTTGGAATGCCAGAAATGGCCAAGTGTTATTTTCGGCACTTTTGAAATACCGAAGCCAATAAAAAATGCCTTTCTACACCATTTGCCTGAGACTCACTACTACGACCCCGACAAGATCCGTACCGAACAACGTGAAGCTTTCTACGCTTGGTACCAGACTCACGCCTTGGACCCCTTCGAGTTTCAAAAAGAGATGTTAAAGTCTTGTTGATCTGACGTGGACATCTTACGATGTTGCTGTCAAAAATTTTGAGAATTGTTCATGGAACACGGAGGAGGGATCGATCCTTCGAAAGAAACTTGCACCAATGCATAAGCGTGTTCCTTAGTGTATCGAAAACGATTCATGCCTAAAAGCACCCTGGCTGCCATCAGTCGTAATCGGTCAAAGCCCAACGCTGGCTACATTACTTGTGCGACAAGGAAGACAAGTGGATCCAGCACGCCCGCAACGGAGGAGGCGAAAAGACCATTGGAACGTATTCGGTGAATGGCTGAGACTTAGAAAACCTTCAAATTGTGTACGAGTTTAACGAATGCTTATTTCACCGATGTTCCCTCTGTTACCCTCAACGTGACACCAAAATCAGTTTTTACAACAGACTATGGGAGAATTGTAAGAGACCACATGTCAGCGACGCTTGAAGTTATGACAGCAAGGATGCCAAGTGTTGGAAATGTGGGAACACGAGTACGATCACCGTTTAAAAGAAGATCCCGAGTTTAAACGCATCGTGGAAAGTTACAAGTTGGTGGACCCACTGCCCTTTGGATAATTTGTACGGAGGACGAACGAATGCCACCTGTTTGCTGTACGAAGCGGACGAAGAGAAAGGGAAGAAATCAAACACTTGGACGTGTGTTCGCTGTATTATTACGTGTGCAAATATCGTCACTTACCCATAGGGCACCCTCAATTGATGAAGGAACACATTGACCATGACAACATTCGACAGTACGAAGGCTTGATCAAGTGCCATGTCTTAACTCCCACGGATTTGTACCATCCCGTTTTACCTCACCATTGTCAAGGAGGAAACTGATATTTCCTTTGTGTCGTACTTGTGCCGAAACGTGCAACCAAGACCAACCTTGTCAGCACACCCAGCAAGAACGTGCCTTGACTGGAAAGTGGGTCAGCGTGTAATTGTTCAAAGCTCTCAACCTGGGATACCAACTATTAGAAGTGTACGAAATTTACCATTTACCCAAGATACATTAATGCCACAAAGGTGACGAGATACAGAAAGGTATTTTCGCAGACTACGTGGATGCCTTTTTGAAACTGAAACAAGATCCAATCAGCTATCCTGCCTGGAGCCACACTTCCGAAGACAAACAAAATCAAAGAGAAATACTGGAAGCAGGAAGGATTCACTTTAGACCACGTGGAAAAAATGAAGGAAGTCGATCGTTTGCCAAAGTGATGCAAAATTGCTTGTGGGGTAAAATGGCACAACGATCGTCTTTACCCAAGACATTATTTGTCCGAGCCTTCCCGCTACTTCCAGATCCAGATGATTCACGACAAAACCAAATACATGAAACACGTGGACGTCTTATGTGAAGACTTGATCTTAGTCATTTACGAAGAAGAACTAGACTTTGTTGAAGCCGACAAATTTGGAAATGTTATAATTGCGGCTTACATGACAGCCCATGCCCGCTTAAAATTGTACGAAGTTTTAGAACTGTTAGGAGATCGCGTACTCTACTTTGACACGGACAGTTGCATCTACATCGATAAGCCGAGCCACTGTTACCCAAACATCGAAGGAGATCGTTTAGGAGCCTGGACAGATGAGCATCCCGACGACAAGATTCTAAGTTTTGCAAGCTGCAATCCTAAATTTTACAGCTACGAATACCGAAACCGGTAAGGAGAAGTGCACACCGAATGTTAAGTGAAAGGATTGACTCTCAATTATCGCACCAGTCGAGTGGTGAACTTTGACCTGCTTAAAGAACCCTTGCAGTCTGGACAGGATGAAACCTTTAAAGTGACCACCCGTTTACCGCACAAGATTGTACGTTTACATATACATCAAATCGTCAGTCGGCCTTCGGAAAAAGTCTATCAAATCGTGTATCATAAGAAAGTGCGGCTTCCCAATCACTTCCCTTTACAGTATGGTCACGACGATATTGGGCAGCATATAAAATGGGACACCGTCCAAGACCGATTGTTCATTGTAACTACAAGGACCAAGCGAAAAAGATGAATCCTTTTTAACAGATATCATTCAAGTTGGGGGATTCTTAAGTGGAGTGCGATGCTATACCTTGCGATTTCAGGGATGCCATACGCTGTGACCTCAGCGATTCAGCAGTACATCATGGGAACTTTGGTATAACTACATCCACTATACCTACCATGGAAAGTGATAATGTGCGTGTCAAACCTGATGGATGCCAAAGCGATGCCACGCGTTATCGTGGTCTCTGTAATGGATGTCCATCTCCGCGTGAGACCATGCGGATATCACCCTACGGATGTCATACAACCCTAAATAAACTCCTGCGGATTTCACCGTACCCGCATCGAAATGATCTTGTGAAAGACGAATATTTGTTCCCTGTGCGTTTACCTGAATACTGTTTCTTTCAAAGTCGATTCCAAACCTTCAAAGAAAAATGGCAAAAATATATGCCAGGACCAACCCTTGAAGAATTAGCCAGAGCCGAAGGAGATGAAGTCAAGTGCTTCATTTATGGTATGCGACTTTAACAGTGGGAACAGAAAGATTCCGCTTACCTGGAACATGCTAGATGGTCTCCGAATTGTCACTATCTACCTTTAGTGGGACACTAGTTATTGAAAAGACATACCATGTCGTTTAAGAAACAAGCTTGAATAGGAGTCAAACCTTGGACAACACCTAGACAAGTATTTAAACCCCATGTAAAAATAATATTTAAGGATTACCAAGCAAATTGCAAGAAAAGATATACAAGGAAGTTTGGCAGGGACTGGCTAGAGCAAAATGTCTATTGGTGTCTGCAGAACTTTTGTGTCGAGAACTTCACAAGAGGAAAGTGACAAAAGTCAACTAACGCGTCATATTTATCTGGATCAAATGTGCCTTCTTCCAAATATTCCGCTTTAGACTCTTTACATCAAAAGATTTTATTACCATTCTTGACCGTTACCCTGAATGGCAGTGGTCAGAAATTACACACTATGTCCGTCACTTTCGCTCTAGACGATTTAAAAAAAAAAACTAGAGACATTCAGAAGTAACCCTCAACGTGGGTATAAACACTGGCTGACATGATTATGGAAACTTTACATAAAACATTCGTAGTTTGCCTGTAGAGTTGAGAGAACGCATTTACCCAGAGCTGGTCAAAATACAAGTGACACGCAAAGAGCAATTGCATCCGTTACAACATCGCTGTTTAAACCACTGGTACCTGAATGCTATAAGAGGTTTGATTCAGATTAAAGTGTACCAGTGGTCAGACCTTGTTCAACTGGACGTGAGCGGGAAGGATTGGGTTGTTGTGACTCGTTCTTTTTACTACAAGGTACACATACTGCAAAAAATCCCAGAAGCAGAGCTAGATGATTACCAAAATCTTTCACAGAACAAAAACTTAGTTGGGGAGGAAACTTCTGAATGGAACTTGGCGTGTGAGTTAGCGACTAAACCATTTAGATTCTCCATTGGAGTACGATCATATGTGTGCAGTAAGTACACTTGTTGCCTTCAACAAAAAGAAGTATAAAACGGGCTACCATGCCACAACCTTTATCACTTGTGTTATAACAGATTCCGTGGACGGAAATCAAAGACGTGTATGGGTTTCTAGGACAGTCAAAGTGAAAGTTGAAATCTCCAAGAATAATTAGGTTGCCACCTGTCGAATTTTCATACTCCAGAAGATTCGGAAACTGCTCCAAAAAGAGAGATTCAGTCAGCTTGTTTTTTTCTACTAGGAGGAGGGCGGTAGAGACAAAAAGATTGGACTTACCTTTGTTCCAGTGTGAGTGTTGTTTGGACTAGTTGTAACGATGTATGGCAGAAATTGAATGTTGTGTTGTACTTAAGGCATTTTATCATGTAATTCTTTGTGATGGCTGTCACAGAATTAGGCGAAAATTGAATTTATTTCTTCTTGAATACAAACTAATTTCACCATTTTTTTGTTTCGTCGTACATGCGTTACCTGGGATAAATAAGTGTTTTTCAAGGTAAGCGACGTGTAGCGATTTGCATGTGCCTGACTACAAATCACTTGAAGTCAGGAACATTATAATCACGGGGTGCACGGGAATTTTGCCGTGAATTCTGCTCACCTATTTGAGGACATATAAGGCAGAATATTTCTAAAAAGATTAAAAGTCAAAAGGATCTTGTCAAAGGAGAGATAGCTCGTCATTCTTTCTCCAGCCAAAGGGGTGAGTGTTAAATTTATATTTCGTTTTATTGTGAATTTTATTCAGTTTATCATTTCATGTAATGATGCCTTTATTACAATGCAGATTTAAACCGTTGAATATTTGGAATTACTAGTCACTATTCGACTTTAAATGCAATAGCGTAATCTAAGTTTTAGATTGTTTTAGAAACAACTTTTATCAGTTTGGTTTCTTTATTGTAGCTGAATGTGATTGTCTGTGCCGTGATTATGCTGTTTAATTGTGCGATCAAATTGAGGTATCTGACTATCTGTCTGTCGGATTGTCTGTCCGTCTACGTCTGTCGAGATGTGTAAATATCCGGAAATCTAATAGTCTAAATGTCCGAGTGTCGGAGCTGTTTAGAGGTGTAAACGTCCGGGATAGTACCTAAGTGTTTGGGACCGGTGGTTCTAGTAGATGCTGTATGCTGTCTGTACGTATAACTGTAGTGGATCCGTGAAGGGCAAGCGGCCGATAAAAGTATTGGGCCAACCCTAGGTATTCGGAGAAGCTGTGCGGCGATTCAACAGTTGAATCGTACGGTTGTACAGGGTCGAGACGCATGTGTGTGTTTCAATTGTTTTTACAATTGAATACATTGTTATATTTACACGTAGTTACTTTGAATCACAGTAGTATTTCAAGGGATTACATGAATCTCAATAATAGTAATTAACTTGATTTAATACATGTAGATGTTTGTACTTGTTGTCGCAATCCATACGTGCGATAATGTAATTTGATGTTTGTATTTGTTGTGCGATAACATAACTTTTGTAAAGGTTCCATTTTATATGAAACATTTGTGTAGTCCAGGAGGTTCCTTGGATCTGTGTTTATTTTGTATTAATATTTAATTTATTTTTAAATTGTAAATGGTTGTGAAGTGCGATCGTGGGTTGAACGCATGAATTATTGTGTTGATACATCATTATTTTTCATTAATAATTTATTTCATAAATTTACATCATCTTTCACGTATTGTGTTTGTGTTGTTCATTTAATCCACCAACCACTCGGTAACAATTCTGTTACAATGGCAGCAATTCCACCTCTATGAGAGTTGCAGGGGAACGACTTGGAGTAATCGGTGGGTGTTAAATACGCACACTTGAGTTCAACGACTGATGTTTTTAGCCATGTTTCTGTCAGGCACAAAACGTCGATATTCTGGTCGTTGATACAATTAACTACTTCTGTGCGCTTTTCTGGTGATCCTACTGATTGAGCGTTGAATAATGCAATACGTAATGGTATCCCTGGGACAGATGACACAACTGTTGACGATTTAAGATGAATTTGAACCAGGTTATCAAAATTAACGGCCGAATTTTTAAATTGTTTATCTGTTACCGAGGAAAGGGGGATAACTGGAATTCTCCTTCCTGTTCTACACCGGCCAGCTTTGAAACAACATTTCTTTTTTCGCTTCCGTTTACATTTAAGTAATGATGAATGTAGTCCCAGTTCGTTTAGTCTTGAATACAATGTAGTATCAAGAGCCAAGGTGTGGTCATTTAATGCAGTTAATGAGGGTCCATCATAGCGTAAGCGGGTTGACTGGCGATCACGTGATGGCGGTTTATTAAAAAACAAATAACGTCTTAACAGTGGAACAAAACAAAAAAACAATATATATAACTTTTGATAATACTGATCAGAAATTCTTATATCGTCTTACGTGCACTCAATATGTCATCTCTGATTGCTACAAATTGAAAAATAAGCAACAGAATGATATTATATTCTAAATAAATACTCTAATTTAAAGAGATGAAAGAAATGGTCATGTACTAAAAGCAATACATTTATTGCGTTTTTAAAAAAAAACCACTGATTTTGTTATGGAGAATTAAAAACCATTCATGTTGAAGGGTTGTGTGTCACTTATATGCAATTCTGCAAAGTCTATCACTATTAAAATATTAAGGGACATTAGAGCTTCTCAGAGTCTTGTATTATCATGTGCTTTGCCTGTTTCTGAGAAGTCGTTTTCTTGTGAAAATATTCTTATTCAGGGATTAGAGTACCGCTTTGTTATTGTTCCTATCCACTGTGTCAATTTGTCATCAGTCTTGGAACCCGTGACAGTCTAAAAGTCTCGTTTTACCCCATTCAGGGCATTAATTTATTAATAGACAATAACCTAGATGGAGAAAAGGTTGTGGTTAATCCACTTGTAACTGACATGCTTTGTTGGATCAGAAAGTTGATATTATTGAAAATGAAATCCCCGATTTAAACCCTGATTGTGCGTTAGTGTTATTCAATTTAATTCAATTTGATCCCGTAGTTTCCATCCAATCAGCTTGGTCGCAGTTGATAGGAGACTGTGGGTGCTGCTCGAAAATTGCCCGTGCAGATGAAGTCAATTATTTCTTTCCACCATTTTCGGTCCCGCGTGGCATTTTCTCTGGCATGTGCCGAGGTGATGCCATAATTCGCCAGGTCTTTTTCCACTTGTTGGGTCCAGGTTTTCTTAGGTGCATTTCTTGAGACCTTCCATGTTTCCGGCCTGGTGCGCCACAGGGATCGATACGGTAGACGACTCTCTTCCATTCGGCAGACATGGCCAAACCAGCGAAGCCTAGCACGTCTAATCAGTGATTCCACCGTCGGTTGGTGAGAGCATCGGGCCCGGATTTCCACGTTTGGGATTCTGTCCAGAAGGTTTACTCCCAGTATTCGTCTGAGGCAGCGCATTTGAAATACCTCCAGCTTCTTGAGGTCCGCGTCTAGGAGGACCCACGTCTCTGCTCCATATAGGAGTATTGGGAGGATGAGAGTGCGGTATAGACGCACTTTGGTCACCACCGAGAGGGCCCTTTTCTCCATATGCACCAAGCTAGTGACCCGAACGCAGACGTTGCCAGTCCCAGGCGATGCGAGATGTCGGTGGAGGCCGCTATTGATCTGCTTCGGATTATGGACCCCAGGTATTAAAATTCCTCCACTTGCTAAAGATAGACTCCGTTAAGGCAGACGGTCACTGGGGTGTAGTCCGATGTCATGACAACTGTTTTGGCGGTGTTGATCTTTAACCCAAATCTGGCGGCTTCATCGGCGATTTCTTGCAGAATTTCTGTTGCTTCGGCTTCGTCCTCAGTGAGAAATGCACTATCGTCCGCGAACATTAGATCTGTGGCATGTTCATCGAACCATGCCCCAAAAGCGATCCCTCTACGTCCCAGGAATACCTTGCGCATGACACAATCGACCACGATGTTAAAGAGGCTAGGTGAGAGCACGCATCCCTGACGGACGCCGTTTTCACCGAGAAATATTTCGTGTTTGCCCCTTGGATTCGAACTTTACTGGTTGACCCGTCATAGGTGTTGGTAAGTAGCCGAATGTATTTTGGCTGGTATCCTTCCGCTTCCAGGGCTTTCCACAAGGCCGGGCGATGGACGGTGTCGAACGCTGCGGAGAAATCAATGAACACCATGATTGTGCGTTTTCCACACCGAATTCTTTCCTCGAGGATTTGACGGAGCGTGAAGATCTGGTCTCAGCAGCTTCTTCCAGGTCGAAAACCGGCCTGTTCCTCTCGTGCCGCTTCCTCCCGCCGTTTGAGTACCCTTCTATGGATGATCTTCATAAATACTTTGCCAAGTATGGAGAGCAGGCTGATGCCCCGATAGTTCTTACAGTCCGTTTTATCGCCTTTCTTGAAGATTGGTACGATGATGGCTTTCTTCCATGCTATTGGTACCGCTTCCGATCGCCATATCAATCTCAGCAGGGCGTGTAATCTTTCGACGATGATCTCTCCGCCGTATTTCAAGGGTTCTGGTGTCACTTCATCAATGCCCGGCGCCTTGTTGTTCTTCAGGTCTAAGATGGCAGTCCGTATTTCCTTCATAGACGGTTCGGACTCATCGACTAGCGCAGATAACTCGTCCATGGCGTCCACCGATTCCATCGGTCCAGGTAGGGCGTCGTGGTTGAGGAGGGTGCAGAATAAGTCCTGCCAGCGGTCCAAACGTCCTGTGTTGGAGCTGATGAATTTTCCGGTCTTGTCTTTGATGTTGTTCTCAAACGGCCGAGATTTTCCGGCTAGTCGTCGAATGGTTGAGTAAAGGGTTCGGAATTCGTTCCGGTTGGCTGCCACTTCCATATCTTTTGCGAGATTTTCCCAATACACGGCTCTATCCTCCTTCAAATGAACTCTGACCAGTTTGTTGAGGCGTCTATATTCCTGTTGGTTATTTAACTTGCATTCCTTCCGTTTATCGATGAGAAACAAGGTCTCTTCGGATATCCAGGGTTGAACGTGCCGCTTCGTTGATGGACACACCTCTTTGGTACTGTCTGTAATTGCCTTCGCA
This sequence comes from Unio pictorum, assembly GCA_030141615.1. NCBI lineage: Eukaryota > Metazoa > Mollusca > Bivalvia > Unionida > Unionidae > Unio > Unio pictorum. The sequence goes on from JARLTB010000022.1 coordinate 15,005,122, forward strand.
AGCTCGTTTGCAAAACGATCAACTCCCTCCTGTGATTCATCTGCCTCCGATGTAGCAAGGGCTTCAAAACGATTCTTTAGGGTGATCTGGTATATTTCCCCGACTGCTGGGTCTCTTAAGAGTGCTACATTCGGTTTTTTCTCCCGTTAATGTTAGTCTTAGCTGCAAAAAAGAGCTTTTGACAATCATGTTTATCTGGAAATGCATTCCTTTACTCGATACATGAATTGGTCAGCTGTTGCTCCTAGTATTCACCAATCAAAATGTATTGATAACAGTGATCCTCTTTGTACGACTCAAGTCTCTTTATTCTAATCAGGGAGACAAAAGACATTCATTCATTGTCAAACAAGAACAAGATCTCTCACTATCTCTTGTCTGTTTCAGAGGGCTATTAGCAAAACTGAAGCCATACACGTAGCAGTTTTTTGGTGGTAAAAGATTGGGTCTCAGTGAAAAAATGTGGTTAGCCTGAGGTAACAGCTGGTTAGGGAGCTATCAAATCATTGCTCTTCTGTCAAGGACAGACTTGTAACATGTCCAACCCACTCACATTATCCTGACACCAGGTTGATTAGTCTGAACACTAACCTATAAATGCTGAGCGCCTAACAAGACTGCTGTTAGTATCATTTTTACAAGTCTTTGGTATGATTCAGCCAGGGTTCAAACCTACAACCTCTGATATGTGTGATTGAGATTCTAACCAATCGAGGTGGATGATCTAACCACTAAACCACCTTAGTCTGGTACATTGTTTTGAGACTGAAAGTGGGTTGTCTTGTTAACACAAGAGGGTGTAATTGCAATAGTCATAATTGTAGAGATGTATATGACAAGAGAATTTATTCATTCCTAATTCCAAGTATTGTTATCCTTTCAATATCAATTTCCATATATATATATATATAATGTTGTATTTAGATTAAATTTATCATTATTCATTAGAAAATACTCATATTAAGATATGTACTATGCAACATATTGGGATTATTGTGAATGCATTAAAAAGAATTCTAGACAATGCCATGATACATCAAGAATGTTAGCACTTCAGCACATTCAAGACTTAGAATTCATTCACAATACTATTCATTTAGACTGGAGATAGAACTTTCAGGATTTTTTTGGATTTAATTCATATTATATGAACAGTAGGTACCTCTTAAATTTTCATTTTATAACTTAGTTTTGTATAATTACAAATGGACATAGCTAATGAAGATATGAACCACTCTAGATACATGAAATGCAACCACTTCATTTGGATCTACATTTGCAAGATTAAAAAATTAGGATATTTCAACATTAATATATTTATTTATATTTTCATGTGATATTCCGTCAGTTTTGTTTATGTTTAGAGGAAGATCGTCAATAAATATCTACCATTATATTTTAAGATCTTTTTAAAAAGACGTGTCTGTGTATTCATGTACAACTTTATGGGGTGGTTTGGTAGATAAAGATACAGCATTAAGTACAGCAATTGCTTCAGGGCCACATACTGGTGGATCAGTTATTGTCTGTGTTGGTAATGTTGAATACCAGATCAAAGTTTGAAGTCTGCTGACATATTTTATGGTGCCAGTCCATATGAATCAAAATAAATAATTCCATGTGGATCAATCATGTATGCAACCCAAACGAGTACCTGGACCAGAACCTTTATCCAGATCATGTTAAACAAATCATAACAATTGTTTCTACATTGCTTAATCGAACCACTGTAGAAATGTTTTAATAGGTTTTCCACAAGGTTGCTATGGAATCCATGTCACTGGTAGGGAGTCAATCAGAACACAAATCATTTTAAGCATGTCCTGCAAAATTTGATAAACTGTTGTGGAAACTTTCGTAGGTTTTCAATATGCTTGCTGTGAATCCACATCACTGTAAGGGGAGTCATCTCAAACAATTCTGGTAAAGCATATCTTAGGAAACTTTCTTATCAAATTTTATCAAAACTGGCTTTGCTGTTTACAGTGAAAATGTGTTTTCCACTTGCTTGTTAATGAAACTACAGCATGCCATAACAAAAATTTCCAATCAAATTTAATATAAACTAACAATACAATCATAAGAAGTTGATAATTGGATTTTCCATATTGTTACAATGTTTGTTTTAGGGTTTAAAGCCATTTTTCAGCACAAGATAGGCTATACATGGCTTCCAGAATTATTGGTGGAGGAAGAACCCAAGAAAACCCAGCGAAAACAACCACCGACCCACGAGAAGCTACTGGCAAGCTTTCTGACATTACTACATCAGCCGAATCTTAGACTCGAACCCACACAGACTGAGGCGAGACGGCAGTGATCCATACCGGCAAGTGCTTTAGACCACTCGGGGCCCCCAATGACAGCTACAACACTTTTAACATTGTTGGGAAGACACTTGGATGAAAGTTACCTTGGCTGTTGTGGATAATGCTGATACACTACTAAAATCACACATTATCCTATTTTCAAAGCTGCAAAAAAAAAAATAAGCAAACAAAATTTTAGCATTTAAAGTAATTTAATAAATAATGTCAGGCAATATCACATACAAATTACAGCAGTGCAAGCACAGCACAACACACATTCCCATTCATTCATACATGTAAAAACTTGTTTTCATTGCCAACGTTTACTTAGAGAAAATGCATCATTCCTCCAATTGAAGCACATTAAATGAAATTGAAAGAACATTAATTTTCTGAGGGGAAAAAATAAAAATTTAAAATACCATGTTATAACCCATGTTATAATTTATTACGATTATTAAAGGCATAACCCTAAATGATGGTATATCCATATTCTAATACCAAACACAATCAGGTATATACATATTGTGGCGTAACTTGCATGAAAACTGCTCATTCAGTAATTACATATAACATGACAATTGAAGGTAAAATGTCAATAAATATACATATGTGAACAAAGCTAAAACAAGAGTAATGTGAATTGTACATTATGCAACCTAACCCTAGTAGTAGAGAATATTGAACAACCTACCTTTGGTCAAGGCATGTTGTTGAGAACTAAACTTATTCTGTAGAAACCATCATTATCTTATCTGACCCCAATATATACAGGTTTATTACTTAACTTGAGTGGAAGTCATTCACAACATTTGGTTATGTAACTAACTCGATTGCTGAACATATCCCATTTTTTCTTTGTGTCACAATGACCATGTCCTCTGATCTTTCAACCCATAACAAATAGGCTTCTCTCTTACTCAAAGTTTACACCATCCAAACCTACTGTAACAGTATATGATTAGCACCTAAAGGTTTAATTCTGCAACCTATTTTCATTTTTCAGTCAGTGACCTTAACCAATGACCTATTGACTTCTGTCATACTCTAATTGCAAGCCATTAACAACTTTAAGTCCAGGTCTGTGATGCAGAACAAACTGATCCAGTGCAAACCATTCATCTTTTATCAGTCACTGTGACCACGACTTTGATACCAAATTAGATGTTATTGTTCCTTACTTCAAGTGCAAATGCGAGAGAATTGCCATTTTTAAAATGCAGATTTTTACTTTTACATGCTGTTATTTCATAACCAATTAGGCATAGAAATGTGTGCCTTGCAAATGTCATTAGCTTATTTATCTATATTTATATCAGGTAATTATTATTATTATTATTGTCATGCAAGCTCTGCTAGATAATGTTTGCACTATAGTATTTCTCCATGGTCAAAATTACTTTTACATGGATCTGTAGTTAGAAAAGATATGAAGGCAAATGCAGCTTCAAGTTGTGGTAGCAAAACTTTTCAATATGCAGCTTACTATGATGTCATGTCCAAGTCTTGGACATCCCACAGTACAAGCCATTCACTATGCTTAGTTCTGGTCTGTGATGTTGAAATACTGTTATGGTGCAGAAACTTCTTTTTCCAATCATAACAACACTAACTTTTTTAGCCTTAAAAGTAAACATTTTCTCTGATCGAAGTATACCCATGATTGTATAAAACTCAAGTTATTGTGTCTAGATGAGAAAAATAACACATCATATCATATGCTGTGTCTTTTGACAGGCATCAAATTAAAGTTTAAAAAATGGGTAATTACAAATCATATCGAATGAATCCATAAACAAACCGAATTCCTCAAGAAAGACTATACTGAAATCTAGAATTCTCTATTTTTAACAGGCCTGCATTGAAATATTCCAAGACAATAATTACCTTATGACTGGTAGACAATTTATAAAATCTATTTCTGTGATTGCTTTTCAGGTCCATGTCCATGAAAATAAAGCCTGCAAAGCATTATTTCATCCATAATTTAAGACTACTGGATGGCTGTGATATATTAACTTGGTATTACCTGTCTTATAAATTATCAAAATAAATGTTCATGGCAGAGACACTTTGCTAAAAAACAAAAAACCCACCCAAATTAGTGATGCCAGTGCCTGGTATTATTAGCCGTTTTAACACAAACACTTGAGAGATTTAAAATGCAAAAAGTACTGAAGCACATTTCCTATTGATCTACATGTACTTGTTTGAGATAGTATGGCACACACTTTGAATTCTGGGAGACAAAACATATGATCTATGCGAGCATAAACTGTGCAATAAATCAAAATTGAAAAGTAAAAAAACAAAGAACCTCAAGTATAAAAATTTTCAAACAAGAGACCCATGTGAGTTTCAGATTGCTCACTTTGCTTGACATCTGTTAATAGCCAAATGCAAGGACAGTACAGTTGTCAAATATTCTGCATATCTAGGAAATTTTCAATTGAAATTTCTCCAATTTTGCATGTTGTAAAACAATTGATTCAAGCTTTTGTACCAATAAAATTTTTATCAAACATAAGCAAAATGTTATTTTTGGCCAATAGAAAGTTGCCATTGCCTAACATATTTTGTCAAAGTTGCTCAAGTTCTGTTCATCATTTGCCGAGATAAAGTCATGACCATGACTTGTCTACCTTCAGTGACAGCAGAATTATTTTATGTCAAACAGAAGCACTTACATAAATCTGAAAAGCATCTAATTAAGGAAACTTTCTGTAGAATAGGGAAAAATAACAGTGAGAGTTTACTCTTTTTTTTAAAAAAAAATCCTTACTAAAGTTTTCAATTTTTAGTGATAGAAGCCACATCTCATTGCAAATCAACATCATTTATTTAAATTTAAAAACCTTCACACCAGAAGTCAAATTGTACCAAGCAGTTTCTGAGATGTGTCATTTAAAGACATTTTTAAAATTCTATGGCAGTCATATGTGAAGGCAGATTGGCTTCATTTTTTCAATTGTTAAAAGTCTGTAGGATAAGAAGCATTGTCAAATTTTGTCAAATTATAATCAGTGCTTTTGGAGAAGCCACCTTAAGGTTTTTCCATTTTTAATACTGACAGCTATATTTCATATCAGACTGATATAAACTCTATAAACTTGTCAGGATGTTGTGTCATATTTAACTGAAATTGGTAATGCAGTTTTTGAGAACGTGAAAATAGCAACTGTTGATAGATGAAGGGCAGGTGAATAATACTGGCCATATTTAATGATGGATTGGCATAGTTTTGTATAAATCTGAATGGTCTTTGTGCCAGAATCTTTTCTGTAAAATTTAATCCAAATCTGTTAAAGCTATAAAAAAAAAAAAAAAGCGTTAAATTTTTAGTAATGGTAAACATTTCTGATGCATCATTTGTACCCCACTGAAAGGCCATTATACTAAAGCCATGTTTGTTACTAATGATAGGAGAGATAAAGGACACTACCATAAGCTCACTTGGTTTTAAAGCCAAGTAAGCTGATACAAATCATCTATAGATGACATATTCACTGGTTCGCTGGTACCCTGCATATGTGAAAACACCCAAAAACTATAATTGATAGATAGCCACTCAAACTGCAGTGCTATATATAAATTCATATACTTGTCATGCTGCATTTTGTCTCAAAGGCAACAAAACGGATCAAATGCAGAAATTCAAAGTCTCCAAAGGAACCTTTAATTGAATTGCTTGTTTACCAAGTCTGGTTGGCAAAAGAAACTTTACAGAGAGACAGATAAACATTGTAGCTTGGAAAATAAAAATGAATTAGCAATGAAACTGTAAACAATATATTTATATATCAAACACACAAAACAACACCCAGCTCTGTGTTCATAATGCCTATGAATGATTTTACAAGTATTGGTATGTAAATGCCCTTGAGAAAAAAATATCTTCTCTTTAATTAAACCAGACTAAATAATCTCTGAATGAGATTTAATATTCTGTTAAGTATTTTTCCATCATAATATGAAACCAACTACAAACAGCACAGAATTATGCACTGGAAAATCTGAGACTGTTATGTTTGCTTACCAGGGTTGAATGCCGGATTTGCATTCTAAGTGGTAACAATTTTAAAAAGTGGTGTTGGGTCCCCAAAAAATCTTAAATGTGGGTGGTGTGAGTGTCCCACCTACTCTAAATAAAATACACAAAGAATCCACTCCTAAGATGAAGCAGCAGCATAGACCCTTACCTGCTGGCATATTATGCCATGATCGATCAGAGTTGTTTTCAGTTGGGTGTGCATTGTAATTACTTACATGTCAGATCAAACTGAAAAAAACAGATCCAATCAACAGTAGATCAGAGTTGATGTTGTTGTTTTCTGATTGGTCCTAACTTCAATGATTAAAAGCTGCTAGCACATAATGTGATGGCAGATCTTGCAAACAGCTGGATCCCACTAACATTCAAGGATATATGGCATACATTAGCAAATAAATTACTTTGCGATTCTTTGAAATATATACCTGAAAGTGTACTTCCTGGCATATTTGTGAATAAAATCAAAATCTTACTCCTACATAGATAAGTATTGCAAATAACCTATTTAATCTTAAGGCCGTTACAAGCGATCATGAAAGATGGCATCTAACTATACAGAAGTTTTTGCCAGACATATTCTGTAGTACAAATTTTGATGACATGGTCCTCCAACACAATGGCAAGTCTGTCAACACATGGTATTAGTATTATAGTTCATTCTAGACAATACAAACAATAATTTTATTAGTCAACAAATAACTGGCGTTTTAAAATAATAAATCATTTACAGTGCTTTTGTGATTTTACAAGAAATATGGTGGAATGTTATCTCATTTTCATAGCAATCAGAACTCACTCTATGCTTGGGTTCTCTAGAGTTATATACATATAAAGAAAGATACATTGTTCATATTGTAAAAAAAAAAGGGTACAATAAAAACTAAACTTTTGACATTAAACTTGATGAAAGTTCAGAAACTACATTCAATTTCTGTACATGGTATATCTCAATATACAACATATATAGATTGTTTCTATACAGGAATACCATTCTTTGCCAATATATTGAAAGGTACAACGTTCATGCTTTTTAAGGTTTTATATAAAAATCTTACAAGTAAACATGATCTATACAGTGTGAGCAGTATATTTTAAAAGCTATCCCATCTACCAAAGTCCTATCACCAATACCTGTAGAAATAGATTTCTTATTACTATATATTATGTATTCAATATTTTTACTTTATGTCAAAGCATTGAGTATATTAGTTTCATAAAGTGTTTCAACCATTTTAATGTAAATGTACCCAAAATCCATGAGAATGAGTACCTGATTGGTCAAAGTGAACCAATACAATACTAAAATACATTCTTATATTGGTGTAGGTGGGACATGGAGGCTTTTGTTATTGTAGTTTCAGTTGGCTAAGAAAGTGTCGATGCCAGATTGATACAGAATTAAACTGTTGCATGTGAATATTTGAGGCTTCCATGCAGGCATGCATATTTATGAGTCCATGTGCTGTCAAACTGCATTTCATTCAGAAACATATTTTTTTTTTATATAAAAAAATCTGCCTAATTCTGAGCAAGATAAAATTCATATAATCTGCATCAAGGTAATTCACGCAATAAGTTTTATTGTGAGGTAAGAAATATACCACAGCCAACCTCTAAGCGAATGGTAGTCATGCATGCTATGCGCGCTGCATTGTGCAAGCATTATGGTGACATGAGCAAAATTTAATATTGGATTGACAATTCAGCTGCATGGGCATGTCTCAGCAGCTACGCATGTGCAGCTTAAGAGGGGAATGTTGACCACAAGGGTGGCTTAAGTTGTTAAAATGTCTCCCACACATATCAGAGGTTGTGGATTCGAACAATGGATAAGTAATACCAAAGACTTACTTAAAAGATGGTACTTGACGCTTAGCATTATGAGGTTAGTGTTCGCAGTGTCAAAGATAATGTGACTGGGTGGGACATCATGCCACATATCTGCAAAAAATAATGACCCAGTGCTAGATATCAATATAAAACGCCACACTGCTGACATTATAGCAATAGGACTAAACAAATTTAAAGCTATGTTGAAATTCTGAAGAAAAACACACACACACACACACACACACACACACACACACAGATAAGTAATATTTACTTAAATCAGATATACATGTATTATTCAGTAGATATGTAAGGGATAACACTTGCAATAGTATGAACATGTTTTATATGGGCAGGCTAATTTATATTTACCAATGATCACTTGAGCATGAAAAGGACCTCAGACAGCAATATGTAGTAAAGTACGCAACACCTGCTCAACACTTTCAATCAGGAGTTGTACCAAAGTAAAATCCCTCACCTGCTCAACAATTATGACTAACCCCTGGCATTACAATTCTTATAAAGGTATTTTCTTTCCTAACCAAACAATAATTTATACGTAGCACAGTTGACAAGCTGTCTGGAAAGCTAATGCTTTGTGGGTTACAAAATTTCAACAACAAATTTTAACATCCAGTGAACAAAGATCATTCTGTGGTAACAATAGGACTCTTGTTTCCAACTCATGAATTTAAGCACAGACATAAATATTACTTTAGGCAAAGCTGCAAAATAAATTAAAGTACTGTATGTAGAGAGGATTAAAAAAATTAGTCTGCATACTGTGAGCTGTCTTCAAATCCACATAAAAAATGAACATTAAAAAAAAATGCAGCAAACAGTAAAATATTTAGGTACCATATATAATCATATCACATCCAAATGCAAGCTACTCAGACCCAGATCAACATTCGCAAGCGAATCTGGGTCTATGCATTCCGTTTGGAGTAATTACTAGAATTAACATAGACTCTGATTTGCTAGCATTTTATGCGATGGCAGAACAGAGTCTATGCTGTTCACAGTGGAACTTGACATGTATACTATATATACTGTAGATTTTGCTGCGGATGTTTTTTTTTTTTCCACAAGTATGTGTCCATACATTATTCAATTATGGGTAGAATAAATAATTTTTTTAATTGACCATGCTCATGTGTTTGAAGATAAGTTGGTTTCCATGAAAATATATTAACTCTTATGATGTACATAACAACCACAATATTTCAATGAGTGGTGTTGTTGAGGGTTTATAAGCCATTTAAAAAAGCATGTGTAGTTAGGTTAATTAAGCATGTTCTAAGTGTTATGTGTTGACCAGTCAACTTAAAACTGGATGAGTGATGGAGTCAAAATTGCCTTCTAAACATCTTGCCCCAAATCTGGAACAGCCATAAAATAATACCTCATAAATACTTAATACTGCAACCATTTTTAGTAAACCAAGACTAGGTCTCCTCCTATGCACACACTCTCTCTCTCTCTCTCTTTTGATGAGAACCAAAATCTAACAATGTGTAGGTGCTGCTTCCTTCACTTTCATTTGTAATGACAACATAAAACTCTATATACTTAACTGTGGATTGTGCAGAACAAAACTCGATTCCACTATATGCATCCCCACACTCTGTATTCTTTAAATATTTGGGGAATAAAACACAAGTTCAGTTCAAAACACCAATAACATGTAAACAAAATAACCTCAAACACTTGCTGAAGACATGCATTATGTTCTGAATGTTCCATGAATCTATTTTAACTACCAGTTTCAAAATGTAAAATAAACTGGAAAATATTAAGAGTTGCAGAAAAAAATTCTAAAAGTGTTCTCCATGTAATTTTGGAACCTTGTGACATGCATTTGAGTTTTGTGCAAAAGGAAGTCACTCAAAAACAAGGGACCTAACTGGTATACATGATATTAACTGTGTTGGCACTGTTACTGACCACAGACAGACATGGAAATCAGGCTTAATAGAAATTGTTGGAAACATGTCCACTACATGAATGAAAAAATGATGTTATTCTGCACAATCCTGAGTAACTTTTTTTTATGGGCTGAATAGATTAGCTCCGTAGTATACATTATAATGGGCAGCAACTAATTGGGCACAAATATCCTTTCAACAAGTACCTTGTTAGCTGTGAATACAGTCCAATAGTGTTCAGCCAAAGCACTGATACTGGCCATAATAATACACAAAGATCACCATATATCTACAGGCAATACTGTTTGGACTCTAAGTGTTATCAAAATGCAATGGAAAAAAATCTGTACAATTTATAAAACTGGAGTCTGCAGTAGAGCTGCACCATCAATATACTTTTCTAATTCATTCATCTTCTTTTCCAACCTACTCTTTCCCTCTCCAAAAAGATTCAACACCGGTTAAATACCTACTATGTCATCATAAACCAGTGAATGACGAGTTGAGTGAAATTACACATGCATTCATAAAATGTAAAAACATATATTCCAAATGTACTATCTGAAAAACATGAGTACATTAGCTTTCAGGTTAATATATGTATCTATCTATACACAAGGATTAATAGTTTCCTTGTTATATCTCAAACAAGTTAAGGTATAACAAACCAAAAGCATACTAAACAAAGTTAATGACCATCAAAGTTAAAATTCTTAAAACACGAAGTCAAATTATTGATACATGCTGCACTTTTTCCTAAGTCCAATGTATTCTATTACAACTGTAACATCATATGATGCATCTCTTGACAAAAAGCTTCCTCATATGATAGCCATGGTATGATCTACATTTGCATGTCTCCAATTGAAAGTACAAGTACTATATTAATGTCATCTACATCACAAACAAGGAAGGACAACTTATCCCCAAAAGTGAACTATCAGTTTCTTTCATATGTTGTTATTTTTGGCTTAATGCTTTTTTTTCAGCACAAGATAGGTTATACATGGCAGCCAGAATAAATGGTAGAGGAAGAACCTGGGAAAACCCCACTGACCCACAGGCAGCTACTAGCAAGCTTTCTCACAAACCCAAGTTGGCCAAGCTCAAAACTTGAACCCATCTTTCTTAATGAAAAATCCTTTTCTAAAATTCTGATCATTACAGTCTGATAACAAGGTACAGTCCTGTCAGCATTTACCCATGTTTTTGTGGACTAAAAATGTATTCAGAGCTAACATAGGTAAACCTGTGTCAAACCTGCAGCACTTGAATCCACATCCATATAGCTTTAGGTCTATAACTAGTCTTATAGCATGTTTATTTATTATTTTATAAAAAGAGAGAGAGAGAGAGAGAGAGAGAGAGAGAGAGAGAGAGAGAGAGAGAGAGAATGACCTCTTACAATACTAAATATGCATTCATTTCTTAAGAGAATCATGTGCACAGTTAACATTAGAAACCTATATCTCAATGGTTGCTAAAATTGTTCATTAAACAGCAAGACTATTTTTATCATGCAAATTGCCAGTGAAGCTGGTGATATAGATCTGGATTCCTATTTCAAATAGAAATAAAATAATGTTATTTAAAAAATTATGTGATTTTTAATATTCTTGCGAAAATTAAGATTAAATTTTGTGCTGACTGACACTAGCCTTGCCATCATTAGCATTTCATTTTTTCTGTCGTATTATAAAGAAAGTAATTTTCCTATTTATTGCTGTTTTTAATCATGAATAATCTTATGTATCTATAAAATTTCTAACATATCATGCTAAGGGAAGCAATCTTCATCAACATGTTTGCAGTGGTAATGAATTCACATATTTTAGAACATAATAATTAAACTGTTGTATATAAAAGGTTTCAAGATACAGCTCTTATTCTCTAAATGAAAACAAACACCAACCAGAACTTAAAACATTACACTAAAGCGACATATTCAGAAATTAACAACAAAAAGCACAAGTGTCCTAACTTCAGTCTTTTCTCTGTAAACACTTTTCCACCAAATGATTACTCAATTCTGTTGGCAAACCTTTATTACAATGAGATCAAGATTATTCAAATCATTAATATGTTAAACTAAATCACAAAGTCTGTGGGAAATAGTCAACATTATATACACTTTACATATCCTGACCATATACATGTGGAGCAGACATGTAAGAACTTTATTTAAAATAGAGAAATCACTTGAAGCAAGGATGCAAAGTGACATTTCAAACAATTAGTAGTTTTAAATTACAACAAAGCAATTTTATTTCAATTAATGCCAATTTTTAAAAAAATGAAATAAACTGACTGTCATTTCTATTTTTTTTATACTCCATCCAAATTAATCATACCCTAAACTGATAATCATTGCCAGTAATATAGGCTTTATTAAAGACAAACATTAAGATGTTACACTCTTCAATGATGAAAGTCAATGTTCATATGTACAAAAATGTCCTCAAATTTGAAACAAATGTCACTTTGAACTGCTAAATGACAAAAGTGTAATTCTGAAAAATATGAGTTGGCCCAATATAACTTAAAGTTACTTATAATGGTACATACAGTACTTTTCTACAAGATTTGCACAGAATAAGATGATCAGGTGCTAAGAATCAAAATATAAGTGTCAACTAACAAAACGTTTGCTCCATTTTATCTAAAAATTAAGCTAACTGGATCAAAGCCAGCAGGCTGGAAGTATACCATATGTACTGACAAGTCCAGTCCAACTGCAAACTGTACAGCCCATATCAGATGTCAAATAATGCACTGGCTGCTCTGGTTCTATCCAGCTTGTTAGCGTAATTAGTAGAACAACACACTGATCTAAAGGCACATTATGCAACAGCAGATAAGGGCATATGTTTTTAGTTGGGCTCAATTTATTAGGAGGAAGAATATATGGTAAGTCATTTGAGTAGTGGAGACCTACATTTAGTCAACAAATAAATATGTCTTCAATCATGTAAAATATCAGAACTGCAATATCTGATAGAAAAAAAAAGAAATTTCCAAGACTAAAGTATTTCAAGACTTGTTCATATTTTATGCCATCGGAAATACATTTAGCAGCAGACTTTGTGAATATTAAATGTACATTTAGACGTAATGAATATTAAATGGTAATTGCACATGTATGTGATTAAGATAAGTTAAAGCAAACCTTTACAGTTTCCCATCTTCATAAGCAAATGTGCACCTTTCAGTGTTAATGTTAACACACACAGCCCTGAATGAAGACTACATGACTTTCACAAAGCACATGAGATACATGACACAGCTGATGAGGATAAAGGCAGTAGACATTTTCTGCATACAAATTGAACAACTAATTAAGTGATTTGTTAAAATGGCCGATTGACCAACTGGTCTGAACTTGCTGTTCTTCCTCGAGCACTCAAATCGCCATAGGATCTTCTGTTTTCCTGAAAATGAAAATGTTGTTACTTGTGAGCTCTAAGTTTTATTAAAATATTTACCAGAAACTTTAAAATTTTCTTAACTATATTAAAAATGCATTTACTTGCGAAAATTATAAATCTGTATAACCAAAATATAATCAATGAATACATATAAATTTGATACTAAGAGTGACTATTCAAGTTCAGTTAATGATTAAAGCATGAACAGACTGCTCCGGTGGCCAAGTGATTAGAGCATCCACCGTGGAAACAGGAGGTCATGTGCTTTGATCCTTGGCTGAGTCATACCAAAGGCTTACAAAAATGGTACTAACAGTTGCCTCGCTTGGCACTCAGCATTAAGAGGTTAGTGTTAGGATTGGTCAGTTTGGTGTCAGGAACAAGGGACTGGATGGGACATGATGCTACATGACTGTGGCAAGATGTCCCAGTGCTAGACATCACCATACCAAGTTTCATGAAAGTTGGTACAATGGTATGCATACAGGGTGCAAAAAGAACCACATATGGTCACGAGATAAATAAAAAAACCTAACCAAAGCCTGTAAAATGTGAAACTAGGTCACACATGTTCTTCTTTTAAGGGTATGGTACCAAAAATGATAAATGATTCTAGCATAAACAAAGTTGAGAAACAAATTTAAAACCCAAAATTTAAATAGTTAGTATAGCATGATATGTGGGTCACAGTGGTCCACATTGTGGCAAGTGTCTAGTACTCAACAAGCTGCATCCTCTCATCAAGTTTCATGAGTCTAGGTATAACAGTACGGATATAGGGTGCAAATAAAATCAATGTTCTTGGTCAAGACATATATGCAAAATCTTCACCCAAGCTTGTGAAATATGAAATGAAGGTCATTGATCTTTTGTTGTTTGGGTGTGATACTAACTGAGATGCATGCAACCATTAGTTTGATGGCTTTAGCATGAACAGAACTTGGAGGAAAAAAACTTAAAAGCACAAAATTCAAGGAAAGTCAATAAAGCATAAATACTTTCATGATGATGGTGTAGTACTCAAGATGCATCCCTTTGAGTTTCACGAGTCAAAGTGTAACAGGCAAAACACCTGAGATAAATGCAAAAGTATGTACAAAGCTGTGGTGGGAAGTGGTTAGCATGTTTACTGAAACCCAATGGGTGTAATCATTGATCAACCTGGGTTGGAGCTGCTGTGGAGTGTCCATGGGCAAAGCATTTGAATCCAACTGCCTTGGCACCTGATATAAATTGGTATTGCTGTGTTTTAAAACATCAAACCAAACATGAATGTAAAAGGTCAGTATCTGCATCCCTCTCCATATGGGGTTAAGTGCAATGAAACTCACTCCACACTCTTTCTTAGGACATAATAATGAATATATAAAATTCAGTGATCCTGTACATATGTATTTACTTTTATCTGTCTGGAAGCTGACAGCTATGCAAATTCCAGGGGTAGTACAATTGCACTCCTCTCTTTTGTGAAGGTGACTGATACTGTTTCTACTCATAAACCAACTTCACTACTTAGTTTTGTTGTAAGTTTCTTTTTTAACTAATTCTTCCTAAACATGTATACAATTATTTTCATCACAATAACTTCTTGTATACAAGTCATGGTTCATTTGTGGTCACAATTATTAATTCTGTTTGATAGGACTGAATATTCTTGTCTTGTTCTTTGCGGTATATCAAACAGGTCTGAAAGGGTTTAGCATGAATTATTAATGATTATTCTTGCTAAAGATAGTGTGTCACATGAAACCTCTTGTTCTGTTTTTCAAAGATTATATGCATAAGGGAAAAGAGTTAACATATGTGGTAGTTTTCTTTTTTACTTAAGAACTCTCTGATTGTGTACCTCCAGGATCAGTTTTTGGACCTTTCCTATTTATGGTTTATGTAAATGATATTGCTAATGAGCTAGAATCACTGACAAGACTCTTTGATGATTACTCAACTTTGAAATTCTTTTCTTGTGAACTTCACATTGTAAAGTCATGTTAATGAGAAATTTGACGAAATTAATTAATGGGTTAACAAATGGTTCATAAACTATAATCCTTGCATAAATAAATGTATCTTTCTCTGTTGTTGAAATCTGCTACAACCGCTAAATAATTCACTTTGTTAAGTCACATAAACATCATGGAGTAATATTATTTTCTAATGGTACAGCAACTCACTTTCCAAAAGAATAAGCAATCTACATCTTTTAAAAAATATACCCTATAAAAATCAAGCTAAAACAAATTTATCTTATTTTCTTCAAACTTATACCAGGGTATAAATCTTAGATGTGATTACCAACTAATTCAGCTGACTTGACATGGTACAACTACAGGCTACTCAATTAGTAAATGATTTACATAAATATGCAAGCAAAGATTCATTTTATTTTTAAGATAGTTTATCAAACCAGTAGAAAGGCATATATAAAATAACCAATAATCTGCCACCAATGTATCTAAAAGATCACTTATTAGAGAAACATGTTATAATCCGAGACACAGTGATGACTTTGTAACCATACTGAGAAGAACAACCCTTCACCAGAAATAATTTGATACTTGAACAATCAATTAAGAATGAAACGGTTGTCAAATTTTTCAAAGAAGTAGCTTCTAAGCTTCAGAATAAAACATTGAAATATTTTCAAAGTAGAAGTCATGGTGATAATATCCTACTTATGATAAAATATATTTTTAACTTACATCTATCTTTTTGATTCTGTATTCCAGAGAAAAATCACTTGAATAAATCTGAATCTGATCACAACAATAATGCAAATTGATTCTGCTATATTTTAAAGCACAAATAAGACACTTTCAGAAAAAACATCAGTTATATGACAACTAGGACACAATACAAAATCTCAGAGTTGGATCAAAAGTTCATTATTCTAGAAGGAATAGAAAGTTTATTATCATAAGGTAGTCTATGGAAATCACATAGTCCAAGTACAATTTTAAATATTTTTAAATAATACAATGTCTTTGATTCAGATTAGGATAATAATTCTCATTGAGAGAAAGAAAAAGTTGTTTACAAAATGTTCACTGCTTTTGGACAAGTTCAGCAAGTAGATACAATGTTGGTTACTCACAACATATAATAACAAATATTCTTCAAAAAACCTAACAAACAAACAATGCCAATGAAATCTACATAACAATATAAAGTAATTGCTTGTATTTCACGCTTAGGCCTTGTTAAATTTCAACCTTGAAAACTGGTCTTCTTGCAAAGTTTTGTTACGAAACAGCACATTTTTTGTGAGACTGCTTTTTGATGGTAAAAGGGTTGTTTTAATGCATGACTAAACAGCATCTGACAGTCTGTTTGGTTTACACTGGCAACTGGACAGCTTTATTGTTTTGTCAAAGAGTGGTTCTTAAATTCTCATTCATCCTGACACTTGGTTCTAGTCACACCTTAAGGACGTACTAAGTCTTAGAAGAATGACATTGCAAAAATGGTAACAGACTGCCGCTTTAAACACCATGGTCACTCTAAAACACTGTTGTACCAACACAAAACTTTCCATCCATATATTTAAATTCATGATGAGAACATGAACATATTTTTGATTGAGCTGCCTCGCTCATATATTAGCATATGATAAAAGCTTTGATGAAAAAATTAATATCCTGAAAAAGTTCTCAAATGTGTACAGTTACTTGAGTAAAAAAGTTATACTTAAAACATATCAATCATAAAACTTATAAGCCTAAGTCTTCAAAAAAGTTGAATTGTACCTTATTAACAAAATCTATATTTTATTTAAATCATACCAATGTATATGTTAAATTAATAGAATTTTTGCATACTATACTTGCAACATTGAACAAAAGAACTGTACACCAACCTAAAAGCTGTACTGATTAGCAATAAGGTCCATATTTCAATGCAGGAAAAAAACAAAGAGATAAACAAATTATCATAAGACCTATGATTATTATCAATGCTTTGCATGTGAGGTACAATCTTTGCTACAAACAGAAAAAGGGCAGTGAGATGGTTCTCTCGCATAAATATGACTCATGGTTAATAAGGTCTTGCCAAAGATTCATGACTATTTATATTCAATAATAATCTTCCAAAAACCATCATTGATAATTAATATGGAATCAAACGATAACTTGTGAAAAAAAGCAAAAGGGCCTAGCACATACATGTACATGAAAAAATCTCCCTCACTATCATGCATAATTAAGATGGTTGGTTTTTTGTTTAACATCAATTTCTACATATTATTGGTTATACCATACCAAAGAAATGAGTCAACACATCCCACCCCCACCCCCAGATAAAATGTGGCAGATGATACTAGATGCTGTACTAACTGAACCTACCATGACTCCCCATGCACATATAATATACAGCAGTTGTAAAAGTTTACGATAAATTTTGTTTACATTTTTTTTTTTACTTGCTTTAATAATATACTTTATTTCTTGCTACACACTTAAAATGTAGTGGCAATATGTTGTCTCTTCATGACAAATATACCAATATTTTTCATTACTGTGAGCCCAAATACTGAAAGAGACATGAACTAAATTTAAAGTCCAGACATGACAATACATATGCCAACTAGACTACAAGAAAAAGTACAAATATGTCTTGTATATGTCTATGCACTCAAAGCAAAAACAAGGCAATGTGGATAAAACAAACTCATTTAAGCTGGGAATATAAGCAGAAAATGCAAAAATAGGCAAAACTTAATCTATGTGATATACAGGTATACAGTGCATAGTAACCTTCAGTCAGTTAAATACCAAAATAAATGTTTGCCATTTATCCATTTTAAAAAAATCCTCCACATATAATCTGTGATAAATTAGTAACCTAAAACACAGGGCCACATTCAGTAAACATGTGGTTAATGCTTAACTAACATCCCCACTCCATGGGCTGCAGTAAATAGTATGAGCTAACAGCTGAGAAAGGCAGCTCACCATGTACAATTCATGCATATTTTGTTCTTTTTGTTGTTGTGGGCTTAACATTTTCAGCACATGATAGGCTATACATGGTGGCAAGTACATCTGGTGGCAGAAGAAACTGGGAAGAACCAATAACACAACTCATAGGAAGGTACTTGCAAGTTTTCTCACATACACATGTTTATTACGCCAATGACTTGAACCCAAGCAGACAGATCAGATGCCAGTGATATGTAAAGTTGCAAGACTTAAACCACTTAGTCACCTATGGCTCTTGCAAATATTGTTTCATGCCACTCAAAAAATGTACAAAGGCACTTTACGAATGCAGATAAACTGTTTATTTATGCTAAATACTGTTTGCCTGGTTTTTATAAAGCCTAATTTCCTTAACAATATGGATAAAATATATGCTGAAATGTTGTATGCCTGGCATGCATTAAGACCTATTTCTTGATGACAGAGGTCTCACTAAGGTTTTAAAAGCTACATGTCCAGGACTCCTATTTTGGTGAAAAATAGGAGTTCCACCAGCAAAGGTTGAAGTCCATTCCCAGAAAATGTGGAACTTGGCAGATTAGAAGAACCAGTGGTTGCCATGAGTTTAATTTTCCATAATTTTTACACCACAGACATATAGCTCTTGTTTGTCATAAGAATGAAACTGAATTTTGTCAATCCAAGAAAAGGTCATACTGCAAACACTATGCCAGGCATCATGCAATTTCTTACACTTGGCTACTGTTCCATCTCTTTGGCATCTTGATACAATCTTTGCCAATTTGCTGTTTAATTCCAAAATACTTCTCCAAATTTACAAACAGAATTTTTGTCTAAGTCTTGATATGTCTTAATTTCAAGGTCATATGCACTACTTATTCAGATAAACTCTGGAACAAACACTAATGAAAGCTAAAAATGTTGATCTGATATACTTTATAATGTTCATCTGATATACATTAGAATGACCATATGTGTATATCTGGGTCTTTCTGCCTCTAATTTCTTTGTAAATATCAACATATTTTATCACTAAGCACCTAGGTAAGTCATTGGATCTGATACCAAACTATTGTTCAATTACTCAAGACACAGTTTTAGGATTCCAGGATCAAGTTTGCCCCTAGTTGTGAATGAGGACATCTCAAGTTACCTTGTTACACAATGTATGCAGATGATGCACCTGACATATCAAACTTTATCTAGCCGGTATTCAGCATTCATACTTGCATCTTGGTGGCCATAGACCATTAACTAATATTAGCTCTTTACTTAGACTACAGAACGTAGTGAAAGGTGTCAGAAAGGTGCAATGCCACTACATAAAGAAACGACTTCCTATTACATATGATATATTGTTTAACATGATAATGTTTGAAACACTATGGACTGCACGAGTTCACTAAACTCTTACTACAAACTGCTTGTGCACTTGCTTTTATGCTTTCTGCAGTGTGGAGAATTTACTATTCATGGAGCCCAATTTTCTGCAACAATCAGTGTACATAATATTTTATATAGCTAAGCGCCTGTTCATTTTGCATTTTAGGCCATCTAAGACTAATGTTTTCCATCAAGGCATGGCTATCAGTATTTATGCTATGGACTGTCATGTCCTTATATGCCCATACTGTGTGATGAAGAAATTCCATTGAATTCGGATATTAGCTGGAGCTCACCCTTGTGATCCTGTTTCTTACTGATAATGGTAACCCTTCAAGTATAACTTTATTTATCACTACCATTAAGGCTGTTTTATCTAGATTAGGTTATGGTTCACATCGTTATAATGCGCACTTTTTTCACATGGCAGCAGCTACCACTGCAGCTAAGACTGGAATTCCAGACCATCTTATCCAAACCTTAGGTCAATGGTCCCTCTAATACATATTGTAGACATATTCAGGTGCACCCAGACAGAATTAGCTTTGCACAGAGACCAGAATCACAGCATGTGCTTCACTAGTTGGTTCTCACTTGTGATAATGTATTATTTGTTTCTTTACTGTATTATCTATTAATGGGCATGCAAATTTCTAAATGGCTATCACATATGTAATTTTAAAATTTCTACGTTCATGCACATCAGGCTTATCATGCAGTTCTAAACCTATTTCATGCATTTTCAATCAGTATTATCCACATATAATCCTTACATTTACTTTAAATTGGGGGCTTCATTACAGCTGCATTGTTCCATAGTCACAGTGCTCCCTCCACTTTGTTTGGTCCATTGCCAAGTTTCATTTATTCACAACTTAGCTTTGAAACCCCAATTATTTTTGGTACTTAAAGGTATTCAACTATTATGCACATATATACTTCATACCAGCTTCATATGGTGGCCCCTTACGGCTCCACATCCAGGTGTCGGACACACTTCACAACCCTACAAACTCCCACGTGTCTCTCTTTCAATCAGAAGACCGAGTTGGAGCACATGATTCAACATTATGTCAATTGTTCAAGTTGGTCATACAAAATCTGGGATGCCTGTAGAGATGTACAATTTTCAATATCGATGCGGCATTTAACTTAAAATTATCTGTGGGGTAAAAATACCCTCCTCCCCTCGATGTGATTTATTTGGGACATTTTCTTGCATGGCATACTGTTCCAGTTCTGTTCTTAGGCATATTGCCCATGTTCCTGCATTCATAGCTTTGCTTTTGAACCCAACTTTGTCTGTACTGTAATATGCTAAACTATTAGGCCATATATACTTCATGCATGCTTCCCATAGTCCATGAATATTGGCTGATGTCTTATCATGGCAATACTCGGGATAAGACTTGTTGAGTTTCGGTTATCGGTGTTGCCATACACCTTGTATCAGCCCTTGCAGCTCCATATACCTGTGTTGGACACTCTTCACTACTCTACAAACTCCCAAGAGTCAGGATTCCTATGGAACAAAGGGCCATTGCCAAGTTTCTCGGCCATTGCCAAGTTTCATGCATTCACAACTTGGCTTTGGAACAAAATTTGTTTGGTACTTAAAGGTGCTCACCTGTAATGCCCATATATACTTTATACACGCTTCCTACATAGCATGTATTGAGTATTGGCTGATGTTTGTTGCCATGGCATACTCAGGATCAGACTCTTTGAGTTTCGATTATCAGGGTTCCTATACACCTCATATCAGCCCCTTACGGCTCCACATACAGGTGTCAGACACATATCACAATCCTACAAACTCATTTGAGTCTCTCTTCCTTAGGCATTCCTATGCAACATAAAAATTCAGAACTGGGATGGTGCAGTGTGCTGTGACAGGAATTGCTTCCTATTATGCCAAAGATTATTTTATATGTTCAATAAAGTACCAATTGTATTGTGTTATTTAATCAGTACTTATATCCATACTACTGAATGCAGGCTAAATAAAAATACTTGTTCATCAACTCTTTTTTTCAAAGTGGAGGAAAAGTTAAGTATATCCAATCCTACCTGATGGTCAGAATTCAACAATTGGTAAAAACATTGCAAAGTCGCTGTCTTCGAATATGTATATGTTATTTAGTAAAATTAGCCAGGTGATTATCAGGCCAGACAAGATTGCACATAGCACACAAAACATACTAAACTGAACAGAGCCTGGCTTGCTTATGAGCAGGGGTCCACATTAATGTAAAAGAAGCATCAATGCACTACCAGTGATGGTAGGTTGGTAGAACTTGGCGATTTATCAATGTAGACCACAAGTTTTGAACTTTTCCTCACATTCCTGATCCCGAAGAAGCGAAAAACACGGAAACAGCATCTAAAAGTACTGATGTGGCCTAAACTGAATACATTATGTCTGAAACTTTGTGGTCTTTATGAACGGCACATAAAATTCTGAATGAAGCACTTCTTGTAAACTGGTAATCTTTGTAATTATACAAGTAAAAGTATATTCTGGATACTGAAATCAATAGGATCATAAGCAAACTGTTGATCAATGCATTCATATCTACTAAACATGAAAATAGGATTAACTGCAGAAACATCTTGAAAAAAGATTTTTCAAAATCAGGTCAGGCAGTACTGATTTCCAATCTAAGTTCAGAATTAGTAATTTTAACCTTTATTAAAAATAAAAATATGTACTACAGTCCTACCCATTTATGTCGACATCCTCAGGCCCAAGGAAATATTGTCGACATAGGCGGATGTCGAGATAAGTGTTGGGGTGGGGGAGGGGCTGAAAAAAGATAAAAGTTAAAATTCGTCAGCAAAGGGTGACCCGTCGTCAGTGAATAGCATTTACACTCTGAGAAAACAATGGAAATTTTTAGTACATGAAGACACAATCAGTGTGAAATACATCTGATATTGACAAATTACATTTTGGTTACCTTTGTGTAGTAAACTCCAAATTAAAATATTGCATTGATCACATCCTGATACGAAAAACGATATTCAACGTCGGCATCAGCACCTGGTTGGATTAGTTGTCATTTACATGCTTCATGTACATGTACTTAAATTGGCCTTGATTTTGGTCAGTCTCTTCCCATCTTTTTGATGCTACCAAGGGCATGGGGCTATTCACAGGGAAGTAAAAAAATTGTCAACAGTACATGTATTCTCCACAAATACTTTTGTATCCGATGTTATGACAAACATTAAAGCGACTGAGCCAACCACTTGCTGACACGAAGTTCTCCCCACTAAGTTTTTTCCGCAAATGCTTCATTGAACCATTTTGATGCTTCCTCCATGTCTTTGAATGTAGCAGTTTTGCTTCTTCCTTTGGGGAGCGCAGTTACCTTCAATGTAGTCTTTCTTTATAGACTCAGCAGCTTTCATCCTTCCTGAACGGGTGTTATTTTTAAGTGAAAAAATTTCACAGACCTCTTTGCGAGATGTTCATTCCTTAACTTCCTTAACAACCAGATATTTAATTTCCAGAGACTGTAAATTTAATTTGCGTTTTACCCTGCTGTTGGTAGCCATTGTAAATGTAAATAAAGTTAAAAACAAACCTTTCACAGCAAAAAAAAAAAAACAGCTTGTTTTAATCACTTTCAAAGGTCTCGGAAACGCGTAATCTGTATTTTCATGCAATTTTTATATATGGGATTCAGAAAATCATGTATACAGGAGTCAAATTTAAGGGCATGCTAGTCCTGCTTCGATCACTTGTTGATTGGGAAATTGTGCTCATCAAGTCATCCTTTTAGCTGTGCTGATATTTACAATCAGAAAATTCAGTGGCTGAAAGACCCACAAAAGTACATGTTGTCATTGTAAGAGTACATCTGAAGAACATGACCCACAAGCTAGGCAGCAAAATCAAGGACTTAACTAGCTGCAAAGTGGTGAGAAAATGTGCTGCTATGTTTTGTTTTTTTTTTAATCTGACCCGCGACATCAAAAGCCTGGCGGGAAGATTAACTAATTAACTAATTGTTGAACAAAGTATGGGTCGGAACTGGCAGTTGGTCGACATGAACGATTAGGTGGTGAAATTTAAGCCTGGCGGCAAGATCAAAATATTGTTGAAACAAAGTATGGGTCGGAACTGGCAGCTGGTCGACATGAACGATTAGGCAGGAAAATTGTAGTCTGGTGGCAAGATCAAGTAATTGTTGAACAAAGTATTGGTCTTAACTGGCAGCTGGTTGACATAAACATTATGAAAACAAAGGATGTTTTCAAGATGGGACCAAGGGCTTCTGTCGACATATACGTTTTTCTTTTATCTCGACATTGAGATAAGCATGACAATTTGATAGTATTAGTAGACCAAGGGACCGGGACTTTGCCTTTTTTTCGACATAGGCGGCTTGTCAAGATAAGTGATGTCGATATAAACGGGTAGGACTGTGTAGCATGTCTATGCAAAATGATGCATTTAACAGCAGTTGTTTGCATGGAAATTAGTTTCAGCCATTACCTACTCCTGGTTAGATATTGATTTACATAAACCTTCAGCTCATAAAGGCAGTGTTCATACAATTACTGTATAGTTAGGTAAGCAGACATGTAAATCATAAAACTAAGCTTCACCCTGAAGATACTAATTTCTAAAATCAATGTGACCAACTATTCATTTCCACAAGAATTCTGCAGAATGCTATGTCTCAACTGCCACTACAAGGTATATTTCAATTACCCATTCATTAACGTGTGAAATGGGCAGTACCCTCCACAATGAATCAAATTTCATGACTATACAAGAGTGTCAAAGAAGCTACACATTTTTTGTCAGTACAAACTAACATTATGCTAATACTGCCATGGACCGCTCCAGTGGCCTAGTGGTTAGAGCGTCCGCCACAGACGCAGGAGGTAATGGGTTCGATTCCCCCACCCCACCCAAGTCATACCAAAGACTTACAAAAATGGTACTAACAGCTGCCTCAGTTGGCGCTTGACATTAAGAGGTTAGTGTTGGGACTGGTCAGCTTGGTGTCTGGATAATGTGACTGGGTGGGACATCATGGTACATGTCTGCGGCATGATGCCCCAGTGCTAGACATCACTATAAACTGCCTCACTGCAGACATCATAGTGATATGACTGAAAAATTGTTAAAGCTACATTAAAAATCCTAATCAAACAAACAAACAAACACTGCCATGAGAAAAGTGATGCCTTGCCTATGCTTGGCTAGTGGAAAAAAAAAAAAGACTGGGAGCCATTAAAGAAATTTTATAATTCAATGAGAAGTACAGCAAATTAAGCTTGCAAAAATATTAGCAATGGCAGTAAGAAGTTAATGAACCATTACAAAGAAACAAAGAACCATCACCAAAAAGCACAAACTTGCTGCTTTAGCTTTTGAGTAACAGGATGCCTGGGGAAATGTAGCTTATTTATGATCCTCTGCCAAGGAATAAGACAGGGCAGCAAGGTTTTAGATTGTCATATCTTCCTACCTTCTGCCTGTTCTAGGGTCAATAACCTTGAACATGTCTTCAGTGTACTTGCTAGAACAGTGAACCACTTCCCAATCACCCCAAGATGACACTCGAACAAGCGCCCCAGGTCCATCCTAATTAGGAGAACGCCAGCAGTAAAACATTAATTTATAACTGTTAGTCTCATATGTGTCTAGCACTGCTAGGTGCTAGAATCTAACAGGATGATAAACAACCAATTAATAACACATACAGCCAATGAATAACAAGTACAAGACTTGAGACAAGGTTGTATATTTACTGCATTGTGCTACATGTCTTCTTATGTACATTACATACAAAATAAACCCTTATTTTTTGTACAAAAGAGAAATCCCCCCTCCCTGTATTCTAAATCCCCATTACATTACAATAAAATCAATGTTTTTGATTTTATTATTATTAACAACCCATTACATTACAATAAAATCAATGTTTTTGATTTTATTATTTTTAATAAACTCATTTTTTGGTGTCTGAATTTGTAACATAAAACATTTAAATGAGTGTGTAAAATCCATTTGATGCACTATGGCTAGCAACAAAAATGAGAAGTGGGCCCAGCATATGCATGTTTTCAAAATCATGTCAGCTTTACAAATGCCTGCACTTAAAATATTAATATTTATCATATAATAGTCATTTCTGATTTTAAAAAAATGCTCCAATCGGAATATGTATGCTATGACATCTCTGGTTGCTTCTATACAAATCTGATTTTGAATGGGGTTAGTTTGTTTTGCTTACAATGGCTGATTTCCTCAATCTTTTTGCTAAAAAATCTTCTGCAACACGTTTTTAAAATTGGAAATGTGGTTCAAAACATTTATTAAAAACCTTTTTGAATCTGCTACCACAAACTAAAAACTAACAAACCTAGTTAATGTCAGAGGTAAAGATGTTCACATAATACAAGGTAGAACCCCCACCAAAACCCACCACCAATGTTCTATTAAAAAAGACCAGCTGATATTCATTTCAATATTAAAAGCCATATAAAAAACATAAGCACATGAAATGATATTTCTAATGCTCCAAGAAAACCCCTATCATTACAAATAAGGGTGCATACATGAAAAATATCTGCTATACCAAAGCCACAACTAAAACACTAAAAGATTCTACAACATTAAAGGTGAAGAAAGAATCATCACTATGCAACTATATGCTTTGTTAACAATGACTGTGACACCTTATCCTGAAATTGGGATGGTTTATGCAAACTTTATTTTATGCTCAACCTAGTTCTTCAGTGCCAAGTAAGTCCCAATCCAAAATTGGTTTAGGAAGTAGAGGTGCTGAATATAACAATATCTATGTTATCAAACATATTCATCTTTTCTTATTTGTCTGGCTTTCTCTTCTCAAACACAAACTATTAAGTTTTGTCTGAATTCATCTGAATTCAGCTCTTAGAAACAGCACATGTATTTCTAAAATTTAAAATGTATAACTATCAGTTTAATATCTAAGCAGCTGAAGTCTGTCCTGTATTCAAGAATACTAGAAACTGATCATGGGTTTGTTCTTTACATGGTAAATTTGTGTCAGGACAAATGATCCAGAGTAAAAGCTCTGAATACTAGCTTTCTAGCTCTTTTTATATAAATCTGAAATTTAGACCAACTTTAATCACAAGTATAACCCTACTCTGCAAATGAGAGACTGCACACATATGATGAACAAATGATTTAAAGACATTTATCTGAAAGCTGACTCAGCTGATTGTAAATTCGGACTAATCTTTTATTACCAAGTACTTCAATTTCTTACAGAGGACTAATCATTATTACCAAGTACTTCAATTTCTTACTGAGGACTAATCTTTATTACCAAGTGCTTTAATTTCTTACAGAGGACTAATCATTATTACCAAGTGCTTTAATTTCTTACAGAGGACTAATCATTATTACCAAGTACTTCAATTTCTTACTGAGGACTAATCTTTATTACCAAGTACTTCAATTTCTTACAGAGGACTAATCATTATTACCAAGTATTTCAATTTCTTACCGAGGACTAATCTTTATTAACAAGTAATTCAATTTCTTACAGAGGACTAATCATTATTACCAAGTACTTCAATTTCTTACAGACAACTAATCTTTATTACCAAGTAATTAAATTTCTTACAGAGGACTAATCTTTATTACCAAGCAATTCAATTTATTACATACGACTAATCTTTATTACCAAGTACTTCAATTTCTTACAGATGACTAATCTTTATTACCAAGTATTTCAATTTCTTACAGAGGACTAATCTTTATTACCATGTACTTCAATTTCTTACTGAGGACTAATCTTTATTACCAAGTACTTCAATTTCTTACCGAGGACTAATCTTTATTACCAAGTAATTAAATTTCTTACAGAGGACTAATCATTATTACCAAGTATTTCAATTTCTTACCGAGGACTAATCTTTTATTACCAAGTAATTAAATTTCTTACAGAGGACTAATCTTTATTACCAAGCAATTCAATTTATTACATACGACTAATCTTTATTACCAAGTACTTCAATTTCTTACCGAGGATTAATCTTTATTACCAAGTAATTAAATTTCTTACAGAGGACTAATCATTATTACCAAGTATTTCAATTTCTTACCGAGGACTAATCTTTATTACCATGTACTTCAATTTCTTACTGAGGACTAATCTTTATTACCAAGTACTTCAATTTATTACAGATGACTAATCATTATTATCAAGTAATTCAATTTCTTACAAAGGATGCATAGTTTGAAAAGCAAAAGGAAATGTGCATCACAAAAAACAAACAAGCAGACCATACTTTACTGCAGGCCTTTTAAGCTGGAGAGATTTCCAACTTAAAAAACAACACTGGGAGTTGAACCTCTTGTTTCCAACACATTGTGTGAACTTATTACATGACTGAAACGTTTTGTGCATACTTACATTCATTTTGTCATTACTGTTTGTGTTGAGAACTGACATGGAGCTTGCTCTTTTCATGCTGAAAAGAGAAATGTGAAACATTAGTAACATAGGACCCCATTGTTTTCAAGTGTCTTTTTATAGCTCAAAAGAAACTCTAAAACTGAAGTTAATCTTGGGTGAGAGATAAGCACATGGACAGACACATGCATGCCAAAGTGATCACTATTTATAGTGTCTGGCAAGGTGGGCTTGACAATAACTTTGAAAAGAGAAAACAGGATTTATATCTTTTACTTTGTGAGCCAAACATGTAACAAATACAACACTATATCATGAATGTTGTGAGGCCTGCACAAGCAGACAGCCGCTTGTCAGATAAAAGTTTGTATCAAACTCTTAAATATAAATTACTACATATTTGCCTCAAAATACATGTGATTAAAGCACACAATCATCCAATCTGATGATTTTAACATGAAGAGCATGTGAGAAATAAACTTATAACACAAAATTTATCCCAAATTGGTGATATGTGAAATATGGGTCACAATGATCTACTTATGATGAGGTTGTGGTACTCAATATAGTTCCTCACAATGTTTCATGACTTCAGATCCAGCAGTATAATTACTGGGTGTAAAATATCCAAGCTAATGCAAAATATTAAATAAGAATATATATTATAATAGGTACATTACAAAGTTAAGCCCTTTAATACCCTCTGCATGGAGGCAGGTACTATGAAACCCACTCCAAACTGGTCACAAGAAACTTTGAGAACAAAATGGTTGTGATAAAAAGAGGCTGTAGATATGTATATGCCTTAAAATGTATGCAGACGTTAGGACAGTACAATAGCTAAAAGTGTCTGGCAGGAAACAATGGTTTCCTAGCTTATCTAGGCAAGTAAAAATAATTGATAAGCATGTAGCATCTAAGTACCGGTAGTCCACGTTTTACAAGAACAGAAACCATAACTGTTATACCATTTTCCTCAGCATACTTTCCCCTATGTTAAGACTGCAAAATTCATTGCACATATAATGACTTGAAGAAAACTTCTAAAGACAACATTGCTGACTATGATGACTAAAGTATAGCACACAAGTTCTTCTGAACTTGGTGAAGACAAGCTAAAATGGCCAGTGATCCAAAACCCAAAGTTTCTGATGGTGAAAGATGTTAAACATATTCTCCCTGGCTAATTTAAACATCTGGTTTGCAGTGAGATCTGAAACATCAAGGGATACAAATCTTGGCTCAATGTGGGAAATGTGTCAAGCTTGAAACCTTCAAAGACATTTCATTATCCATCATCAATATAATGTATCAAACAAAAAGACACTTTGTAAATATTTGTGCCATATATATCTGTGTAATGCAGCACAACTGAAAACTGTATCGACCCTGAACTACCATCATACAAGGTACCTACACATCTGGTCTAGATCTGCCATCATATATGGCACCAGCAGATTAAGCCTAAATATGTCATCACATACGACACCAGCAGATCAGGTCTAAATATGCCATCACACAATTTACCATGGATAACAGGCCTAGATCAGCCATTACATATGGCACCAGAAGACCAGACCTAGATCTGCCATCACATATAGCACCAGCAGATCAGGCCTAGATCACTATTACACAAGGCATCTGCATATCAGACCTAGATCTGCCATTACACAAGGCATCTGCATATCAGGCCTAGATCAGATATCATATTTGGTACCAGCAAATCAGGCCTAATTTTTAGTTAAAATCACTATAGGATCTGATCTGAACATATTCTCACATGGAATCATTAGTCACATGATGGTCTATTAGTCATGATTCTGAGCATATTTCAATGTTGCCAGAAAGAAAAATTTTGTTTCAATGTTTATGGTGTCAGAAAGATACAATTTATATTACGTTTAATTTAATCTCTGTTACCCATGAAAATACTGTATAGAACTGAGAATAAACTACCAGTGTGTGACAATTGTTTTTGTGTGGTAAATAATGAAAACACTCCAGCAGGAGAATTGCATTATGGTAACACAGGTCTACATGAACTCTATCTGTACTTGGATACATAGGATATGAGGGTTATGATGGCTACAATACATTACTTGTCAAAACCAAATCATCTGTATTATCTCATTCAAAATTTCAATTTTTGCATTGTTCATTTAGTGTCAATTAAGAAACATATATGCCCCACTACGAGTGTTACTCTTGTCCAATGACCATGTGTCTGTCCATCCATGTCCTTTACCGACTGGTCAAGTTTTGTGTTTACAGGTAGGTCTGGTGGGGCATCCAAGTTTAATAAATACATTTCAAATTTTTCTAAATCTGAATAATATGCATGCATATATATTAAACTGCTGAAAGTAGTATG
The DNA here is from genome assembly GCA_030141615.1 of Unio pictorum. Taxonomy (NCBI): domain Eukaryota; kingdom Metazoa; phylum Mollusca; class Bivalvia; order Unionida; family Unionidae; genus Unio; species Unio pictorum. Next base: position 15,035,794 of record JARLTB010000022.1, read on the forward strand.
CACTTCTCATTAAAGAAGAGAAAGAATCACTAAGCTACATGTCAAAAATATTTTTTCTATGTTCAAGAACATCAACCAACTTTATCTGGATACAACATAATGATCATCTTTAGGAAAGTGTAGAGGACCTGAGAGAATTAGAACAAGACAGACAAATAGTCTGCAAAACCCAGGTATCTCGCCTGCTTTAACATACTGTTCAGTAATGCTTGTCTGTATAAATCCTGTATCTGATTGTTAGAAACATACAAAATATTAATACTACTGACCATATTTCCTCAATAGGTAAGAGAGAAACTCGTATTAAGGACATACTGTAGCATCATTATAAACTCTGGAGTTGAATACAGCAAAATGATGCTGAAGACATGCGACTTGATGTAATTATAAAACATTTTAACATTGTTTCTAATGATAAAACATGTTTTCTTTGTATGGGGGTGAGACAAGCAAGAAAGGAAGTCCTAGCATATCAGTACATAAACTTTAGACTTGTAGTAATAGTATCCTCAAGTTAAATCCAGTCACTTGTGTATAATACATGTTGCCTTAAGAACCTTCACTATCAATCTCAAACAAGACAGAAAGGCAAGACAGGAACTTAATGTATACCAATAGAGATCCGTTTCACAGCAACTGATTTAGAAGATATACGACTTTACAAATTTTTAACAATGTTGATTATACAGTAACCATTGCAGCTGGTAAAATAGCTACTGTATCTCACCATACTTACATAGGTGAATATATATTTTGGTCTTGAAGTCTCTTTTTAATGTAAGAGGAATATGCACTTAGATTAAATATCAAAATACTGGAAGGTCTGTCTGCTTAGTTTCTATATATACTTAATTTCACATATGCAATTATTATTCCAATGTTACATAGATACAGCCAGCAGCCCCCCCACCAAAAAAAAAATAGTGATTGACATATGCATTGCCTTATGCTGACTTAGGTAGATGAATGTTTCCTCGCATTTGACAGAAAATAACATCTCTGTTGACTAAACCAGATGAATTTTGCTTTTAAGACTATTCAAAATTTATTGTAACAAAGGAATGAAAAGGAAAAGTATAGTATCCAACACTATACACTTATTAATGAGACATATTTATGAAATTATTCAGAATAATGTAAAAATTACCCACTTGATAGAAACTGCAAGGAACTATCCAATGACAATAAAACTAATATTTGGGATCAAATCTTTAACAAATCCTATCTTTTATGGACAAAAAGTTAGTTCACTGAATATATATCGACTATTAATTAAGCAAAGACCACTGCTACCAAATACAGTGACTTATGTCTTTGTTGACACCAAACAACTATGAAACTCTTTCCTTAGCTTACATATTTTACTTTTATTTAAAAAACAACTGCTGCCCATATAGGACGTTTTTTTTTTTTTGCGGTCCTTTGTTCCTTATTGTTAGGATTCACTGTGAAAGATCATAGACAATATACAATACCATAAAGTTATGCTAAGCTCTAAACTATATAGCATCAAAGCTATGCTACAGTCACACTTCCACTGATAATAATAAACTCTAACCATTAAAGTTATGCTAAATTCTAACCTGCACAGCCAAGAACCTATGCTAAATTCTATCCTGTATAACCAAGATACAATGCTAAACTTCTACTTGCATAGCTAACAGTTAATACTATATTCTAAACTTCATATTAAAAATGACACTGGGTATAATGCAAAAACCCTCTATACCTTGTGCAGGTCAACTTAACCCCAAAATTCATCACAAAAGTATTTGTTTACTTAAATGTACAAAGTTAAAAAGTGGTTTGACAGATATAGCTATAGATTTCATTGGTACTTTTCAGATGGAGTCTCTTGCTGAAATTGGGTGTAGTGAAAGTGATTATACATGGCAGAACTGTACATAAATGGACATATATGTGTATAATATGTATATTAAGGTACATGTATGAGCAAGCATAAAGGGAGATGTGAAGTGCACTAGCTGAATGTAATTAGAGTGATACATGGGAAATTGTTGATATTAGGTACAAAACAAATAAACTTTTATGGAAACCGCAGGTAGGTTTTGACCTAAAAGTGTTGCGTGTGATCTTAAAAATTATATTTTTCAATGGCTGTGTGTGACATAACTGGATGGCAGTCAATCACAATTTTGTTAATATTATTCTCCTCCATTCAAAGCAGATTTATAGGTTACTGCATTTTTAATGGGAAAATATGAATGAGTTTTTAAGATGGAAAAACTGCATGACCTTGGGAGTGCAGTATATCCATCCGACAAAACAAGTTCATATTTTCCCATACAAATGCATTAACTGTTTTATTATATGCTTATTCTCTTATTCTACCTAAGGCTTAATTATATAAACAAAAATTGACAAAAGAAGCAAAGTAACTGAATGTATGCTGTATTCCAAACTAAATAAACAAGCGCAGATTCATCAGTACACAACAACATGATTAATGCGCATGTAACTCCACCCTGATAAATTTGAACTTGCTTGCATGCTAGACATAACTTTAGAAAGAAAATGGCATTTTGCTCTATTTAAAATTGAAATTTGGAGTCATATTGTGAATAAATGCACATTGCAGGAACTTTTCCATTTGATCTGGAATGAACTATTTTTGGAAATTTTGTGATTATGGACTGGATTTATCTGTGTCAATTCTACAAGTACAAGATTTCAGCAGTGTGTTGATATCTGCAAGTGTGTTTCTGTTCTGTCATTGAATATTTGAAATCATCATTTGGGAAAAATATGAAGTCTTTCAATTGCAAATATAAAAAAGATGCTGTGGAATATAATTATTTCATTTTCAGTGCAGTAGAAAGGATGAAATTGCACTTGGAATATAGTAGCTGAAATGTGCAATCATGCTTGAGAATCCATGACTTGGATCATGTAATTTGGATTTGCAGAATTGAGAAAGTACATTTTGAGGAAATTCAGGGTGTAAAACTAAGTATATTTTTTTTTGCCATTCTTATTACCAGCTTATTAAGTTTATTCCTTGTCACATGTTATTTGTCAAGACCTTGTCTGACATCTACAGCTAGCCTAACTTTGAACTCTGTATTAAAAAGGTTAATGCGAATGTGACAAAGCAGCTGGTATGTAGCAGTCCACGAAACATCTGCTTTAGTTCATTCAAAAATAAATTCAATCAACCAAAACGTAAAGTGCCTATTATGTGAGTGTACACTATATGTTTATGAAGTAGTTCCCAATACTCTATTGGGCACACACGAGTGCAATATGAAGTGTGTACGAGTGCAATATCATACTTACATATTTCATTTCTATATAATGAATGATTCTGACAATGTAAAGTTAATGGAGAAAAAAATGAGCATGATATATCCGTACTTACAGGATCAAATGAATCAAGAGCTAAGGAATATTAAAATGTTGACCCACTACACTTTTAAGAATACTGCGTAATATGTACCACAGAAAATCTTAATCTTCTGTTTGCTTTGAATGTCTTAAGTAATAATACTGATAGAGACCTAAAATAACATGTTCTGTATGGACGTACAAATGTAAAGTCCCAAATCCCTTTTAGACTTAACAGACGGAGAGAAATTAGATTTTCACCACTATCAAAATGATAACAAAAACAAGATAGTTCTGTCTCATCTGGCTGATATCTATCTAATACTCCAATGCAAATTGGCAAAGAGATCCAAGTCAGTCAGATGTTCTGTGGAAATTTAGACTAATGCTGCTTACAGTACAAGTCTTCAAAATAATTACTTTGAAGTTTGTATATTTTGGTTCAGTCATCTATATTTGATTGTATCCCAGCATAATCTGTCCAGTACTGAAATGTCTTATGCCAGGGTATTTACTTCAAATTCTGTTGAGGGTTTTCTAAGCTCAAAATGTCTGGATGAATGTGTTTTTAAATGTTTTATTTTTGGTAACAGGGGCCATATTTGATAGTAGAAGAGCATCAAAGGTGTCATTGCATTGATACAGCCAATAAACTGTTAATGCATCCTAACAATAGTTCTCCCAAAAAAATCAATAATATTTTTTCTCTGATTTTCCTAAGAATTGCTAACCAGTGAAGAAAGTTCTATTGAAAGCTGCTTTAAAACCTAAACAGTAATAAAATGTTTATGGAATTCTCCCACTTCACTTTTACATCTTTTGACAAAGCAAACTGGTTCTAGAAAGAATGCTGGCACTAAAATTTCCAGTCATTTCTTTCACATTCAACTATTTTCACAAAATACTGAAATATCAAAATAAATTAGTCAGTACTGACTTTAAGCTAGGAAGCTGTTAAATTTGATCAAATTTTGCAAAGCAGTTTATAGGAATTTATTACAAGCTTTTCTATTTGAAGTAACAGAAGTCATATTTGATAGCTAATTGGCATCATTTGCATTACATTAAAGGTCCTTCATCCCAGGTGTTTTCTGTCAAATTTGGTCAAATTCTCTTTAAAAGGTTCTTGAGAAGTAGTTTCAAGAACACTTTATGTTTAATAACTATGCCAAAATGCTTTCTGTCAAATTCCAGCTTAAAAGTATTTGAAAAATTGTCTTTTTGTATTTGTATTTTATTGTGGACTAGAGTAACTTGAAAAATCTCTGATAGCCTCTCATGATAGGATTCTTTGTGTCAAAGTTAGACCAGTTCCACTGAGCAGTTCTATCAGACGTTCTTAAAAGGTGACACCATTATATTTGTATTAGTCACATTGTGTGAACTTGTTCTTGGAATTTTAACGTAGCTTTAACAATTTAAGTCATAAAGCTATGATGTTAGTTTTTTGTGATGTCTAACACTGAGGCATCATGCTGCAGACATGTGGCATCATGTCCCACCCAGTCACATTGTCCGGAGACCAATCCGACCAGTCCTAACACTAACCTCTTTATGCTGATATTGAATGATGAAAACTGAATGCACTTCATGCCACAATGCTCTCTGTTAAATATTTTTTAAATGTTTCCTGGGGTTTCTGAGAAGTTTAAAACAGCAACTGTTGACAAGCAATCAATAGATGATGAATGCTAGATGAAAGGACATGCCATAAATACACGAGGCCTGATGACTGGGTGAGATAACATGGTAAATGAAGGATTACCTAATTCTCATTTCTAATATCTTGTAGTACAGAAAATATGTACACCAAATGGTAAACATGTAGTTATGTACACCCAAAGGCATAAAAGAATTCCCTGGTATGAGATTGCTTGATGCCGTAAATTTTCCTTCTGTAATAAATTGTTAAGATTGCTTGATGCCATAAATTTTCCTTCTGTAATAAATTGTTATCACCATTCTTTCTCTGCAAATTTTTTTAATAGATCTACATGAAAATATACATTTGTTAAATATTTTCCACATCATTTTTTAAGCAGGTGAAAGCTGTGCTGGGATGTTTTAAAACATCTTAATGCTTGGTGATAGGTAAGTGATCAGATATTTTTTTTGGGGGGGGGGGGAGGGGTAGGGACTCCACAAACCTGTTATTTTCAAAATTGCTGTTCTGGTGATTATTCAACATGTAACTTGGCTCTGCTGTTTGATGTGTTGTAAACATGCTACAAAACAGGCCAAAATTAATAAACAAAAGTGCTATGATTTTTTATATTTAAAAGGAGCTGCACATCAGACAAGAATAATAATATTTTCCTATCATTCTGAAACAAAACTTTTTATAGAAAAGTCATTTAAACTTTGAAACATAACACAAGGCCAAAATTTGTAAATTGGAAACTGCTCATTTGTTAAATAACTGGGAAAAATAAAGTAAATATAAATGTAGAATATAATAAATATTCTGTCCATTTTAATATTAAGAACACAATGACAAAATTAATTACCATACCATTAGTGAAAATGCTGATTTCAATACATCAGATCAAATATGGTTCTCAGATTATAAAGATTTGCTCTAGTGATAACAAAAATTAATGGTTCTAGATGCAGAAATTTATATTGTTAAATATTTCAGACCCAGTGAACCAACTGGAGGAATTACTAGTCTAAAAATCTTACACAATCTGAAAATCACATGCATATTTTGGTATAGTTCCAGAGTTCTTTACTTCATATATGAAAGATTATGGCATTCTAGACATGTACAAAACAGGCTGTTTTTCTTTCCATGCCAGATCCTCACAGCGAAAGAACGCTCTTGCTTTAGCATGGGAGGATCAAAATACTTGAATAATTTAAATCAAATAAGAATGGTGAGAAAGACCCAGTCATGGAAACCATCCTTAAAATTGTCTACATTCTAGGGTTATGTTATAAAGTTAAAAGAAATCCCAACCCAAAGAATAAAGTGAAGATGGCATATGACATGAAAAAGACAAACCCAATATGACAAGGTACATTCTAAACTCAATATTTAGAGTGAAAAGATCTGTTGGGAGGAGTTGGTAAAGAATCCAGGTCTGAGCAGGCAATGTTTGCTTTCCCACAGTATACAATGGGTAAATACCAATTTAAATTTTAACATTCAACCAAGAGCGTAACAGCTCAATTACATTTAGACTGAGGAAGTTGCACAGTATAATATTTGATTGATACAGACACAGCCACAATCAAATGTAGGATAAATCATAATGCTGATCTTACAAAGGTAATAGAAGAAAAAAAATGTCTCATCCATAAAAATCATTATCACTGTTGTTGAAAGCAAAACCCAGAAACTGATATTTACCCTGTGATACAAGAACAAAACTAAACGATATCCTTTTATGGCTATTTCACCCAAAACATCCCCTGGGATGGACCCAAATGTGCAGATTGTATTTTTTCAAAGAAAAGTTATTAATGTTCTTCTAATGATGTTACTTTGAGCAACTGGCATGGTGAAAACAAACATGGCAAACAATAATATGCAACATAAAAAAGTGAACAATTTTATAAGTACCAAACCTTCAATCGCAGGGACTAGTCATCTCAAACTGTTCATGACTGTCAAAAGGAAATGAATGCCATGATCATAAAAATGTCTATCATGTATTTTGAGAAAGAAAATGCAGAAAGAAGCAAATATTTGCCTTAAAATGGTCATGAAAATCATCTGAAAAGGTTCAAATTTGGTACATTATTTTAAAAAATGGAACAACAGTGTCCCCAACATAGTAAAAAGACAGAGAAGGAATATATTATCAGATTTAAAGAATATAAAGTTAATTTTAGAGGACAAACTGGAGTCTCCATGAAATCTGACAGCAATGGCAAAAAAGTGTATATAAACTTGGCCAGTGAATGAAAACATTCCAATTCTGTTCAATGGCTTTCAAGGCAGAGCTTAACTATACTGGGTAAACAACACATGTAATAAAGTTTAACTTCTCCATCTTAAAAACATCTGAGAAAAAGTGAAGAAATGGGGTTTAAAAAAATTCTTACATGACCTTGACCTGAGAGATGCAAGACATGCCATTCAACTGAAAGGCAAAAGTGTACCATGGTTCAGCCCTGTACCTCAGTTTTTATTATACAGAGCAGAAACAAAAGAAACCATAACAAGTACTGTGCTGTAACAATGACCATAAGAATAAGACTTCAAATGTGAAATGGACCACAGCATATAGGAGTAGCATGGTTTTTTCCATATATTTTTTAATCACCTGTCAAGTTAGAAAGCAAAATGCAAATGTGACTGAAACATAACCATCGACCTTGAAGATGGGACCCCAAAGTAATAAGTGACACAACATTTAGAGTGGAATTGAAAATGTAATAGTAAAATTCAGCATGAAATACCACAAAGTAAAATACCACAAAGTAAGACTCCCACAAAACAGCTTCTAATGATGACATTTCTGAATTTCAAACAGCTATAAAACTTGAGTCTGGACAAGTAAAGGGTGATGGAAAACAAAATATGTTTGCATGATCTTGAAGAAGATAAAAACGATCCTTGATATGGTACACAACACACCTTCTGGTGATTGTGCACAAGTAGCCAAAGTTGCATCCATTCATTTCAAATGGCTTAAAATTTAAAGTAAAAGGGAAAGTGAGGCAGAAAATGTAAAATAGAGTTGTGACCTTAACATTCAAAACAGTACCCTAATTTTGGTACATGACACACCTTCTGGTGATAATGTACAAGTATACCAAATTCCCCTTAAATCTCAAATGGCTTTAAAGTTGAGGGAAAGAGCGGTTAATGTATTCTCCACTTTTCTTTGAAATGGTGAAGGACAATTATTCCATGCCCTAGATGTCACCCACAATCCCTGGCAATTCTTCAAGCAAAAAAGTACTTCTTGTGTGTGAAGTTTTCTTGATTTACCAGCAACCCCCTCCCTTGATAACTTGTGAGCAAAATAGCCCAAAAATACTGACCATAGTCAAGAAGGTGATGGAAACAATTTTTAGTTAATATTTACGTTTTGTGGAGAAAACAAGCAACTTTCATAGATACACAATAATTTTAATCTCCCCTTTCCTGCACAAATATCTGTATAATGGATTGTAATATCAATATATGTTCAATTTTAAAAAGTCAAGTAAAGTTAATACACTGATGACAAACTTTTAAATAATAATGAAACTTCCTTTATTAGTAAAATTTCAGCTGCATCCCTCCATATTCACCATAAGCAAATATAAATTATGTAAAACTTAATAGCAAGAATTATACATCTGCATATATGTGGGCATTAGTACATTGATAATGACTACACTGAAACACAAAAAAATGATAAACTAAAACATAACTTAATGAGACATCTTTAATTGGTATAGGCACCATTATGCATTTGTTAACATTTTTAATGATCTACATTTTGCTATATTATCCGTTAAGAAATATTTCTGATACAGAAAATCATACAATTTCTGCTACAGAAAATCATGCAAAATATACAACTGTTTTATAAAGTTTGCTAATTTCAGGGTGATTAACAATTTTTCACATACTGCCATTTCTAATGATAAAATGTGTGATATAAGGTTTCACTTGAAAATTTCAATCGAGATTTGTTAATGTTCAGCACATAATAGCCAATTTTTGGGGATTTTTTTCCCCATTTTTTTTAGAATTCACATCTGCCTTTATAAAACAAGTGTCTGCAAGTTGTCCAGAGTAAAATGAGCTGAACAACCATCCAATCAAATTCTATTTAAAAGCAACAAAATGTGCAGCTAATTAAATTCAACATCTTGGACTGCTTTAAAACAAGGCAATACAATTACTGTAGCTATAAGACAAGACCTAATTTTTCAAGTAAGAATAAGTATCAATAAGAATAGATTAAAAGGCATAAGGTCAGGAACAAATAGTAGGCAAAGTGCAACACTCCGGATGTGGACCTCTTCCTCTTTCAGAGGTTTTCAAGATCTTTGTCAGATGTTAAACACTTTTTTTTGTGAAAATAAAAATACAGACGATTCCAGTTTAAATAACCATTTGTTAGTACGTTATTCCAATCAAGAAAACAAAAAAACCCGCACTCTTTCATAAGCTACTATTATCTACATGGATAAAAAAAATATCCCAAACAGGTACAATTAATATTTATTCCTGTTCAAACTTGAAGTGCCTGTGTTATCTCATCTTGTTCAAACTTGAAGTACCTATATAATCTTAATGTTCAACAGCGAATATCAAAGAACTTGAATAAGTGGAGGCCAAATCACTCGTAATTCAAAACTTTAATTTTTAAACAAGAATCCCTCCTCCTCTGACACCTGCCCCAAAAATATCAGAAAATTTGCAGAACTGCTTTGACTGAAACAACTCAAGATAACAGACTAATTAATGTCATTACTGTACAGAATGCACATGCTGATATTATAGAATACTGAAAAGCCAGTCTCTCCAACTGTTGTGAAAAGATAGGAAAAAAATGTCAGAAAAATAGTTCTTGATACAAATAATTCCCATATGGGTGTAAAAGCATAATGTGCTAATTTTCAGATACAAGTGGGAATTTTTAAAAAAATGTTTTCATATTTCCAAGTATGATCACACCAGACAAGTTTTAAAAAAAGGTGAGGTCATCATCTGAGAGTCCCAGGTCAAGTAAAGCAATCTTACCTTCCACTTTCTGGATCAGCCTTCCCTTTCAATTTCTGCACCAATTTTGCACTGCTACGTCTAATGGAAGCTCTCAACTTGGATAGGGAACCACTGCGTTTTAACTTGCCTGGCTGTGGGGTGGGGAATCATAGGTTACCAATATTTTTATTTTTATCACGAATCATTAAATTGTCTTTTCCAAAGGTAACATGATGCTTAATATTAGCGCCAAGACACTTATTCATTTGGCTTTAATAGTTACACTGTGCATTAAAGAATTTGAAGTTCACTCAATATATAACATTCCTCAATTAGTCAATTTTATGACATGAATCCAACAATAGCTAAAGAAAAATAAAATACAAGAATTTGTTATGATTCACTTTTCTACATATCAATACTCAATAAATTTGTTTTTAAATTTTACTAAACCAATGCATAATAAAGTAGAAATAATCATTAAATTAATAACCTTATAAGAAACTCAAGCTCCATGATCAAAAGCTCTCTTGATGTTAAGAAGAATGAAGCCCTCTTCCATAAAAAAAGCAATCAACATGAAACACTGAATACTTCAACAGGACACAATGCAGTGTAAAATCTGACCCATGAAACTACACAAAATGGATAAAATACATTAAGCTTGCCCAATGGTAAAACGATCACCACTTTGGGGAACAGTGATTTTATGTATTATAGTTTACCATGTTATGGGAAGATTAAAAAATGGGATAGGGAAAGATGCTAAACCATGCCAAGTTTTGAAAATTTTGTAATTTCAAATAATTTCTTCCATAGTAGTATGAACCAATTGCTTGCATTGTTAACAAATTGTCTGTAAGGTTCTCAAAAACTTTTTCTTCTTTTAATATATCTTCCAAAAATATCCAAAGCTTTTGCTTTTGGAAAATATGAAAAAAAGTTTTGAAATGATTAAAGTCCTCAGTCATCACTTCAACTTTTTGAAAAGGGAGTTGCAAGTCCCAAAATAGTCACAAAAATTATTGTTGTGTAGCATATCATATTGCAAACCAGGGTGAATGCACTTAAAATTTTGAGAAAATGTCAAACTGTGATGACTGTCCATTGTTAAAGTACAAGTTTGACCATATCACATGTTAGTGATACTGACAGTAAAGCATGGCCTAGTACAACATTTTGTAAATTTCTTTTCCCTTATATACATAACATGTATATATGCATGAGGCAGGCATTAGACTTTTTCTTCTGGATACATTTCTACAAGCAATTAATTCTTGGGAATGGGTTGCTAGCTAACTGACACATTTAAAGCAAAGCATGTGCAAAGCATATCATGTATGTTTACCATAAACAAGAAAACTATTCTAAAACATTATAAAATTTAAGAGCAAATTTTAACATGCTTTTCAAAGAAGTATAATTTTATCAGATCAATATAGACTTGACCTGAGCAGTTTCATCTATGGTTTCATATTTTCCCTAAATGTACCCATTGTCTAAACAAATTCTTGTCAACGAGAGTCAGGCACAAATGTAAGAACTGAGAACAAACTGCAAAGTAGCACTTTGTCTTAAAGAGGATTCTTGTCAACGGGATCAAGAAAATAATGCAGAATTAAGAAATTCACTCATTTTGGAGCCTAATAGGAAAGCTTTAGTTTCATCTGAGAGAGATGATTTTCTTTAAAAACAATCCTATTAAGTATATGAATATTTCTTACTGTAAAATTAACTTTCATGGCTAAAAGGAAAAAACTAAGATTTCACTTCTTGTACAGCATGTGTGTGTGTGTGTGTGTGTGTGTGTATGTAAAGAGTTAAAGGCACATAAGCACAATTGTGGTTATACAATTCTGATTAACAGTGCAGGTTCTAAAAATATATGCAACAAAGATTATGGATGGATAACAAACTTGTCTAAGAGGCAAGGGATTCAAAATGGCACAAGATCCCTTACTTTCAAAACACATTTACCTCTTGTGACAGGGTGTGCTTCTGTGGGAGAAATGTTCAAAGCTTAACCATAATAAACAAACACAAATTTCAGAAAATGTTTAATTAGTAATTGGTCAAATTTCAGTTAGTTTAATGCTTTTAAGCAACAGACATTACTGCATAATAATTTTTTTAGTTTTGAACACATATTTTGCAGCAAAGTTTGTACAAAGTAAACATGTGTTAACAGGAAATAAAGAGAAATGGTGCATATAAGAATATCTGGTATTTGTAGTTTCTATCCTTGGAATTGCAAAAGATGCTTACTACTACGTGGAAAAACTATCTGAAGATCATTCCAAATAGGTAAATTCCATAGAATTAAGCCGATTTAATCAGCTTTAATGCTAGGGTCTCTATACACAATATACTGAAATCAAGGTCAGTCCAAATTAGTAAATATGGAGGAAATAAAACTGACTTAATCAACTTTAACATTAATTAAGGTTCAAGCTACATCTGGACCAAGTTTTGTCAAGATGTCATGAATTGGTTACATACAGAAACAAAATAAATGCTAATCAGATGTTTGAAACAATCAATAACCACGCAATCAGTAACAAAGACTGCTGTGGTATCATATAAGCTAATATATCCTAAATTATATTCTGTCCCCCCCCCAAAAAAATTGTATTTACATAATTTTAACAACTAATTTTTTTATAATTATAATCTGATAAGAAAATGCCAATGTCAAAGTATATTCAAAATTACTATTGCTAACTTCTAAAAAAATCCCATGTTAACTGAATACCATCTTACATTGCTCATCAGATAACAATTTAGCACATTCTGCAAAAGTGTCAAACTGCACAAAGCTGTTATGTGATATGTCATGTAGTTTACAATGTGTCAAGATGGGACTTCTTTCAGAAGTTGGTGTTGTCTCAACAAACTATGATTTTATATTAGATTACAAATAAACGTTATTACTGAAAAACATATTTGGATACTGTTCAGGTTTCAGTTTCAGGTTTCAAATATTTTATCAGTTAAGGACAATTTTACAGTAAGCAAATGATTTATCACAATAAGATTTTTTGCTTTTATTTACCAGATTTACAGCATGGATAGCAATATATCCCAATTTTATAAAAAAAAAAATCAATGAGCAGGAAGTCTACATCTTTTAGAACTTTAAAGATACATTATCCTGATATCTTCTACACATAAAAAAGAACAGCAACAGAAATGTACAAAAGTCATAATAACAGCAAAGCACCAATCCCACAGGTTTTCCTTGTGTACTTTTTTACCCCATCCAAATTCTCAGCTGGATAAAAATTCTCTGATAATTTATACATTTTTAGAAACTAATACCAATATATCCCCTGGTCTAAATATCTAAACGAATGCAGACAAGCATGTGCCAAAAATAAATTTTTTCCACAATTTTCTTTGGTTTGCAAAGCAGTGGACAACTATTAATAATGTATGAAGGTTTAACTAGTAAACACCATATTTACGATATATCTTGAGACACCATATTTTGGATGGAATTAAAATTAATTTTTAAAATGTTTTTGTGCACTGTATGTTTTGGGACACATCATTTGTTCCAGTTATAACTTAGGGGATCTCTTTTAAAATCATTTGTGTGTGTGATTTGGACTTTTAGCGCAGCTTGAACAATTTTTCAGCCTTATCACTATATCTGCATTCTGGCAATTTATAGTGATGCCTAACCTGGGGCATCGTGCCACAGACATTTAGCATCATGTCCCACCCAGCCACATTATCATGGCTGAACAGTCCTAAGACTAACCTCTTAATGCTGAGTGCCAATCGAGACAGCTGTTAGTACCAATTTTGTAAGTCTTTGGTATGATTCAGCCGGGGATAGACCTCCAAGATCCAAAATCATTTGAAAATTCCAAGTCAGAAAATCAGAAAATGCATTTAAACCTAAATTAAATTCTTTCTTTTATCAAACTACATATTTGAGATAAAATTCTTTCATCCACTGCAGCATCACCTACCCAACCCTTTTCCTCCACAAGTATGATACATCCTTTTGGTACATGTTTCTGTGATAAATGATCATTGCAAGCAAAACATCTCCTGCTGATGAAATTGCAAATTTTCACGCTTTTAAAACCCTTGTTGTTGACATCTGGGAATGAGATCAAAGTACACTCATCCATGTTAATGATCACACTGGTGGCTAACTCATCTTCTCTTCTGGCCTTTACAAATTTATGGAATGATATTTTCTCTTCCAAATCTTCTGAGAAATGCTGGGATATTAGTGTCTATGTATAAGAGGATTAGATTGTGTCATAAAATCTGTTCCATTATTTCAATTTATTACCCAATTCCCATGAATTCCGGTAAGAAGGAACCAAACATGCTTCCCATTGTTGGTCAGATTCCAAAGTAGGTTACTTGGATTGGCTTGTTTTGTAATAAAATAACCTTTGTATTTGTCATATTGCTTGTTTAGATCAAACAACGAGTTTATTACTTGCCACCAGTTGCGTTTATTCACCACCTGGGCTTCTATTTGTTTGCCATCTGCAATCATAATTGATACAAACAGGCACTGATGTCATCAGTGTCAATAGTATCAACAGTTTTAATTTGCCTTTCTAATACTATTTGTACTCATGCCCATTGCATCTTACACCATGTCATCCGTGAATGGCAGGAGCCTTCAAGCAATCAGTTGATACTGTTCTCTCCTCCTCTCACATTTTGTTGGATCCAGTTTTCAGTTTGGTAGTGTAGTCAAACCTTTCAGTACAACCAAACATGACTCGTATCTCTATATCCATGTCAATGAACAATGTGTCGTGTATTAATACGGAGTTCTTGGATATTGTTTTGTCTTTAATAAATTACTCATAATGAAATAAAAGAGGGATAAATAATAATAATAATACAATACAAGGTTAGTTTCTTTTATTTTATTATGAAATAAGTTTTTTGTTTATCTATTTTATTGTGACATAGCATTCTGGTCGGCAATTTCTACTTAAATTTATATTGTTTTTTAAGTCTTGGGATGTAGTATCTTTGTGAAAAAATTATTTTAATGTGTAACGAGATATATGGTAAATATGGTAGACTTTGGCAAAAAATAAAAGTGGAAAAAAGATACAAAAGAAATCACTTGAAACTTGAATCCGAGTTCAGCATGAAAAGAAAAATAAGTACTCTGCAGTCTTATTCTCATACTGCCTTAATGTGAATGTCAAGAAAATAAGTTGGTGTCCTCATGCAATCATATATGGATCCTAATGAAGCATCAGCTAACAAAATTTTGTACACAGCCTTGAGACCGACAATGAAGATGCCTTGTGGAAATGTTTTTTTTATTTTTCAAATGGATGTTTATTTAGTAATAAAGCAATTACTTGTGACAGTTTTCCTTGATGTTTTTTATATTCTGAAAATAATGTTGCATGAACATGATCACAATGACAAAGGCTTACATGTACCAACTTGTTTTCTGAACAGACAAAAAGGTATTTTGAATTAGCGTGTGTTGACACCCAAGCTAAGGTATTTTTTCTATCACAACACAAGTTAGGTGTAAGTCTAATGCCTGCTTCAGCAACTATACAGAGAACAAGAAGAAAAAAACCAGCACATGTGGAAACCATTCCAACTAGATGATCAGTGAAAGAATTCACAAGTATCTTGATGGATCAGTGCTATGACTTTGGGAGCAGCAGTATAGGTCATACCTAGATTTTAATTTTTAATGGATTCAATTAAAAGTACAATATCTCTCAAATATTTTGAAAGGACTTCAGATTCAAATACAAATATGTTGTTAGTGGCTCATTAATTCTTGTGAGAGAAAAAAACTTCAAGTCTCAACTATTAATGAAACTCCAAGTGTTTTCTTTCTCATCTAATTCTTTTCAATGGCCATGCTCTACACATCTTTCATATAACTGCTGATGTTGTTTGCGTTAAGATTTTTTGAAATATTCCAAATGCAAGTTTTAATATTTAGCAATTATATATTAGCTTTTAGTACTATAAAAAACAGTATATATACAACATTATGTATGGATTCAAAATGTTTGAATATCAAATGTTTTAAAAACTCTATCAGAATCTGCCTTTATCTGTTTTTTTGGATTGGAGCTTATGATTTTTTCAGATTAATGAATAGCAGAAGGCCTGTTTGTTACTTTGAACATGATTTTGCCATGATTCTTGATAAAATTTAATTATTTCTATTCCATCCAGCTGTAATTAAAATTTCGGTGCAAAAATCAGAAAAAAACCTGCATTACCTTAAATTAAAAAAATCTGCTTATAAGCCACATAGGTAGGTAAGAGTGATTCAAACAAAAAACAAACTTGAATGTTTTAGTGTAAATTATCAAGCTTCCACCAAGCTCTATAATCCTGCCAAACTTTTAAAAAAAATAATTTAAAAATGGCAAAGTAGTTACTGTTGCAGATATCTAATGACAGCCTGGGAATCATCTATTCTCTATTGTAAGCTATATCATAGCAACGTTAACTTAACTGGTACATTTCTATTTCAATGAAACATTTTGTTTTACCTTTTAAAATGAGAATGAAATGGAATCTCAGTCTCACATGCACATTGTAATGCTGAGGTCTCTAAGGACAAAAATATATTCAACTGCTGTTATTAAATCGATCTTTAAGCCATGGATTAAACCTTGATCCACTACTCCCATTAGCCATTATTTAGTTGGAATGTTTCCAGTGGCCATGCTTTACCATACTCACCCATCCCAAAACAAATAGACACCTAATATACTCACTTCATCACCTTCATCATTCTTATCATATGAGACATTTTCCGTTGAGTCTCGGCGCACACGCTCTCGACTGTATGAGCGCTGCCGACTATCTCTATTTGAGGAGTGTTCTTTTGAATAATCAGGACCTAGCACCTCCGCTATTTTCGTCTGTTTGACAACATCCAGCGCCTAACAGAAAACCAAAACTTGCCATAAAATGCCGGACTTGTAAAGGTCTTGTGCTGGGTTTTGTGCTCAGATTTAAATGGAAATAAAGGAAAGGTTACACATTCTGACAACAGATTCAGCTCTGGAGCAACAAAGAAATGTTTTCATGATTTAAAAAGTTGTTAGAAAATATCTGCAATATGGAAAACATATTATTGAATGTTTACTTCAAAGATATTATATTCGAGTTGAGTGATGAAATGTATCTGTAGAACACACTTCCAGTAAGGCAAGACAGTTGGTATGGATGTCAAAAAAAATTGACAGGAACTGTTTTAGGAATCATTAACACAATCTATCATTTTATTTAGCAACATCTGAAAATAGGATCTACAAATACCAAGAAATCAAATAAAAGACTATGGTATATCTTTCACTACAGTCTCTAATCTGAACAAAAAGGCAGAGGTTTTGCAGTGAAAAAAACTTTTCCAATTATTGGTAAAAGTTGTGGAAAATTGCCCTGAATCATATAATGTGTCAACTATTGGTATAGATCCAATTTTGCCTGGCAGTTATTATGATGTAAACATTAACAGTCAACTGAAATAGTTTTTGATGTCTAACAGCTTAATTTTCTACAACTGCATTAATATGCATCACTGAAAATGGTTTCTTTCAAAACGGTTAATCCATTACCACATTATCTAAGAATTCTTCTAACTAAAAGAAAGAAAAGTGACATAACATGCATCTTCTTCAAATATCAAATATGAAGTTCAAATTCCCATTCCAATTTTGCATGTTTACTGTGTGGGAAAAGGAATTCCCAGACCATCTGCATGTTTATTATGTGGGAAAAGGAATTTCCAGACCATCTGCATGTTTACTGTGTGGGAAAAGGAATTCCAAGACCATTTGCATGTTTATTATTTGGGAAAAGGAATTATCAGACCATTTGCATGTTTATTATGTAGGGAAAAGTAACAAACACATGCTGGAATACTTTCTGAAGTTCATGACTAACACAAAATAGTCTTCCTCCCATCCTTCTAAATCGTCAAATTCATTCATACACAGATACATTGTTTGGTTAATAAACAGAAGCATTCCTTAAATAAAAACAACCTGAAACCTTGATGAATGAAAGATGTATACAAAAGAAACGGTATGGAAAAACTTCTGCCTAATAATATCTAGAAAAGAAATTTAAGTTACCAAGTAAAATCATGGGCAAGTGCATAATTTTGCTGCATTGCAACTATACATGGCTGTAAATGATAACCTATGTAAACTTTTCAAATGAAAACCCTCTCATTCCCAGGTATGAACTCAGCAACACCTACATTCAAAACTTTGTTCTATGTGTATTTCCCAAAATTCACTCCCATGTGCATTCCAAGTATGTGTGAATAATCATTTATATTATAGTGAAATATGTAATAAATTATGTCCTATTATAAACCTTTTAAGGGTTTTTGTCTTGAAAACTGACTGCTTCATTTGTGCATGCAAATGCATTTTTCATTGCTGGTATTGTTGCAATTGGACCCTCTCAAGCCCATTTCATATTGGATTTAATGTGATTATGACATGGTTTAATAGTTTAGACAACACTGTTTCTATTTATTACATCCAGATTTTTCAAAATAGTTTGCAGTTGTTTCCAATAATTTCTTCTTTTCAAAACATAACAAAAAAGTAAAACTCCTTGTTCACTATGCTTAAAATAAAAATACTGCAACATTTTGATTTTGAAGATGAATCTGTTTATTGAACAAATTTGTAACTTGCCTTAATGTTATTACACACACAATTTAACCATCCATTCTCACCCAAGAACATCTTACAGTATGCCTGCCACAAAATGACCCGCTTAAGTTACAATAATACTTCAAAGAAGTAAATATTCAATTTAATAACTTTGTTTTCAGTGAATAATTATTTTCTATCAAGGTTACAAAATACTTTTGAGCATATAACACTAATGTTGAAAACTTACCATCAACTGATCGTCAGTTATTGAGAATATATCTCTGCCTTAAGTATTTAATTACCAAAGCTTTTACAAAATAACAAGCACAAGCCTCTAGGTCAAAGTCCTTATTGTACCGTTCTGCTATTGTACAAAGATATGGCCTTCAATCATCAATAGACCTTTCATATATGTATATGTAATTATTAGGCAGATCATATACTGTGCAACTAATTGATAAATTATTAAAAAATTACTGTTTTATCCTGGAGGTGAATAAAACAGAAGCAAAATAAAACAATGAAACTGGCACCCTAGTTTCAAGTCCTGTCTACAATGCAGAAAGAATTTCACTGGTGATGGCTTATTCATGATCTGGCTTATTCATGATCATTTGAATTATATATACATGCATTTTCTTTCCCATTTTAATGCATAATATTATTCACCTAGGAAATATACTGCTACCACTGATAAAGACTGGAAACTTTGTGGAAAAAAAAAACAACTTGGAAATGGCTGATTCACTTTATAAATGTAAAATGATTTTATTTTCCACTTTAAACATTCAGAAACAAACTTGAATGATTACCTGACAAATGGTCAGATATATTGGTTATGAGATATACTTACTGTTCATTATGTGATGAAAGGTAAATCTTTAATAACACAAGTGTGAAATAGGGAATTGTTGTGAGACGTAAAGTATGGGTCAATGGAGATGAATACTGCAGTACACATGCTTCTGAATTATACTATACATGATGTTTTTCTATGGTATGAATGGAATATTGTGTTACACTCAACTGTAGAGTCAGATCTTTCAAATTCAACATGATGGAATAGCACCACAAGAAAACAAAGTCTGAATAGCCATAAGTTACGTTACATTACTCGGTCAGTTACCAAGAGTTTATTCATAATTATGCCAAACTGGGCACATGGAACAGAACACTTTTAGTGTTTGCATTCACTAATATATGCAAAGGAAAATTTGCATGATAAACCTGTACTTTTTCAACAATATTAAGATTTGACAAAACATGTAAGAAGTTAAAGTGAATTAACAGGTGTAAAAATACAAAAACATTTTTGTATTAATCCTGCTAAAGTTAACATACATTCATAAAATGTGCTTACTAAATTAAATATTTAATTTAAAGAGATAATATTAATGTGATTAATTCATCCTAATAATTTAACATTTAAAATGCCATTAACTGAGTGCAGAGATAGACTACTAGTCCAAACCATCTATTCCAGGCATTTCACATTCTTAGTAGTTCATGTAAATAGTGTAAAGAAATGA
Organism: Unio pictorum; assembly: GCA_030141615.1. NCBI lineage: Eukaryota > Metazoa > Mollusca > Bivalvia > Unionida > Unionidae > Unio > Unio pictorum. Next base: position 15,055,974 of record JARLTB010000022.1, read on the forward strand.
GTCAATGATTACTCAGATGCAATGGTCAATTTTCTAACAGATAATGATCTTGGGCTTTGATAATGTATCCCATATTTACAATCTCAGTCATTTTACTGGAATGGAAAAATCTGCTGTATAGTCAAATCCTATAAAATAATACACACAATACAACATGACAAGAACAATTTTCACTATAACTCTAATGTCTGAAGAAAAAAAAGCTGTTGAAGAAATTCATAAATTTATGTTGCATAAAGATACTGAAATTGTATGTTAAATATGATACTAGACCTATTTCCATAAACAAGACACTGTTACTGAGTATGTTAAATATGATACTCGACCTATTTCCATAAACAAGACATTAATACTGAGTATGTTAAATATGATACTCAACCAATTTCCATAAACAACACACTGTTACTGAGTATGTTAAATATGATACTCAACCTATTTCCATAAACAAGAAGACACTGTTACTGAGTATGTTAAATATGATACTCAACCTATTTCCAAAAACAAGACATTAATACTGAGTATGTTAAATGATACTCAACCTATTTCCATAAGCAAGACACAGTTATTTATTAAGTATGTTAAATATGATACTTTACGTAATTCCATAAACAAGACATTAATACTGAGTATGTTAAATATGATACTCAACTTATTTCCATAAACAAGACACCAATACTGAGTATGTTAAATATGATACTCAAACTATTTCCATAAACAACAAACTGTTACTGAGTATGTTAAATATGATACTCAAACTATTTCCATAAACAAGACACTGTTACTGAGTATGTTAAATATGATACTCCACCTATTTCCAAAAACAAGACATTAATACTGAGTATGTTAAATATGATACTCAACCTATTTCCATAAGCAAGACAGTTATTTATTAAGTATGTTAAATATGATACTTTACGTAATTCCATAAACAAGACATTAATACTGAGTATGTTAAATATGATACTCAACTTATTTCCATAAACAAGACACCAATACTGAGTATGTTAAATATGATACTCAAACTATTTCCATAAACAACACACTGTTACTGAGTATGTTAAATATGATACTCAAACTATTTCCATAAACAAGACACTGTTACTGAGTATGTTAAATATGATACTCCACCTATTTCCAAAAACAAGACATTAATACTGAGTATGTTAAATATGATACTCAACCTATTTCCATAAGCAAGACACTGTTATTTATTAAGTATGTTAAATATGATAATTTACGTAATTCCATAAACAAGACATTAATACTGAGTATGTTAAATATGATACTCAACTTATTTCCATAAACAAGACACCAATACTGAGTATGTTAAATATGATACTCTACTTATTTCCATAATGAAACACTGATATTGAGTATGTTAAATATGTTGTTACTCACCCTGTTTCCATAAACAAAACGCTGATAGTGAATATTTTAAATATGACACTCAACCTATTTCCATTAAAAAAAACACACAGAGACTTATAACTGACTAAAAAATGTGCACTTAATATCTTCCTGTACAGAATCCAATCCATCCATACTGGCAGGATGCCATTTTCAATTTGAAGAAATCTGATTTATGCCTAATTAAGTTTGTTAGGTCATGTACGGTTTAAAGGTTATACCATGCCAAGGTAAGAAGAATAACGTGCTCTGCCCAACAATACACAAATAGAACACAGTTTTGACTGATCTCATGGGGGGGGGGGGGAAAAAAAAACAAATATGCACCCTTCTAGTCAAGAATCCAATACCTTAATCACAAAGCCACCATGAACCCATCCCAAAGAAGGTCATATCTCACCCTTTTTTCCCTTAAAATTATTATCAGTTAACATTGAGAAGATATATATATATATATATATATATATATATATATATATATATATATATATATATATATATATATATATATATATATATATAATCTTGTCAATATTCATATATCTAATCCCCCATAATAAAATTATGGACAAGCAATTACATCTCTTCCATTCTAATTTGAAAACTATGGAGCTGAGTGTCGGGACTTGCAATCAAAGGATTACAGATTCAATAACTACCTTGGCATGTCCTTGTGAAAGCCATTTAACTTCCATTTGGCCCCAACATGATAAAGCCAATAACATGCTAAAAATACCATACACCCCCCACTCCGAAAAAAGAATTAAAAAAAGAAAACAGAAAAACAATTTTGTGCAGTCATCTAACAATATCTGACTTTTATGGAAGTCCTCCACCAAAATAATTATTAGAGATGAACTAAGACGGATGTTTGAAGAAACCTCGAACATGTACAGTAATATTTCATGCAACCTGAAAGAATTAAAAATACAAAAAAAAATGTTTGATGACTACATATATTCATTCCAGAGTATATATACAAATGTATAAGAAACTGGGTTCGTAGGCAGCAGGACTTACATTTTTCTTTGAACGCATTGCACATTCTTCCAAGGTCTCTGCCGCTTCATACTTTCCCTGCCTTCTGTAAAGAGCCCCCAAATTTTTCAAGGTTGTTGTTACTGTGGGACTGGAACATAAGCAGGAAACCAAACAATAGGTAATAATGAACATTTGTTGTCAAGCCTGCTTCAGCAGAAGCTTAACATTACAATCACTTTGGCATCTGTGTGTGTATGTCCGTTGATACATCTGTCCACACCCAAGATTCAGCATAAAATACAACTTTGTTTTTACATAAAGCTTGATACTAACGTTTTTGTTTACTTTCTTTTTATGCGTGTTGTGGTAAATAATGGGTGGATAATACAAAATGGGAATCTCTTCTTTAAGTATATGATATTAACCACAATGAACAGCAACACAAGTATTCCGAATAACCGTAAGTTTTATCATCAACTGTGTTGATGTATCCTCACCTATATCAGGCATGCAAGAACTTAAGACGCAAAATTTTAATGCAAAACTTTATATTCTGTCAACATTTTAGCTGTGACTGCCACCATCACCAACTAAAGCGTGATACCTTAGTCTCACTATGTAAACATGGGTAAGAAGAAGATGCAGTCTAACAACCACTCCAATAAAACATTTTAAAATATTGAAAAAATCCATTGCAGTCTTAGTAATAAATAAACTTCATTACTAGGACCTTCCCATTATTAACACCAATTTTCCAACTAATATTCCTTCATTCAATGTACATTACTTGTTTATTTGAAAAATTCAATCTGAATTTCAGGAAAAATATTTTTCTATTCCAAATTCATTTTCAATGTCAAATTTTGTTTATACGTGTTATACTGGCAGTAACAAAAACCACGATAATTATAAGTCCACAAACTGAAGTATGTGGGTGGGGTGTACAGCTAATGTGAATAATGTGACACTTACCCATCACTAATACCTTGCTTACCTTTGGGGATGCCATATCCACTTTTGTAAGCTCATTATTCCATTCTCCCATTATATGGAACATATTCTTGAATGTAGAGCAGGGATACTCTTTCCCATGGATGAAAATTGCCTATGTTTAAGCATTCAAATATATTTTTCAGCAAATGTTTATAGTTTGCCATTTTAACTGATTATTCCAGTGTTATTAAAGTAAATCCTCCTGTTCTGGAACTGTATGTAAATACTTGATTCAGCAGTACTGTTGCCAAAGAAGTGCATTACAAGTACAAGGCAATAGTTACAGTCAATGTATTACTGTTATTAAAATACAAGTGTATGGCATTATCCAGACATTTTGTTCATAACTTTTGCCAACACTCATGAAACAGTAAGATGACATTTGATTATCATGAATGAACTTACCTATCCACTTTAGCTGCTTTATGCCAGCTTCCATACTCTGGCATCTGAGATCCATCTTTGTTTTTTCCCTGCAAGCAAAATTTTTTTAAAAATGTCTAATATTCAGTCAAGAACAAAAAGCTAAGTACTATTATACTGTGCACCCTCTGATTTAAAATGGCAACATATCTGAACTTATTTGGTTAGGTACTAGTTAGTATCTAAACCACTTTAAATATGGTTAATTTCAGTACAGTTATATTTGAAATCTGCAGACAGATTTTAAAGCTGCCTCAAAGAACTTTAGGTCTTCATGCCTGGAAATTTATACAAATGATTGAAAGTACTACTACTGTCCTTCCCTTTGTGATGCCAGTAAATATTTTCCATGACAGAGTTTTTACTATACTGATGTTCTTCATGTTATGGGTCAGATAGAAATACAACCAGAAAAGAATCTGTCTAAACAGACCTATGTATAATCCAGAACACTGTCAGGAATCTTTGTGATGGGTCTGAACTGTAAGTGTGATAGTCTATCAATACAAATATTCTGATGAATTAATGAAAATTCTAATTACCAGAGAAAAATAAAGCCCTTTAAATATATGCATACAAATGCTTTCTTGAAATACAAATACAGCGAAACAATGCAAGGCATATGAAGCACAAGAATATCCGTAGGCTGAATCTTGTTAAGCATGATGCAAGTTAATATAGTCTGAAGGCCTTTATGCTGACTTTGTGAGGGAGTAGGTACACTATACGCAAATAAATACCTAACCATGATCTATTTAATCCTTATAATTCCAATTTACTTCCATTCTGTCATCAAATCAGAAGATTTCATCCAAAAAATATTCACTTTTAGGTAGATCAATTTTTTATTTCATTAGCCTCTTAATTGCAACAAAATACATATCACACTCTTTACCAGCCAAGAGTCATTGATTCTTTATTTAGTAATGTAGTGTCAGAGCAGATCATGCCTGTGATATAAGGAGCTAATTTGATCATTATTTTGTATATATATAAGAGCTGATTAATACTGTCTAATCCATTTTTTCCCCTCAAACTCATATAGCATGTGCTGTTATAGTGTTTGTTGTGCCTGCTTTCGACACATTCTGATCTTTCAAAAGCTAAATCATGTCGATTTTTAGTGAGATTCCTTGCTCAACATATGACTCTGACCATTAATATTAGATGATGAAACAGTGAAACAAAATGCAATAATTTCTGAACATTGGCATGTAAAACCTGTCATGCTTTTTTTGCAAAAGGGGTAAGTGTTGGAATGCAAAATGCCTGTGCAAATACTTTGTTTAAACTTATAATGGTAGATTTTAATTAGGGAGTTGCACATTTTGGTCAGAAATCGCAAAGGTGGGTGGATGGATCTTCTTGTTATTATAAGACATTATATGCTTCCCATAATATTATCTGGAATGTATGTACCAAAATTAGTCCATAGAATTTACCAATGTATACAAAAATTCTTGATCAGTATCTTTTGTACCCAATCAGAATGCTGAAAATTCTTTTCATTCATAGCCATTAGAAGTATTAAATAAATTTTAAAGTCACAACTTATTTTAAGCAAGCAAGCCCACAACTGGTATACTCACAAATGCGTTTGACTGATCACAGTAAAAGTTGCATTAATCAAAACAGTGGTTATTTTTGTACAAACTCTTATTGGGCTGCAATAAATGTGTATGCAAACTTTAAAAAAAGCAATGATTATGCATTGAGTGTATATACTCCCTTAAAAGTCAGGTCCAACTGCAAAGATCACATTCTATTCTGCCACTGCATGATGTGCCAGAAAATCAGGGTCTATGTTTGTTCTACTGCTAACTCCTAACAAACCGCAAAGACATGAGACTGATGGTAAATTATGTAACAGGAGATCTAGGTCTATACAGTTTGTAGTTGGGTCCAACATGTACATGAGTGCAAATGGTAAACATCACAGATATTAAATTTAATATCAGAGCCTGAATAAGCCACTACAAAGCATACCTTATTTTCTTCCCTCTCTTCTGCCTGCATCCAAATTGGTTTATTATCACCTGAAATTTGAAATTACAAATCCTTAACATAATAATATATCTTGCCATGTACTGAAAACAAAATGTACAATTTACAAAAAGTTTACTTGTTCACTGAATTTTGTCAAACACTGGAGAAAGATCAAATATTTATTTACAATCATTAAGTTCTTTATGTAGATGCTTCTTAAGAAATGCACAGAAACTCCGAAGAATAAAAATATTCAAGCAAGCAATGTCACATAGTCACACAATATTTTTCTAAGCCCAAGTGCAAGACATTTACACACATTGGTCACGGTTTCTTGCTTGAGGAAAAACACTGACAATTGATGCCTTGAGTCACAGTGAAATTTATCTTTTATCTTTTGACCACCAAAATCTGTTTGTTCCTCACCTCAAGTGCAAGCCATCAATAAAGTTTGATAAACTGAATAAATGGAAACCAATTTTCTTGTCCGATTCAAAGTCAAGGTGATTTGGAACTATGACCATCTTATCCCCAAATCAATAGTCTTCCTTGTCAAGGAATACATCTAGGTATTAAAAATTTGGGCCAAGAGTCATTATCTTGACATCACAGCTCTTTAGCATAGCAATGGCTACATCATACGAAAGAAGTGTAAGCTAACAACCCCCCCCCATCCAAGGTAGGTAATCCATGGTTTGCCTGTGCAGGTATTGAACCCATAACCTTTGAATTAACATGTCTACTACTCTTTCAAACGAGCACCAAAGATGGGCTGAGTGTTTATAATAAAAGACTTGTTGAAAGTGAATAGTGTCTTGAATATAATAGACTGTCACAGACATGTCAATCCACAGACAGTGTCTGCACATAAGATATTATCTATGTCTTATGGTTTATCTCAAAGCTATGTTGAAGAACAGCAACCTAAGAACTTAATGAAACTTTAATTTTTAACATACCCATAATACAAACCATAGTGCATATATCTATATTCTACCCTAAAACTCTATAAATTAAAAAAAAAAACCAATCTTTCAGCACATTAACCCCTGAGCCAAACAGCTAGGTAGTCCCCGACAGCATACATGCAGAGATCGCCTAGAGGAGTGTTAGCCTTACCAGTGCCTGTATCTCTGAGACTTGCTGACAATACTTGGCTTGCAGATTTTTTTCAGAGAGCTACGAGTAATAAACGTTTTTTTTTTTTTATTTACGTTCCTTTAATTAAGCTAAAATTTGGCACAGCAGTTCTCAATAAAATTACGTACAAAATGGTATAAAAATTTCGAGCTACATGCTTAAATAAAACTGACACATAAAGATAAAATGAATTTTGTACCAATTTGTTTCTCTTGCAATGAATAATCCATAAAAATCCATGATGAATTTACACTAAATAATTAACACTATCAACACGTGAAATTCACTCCATTTGATGTACATACAAATTCCACTTGTCATCTCTGTTGCAAACTAAACCTCATGTAAATACTTCTTCAGTCTGTCAAGTAATATTTCCAGCAGCTGATTCTTGTAATTTTCTTCATTTTCTAATCCAAATATTTTCACTAATTTTGCCGCTATCGAAGTCAATTTTTTTCCCTCTTTCTTCAGCAATGTACACTCTATCTATATAAGCTAGCATTTTATTGGTTAAACTGCCTGCATAATAAGGAAATGGCTTCAAATCTAGTGTTGTTCCGATTATCGATTATAATCGATCATCAGTTGGTTGAGCAGATAATCGATTGTGAACTTCATAATCGATTGTGTGTAAAGGGAGACTACCTTTTAGGTGTATGCAAAGCACAAAGGTTAGTAAAACTCCCAGCCACAAAAAGTTTACCTGAAATTTATTAATTCCCTTCACAACTACAAATATGAAACCTTATGATTCATAATTAGGAACATATAGTCATTATTACATGGTCAAGTAATTAAATTGTTGAGTTAATACATTTAAACATGTTTTGTTGGTTTGATTCAATGAAATTGCAACATCTTTTGTAGTATTTATAAACAAAGACAAACAAGAAAAACATGTCCTTCTATACTTTAAATTATAGACACATCACATGTGAATGAAAGAATTTCGAAGATTGTAGCAGTATTTCAGTTACATATGACTAATCAGCCATAAAAAGTTGCATTCATTTAACAAAGTTGCAGAACAAAAGTAACAATGTAATATTATTGTCAGGTTAAAGTATACATGTCATTAAAAGAGATTACTCCAGTACATTTATAAATATATTGAACTCTTGATCAAAGATATAATTGTTTAACAAAAATTAAAATTTGCTCTTAGTAACCGATTATAATCGATGATCAGTTGGTTAAGGAGAACCGATTATCGATTATGAATTTCTGACTGATTCCCATCACTATTCAAATCAACCAATAGTTAGTGCCGATTTAACTCATCACTCGGGATACAGGCATAGTAAAATACTGCCACTCAAACTCGGCGTTCGTGACACAAGATATGCAAACTCAGCCCTGTTATTGAGGCACTTGGGAGATGAGGGAGGTAAAGTGCAACGAGTTATCGAGGCGGCAGGGGTTAATGTGTTCAAGTATATGTATGGATGCCAATATTTTTGGGAAAAGTTTCATTTATTTCAATAAAACATTGTTGCATTTATAGATCCAAAGATGTAATTAAAACAAACTTCAAACAACGCTTCATACATGTAGTGTGCATCAAATGGGAACTGCAACAATGATTGCAGCAATAATTTAATTATAAAAGTTTTCATATGTGCATAACCTTGAAATGCCTTGGTTCAACAAGAAAATGATGGTACATTTATGTGCATCTGATATGAGTTTACTGAGGAGCCTAGTGTCCTTTTTTCCCCTCTCAAAATGTACATTTAGGTCATCTTAACATAATGCTTACAGTTTAACAGAGAAGCTGAATGATTTAATGAATTTAATAAAAACTATATGATTACAAATCGGCTTTTTGGCATTTACAGCTCATAAAAATGAAGTACTCATTATAACACATACATATAAAAATAGGGAAAGCATACTAGAGACAGGCTCAGTTAACTTAATATAGCCTGGTTAAAAAAAAGCAATTAAAAACATCTTCATTATTTGTTCATACACAACAATTTCAGACCTGCCAACCCTAACAAGACCATCCTAGTAAGGCAGTTGATATTTCTGGTGTGTAACAAAATACTGATATTGTCTATCTGGAAAACATGCATTTAAGATTGGTGCAACAACTGTACACAGTCTTCAACTTGGTTTATTATTTTTCAATTTGTAGCAATAAGAAATTATATGCCCTTTCTTCTTGCAATAGGTATATGTAAGAAGAGACAAGGACATCTGATCAAGATTATCAAGAACTTGATTTCTAAATGTTGTGCCAGAGTGAGATTTAGAAGGGCTGGCTGAAATACTTTTCTACCAGAAGACTGCCAAGTGGAATTCTTACCTATAAAATAAATTTTATGAGGGAAATAATACTCATCAGCAGTATGAAAGCATTTCCCAAAGTTTCAATATTATGCTCATCCAGATGAAGCTTAATGTCACTATGGACAATGTTCTTGAACTCTTCAAGTAAAATGAGTTGTCTATGATTTCAGCATTCTGCTGTACTAACATGGATGCACAGACATCTCGGGCTTTGCAAAAAGTGCATACAGTAACAATTGAGTCCAATGCTCCCATGGCCATTTCAATTTTCAGCAACTTTTTCAAAATAAGGAAAATATTTGTCTATATCTTTTTCTCTGAAAGGGGGTACTAACCTAATATTCTTAGTAATGTAGAAACTTGAATTTGTATGTAAAGTGGGAACGTGCAATATTTCTTTTATTCTAAATTTATATTCCCTCTCTTTCTTCTCTCATTCTCTCCTCCTTCTCTGACCGTAAAAGCATTTATTTCTCTCTCTCCTGAAACTTCATTCGTTCTTTTTGTAAACTGCATTTGTCTCTCCTCTTTCTCTGCTTATAACTGCATTTGTTTCTCTCTCCCCCCTCTTTCTCCAGTAATGTTTGTTTTTGTTCTTGTTTTTATCTTCTTGTTTTTCAACCCAAAAATTAAAAAAAACTGCATTTGTCTTTCTTCTTTCGGTAATAACATTTGTTCTTTCTCTTTCTCCAATTGCAACTGTATATGTTGTTCTTCCTTATCTTTCTGAATTTCCAGCTTCCTTAACTCAAATTCCATCTTGTATTTTAATTTTAATTCCTTGACTCTTAAGTCTATCTTATAGACTTACTGATCGAAACCAAAGCACATTTATCCAAAACACTCTTTTCTACCAAATACTGGACCAAAATATGTTTTTATTTCTTGCTTCATTAAGGAAGCTTTTATCTCTGAAAGACCATTTTCTGGCAATTTGAATCAATTCATCTCTTTTCAAACAGTCCAACTGCTCCTGGGTTGGATTTGAAAGTTCGATTTCCACTTTTGATGACAATGCAAAAAAAGCTTTTTGATTTCACTAAAGATTTATAAAATGAAAAATTTGAATATAACATACTGCAAAAAAGTCTTACAGCTTAATTTCTGATGCTTTTTCATAAGCTTAATTTGTATGCAGTCTTAAACATGTACACAACAAGAGTAAGGTTGTTTGCTGCTGACAAAGCAACCTACAAGCCATGACAATTATCTGAATCTCGCTACATTAATTTGGAGCATGCTATACATACCATCTACTTTTCCAAATTCTTTTTCATGTGCTCTAGTTAGAACTTCTTTGTAAAGAACTTCTGCAAACTTGTATTTCCCTTGCTTGAGATAGGCTGATGCCTGTTAAAAAGAAACAAATACTATCAGAACAAAAGCTATTTCCTAATAAAAGCAATGTAAAATACATCTCTTATCACAACATGACTAAATTATATGAAATTTATCATTCTCTGGAGATCAGAAATTCTCAATGATTCAATTAGAACATTCTTCTTTTCCTATTAGCTTACATTTTAAACAATCCATCAAAACTCATTCAACTGGTAAGTTAAGGGCTGTTACTGAAAAAATAGCCTTTATTAGAATAACTGATCTTTACAAATGTAAAATTAACATAACTTTTTTAATTTTACATCAGTGACCTCTTACCGATTGATTGCAGACTCCATAAAGAAATGTCCTTAATTACATGCATGAATGGTAAGTATGAAACATTGATAAGAATTGGGTGCAAAAACTTGAGGATAGTAAATTTATCATTTGTAACACAAAGTCACAATTTGAGCACCTGTGACCATGACCATCTCTGGAGAGGCCTCTGACCATGGTTAGACAATGAAATTTGCTAAAAACTGATTATCAAACAGAAACCCAAAATTACCATGTTAGTTCCAGTAACCTTAACCTTACACCTTGAAGTCTCAGAATCAACAAGGAGCTTATCCTGCCCAAGATTATTCTTCTTATGAAAGTTGATGAAATTAGACCAAGAAAACTAATAATTTAGAAAGGAAACCAATTTTTATAGCAAAATGTTTTTTTAAGAATAATTACCAATATAATACCTCAGAAGAACTATTACTACATCGCAAATCAAGTTCTCTCAGGCTAAAAGCTTTTAGCTAAGGGTTAAACATTGTCTGCCCTCTTAGGTGGCAATTTCGGGCAAAGTGATCTCCCATTGGTACAGGGATTGGCACCAAATCCCGTGAATATGTCCTTTACTACTGGTGTGGACAGCACACTCTCTACAAGGTTGTAATGGGGGATTGGAGAGAATGAGAGGGCGTATGTGTATTCCAAGTGGGTAAGTATTTTCAAAGAAACATTTTACTATGAAATAATTGGTTTCTTCTTTAAATATATTACCTAATCATAATACCTCAGAAGAATAGGTAATAGGAAGAGGAAGATAATGCCATATCTGGTCCCATAAGGTATGAGAGGCATTTTTTAGATAACCTGAATGGAGAAGACTATATCTGTCAAGAAATGACTTCAATGAGGAACAATTTCCCTCCTGCAAATGCAGCAGAAGTCGTGAAGCTCTATCTGTATGAAGCTGTTGAGCAATCTGAAAGGGTAACCTATTTTTACCATGGGTAAAGGTTCCTTCAGATGGAGTTGAAACTTTTGAAATGAAAAATCTTTGATAAGAACTGGAAAAGTGTACTTGGATCTCTATCCCACAGCATGGATAATGACAAGGAACAATTTCAATCATAAGCAAAGATTGTGGTGACTGTCATAACTTCATGAGCCAATATGTGAAACAGATTCATTGGTTTTTTTCTGTAGAAATGTGGGACAATGAGCCCACATTTTTCAGGATGAAAATATCTATGTTGATAAATCATCCTTAACCTCTTGAATGTAAGAGGTGTGATCTCACTTGACACAATGGCCTAATATTCCTAAAATACCACTTCAGAGTTAACATTGGGTTCTATCAATGACAATGAGTGTTCAGGAAAGACAGGAATTATTACCAATATCTAATCTCTCAGAAATGGAAGCCTGTTCTTGGAAATGAAATCAGGAGTTTCATGAATAATATTGATCCATTAACCAGTAACTGCAAGTAGATAGGTTCACCAATAAGAAATGTATTGCTGATTTTGCCTACTGACTGCCAATGAAGTGAGAAGGCAGAACTTGTATGATAGGTTAACTCATGAAAGTATGGCCAGATGAAATTTAAATGAATAGAAGATCAGATAGTCTTTGATTTTTCCAATATCTTTTTTTCCTCATTAGCACATTGTGCCAGTGATTCTTTAACTGTAGGTTTAACCGTGATTGGTGCTCATCAAGCAGAGTAACCAGGCTGAAGAGACACTCTGGTTCTTTTCATTTCTGTATCTTGTTCAGAATCAAAGGTGCTGGAGAAATGTATACATTCAGACTTTCCAGTCAATAGAATGCATCAATTATCCAAGCATTTGGATCCAGGACTGGTGAGAATAAGAACCAAGAATATTTTGGGGGGCATTCAACCTTATCACCAACATGTTCATTACAAGCCGATCTCATTGAGAACCTATGGTATAAGACTGAGGGATGACATGACCATACCCTTGTATTAGTTCCCTCTAACAGAGCAAAAAGTCTGCCAATATATTAGCCAGCCTAGAATAGGTTCAACATATACCTGGACTGTCACCGAGGACACCACTTTAAAATATCCCAAACAAGAATACTAAGGTCCTAGTACTTGGTCTGCTTTGCTGTTGGAGAGAAGTGACCACATTGAAGTTATTGGACAGAATGAGAACTCCTTCCTCTTAAATGTTTACCAGCTACCAATAACAGGCTTTCAAAGATAGTTTACATTTTAATGATGTTAACATGGCAATAATTATCTTGAGATGGCCACGCTCCTAAACCAGTCAGAAATTGTAGGAAACATGGTCCCTAAGCCCTTTACATTTGCATTTGTAGCAATCATGGTTGTCAGAGGATGTGCTTGCTAAGAAGAGAGTCCTAAATGCCTTTCAGGTGCAACCTCATATGGTTATCAATTTTAAGAATTGATCCAATGATCAAAGGTCTGGTCTCCACTTTGACCATTGTTATGTGATCCCAATAGAGTGATTAAGGACCAAGATGTCCCCTACACATTGAGCAAAACTTGGCTAGCAAAGGAACTCTCTGGCAGATTGCTCCAAATAGGCATGGAACTCGCCATTGCATCTTTTCAAGTCTTGTTCCCAGGGTACACCATCTTTTAACACCTATTCCAGACCTAGTCAACCGAATCTTGAGAGGATATGAGGTCTGAGATAATCATTAAATTTCTCAAGGCTGTTTGAGTGGGGTATCGTGCAAAGTGACACTGTTTTGCACAGTTTCCATAATGAATGGCGTTTGGACCCATTGTTGTCTTTAACTGCAAATGCAAATGTTGATTGAAAGTGTTCAGTTTGGAGACCAAATGATAAGTGCTGTACTGTAATTAAAAGAACTCTAGCCAAAGGCTTATTAGCAGTGTCTTATTTACAAATATCTTGATGCAAGTCATTTGACTCATCAAGACAAAAAACAGCGAGTCAAAATCCAAAACCAACGAGTCTTATTCAAGCCGATGATCAGTTTTCAGTATTTTAATATAAAAAATTATATTGTTTAAATACACCCAAAAAAAAATATGAGACTAAAGCCAACAAAGCAATTCTCTTGCCGGAAGCATCTGAACATTCTTTTTTTGTTAATAATATTGTTGATGGTTTCATGTCATCATAAATAATCTGAGCATATATGACAAGGCATTTATTGGTGTCTATGTCAGTGTTTTTCATCCCTCATTGCTGTCATAAATGACGAATTTTGTAGGTCAGGTATAAGACTATCTTCACTAACATTTGATAGGCTTTACAGTACCTCTGAACAGGTAGTAGCCGAGTCGTACTGATTGTCAGAATTCTTAAGCATGCCAATGGCATCAATTTCTTCAGCATTAAGTTGTGTACTAAATTGAGAAGAGATTTGTATTTTAAAAAAGGGATGTCTTCTACACTCAGTACTTTTAATGCTATGTCTTGTTTAAAAGAATGTTTGTTTTAACCTTCAATCAGCCGTATGTGTTCTAGCAACCCAGCATGCATTGCTAGTGTACTATTCTGAAAGTTATTGTTTTTGCACATTTGGTCATGGAGGTTTTTTTTAAGCCTCTGTACACATATGGCAAAACATAAAGGAATCTTCACTGTCACATTCTTCACTCAACTTAACTTCTTTTTGAAAATGTAGCCAGCTGTGTTTTCACCTATTGCTGCACAAATTACATTTTATTTTACTGGTAACCGTTACCTCATCTTTGGATGATGAAGTCTCCACTGGTTCGAAAGCAATACTATTATCATCGGTCGGTCATAAATGTGGTTCAAGGGATAATTTTGATTATTTCAGATATATTTAAATTTTTTGCCTCTGACACCATTTTTAGTCAAACGAAGACACAATCTTCGAACAATTCAAGGCAAATAACTAAGCGAACGGAAAATTTTGCTTCGCTGTGTGACAAAGGTGTGCATAAAATAATAGTTTCTTGTTAGAATCACTTTAAAACCACCAAGAGAAAATCTCTCAGCCTAACTGTCATTAGGTGGACAGATTACTTTTATTCGTTTGACTAAACATTTTCAGCCTGGGAGGGCTGCATTTGTGAGGCAGTAATAGTTCTCCTAAGTTATTATAATGTATTTAAAGAAGAAATTTATCAGGTTAAGTAACCTTAACCTTGAACCTAGCAATCCCAAAAGTAAAAGGCTTCTGCATCTGCACAAATATAAGACTCAAGTAGAAAAACACCACAGGACACTTAAGTAATGTTGAAGAAACCACTTTGTCACTAAACTGGCAGATACAGTGTTCAACATATAGCCACTTCCATAAACCTTCAAGTACCATGCACGCTCATGACATAAATGGTATGATTGCCACATTGTGTTATCTTACTTTATATTATTTGCCGATTTTCACCATACATGTAATTATTGAACATTCTACCTTAGTCACATTTATAGTAATTACAGCTTTCTTATGATTGCTGTTATGACTCTAAGGTCTTAAATTAACTAACAGAAAGGAGTGCAAACAAAACAAATTTTGTAAAATTCAATAAATATTTTCTACAAAATGAAAAGCTAAAAAAGAACTTACAGTATTGTGAATTAAATTCCAAATAGCCCTAAAAGTTTTATCACAAGTCCAAGTGCATGAAGTTCCAATGGAATTTTAGTGGTGTTCCAAAATAAATTTCAATACTGAATGTGATGTACCTGAAGTCTTCAATGTACTAATGTAACAATGGCCTGCAATGTGGTTATGTGTTATGACTTTTGATGAACCACAATATAATTCAAACTGTCACTTACTTGAATTTACCATAATTCCAAATTAATATTTAGTGCACAAATATTATTGAGAACCTTGAAATTCCAGTGAAAATAATTTGAATTTTAAAAAATCCAAACAAATTAAAAACTGAACACGTTCAATAAGAATAACTCTTCAGATGCTGAGGCAATATTTTTTTAAAAAAAGTAAACACCATTATATAAAAGATATGACCTGCAATAGAACCAGGATTTAGGTCTGTCTCCTCTTTGAAACTATAAAACTATTAAAAAAATTTAGTAATTCATTGAAAAACTAATATTCTACATTGTGACAAAGGTAAACGTGTCTATTTCCATTAAAAATTACCTGAACACATATTCTTTCCATTAATGCTGTTACAAAATAAATGTAACTGGTCAGTTCACCATTATCCTGAGTTTGAACAAAGGTCAAGTACAAAAACACTGATATACATAACATAAAACCATTGAGAAAAGCAACAATACAAATTAAATATACACAGCAATGCCCACATATAAACAAAGTAGTCAAACCTGTCACTAGCAGCCACTCATGGAGAAAGGTAAAACAGGCTGTTGAACACAGATTCACCTTTTAACTTTTTGGTTCCCAACAAAATCCCTGCATCAAATATTATTCTTATCATTATTATTCCAAGACTGCTTAATGAGCATTAGATTCCTCTATTCCATCTTATATTCCACTCAAAATAACTATTTCATGCTCACTTTAATTTATCCTATAAATGAAATCATCTGGTCTTGGTTCATACAGGCATTAAAAACAATATCTAGATTAGTCTGTTATGCAAGTCACTGAGAGCGACCGTTAGCTAACCTGAGGAGCCCACTTTGAAAAGGAGATCAAAAGAAGATGTGCATGGTAAAAATAATTGTTACTTATGAAATGAAACTTCGCATGCATTTAAGTTTTGCATTTTGAATAACCTCTGACCCTAATGAAAGGGGATGTAACTAGTATTACATATTCACAATCTGCTTAAAATCAGATTTCCACTGTCCTAGATGCAGGCACTTAGGGGTGTGCTCTTGCAAAATTTGAATTAGAAAATGGAAATGTAGACTTCAGAAATCTGAAAGCGAGTCAATTCATTCAGCACACACTGATGATTCTTCAGTCATACTGCCCAGTCTCACAAATGTGAAAGTATAGGAATTTTTCTGTATGCTGATACAATTAGCAATTATAATAATAACATAGGTCACCAGAACATGACGCCTAAGCAGTCACTGTCAGATCTTCATCCGTGACATGGAGATCTGATTTTAAACAGATTGGCATTTTCAAATCATTACTTTCCATGGGATTAGATATTAACAAGGAATTCCATTATGTAATATTAAACAACAGGATGATTTTTAATCCAGATAAACCTAGATTAATTTGTTTTAAAACTTATGAATATCAACAACATGTCTAAACTGAGTAGTCATCTTTTTGAAATTCTGTATTATGTAAAACAAATTTTTCTTTTCTGACAATTTATGTAAAATTACACAACCCTGACCATCACATGTCAACAGCTAACAATCATACCTCTGTAACTCTGTAACATAGGCTTACCAAATTATTTTTTGTCTTAGCTACATTAGGATCATCTGGTCCCAAGCGTTTCTGGTATATTTCTAAAGCTCTTCTGTAATAATGTTCCACCTGCAAGAAAAGAAGCTACAAGCATGCAACACCATGACAACATCAAGCCAACACCACTGCCCCTGACAATACTGCCTCAAGATGTTATACACCAGGGAATGCATAAAAAAAGGTTGAAAGAAAAGGTATAAAAGACCTGGCCACATATTCACAAAATTGCTCAAGTTGAGTGTACACTGAAGTGCAACTAACTGTTTTTCTTAAAAAGTAAGTTTACTAACAATTAAGACAAGAGGCTAATAAGTCAATAGAACAACAGATTTAAAATAAATGATAGTTAACTGCACGAGATTTTTACAATTCACTATATTTCAAGTTTTAAATCCATATCAAGACTGTGATTGCAAAATACCACAAGTTTAAAGTCCCCAACAAGGATCCTTCACCCTTTCCAAATCCATGAATTAAAAACTTGCAAATCATGAAAATAAATGAATTCAGAGCACGATGCTGACAAGAAAAGTAACATTTGGCCCCTCCATCATAACAGCTGACCTGACTCGCAATCTTATTCAATATTATTCTGACCAATCAAAAAGTGCTATTTGTCAAATTTGAATAAAAATTGAAATTTTAAATAACATTTATTACTCAAAAGTTAGTTTCATAACCGAGAGACCTCATTTTGGTCAGAAAATCAAACTAACTCCAAGAAATCTTCCCAACAATCAGAAGGCTGCATTTCTACATTTGCAGTAATATAAATATTGAGGAAACATTTACTTAAAATGCTGTGTAATATTTATGGCAAACAGATGCAATATTTGAGCTTGAGCAAGAACTGAGAACTGTGTGAATACAAGGCCAAGGCATAAAACTAAAAATATTTGAAAATGAGTGTTACATTTATTATTAGAAAATTATTTTGCTGAAATTTACATCATCTGAAATGTGTTATATCAGAAATCCTTCTCTAGGAACCATGTGCACTGCAGTTATGTTATTTAAGGTAAAAACTCAATCCTGGATCCAACATCTGACATTATTTATCAATACTCCACTGGGTAACGACACCTCATAGGATGCCAGGAAACGTTTAAGTACAGCAATGGATTACCAGGATAAAGAACATGGAGAACAAGACAACTGCAGTCATACATGAATTAAATTTTGGAAGAGATATTAATCATAAGCAAAATGAAGATTTATTTTGAAAACCCCAGGGGAAAAAAATGATGCAATAATAAACAAAATAGATTTTACAAGTGTACACAAAATCAGACTGGTGGATTCAATGCTCTCAAAGAGCAAGCAACTGCAAAATAAAAATCTGGTAAAGGTAAGAAAATTAAATCAACTATAGTCAGATATACTGAAAAATGATTTCAAGAGCCAATTTACAATTAAGCTAAATCCCAAAGTAATTTTCTGCCATCTCTCATTTTTCTTTACTATGTTACCTTCTCTTTATATAAATGATCTTGGCTATAACAAGAAATTATTGCTCACATATAAGAATGGAAATACCACCTTCATTTTCAATATTTAAAATAAAAATTTCTACTGTACATTACATACAAGAGTCATCTTTCAGAGGTAAAATAGTATAAAATCACAGAGTGTAAAGAATAATTACTCTGGGAAAAAAGTCTATCATCTCTTTCAAAGCATCTCTGATTTTTCCTTTGATTGCATTAAGATTTTTCAAAATAATTTAGCCTCTTCAAACATGAAATGTATTCAGTGCTACTGATTACAATCTTTCCAAATATTTCAGGAATTTACTTTCTGGTACATTTAGGCTATCTATAAATGAAGAATTTGAACTAGAAGCAATGGCTGCATCACATGTGGTATAAATGGCATCTTATGTGTCCCATGCCTGACAAGGGCAAAAACTATGTCCAAAATAAAGCAAGAGGCATAAATCTGTCCAAAATGAAGTAGATAACATTTAACCCACATAGTCACCTGTAAGCCTACGAGTCAATGTTCATATTTAATTGTATCAGAATATGCTGAATAATTCTTGGGTTATGCTAACTGCAAGTAATATCTAAAGGTATGAAGTTAGTTGTCAGGGGTGACACTCTTGAAAATGTAACTAGTAATTTAAATCCATAAAAGGCATTTAAAAGGTCCTGAAGCAATATTCATAACAACTGCATCTGAACATGTTATATGGTTCTTGAGCTGTGCTAGATGCAAGCAGCATGCCATAAAGATACTTTTAAAGGGAAATAATTCTATCCAAAATGGAACTGGTGAGAGAAAACCCATCAAAAAGGAACATCTAGTTCTATAAGACAATTTACACACCAAATTGTATCAAAATATGTTGAATAATTCCAGTTACATGCTGGTTATAAGGATCAGCTGTAGTGGAAAAACTGATGGAGAAAAGGGAAATATCTGTCAAAACTGGTTCCCAAACGTTGAAACCATCAAACAGCACATTTTTGTGTAATAATAGGCAATTCACCTTCCAAATGGCATACAATAATGTGCAAGGGCTGTAGAGATTTGGTGGCTGCAAGATGTGTGAATGGATAGAACCAACAGATGGACAAAGAAGTAATTACTATTGGGTTCATATATATCTCAATGCAGGGCCCTAACAATTCTTGTCTCGTATTTGTTAATGGAGGACCACTCCTATAATTGTGAACTTATAATTTTTTTAGATTTGTAAAATTTTTATATAATCATGACTGATAAGAAGGAGACTGTGAGGAAAAACAGAGATATTTTGAGCAAAATGCAATAATAAACAACAAAATAAAAATGAGGCATCTTGAGGCAATGGGCCAGCAGCAATGACGACATTCAATGAGAATCTTACCAAATTGTTCTTGGTCTTAGCTACATTAGGGTCATCTGGCCCCAGCTTAGTTTCATAGATTTCTAGAGCTCTCTGATAGTACTGCTCTACCTGCATGGCACACAACAAATACCCATCATACTGTACAAATACTTGTCATAATGTAAACTACAATATATCAGTGTGCGTGCTTCAACACACATTTCATTTCAATAGTTTTCAAGGAATCATTTAAAAATCTGATAACATAATATTAATAAAGTACGCAACATGTGTTTGTCCTTAACTTTTATGTTTCTTGTCAATGTAAAATGGTAATAGTTCTAATTAGGTCGCCAAGCACAACTTTTAATAATTATATGAAACCATTTAAGAAAATGCACAAAAAAGCACTTTGTTTAGAATAAATTAATTACAGCCAATTGATGTTGTTAATTTGGAAATGAAATGACTGTTAATGCAAACATATTGGATTCACTATCTGGGTACAACTTATCCAAAAAGTCTAAATTCTAAAATTCTGCATGATATTCATTAGTAAGTTTTTCAAAGCAACTTTGGATTTTCTTGATTCTGAGGTGTGTTGTGTACAGTGAGAATTGTTGATGATTATTTACACTGGAACTGAACTTTTATAATTTTCTATTTATCTGCATAATACTGACAATAACATAAATACAAACTACTTTTAAAAAAAAATTGTAAATTACAGTCTAAATTTATTTTCTTGTTATTTATTTAGTAACCATAGTAGTAAAAAAAATGTATTACATTATTTTTTAAATCTATATTTGAATTTTAAACTATTAATTTGGACAATATTGGCAAGTTCATCAATTTTTTTACAAGG
The DNA here is from genome assembly GCA_030141615.1 of Unio pictorum. Classification (NCBI taxonomy): domain Eukaryota; kingdom Metazoa; phylum Mollusca; class Bivalvia; order Unionida; family Unionidae; genus Unio; species Unio pictorum. The sequence goes on from JARLTB010000022.1 coordinate 15,076,859, forward strand.
GGACATAATTCAAATTTCTTTACCCTACTGTAGTTTAAAGAATGTAATATATGTTGCATTTACCAACTGGATGCTGGTAGACACATAGAAGAGTCTAAAGATAATGTAAAATCATCATTAATTTATCAATTCAAATAATTAATTAAATATTTAATACAATCAATTATTAAAGCTGCTTATCTTCATAAAATATTTTAATAATTATAGAATTTTACAAAATAATGGTTTTAAAAACCAAAAGAATTTTATAATGTGATCATAGTAAATACTGGGATAATGAAATATTAGTATTACAAATGAATACTATATTTTTAGGTACACAAAGTAGCCAATATTAATAACTTAATTCATTAAAAATGTATTAAAATATGCAGTGGGGACAAAAGTATAAAAAAACGTTATTGCACTTGCAGCAACAATGACAGCAATAAATTAAACTCAGATACGGTCTCAGCTCTTTCAAGTAGCCTACAAAATTTGTTTTGTAGTCCAATAATATGCAAGGAAGTTATTATGCGGAAACTATGATAAATTATGACACAGAATGCCTCATCAATAACAAGCTGTATACCAAATTAGATGAAATCCAATAATTTAGATCATTACTGTGTAGAAATTGAATGAATAGGTTGATAATACACCAGTATTATAACTATGCTAAACAATGATGTAGCACATCAATAGCAAAAGGTCCCATCAATATCTAGTTGTCAACCAAATCTACTTGAAAACCAATTATAAATAAACTAAGTTACTGTGTTGAAATAATAGTGAATCAGTTTAACGACTGTGGACTAAAGTTGTGCTAAAGAATGCTGTAGAACATTGAATATCAAATGCAGCCAAGGTTCTATCAATATCAAACTGCATAATATGAACTTTGCTTAAAATCCAATTAAGGTAGTTACTGTGTAGAAACTGATGTGGTGAGGGCTAAAATCAATGGATGACTGCACAAAACATGGACATGTTGTTGTTGTTTTAGAGTTTAACGCCATTTTTAAGCACAAGATAGGCTATATATGGCGGCCAGTATTATTGGTGGAGGAAGAACCTGAGGAAAACCCCCGGAAAGAACCACCGACCCACGAGAAGCTGCTGGCAAGCTCTCTCACATAACTACATTAGCCGAATCTTAGACTCGAACAAACGCAGACAGAGGTGAGACGGCAGTGATCCGTAACGGAAAGCGCTTTAGACCACTCGGCCACTCGGGGCCCCCCAAAACATGGACAGAGAATAATGCTAATGAACAGAGTCAAGTCTCGCCAATATGAAATTTCATGCCAAATTTGGTTCAAATGATGAAAGGTTGGACAGTAGGCTGGACAAAGGCTAAATTAAATATCCCTCCATATACTATGAGTAGAGATTAAAAAACCTTCCAGAATAGCCAAATGTAGGGTAATGTTTCAAAAGTGTATGTACCCACTGTAAATTCAAGATTAAATGGTATTCACTATTATCCTTGACAGTATGCACACCACCAGTCATTTATGTTTTTCGAGACATTTTCCATACTTGCTCAAAGGCCAAATGCCTAGAGATAAAATGTGATTCAATATTTATATCTTTAAGAGTGTTTCAAAACCAAAATCCTAATTTTTTTTCTTCTGAGACTATGTTAGGTGGTTAAGTTTGAAAATGACCTCAACTGAATGAATTTTACAACTTCATACCAAAGATGAACATAATCACGATTACAATGGGTCAACTTTAACAACTACTAATGCATGGAATTCATTTTCACAAGAAGCCTGTCAATAGTGGCCATCGATGGGAAAAGGCAAAACTGGCCTTTGGCCATGGGTGACACAGGTTTAGCTATCAAAATTGCTTTCTGAACAATTATTATTATTATTATTATTATTAATTATTATTATTATTATTATTAAATTATCAAGATTGTTCTATATTAACTATTCAATAAAATAATTATACATGCATATATGTTATTTTCACAAAAATTATGTTTCACTGACTACATAAAAAAAGGTGACAATTTAACACACAAAGTTAATACAGCAAATTTGCCACTGGGAAAATAGAATAGCCATTGTCACTAGGTGCCTGTTATGTAGGGGTGACCATTTTGACAGGTCCAACTTTATTACCTGCTTCTATTTTAGAAATACATGTATTCAGCCCCAATAAAAATAATGGAGAACTTCAGATTTCAGCTCTGAGGTGTTACATCTACTTAATTGTACACATTTTTCATTTACATTTATAACATTAGTCAACTAATTTTTGTATTATTGCAAAGACCCTGATGCAAATGTACATTAGGGATCTATCTTTTCCTTTTGACAATTTAAAAACAAAAACACCTACAGTTTAATTTATCTCATTATATATGTGTGTTCTTCATTACATAATAGATGAGAAAATTATGTTTCTGTTTCCCTTGGAATAATTATATGCAATTTCTCACTGTTTCAGCTTGGTTTTCTTTTTCATTTAAGTTTACTGCATTCCAGTTTCTCACATACCTCATCATATTTTCCTTGATTCTGACACAACAATGCCAAATTATTAAGTTGCTTGGCAACATCAGGATGGTCCTTTCCAAGAACCTGGAATTAGATTATATTATATATTAACAATACGAAAGGACACAAAATAGGAAATTGTATAAAAATGAATAAGAAGTCAGAATAATGCGTTCTTTCAAAGAACTGATTTTAAGGAGACTAAAAGGAAAATTTGATTTTACACAGATTTTCTGACAAATGCTATCGGTAGTGCAAAATTATGCATTTCTTTTATAGATCTATTTATTGTTAGCCATTACTATATATGGTATAAACAAAAGTTAAAAGTGTTTTAACAAGGGTACAGCATAATGCTGGTTCGAACATGTGAATTGTTCTATAATGTAATATCTACAATATTGGTCTTTTACAAATTTTACTGAAAAAAAACCTTTCACGAAAAATCAATGTTGTTGTTGCAGGAAAAAGCTGTACTTCTATGAGTGTGTGCAAATGATTTGGATTTTTTAACGTAGCGTTAACAATTTTCAGTCATATCGCAACGATGTCTGCAGTGTGGCAGTTTATAGTGATGTCTAGCACACCCAGTAACATTATCCTGTCACCGGGCCAACCAGTTCTAACACTAACCTCTTAATGATTGATGAACGCCAAGTGAGGCAGCTGTTAGTACTATTTTTTGTAAGTCTTTGGTATGACTCTACCAGGGATTGAACCCAAGACCTCCCGCATCCAAGGCAGATGCTCTAACCACTAGGCCATTAGTGCAGTCTTGAATTTCTGTCTCACCATACATTCAATGCAGGCTTAACAAAATAATGAAGTTAGAAAATTCCTTAGAACAGGCTGAACTGCAACTATGACTTTAAATTAAAAAAAATAAAAATAAAAACATGTTCTGAAATATTCAAATTTAAAGCAAAGTTCAGCCCCTAAAGGAAGTGAAACGAGTCCCTCAATGCAACAGACACTCTAGCGCCTGAAAAGAATTCCAGGAATTCAAGATAAGACTATTTCTTAATTTTAACTGCAGAGTGATAAAACTATCTTTGATAATCTTTATCATTCACAAAACATTTAAACTAGCTGTAGTGGACATATTGGATGTCAACTCGACACCATTTTCGTTTAGGTCCAACAATGCATCATAAGAAGTCTTTTGGTGGAAAACATATCTTTCAAGGCAGTTACCATGGTGGATATATTCAATATTAAATTGGCACCATTTTTATTTAGTATCAACCAGACATCATAAGAAGTGTTTGGGTGATAAGCACAAAGTCGATATGATCATGCATGTAGGAAAAGTAGTAATAACAAGATTTTCAAGATGGTCCTTATGAAAGTCATATTAGATGCTGGATGAGCACCATTTATTTTTTATAACCAACTAAACATCTTTCATTCAGGAGAAATTTTAAAAACACGATTTTCAAGATAGTTTGTGTGCTTTAAGTGGCATCTTTTTCATTTAGTACCAACTAGAGCATGGTATGAATGTGTGTGTTCAGTTTCATGAACAGTAGTGATGATAAATTTGCACTAAAAGACAGATGATGGACGAGAGTTGACAGAACATTCCAAAATTTATTCTGGTCTATGACTAGTATAGTAAATATTCCAGGTCTTAAAAATGATCAGTGAAGGAATTCTAAGGATTGAACCTTACATCTTTAGGTTCTGAAACAACTGTTCAAGTTTTAAAAAAAGATATTTATACAAACTACCCTCCATCCTGATGCAAAGTATCAACCTAAAGCCTTCAAGAACTAACCTTTTCTCTGATTTCTAAAGCTCTTTTGCAGAGTGGCTCTGCCTCCTTGTATTTCCCTCTTTTACCATATAAAACAGCTAGGTTGTTCAGGGTTGCAGCCACCTGTAGTTAAAGACATGTTCTTTATTAATCACATAGCTATAAGAATACTATATATATATATATATATATATATATATATATATATATATATATATATATACATGAAAGCATAGAACATATATGTACATACATACTGTATATTTATACTGCATATTTATACTGTATATACTGAATACTGTTATATAAGCATATTGTATTTTTTAAAGATTTTAATAAAATTTAAATTTTCATGAACACAAGTATTTAGAAAATATCTCCCAAATTTTCACTATATGATACTGTCATACTTTCATAAACAGATCTGTTCTGATGCAATTTATAAGTAACTCCAAAATTGAGTTTCCTACCCAATTTCAGGCATACATGAAAAGAATTATCAGGGGAGAAAGAGTTAATGCTTAAATCAGTACCATAACTTGTGTCATATGAACCAATGAGTGAAAACTGCAATGCATCTATCCATGAACAATAAGCACAACTTTGTATATTTCTTTCAAGAAGAAAATATCTAATCAACAAAATAAGAAAACTTGATTACATCAGCAGCTCAACATTGCAAAATTGACTTAACTTGTAATTATTTAGCAGACTGATGCATCATGTTCTCAAGGGAATGAAAGACTTTGAAAATACACACCTTCAATGCAAATGAAATCAGAACAGTTTCAGTTGGTAATTCTGCCAACGAGTTGGTAGTATCTGGATCGTATTGTGAAACGTGTACTGAGGTAATGCAATTACAACCAGTTCCAATGATAATACTAATCTCTCTCTTCTTTAGCTCTGAACCTATACCACAGTTAAATAGATTCTTCCTTTTTTAATACCATTATTGAAATAAATCTATTCACAAAACTTAACAAAGCACAAGCGGACCTGAGATCGCTCATGTGACTAACATTTCTCCAAACCTTTTGGCTACATGCTATAAAAAGCTGTTTGAAGTATGCTATGCTTTTAAATCTTCATCCATTTCTGCCTGCATATCATCATCGTTTGTCAAATATATCCCAGGACACTGTGTGACACAGTTGGTCAAATTCCGTTGTTGTTGTAGGGTTTAATGCCATTTTTCAGCACATGATAGGCTATACACGGTGGCCAGTATTAATGGTGCAGGAAGTATCTGGATAGAACGACCCACAAGAAGCTACTGAAAAGCTTTCTCGCATATCCACATGTCAAATTCTGTAAAACATTCATACAAGATAATGTTGTATAATGTTTATCTACATAAGTAACATCTGCCACATTTGATGAGTGAATTTGATCATTTTTATAAATCTGAGAAGTGTTCAAGCCAGAATAATTTCTGTCAACTTCAGGCAAATTCTGAGAAGTGGTTATTTACAATAAGTTCTTGAAATCATTTCTAATTTCAGTAACAACAGTATATTTTATTTGAGAATGGTATCTGTACAAACTTACAAGACCTTCAAGAAAGAATGCTTTTCAAAGATTTGGTCAAATTCAGTTGAATAAGTCATTAAAAGGATTTTCCATTGTTAATAATGGTTGCAACATTTATTGGCAAATGTATGATTTGTAAATTAGAATAATATGTTAACCCTTCTTGTCAAAAGTGGTCAAATTCTGCTCTACAGAGAAAATATTATTAAATATTTTTTCTTCTTTTATTTTGAGTAATGGTAACCACATTTGATCAGCATCATTTCCATAAGTCTGATGTCTTTATGGCAGGATGCTTTCTGTCAAATTCTATTCTGCAATTTTTAAAAAGTCATCTAAAAGTTTGTTTTTAGTAAAGGCAAGTAGTATTGGAGAAGATGCTGTTTACAGGCTCTTCTACTTTTAATAATGCTGGTTTTAGTTGATAACAGATTGGCATCATTTGTTACAGCTTGAAAAGCCTTAATACCAGGATGCTTTTTGCAGTTTGCTTGAAACTGGTCTAGCAGTTTTTGAGAAAATGAAAATTGCAAATGTGGATATTAATAGACATGTTTTCAATATTGGGAAATGGCAGCCATATCTAATGGCATATCAACTTCATTTGTATAAACTTTAAAGGATGATTTTTGTCGCATTTGATCAAATTCTGTTAGTCAGCTTTGGAGAAGTTATTTAAACCTTTTTCTATTTTCAGCAATAGCAGCCATATTTGATAATGGATCTGCATCATTTGGTATAAGACCTTTATACCATGATGCTTTGTGCACAGTTTGACAGAAATTGGTCTAGCAGGCTCTGATATATTGATGACAAATGCATGAACAGGGCTATCTCATAAGTTCATCTGGCTCTTACAGCCAGGTCCTCTAGAAAAATGTATCATTTGCTATAAAAGAATCAATATTAAATCCTGTTTAAAAATTTTTTTTTTTAAAGAACAATACTTCTGGGAATCAAAAATGTTTTAATTTCTATAATGTAAAGAGTAATTCCTTCAATTTCATTAATTCACATAGAGATATGACTCTGGGCATTGCACAGTTTAAACCCCCAAAACTTTCTCAGTATTATGAATACTTCAACAGTTGTTTTTCATACAAAACCTGCCTTTAAGTATACAATTATGTAATTAAGCCACAAATATGCTTGTTTTAAAAAAGAAAAAGCAATCACTCTTAAAGAAGACGGTGTTTCACTGTTTGCAAGTAAAACTGATTCAAAACAGGTATACATTTTAAGTCACATGCCCTACAGAACAAACAGCCAACTGAAATTTGTTCAAGCCCTGCAAATATTCAATTGCACATTGCATAAACAGGCACAGTACAAACTATAATACCCTCTTTCTCTGATTTACAAGTTTCATTATTAATTAAATGTTATTTTTTAAATTTTTGTTTATACCGACCATCATCGTAAATTAATTCTGAATACTAAATTTCAGTTTTTAAAGTAATCCACTTTTGTAAATATGTACAGCCTGAAATGACATGATCACTGCCGTATAATGTAATTGTAACATCATATCTTGTCCAGGTAAACTGGAATACCCTCATCTGTGGGAGAGCTTGGACATAAAATGGATATCTTGCAACTGTCACTTGTTAAATAATGAGCTAATATATCATGAATTAATAAATGAGCAAGTATACCACAACATCCTATTACTGCAGCATATGAGCATTTCAAATAACTGCTGTCATCATTCATGTGTCGCATCTGAATGATGTATACATAAACATATACTCAAGAAGTTTACATAGCCATTAGGCTTAAAACTTGCAAGAAAACCCCTATCCAAAGTAAACAAACTTTTAGTGTTGTCAAATCCCATTTATTATGACACAATCCAAATATTGTTACTTTAATAGCACTTGACATTTTAAATCCATTTATATGATATATCCATCAATTCAATTATAGGTCATATACTCATAAAATAAGTACTTCAGAATGATTAGATTCCTTATGTTATATATATATTTTGATATACAGTCTATGAAATTTGTTAAAGGATGCAACTGAACTAAAATTAATTCTGATGCAAAATCCTGGAGAGTTCAATTACTATCTTCAGTTACTTGGTGCTATTTAAGAATCAAACATGTGGCTCAATCAAAGGGTTGCCACGTGGGTAAATAAAGCGGGAATTGGTAGATCATGGATAACTCTAGCTATTGTGCAGAGATGAAATTACATAATAGATTGATGGATGGATATCACAACTTGATACACTCCATGTTATGGCAGGCATAACAAAAATTATTGCACAACTTTAAAAATTGCAGTAACAGTCCTTTTGAATGAAAATGCTAAAGTCAATTAAAGTAATTAAGACCTTTAGAAATCTTCTGGAATTTACAACCTGCCAAAAATTGGATCAACAGACTTCCTGTTGTGGAAACTAATGTGATATCACAAATTGTGTCATATGGAACATATTCATGGAACAATACATCCTTTTCTTCATGTATTTGACAAGAAAAGTTTAGAATCATCAACCTGTTCAAATATATGACAAAATTTGAAATACCCATTCAGCTACTGTTTTATGGGAAATTAGTGACATGGCACTTGTATACATCCTTTTTTATGTACTGGACATTATCTGAGTATAAATATTCACTAAGAGAAGCAAAGAAAGAGCACACCAACAGTTTTAAGTTATTCAGTATTGCCTCAGTTCTTAGCTACGTAAAACTATACATTTTTCAAAAAGTTATAATACTCATATTTTATAAGCAGTCATCCTTAAAGACACTAAGTTTGGCTTCTTAAAATAATGTAAATTATTTGGGATGCAAATGCATTTTTAAAACAAAAGATGCCATTAATTAGGACAACTAATAATTCTGTTTTGAAACAATACTTTTAAAATATTTTTCTGTAAGATACTGCAAGCAGGATGTCACCCAATAGTGACAACATGTATTCAATGCTTAAGTTCTTTACAAGCCCATTGCTATGACAGTAAGTCTGAAATGGTATCACATGTTTTGCTGCACTACTCTATTGCTTGCAAGCCATATGCTGTTGTAAGACTGGCACCATATTCAACAACCTTCTGTGAAAGAAACTGAAGCTGAAGGTTAGAAATTTTGAATATTCTGTAGCTTAACTTATAAGAAAGTTAGAACTGCAGAACATGAGGACCGTTTTAATCCAGGTTCATCCATCTGTTGGCAAACTCTGAACTTCAAAGAGTTACTCAAAGCTTAATCTTCGATTTTTAGGTCTAAGTTTAATCTTCAGTTTTTTTTTGTTATTAAGGATGCAAGAATACAGGGCCTTGCTTATTTTACAAGAGCATACAAATATACAGCCAATGAAAAATGACGTTCCAAATACAATTAGGCACCAGGCTAAATGAAAATCTCTTGGAAGCAGATATATTCAGAAGTACACACTCTCTCTCACACACACACCCATGTTCCTACTCTTATTTCAGGAGAAAATGATAAAAATAACCAGGGGTTAATGAGTTCATGGCTGAATCTCTGGATGACATCACCAAAATCTGAATATTCCTTGTGTATTCGATCATTTGTGCATCAATACTGCATATAAATTAGCCATTCCTTGACAATTTGTTAGAAATTTCCAAAAACCATGTTAACGCATCAACTCTTGAACCATGTTTATGCGACAGAAAGTTGCACCCTACTTCTGAGCTCTGTAGTTTCAAAGTCATTTAAGATTCACTATTAGGTCGTATTGCTGAAAAGTAGATAGCTGTAGCTCTACAATGATACCAAATATTCTTTACTTTCTAATGACATTACCAGAGAGAAAAACTTATTTTTTGAGACCTGATTAAAAAAAAAACATTCATCCATTGTCAGAATTGGTTTTTGTGTCTGGATTTTAGACTTGCTGGTTTGAGCTCTAAGGCAGACCAGTCTGAACTGCACAAAGACAGGTGATCCATTGCAAAATGTAGGATAAAGGACCAGGATAAACAAATATCTCTTTTAGTCATTGTATTTGAATGTATTCAGAAGCTGCCCCCAAAAAGTGCTTTCTTCTCCCATTTCAGGTGAAAATGAGAATCTCCAGGGGTTATTGAGTTAATATAATTTTCAGGGATTTATTTGCATTTGGAGATCATATGGAACAAGCTACATTTATGCAAAAAATTACATAGCTTTGGCCAAGTTATTACTTTATTAGTTCTTCCTACTGAGGACACATTTTCAATATTCATTGCATTTTCATAATAATATCTAAGACTTCATAGAAGTTCATCTGATTCAAGGATTTGGAATAAAACACTGTCTAAATGTATTTGAATGGATTCAGAAGCAGTGCCCCCACCCCACCCCAAAAAATAATAAGCTTCCTACTCCCATTACAGGTGAAAATGACAATCTCCAGGAGTTAATGAGTTAAAGACTTCACGTGAATACTACCTAGAAGTTCATTTGATTCAAGGATTTGGAATAACCCACTGTCTATATGTATTGTTTCCTTCTTTTCTTTATGTCTGTCGTCCTTTCTTCTTTTAAAAATATATCTAAGCTAACATATTACATTAAAAATTACTTGAACATTTTACCAAGAAACAGTATTGAAAGTGAAACATGGTTTTAGTATTCATTGATTTTTACAACACAATGCACAATGGCAAAGAATGAAAAAAAGGAAGCAAAAATTATAAAAAGCAATATAAATAATAAATGGTAAATCTAATTTAATGCTCTTGTCATTCACAACGATGTAGTATGGCAACACTAATGGCAATAAATAAAATGCAACCAAAATTCAAAGTCATGCTCCCATTGGCATGCAATACAAACTCACAGCTGGATGGTCGGGTCCTAGAGTTTTTTCACGAATGCCAAGAGCATCATTCAAAAGGTTAGCGGCTTCCTTATATTTGCCCTGGTCCCTGAAAACAACAAGTTAATTCAACATGGTCAACCTTATCACAGCATTTCTATAAAAGTACTTGCAGGCATGATACCACATAATGTCACCATTCCAGATGATGATTTTTCTGATGTACAAAATCACTGACACTAGTAAAAAAAATGACAGTTTCTCATTATCTCAGGATCCTATGCAAAACCATGTTCTGTGACCTTCACACAGTCTAGATTTATGATGCATATTCTATAGTCCCAAACGAAAGTTGGCTCTTAAAGTTCTGGTTCTTTATTACTTACAAGCATGCAAATTACAAAATGAAGAACAGACCAACATGATTCCTGTCTTCAATGCCAAAGAAAACATTTTTTAAAGAACAGCTCCAGCTGTGTTAAAATTTTTAGCCAAGTGGTCTAAATGTATAGTATATAGCCAGATTAAAAATGAGAAGTCAATAAATCAGCTAAGGTTAAATTCAATTAATTCTCAGGTCATCATTATCTGGGTATATCACATTTTGTGGTAAAGTCTCTTCTGACTTAGCTCTGCTAACTAATTACTGAACTGGACAATAGTTCACTTACAGCTGGGTGATCTGCCCCTAATGTTTTTTCTCTGATTTTTAAAGCATCTTGTAGAAGATTACCCGCTTCTTTGAACTTTCCTTGGTCTCTGTAAAATATCAAAATTGTGCAATCAAGGTGACAAAAGTTCTTAACTGGCACATTGCCAAATCATTTTTATATGACAACTGATGTTGCCAAAATATCACCAATGAAGGACAGCAAGGTTCTCCACTGTCAATGAATTTATTTTAAAATCTTTTCATACTTTTTTATCATTCATTTATTTGCTCAAGCAAATATAACACCAGGTGGCCAGGGCCTGCAAGTTGATCCCACAAATAAAGCATTGCAGTAAAATGTCTGACTTTGATGGTCAACATGTTGAGAGAGCAGGTCACTATGAACTACACAAGTCATCAAAAATATGAACAAAATCTATAAATAGGTTAAGGAGATATAAGCAACTGGAATTTTTTTTAACCAAAACCTTAGCATCAATGCTGAGACCACAACCCCAAGGATAAAGTGGTGAGCAAGTGCGGCACATACTACATTATCTTAGCTTCATAGTGCTCCATACAAAGGATCAGGGGAAAAAACACATCAATGGGTTTTGAAAAAATAAGTAAATCAGAAAACTTTAAAACACAAATTCTATATCACTGCAAGTCAAGTATGTTGTAGAATTAGTTGTCTTGGCTTAAAAAAGATTAATATCTTTATCTAGAGACTCCATCAAGAGGTTTAGGAAATATGACTAAATAAAAGATTTAAAAACAAAATCCTAATGGACATTTTTTATTCCTGTGACCAAAGTCCAAGATAAAAATGGCAATAAATGTACTGTGGAATAAACTGTCTTAGATTCATAATGATTCATACCAAATATGCCTGCAGTCTATGGCAGTTTGGAAGTATCAGCCAAACAACTTTAACAAAAGCTAAACTACTGATGCCATCAAAGTTGCCACAGAACAGAATCCTTCCTATATATTGTTTCTACTAATGTGTGCTTGACAATGATTTTAAAATATCAATAAGTTATAAATTAATGGTTTGGACACTAATATTAATATTTTAAGTATTACTTCATCTTAAAAGATGTTTTAAAAAGATATGCACATAGTACGATATAATAGGGTTAGCAAATATATGTTTCAATATCAATATCAATGTTGAAAGACAAGATATTACATTAAACAATTATAAGAGTGCTGATCAATGGACAAAATAAGAATTGGCCTAAAATCCTTTTGTTATTAATTATGAATGTGTTCATGGAACAATGGTTCAAGAAAATGATAAAAGAAAAAGCAAAGAAACAAAATGACTGAATGAACATTTAGGATTTGACCTCTAACCTTAGCCCGAAATTCAAAAAGTGCTGAATTTTACAATCTACATCAGAATTGATAATATTCTGATCATGTTCACTTACTCCATCACTGCATATATTTGAAAACACTTGGAAATTAATCCTGCATTATGACAAGGGTACGAGAGATAACAATAATACCGGCTTTGCAAAACAATACATCTCAAATACCACATGTGATGCAATGGACTTTCAAAAACTTTAATACAAAATATTGACATTAAATCTAAATAGTTCTTAAATAAGATTGCTGTTGATGCCAGAACATTGTCTCATTTCCCTACCTGATATGCCAACAGGACAATGTTATTAGATCAAATTAAACTCTCCCTTTATAACTTTTGACAGCTTGTCAACCTTTTAGAATAAATTTAATAGTGATGGCCTTATTTTAAGTTTAAATAACAATATTTCAATTTTTCTATAGGTCTAATAAAACGTATAGTCTAGAATAGCTGATATGTTTTTATGTTAAAAAATGTATAAATTTTTAATGTCAATGAGAGTTTTGAGGCTAACACACAATCTTGTTGGAAGCAGACTTTGAATAACTACACTGGTGTTAACGAATTACTTATATTTAGTTTATTATAATTAAATAAAGTGATATCTAACCGAAGGTTTTAGGACAAGACCAAAAATGGTAAATGAACGTTTCATAGTTCAAATTACATTATGTACAGAGATTATGAGGATCTATTAAATTTCTTTTGGATAGTTTCTGGCAAGTTGCTAAAAGACTTTTTGATTTTTAGTAATGGTTGAGAAATTTGTTGGTGAATAGGATGAATGTGAATGTCCTTCCTACCAGTGTGCTTTTGATCAAATTTGTTCTAATTTTACAAAGATTTTTTTTGTGAAGTCATTTAAAAACAATTCTATATTCTATCTTTTAATAACAATGGCCATACTTGATGGCAGATTAGCAATAAAAACTGAAAAGTTCTTCAAACTAAGATATTTTTTGCCCAATTTGGCTTAAATTGGTCAAGTAGTTTTCTTAGAGCAAATTTTTATGGACAATGGATAACTGACAAACAATGCACAATGGTCACTGGGACACAGAGATAAACTCATTCAGCCTTACAGTGAAGTGAAATAATAAAACTGTTGATGATGAGAAACAAAGTTGTTGCAACCATTAAAAAAGTACCCAGCACATAATGCTTTCCCAGTAATGTGGGCTCAATGAAACCATCACAAGATATCTCAGTACTTGTGCTTTATCTAGAAAAATGATCAAAATATTTTTCAATCTGTTATAGCAGGCATGACCATAATCCCATCAGGAAACCTACCTATATACAAGGGCCAGAATGTTAAGCATTGTGGCCACATCTGGATGATCATGACCACTGGTTTTCTCTAGATCCTCAAGTGCCTGTTTACACAATGGCACAGCTACCTCATAACGGCCCTGGGATGCATACTGGATGACAAGATTGTGGAGTGTGCGTAACCGGGCAGGAATTTCATAACCACCACTAGCAGCCTGGGCCATGGCACTGGGTTGTGAGGGAGACAAAACTGAAATTAAGATTTAATTATTAATCATCAAGTTTGTAAAGTGAAATTATTTCACTACAAGAAGTCTATGAAAAATCTGGACAATAGTAGCTGTATGATTGTACCCAAAATGCACAAGTTCTGAAGAAAAGACTAGTAACTAACTTACCCCTCAGTTTGTAATATTATTTCTTCACTTTTCATGAAATGTTCACAAGTCACTTAAATGTAATGCCAAAAGCCATGAAAATTTTGCACTACATCAAGGGATGATTCTTCTTGAAAATACAGAGAGGTCGATTCACAACAATTCCTCTTTAAAAGGTAGGATAATTTTTATAATAGTAATCAAGGGTTCTCTAGAATGCAATGTTTCATCTGTGACCAGTGCTATTAAGTATCTGTCATCGTGTTCAACTTTCACTCAAAAACCCATAAAATCATATGATCTTAAACAACGATGCAATCACTGTCAGACAAGTGACATCTGTGCTGATATGTCTAGGCAGGCGAGAAAAAAAAAAAAATGTTTTTAGCTAGAGAACAACATATACATACTGCAACCATAATAATTCAGCAGGGTTTTGAGAAATGATTCAATTCTTACATCATCACATATGGTTATGAATATATCTGGGTTTCAGAACATATCAGCATAATAATGACTATATGGTACCAATTAAAGGTAAAGCTTTAAAAATGTAAATATGAAGAACTGGACAAAAAACTTCAGGAAAATAAATAATCTAAAATCAACAAAAACATGAAGTAATATATGATAAAAGATAAAGATATTTAAATTATCTAAAATATATTTTAAAAAATATGATATACATTGCAAAAATATAAAATCCTTCAAATATTGTCAACATTTGTCATATAATCAACATATTCTCAAAAACGTTCATTGAGATTCACATAAAAACATTCCAAGACCAATGAACAACTGTATAATAGAATTGCAAAGCCCCTGATTACTGACTGAATTTGAGAAGAATTAAGAAAATGGCTATACAAGACAATTAGTAAATGCAATATTACTAGTACGGAAAGTTCTGGCAACCTTGGCTTTATGAGAGGTCAATAATACCTTCAGGATTGTTAGGTTCATCATCGTCATCTGGAAACCCAAGATCCAGAGTCTGGGATGTGGAGTCTGGAGTTTCTTTTTCTTCAGTAGACTTAAAGTTTAAAAAAATATCATTTTAAGTAAGAATATTATGTGACTATTTAATGCAAAATTAATATCTTCAATTTCTGAAAGGACTGATTTGAATATGGGCAAAAATAAACCAGTTAAAATCAAGATATGCAGAAAGATTTCCTAACTTTTATTAATAAGTATCCATTTATAAAATTATCACAAACTATATACTTGATACAGTCTGAAAGTTTTATACAGACCTATTTGTCAGGTAGTACTTTTTAAAAACAAATAGTAAATTATGTTTCTCTAGGAATTTATACGTGATCAAATTAACACTGGGAAACAAACTCTGCTACTTCTTAAATGTAGCTTACAACCATATAAACAAAGGGAAACGACTTTTGCCTCACTTATCATTACTAAATGACTACCCTTCAACCAGATATTAACCCGTTTAAACTGAGCAGTACATAAATGACAAATTTTTTGTATCTGGGATGCAGAAAATCACCTATGCAAGAGTCCTCTGTATGAAAACAAATAGCTGGGCAGCAAATTCAAAGGCTTGCCAGTCCTCCTTCAACAACCTACTGAGTTGGAGAATGTGTTTATTATATGATCAACTGAGCTGTGCTGATATTTACACTGACAGAGAATATCGGTTAAAATATCCCCAGATGTGACTGCTGTATTTATAAGAATACATCAAAAGAACATGATGCAAAAGCTGGGTAGCAAGTTCAAAGATTTCAACTAGCAGCTTGGGTTGGAAAATGTGCTGTTATTTACAATGACTGAATCCAGAGGCAGAAAGACCCAAAGATGTGGGTCTATTTATTATAAGAGTATATCAGAACTTTTGCTTCCATTATTGTGTTCATTTCTGATTGTAGCCAAATAAATAGTGCATGTGACCTCGAAATCAAGACTCAGACAAAACATCGTTTGCAAATTTGGATGAAGTATTTTGGGGTTAAATGGTAAACTGACAATAATTTTAATGAGCTTCAGAAGAGAGCTAGAACTGATAGTTTGGATGGAATAGTTGCCAAGTGTAAGAAATTGTGTGATGACTCTTAGTGTTTGGAATAAGACCATTCATTGGAATGAAAAAATTCAGTCTCACCCCATAGGACTAACAAGAGTTACAGCGCTGTCAAGCTATTCTGTGCATCTAAGGTCATCAATATTGGCGCAAACCCATACTGAATTCAAATGACGAAAATAAAATTCTGCAATTTTTTATCAATTGAAAAGCAACAATTATCACCAAAATATTCCATTCTAAAAAATACAAATTTTGGACAAAACAGGATACCAACCCCATGTTTTCATGACTCCATATATGGAGTACTATTCTGCGCATAGCTTTGAAAAGATGTAATTTTAAGCATCTGGTTATGGAAATGAAATACATTACTTTGGAATCTTTCTGTCTGCATTTCTGCCAAAAACTGAATCTTTATCCAAAACAGCATGTGATCCAATGTTTACAGAAATGATGTATCGTTGTGAAAAATTACCAGATGCTCTGAATAGGTCGACTCTGTTGTACATGTCAGTGTTATAAAGAATGCAGAAATGAAACTCAATGGCAACCAACAGTTCTTCCAATCTTCAAAGTTCAACATTTTTTGAGAGGGGACTGCAACTTTTGCTTGTGGGACTCCTATTTCTACCAAAATGGGACTCCTAGTTTTAAAAACCTAGCGAGACTTCTGTGATAGTAATGCATTTGGGGAAGGTATTCTTGAAAAAATGACTTACTATGTTCATCAAAACATTCTCTGATCACATTAACATAGGAAGAAATTGTCTAGCACAAATGATACAATCAGAAAAAGTCCTCAAATTATGAAAACTTCACACAAATATTGTTAGATTTACTTTTGATTTAGGCTTGAAAATGTGTTGACTTGTTTGGTGACTGCCTGTCACAGTTTGCCTATTAATGGAGATCAAATGCGTAACTTTGGCTACACATGAACTGCCTCCATAGCTTATGTATTTACATGTCTGCTATAGAGGTAAATATCTAAAAATCGAGATGGTTGGGGGGGGGGGGGGTGATGAAAAGTATGCTAATTTGTTATAACACTAGAGAACTTTATTCATACTTATGCACATACTGGTTGTTTTAGCTGCTTTGTCACAGGAAAATATTCATAATTGCACTTTGCTGCCAAATAAATGTAAAAAAGCGGGGTTGGTAGCAGTATTGGTTTAGTATAAAAGCCACCAGTTGTATAAAGAATTAACCTGATTGCCACAGCCAAAAATCTCAGATGCATGCTTTCTACAAAAATCATTAGTTTGTTTTTATTTGTAACTAATCTAAAATTATTCACATTTTTCTGCAATAGGTCATCGTTGGATGAAAATTCACCCAAAAAAAACACCCAGTGAGACTTCAAATTTAAACAGTGATCATGTGGTAATAAGGGGAAATAATGTGCATGAGTTTCTTTCCTTTATCTATATGGTTTAAAAAGACAGGCAAGATAAAATTGCTGACTTTCTAAAACAGATACACAAAAGATGTAAAGGCGATTATTTCTTAACATTAATGTGATTAGAAAAGTATTAAACAATGTTCAATTTACAAAAAACCTTATAAGGACTTAGGTGCTCTAAAAGTCATCGTCTGAAAACAGCACAAGGGTTAAAACCTAGACAGAAGCATCTCTAAATCATAATGCAAAATGTCTTATGTTCAATGTGTGTCCATTACAAATGTTACTTATTTTATAAGCTGTATTGTCTAAAATAAATGTGATGATACTTCAACAAGATGGCCTGCCCTATATACAATGATGCTTTTAACCCTTAAAGTGCTGCATTGTTTTGCAGTACAAGGTCCCTCAGTGCTGAATTGTTTCAGGGGAGAAAAGAAGAAAACTGCAGTCTTTAAATTGCATGTATTTCATTAAATATACACTATTGATAGACAAACCCTACATGAAAAATGATGGTGCATGTCTATACTTTAAGATTAGCATCAAGACACGTGTAGGTTTAACATATTTGCAGGTCCAGGTGTAAATACAGGTAAAATGACAATTGTATTTCATCAGTATTTTTGTTTGTTTTTGATGGAAAAGTTCAAATATATCTAAGAAATGTTATATTCTTTAGTAGTCCAACCATGCACATGTTATGTCTGTCACAATGTTATATATAAATTGTGAAAATCACAGGTAAAGGAAGGGTGACAGTTTTGCAAAAATCCACTCCATGAATGTCTGAGGTAAGTTTAAACACTCCAGTCAGCAATTAATGTTCATGAAAAACTATCACCTATTATTTATTATAATATCATCAAACCGAGGTCCATATCTAGTGATTAAACCTCAGCAAAGGCTTTATTTTTGTTCAATCATTGGGCTGATTTTGTGTGAATAGTCACCTTAATTGTTCTCATTGTCTGACAGGTGTAAATTGCTTGGAATAGCTTGAAATCTATCCCATACTTATTATTTTTGCTGAAGTATGCGGTTGATATTACATCATCAATAGCCCATTAGGAATCGAGAACAGACATATGTACCAAACCCATTGTTTTAATCGATGCAAAAACGTTTTAGATGCTCAGGTGCCATTTCTTCATGCAACTTTTTTCCTTAAAGTCTGCCCCATGAACTCTCTGATCTGCATTACAATTTGTTTGATCTACTATCAGATGCAATAACTCGTCATCTAAGAAAAAGTCTTCAATAGTCCGTAGGTTCATTATTCACCATCTCGACATTTAATTTTTAATTACCAGTGAATGTGAGTTGATAGGCGCGCCATCTTTTCACGTCAAGCGAGCATGTACATCAGACTCCAGTTCCACATAAATTACTGGCTCAAAATCATTCATGTGTATTTCCATCAATACTTCGCTTGTTCGAATAATGTCATTTTTCTCAAATTATTCAAAATCACTATTAGCATCACTATCAGAAGCGAATATTTGTTGCAAGAAATCACCTTCGTATTTAGCGTCGGCCATTTTAACATTGCACAAGTACCATGTGTTTATTAGCAAGCATTTGTAAAATTACATCGTTAATAATATAGTAAAGTACTGCAGAATGCGTGTTCCGGGCCTTTTTAAACCAATCAAATATAGTTTTACAGGCATTTATGGCAAGATTTAGTTATAGAATGTGATCATTGTTGCTCACCTCAAAAGCAACTATAGTCGCGACATGCACTACGGGACCAAAAACAACAGCGTGACTATAGTCGCGACACGCATTTTAAGGGTTAATAAGTTATCTCAATCCATTCTGTTTATAGCCTCAGAAATGCAATTCGATTACTTCCTTCCACTAATTCCTCTTTAATTTAAATGAAACGGAAATAAACTTACTAATTTGGATTTAGTGCTAACTAGAGAAGTACTGCATACATATTGTGTTTACTGATAATTTCCACACTGACATCATCACTGGCATTCAAAAAATCACAGCACTGCTATCCGACTCATTCAAGTAGGTGACTTGATTTCATGCCGTTAGACATTTGCCTTTGATAGTGAAGAAAATCCTTATAACCACCAAGTTGAAATGTGTCTGCAAGATTCTACAAGATTAATTTTGAGAAATTCCAGGACAAAATTAGACTCTTGTAAGAATAGATGAAGGATAAGACCTCAGTAAATGAAATGTTTTTACCTACTGGATACAGCCATCAAGCATGTTATAGCCCATTTGTATAAAATATCACTTAATAGTGTCTTGAATAGCAAATGCATAAAATATTAAAAACTTTAATATAACCTCTCAAATATAGTTGCAGAGTAAATGTAAGCAAATTTTTTTTTTTAATTTAAATCAATTAAAATGTAAATTTGTTGTTGTGGTGGTGGTTTTAAAACTAATTTTAATAATGTAATACTTAGCCATTGCTACTGTGTGCCTGGTACGTTTCTGGGTGCAATATATCCCAATATGATATGAATTTGTCCTCCATTTAGGGTGAATCACAAGATTCTGGAACACTAAATCAATCCTGGGCCATCACAAACACAAATGTCCAATGTGCACTATCCTTTATCCTTTATGTGATAAAGTCTTAGAGAGATATCAGGTTAGGGTTAGGGTTAGGGTACAGGGCAGATGGAGGGAATCTGGCATTAGCAACAGGAAAGTATTACATCATTAAAATTAGTACCACAAACTTCATTTTTATATCAGTAAAACATACATGTTGCTATTGTTTACCTGATTTTGTCATGTGTGGGAGGCTGATGATCCCACAACTGGTGTAGAAAAACAACAAACTCAAGTAATACTCACCATCAGTGACGAGTACGATAGTACTGCAGGATGGAAACTGCATGGGACACCAATCACAAACGATTCTATATCTGGCATACCAATTATGTATACAAATGGTATTAGCTGCCTCGCTAGGCACATTGTCGCTTTGAATGTATTAGATACATCTTTGAATGGTTACAAATGTTTTTTTCCCCAAGAATCATTCCAATATTAACCAATCAGAAATGATTTTAATTTTCTTTGTGAATAATGAATTTTTCAGAAACCAAGGGTTATTAATGGAGGGCAGGTTCACAACACGTTTTGTTCACGAAAAATCGTGAATGATGGCAGATATAAGAGATGATGGTTAGAGTGAAAATTAGAAGTTTCACTAGTTTATTATAAAAAATATGTTCGAAAAAATATGTTCAGCAATTGGATGCTTTGCGAGATTTAGATTCGGACATCGAAGTTTATAAGACAGAGTCCTCAGAAGAAGAGGATGTTGATAGTGATGATAACAGAGTTCTAGCCGATTGTAGCAATTGTAGTAATTTTATAAAATGTGTATTAAAAAGTTGTAAAAGACTTGGGCAAATAAAAGAAAAAAATACATCACTGTGTAGACAAATTCATTTGGAATGATTGGTGAAAACTTCATGGATTTTTATTGGATAAAAGAAGATAAATTAAGGTAAGAGTGAATGCATGTGCATGAATTTACAAAGTTGTATAAACAGGTAACACTATACAGGACACAGGCAGCTAGACAGCTTAGTGCTACTGGGGTAGAGCAGCACTAATGCTTTTAAAAGTGATGGGGCTGAATGAGTTAATGGGTCAGAAAGAAGTAGGAATCTTAATGCTAGATGCACCTATCAAGGGTCATAACATATAGTTGGAGGGTGGACAGACCACTCCTTTGTTGTTGTTGT
Source organism: Unio pictorum (assembly GCA_030141615.1). Taxonomy (NCBI): domain Eukaryota; kingdom Metazoa; phylum Mollusca; class Bivalvia; order Unionida; family Unionidae; genus Unio; species Unio pictorum. The sequence goes on from JARLTB010000022.1 coordinate 15,098,290, forward strand.
AGGGTTTAACGCCATTTTTCAGCACATGATAGGCTATACATGGCAGCAGATTCATCAGGTGGTTGAGAAAGGCTCTCTACTCTCCATCATATTGGGGGAAGGTCTTTACTGACCCCACTTAATAAGATATAGGTGCACAGTCAGGAGCATTTACCTCACTACCATGTGGCCAACGTTCAAAAGTCCATATGCAGGGAAGGGCTAATTACTTCCTCGAGGTAGAAGATCCCACTTCTTATTAGAATTTAGTGGGATAATAATGAAGGGAGGGTAAGGCGATCAATTTTCCCATCTCTAATTTGTCATCTGTATGCCGTTTCACAACATACCATGTGTTGAAACAACAGTCTGGAAAAGAGAGGATGGAAGGGGGGAGGGGAAGAGTCAACACAGTCCCTATACCAGCACCATTTGTTAACCCATGAAGCCTAAGGCAAATTGTCCTTGATGTAAACAAAGCAGATAATACAACAACAAAAATGAAGGAAAATGTGCATAGGCAATGTATCTATGTGATGGCCCAGGGACAATCTAATTTTGTAGAATCTTCTCATGCACCCTATTGCGATGACAAATTCTCATCACATGCTCGGGTGGTGTTTTCCTCTTGGAAAAGTATCAACTATGTATGCATAGCAACGTTATGTATTACTGATATTAAAACGAGATTTTAAATCCATTCCTGAAATACATTTGCTTTTGTTCCATTGTCATTTCTAAATCTTAATCATCTTTCTGCATTTGTACTCTAAAGGCTTTACAGAAAGCATTCATCATTCTGTTTACACTTATTCTCCATATTGTTTTTATTCATTCTGCATTGCTTTTATGAATTACCCATTTCTGAGAATATAACTTTCATATTCATTTAATCATTTTGATTGACCTCATGTGCTTTAGTCATACTGTTTATCACATTAGATTTGGTTCAGTTTATTACAGGCATAAAGTGACCTCTAATACTGTGAATTAATTCATTTTTTCATTGGTGGAAATGTTTGGGGTTTGTGAAAAAGGAAACTTTTGTTGGTCTGTAAAAAGACAATTTAGATAAGTAGGTTTATTGTTGCCACAAAAGTGTGATTGTTATTTGGATATTTAAAATCATGGTCCAACAAATCATAGAGTCCATGAAAATTGGTACCATACAAAAAACTGAATCCACTTAATTTTGTACTACAAAATGATGTTTAGAAAAGCAACCATATTCTAGCATTATGATACATTTTTTTCTTCCATTTATCACTGAACAAAATAACAACAATAAGGCACACACTCACCCCTTGAGATTCATTCGAATCATATTTTTTCATCTCATTCATAAATTCTAAATGTTTCTTTTCTTCTTCTAGCTGAACCACTCTTTGTTCACTTATTTGCAGTTTTTGTTGAGTATTGGCAAGTTCATCACGTAACCAGGCATTTTCTTGACACAATCGCCGAACTTGTGCTCGTAGTTTTTGTTTCTCGGCTTCTACATGTTGATGATGGTTAGCCAAAGCCATCATCACCTAAATAACAAAATGTAAAAGAAGTTATTATTATTACAGTAATGTTTCATATTACCATATAAATGATGTGGTTTCATTCTAAATAATTACATTAAAAATCAAATACATCTAGATGTTAATTATCAAGACTTTCCAATAATTTATGGAATATCTGTCAGGCAATGTTTTTTATTCATTACAGGTACAACTATAAATTATCTGTACTATTGTAAAAATCTATCGACTATGCTTACTACTGTAAAAAAAAAACATTCTGTAAGAGTAAAATAAGAACAAATCTGACCTTTATCATGCAATTCAATACTTAAAATTTATCATTTCCTTTTGTAGCTTACATGAGCTTGATGTTGACTTCAAATTGAATAATTAACTAATAAACAAATCACAAGGTGGTTAATATGATCAGCTTATTCAGGTCAGATTATACACTGACGAATTAGATTTGAAGTAGGATTTATCAATCTACCTGTTGTTTCCTTTCTCTCCCTGTATAAACAAAAATAGACCCCATAATTATACTGTCATTATTTATATCTGTCCTTCAAAAGGTAATACTGAAAAGTTGACTGCTAAACATGCTTAAATGTTAGTGAAAATTTGATTAGTAATGCTAAAATTCCAAGAAACTGACAAAATTGTCCTGAAAATACAAGATGTGAATGATTATCTAGTGTAATTGAGAAGGTTTGCTATGTGAAATTTCCATTTTAAATCTCACAATCTTTTGACTTTAAATACTAAACATTAACGGGCTCGAAATTAGCGGTAGTTCGCTTGTCCGAGGCTAGTTGATTTCCTGTCGGACTAGTAACTATCATAATGTTATTAGTCCGATGGGCTAGTAAGTTTTGATTATCAACTTCAGCTTTTGTTTACTCAATACCCTAATAAAGACATGACTTCAGCATATATTCTATATAATCAGCGCAGTGACCGCTGTAAACAGTCATAAAATATTAGCATGTGAAGATGAAGTCCATTACTGCCTCAGAAATGTGTTTCTATTACAAGAAGCCATCTGATTTTGTGCATTTCGCTTAACAGCGCCAGTGACGGTCCCGTCATTAACAAACAACAGAAGTTTGGTAATTGATATCCTAGTTAATCTGACAGCCAATTAAATGAAAAATAACCTGGTATCACACTTTATTCACGCGACCACATTAACAAACTACAACACATGGTATCAACTATTCAAATTAATTAGTTTGCACGCAAGCACGCACGCTCGCTTGTTTGTTTCCTTTTTTTTTTTGCTTGCTAGCCAAACGCGCCTACAGTCACAAACCTGGAACTGCATAATTTACGTTTGCATCAAAATAATTATAAGAATTAGATCAATTTATTATGTTCACATTACTGACACATAATTTCAATACAACTACTTTTTCAATGACAATAAAAAAAAAAAATTAAAAATATTTTTCCCATACAAGACTAAACAAATAATTGAATACACGTGGAGATATCCAAGCAGAATGCCGTACATTTGTTGGGAATTAAAATCTCTCAGCATGGGCATCCAAGATTTGAAAAATTTCCGCTTATTTTTAATTTCAACAATACAATGAGGTCCGATTAATTAGGAACACTTACTAAACTTACGCTATTAATGATGAGACCGTAATTGGAGCTGTTGAATGCAACGCGCAGAGTCAGATGGCTTCGTTTGATTGGAACACATTTTCCAAGGTGAAACTAACATTATCTTTTGATTTTAATATTTTATAATGGTGTTTACAATAGCCACTGCTTTGATCCTGCAGAAGTCAAGACTGTATTAGGGAGAGGCCATTTACTTGGGGGGAGGGCAAAGGCACATGTTTTGAAACACGTGTCTTGCTCGGACTTTCATATATAAAGGACACTGCCATTCCTTTTCATACTTAAAATAATTCGTGTTTGCTATACTGTAACATCTCATATTTCAAAAACAGGCACAATTCCTGCCTTATAAGACAGGCAAAATGTGGCGTTTTAAAGAAGGTGTTCAGCCTCCAGAAAAAGCAAAAGTTGAATGAAAATGAAATAAAAGAGGAATAATTCTGATGATAGGGAAAAGCATAATCAGACATTTCAAAAGACATGAACAAAAGACAGGGAATGACTGAATTATGATGAGAACAAGAACGTTATGCAGTGTAACTGGTGTATGGAATTCGCAAAAACAAACACAGAGAAAACATCCAGTTTTGTTGCGGGTTGTTCGAACTTTAAAATTGAATCAGAGATGAAAATGGTGACTGACTGGAGATCTTGTTTGAAACCTTGGATTCTGTCCGACCTACTCTTTATAATCTTCCATACAAATACATTCCAATATATGATCCGTTTCAGAGACGGGTAAGGAGACATGAACAAACCCAATATGGACCCAGAGTGCAGGTGAAGGGCGAAAAATGACACCTGGATCCCTTTCTGGAATTGGATCCAGATTGTCTTGAGAAACAAGAAATGTTAATTGACTGATTGATGATTTGAAGTAGGACTTATACTTCTGCACCTCTGCATTTCATATGATAATGCTATTTATGATAGAAAATTGTTGTTAATCTCAATACAAGTGTGTGACATAGTTTTGTGGACAGACTAGTAAATGTTTGGCAGGACTAGTACATTTCTCAGTACATTAATCCTTCTGGCTACCAAAAAAATTATGTTAATTTCAAACCCTGCATTAACATGTATTTTTTTTTGCTTCGATTTCTCTGAAATGTGTTTTTTCAAGTAAAGTTTTATTATTTAATGTTTAAAGCATTCCTGCACATTCCACTGTGCAGAAATGTTGTCAGTTACAACATAAATACATCGGAAAGGTACACTAAAACATCAAAATTTAAATAACCACATATGCTAATTTTACTGAAACATTTGTCATTGGACAATTTTTATTGCCACTGGAGATTCTGCTGATTGATAATGACAGAACCAACCATGATGCAATCACAAAATCAATTAATCCAATTCAGTCCATTTCAACAGATATTGACAATTATATATATCAGACAAAAGCAAATCCTGAATTATTTGTGTCCTAACCTTCCCTGCCAGTTAAAGTAAAACTTCTTCTACCAAAAACTTGACATATAATTATTATTTTCTAATTATCTAAATTTTGTCAAGATTTATTACATTTTAGAACTCAATACATATAACCAACACGAACTCAGGAATGATAAATACCATATACACTCGCCTATAAGCAAGATCCAACTGCAAGACATCTGGATCTATGCAGTTTGTTATGAGTAATCAGATAAAGTAAATAGACCCTAATCTGCCAGCATATTATATGATTGCAGATCTAGGTTTTGTTGTTTGCAGTTGGACCCATGTAGATACAATACAAATAAACATGGAATAAGCTGATTATCTGAACAATACATAATCAAATACAACAAAAATAATCCAAAATTGTTCAGCACAATGTTGGTATCTTGCATACAGAGTACCAACCTGTGCTTCTCCCAGTCCCAACTCAATAGTTTCCAGTGATTTCTTGAGAATATTGGTCTTCTCTTCTATCAAATTAGTTTCTCCACTCTCACGTTTTATTGTCTTCATGGTAGAGATCAACCCATTCAGGATCTGGTAGTGGTCATTTTTCAAGGTTTCCAGTCCTTGTGTTACAGTCTTTGTATTGCTAATGATCTCCTCTTGTGTTAAGGCAGTCATTTTGCCGATTTCTTCTATTTTCTTACTGCAAAGTAAAAAGTGGTAATGAGTATTTATCATACTTCAGACAGGGTAAAATAAAATATTTTTTCCATCTAATAATTCATAGTCAAACTTTTTCACCTGGAATATGTCTAAAAAGAAACTGTACTACACGCACATACACACCTTATATAAAGTAAATAATACCTAATTGTTGTCATGAATTGAATTTAGATGAATTATGTCGGTTGTCTCAATGGTTTGCAGATGTTGTCAAAAGAAAATGGCTCTACAATTATTATAAACAAAAGAAATGAAGAGAGAAATAATCAGCTGACTGCTTGAATGTACCAGGAATGCATTTGCAAGGTACTATAGTCATTTTAATAATACAGCACTATTTCGCAAGTAAAAATCATTATTAGGAAATATTCGCTGACAATATATTTGCTACCATGGGTTCACAAAAAGAACTGTATACTATTTAGCCTGCAAACATCAATCTCTGTTTATATCAATTATGATGACAGGTGGCAAATAACTAGATGATGAATACTTACACCTAGCACAGCAAAACACCCTTGGTTTAAACTGGATTATCAGAGAGTAAAGATTTCTTTTGATAATGAACAAACCATTCTTCTTGGGAAGCTGGTTTTGGATTCTTTGAAGTTTGCATATTTTATATAAAAAGTAAGAGAAACCTAAACATGCAGACTTTCATTTCTTTTAGCAACTGAAACAATGATACAATTTGAAGAAAAAACAGTCTAACTTAAGCAGGGGAGAAGAAAAAAAATCAACCAAAATACATGTATGTACACCACAGTACAGAGATCAGCCATGATGGACAAGTTTGAAGTCTGATCCTCCAGTAGTGAAACGGATTTGCCTCATGTATGGAAAGAAAATCCTTTGCCCTATGACATCTTATAAGGTCTCAAGGTTAACAAAATATGATACTCAACCTAAGGAATGTGATGTGAAGGAAAATAAACCAGCTGCAAAGAATCACATATTGTCCAGGAGAAAGATGATGCTTCTAAATAAAATGCTGTCAGGCAATGGCATTAAGTGCTTCCCACTACAGCAAAACCGATAGTAGCAAATTTCTAATATTTAGTCAGAATTAGAGTAATGGCATGATAATTCAAACAACTATTGCAAATTTATGCTGAAAACTGATTTCTTTCAACTGTTAAATGAATGGAGATATAGCATAGAATGTGTGACAAATGTACTACTGTGATATTCAGATTGGAAAAAACTGAAATGGGTTTTCATCCCGCAACATCTATGAATTCCTGTCAAATTAAACACTGTACCGTATTTTCGCGCATATATGACGCACCCAAATATAAGACGCACCCGTATATAAGACGCGGGTTTTGACGCTTTGTGTAAAAATAATTTACATAAGACGCACCCATATATAAGACGCGGGTTTTCTCGATTTGTGTAAAACAAAATTACATAAGACGCATGCGGCCTGCCATCTGTTGCACTGAGCAATTTATATCCAGTGGTTTCCTTTCCTTTATCATAAATGAAAATTTGTCCAATGTTTCATCACCCGTCGGATGTACCGTATTTCATGTTATTATTCGTACACGAAAAAATAATTATTTCTTTCAATGTACTAATTTACAAAATCGGTCTCATTCTGCTCAACGTTTTAAAAATATGTTGTTATTATGAGAGAGAGAGAGAGAGAGAGAGAGAGAGAGAGAGAGAGAGAGAGAGAGAGAGAGAGAGAGAACAAAACGTGTATTTAATTGCCAACTGGTCTGTGGTCTTCGCGTTGAGATATTTTTTTACTACCGGTAGATAAATAAACTCAAATGGCTTCTGAACTCATTTTCAAATACGCGCGTTTATTTGTTACACCGACTGACGTAATCAGTAGTTCGCATTAACGACGATGTCCAGCGGTTAATGAATAGAAGTATATATTGTAATGACAACTGAACAAATATATACCGGTAAATCATTATATTTTCTCGCCGATACAAAAGACAAAGAAGGGCAATAAAACGAATGTGAATATATTCTCAGTTAACAAAACAGCTGCCCTTTTATTAGTAGGTTGAGCAACAGGCTTTCTACACATACCGGTAATTGGTGAACATTTTATTTCGGGATTCTTTTCTTTATCATTATTAGATGCCTCAGATATACATTTACGCGAAGTGAAACAAACAATACTCTGTTACAACTGTTCAAGTACATGTACATAAATCAATTAATTCTGTAACATTTTTAGTTTAGATTAAAGAATTGTCTGAGGCAGGACCGCAACGATTATTGTTTATTCTTATCTGCCGCCGGGCCAATAGCGGATGGGTTGAGTACCGGTACCTGGTTTCTAGATTCTAGAACAATAAACGCCAGATGTAAAGGCGGCTTCATTCATCTGCTAGGAGGCCAAGTCTTCAGCGAGTGTGATTAGTACCGTGATTAGTACCGTACATAGAAAAATAAATACCTGATGTATGTGGTTAGCATATATAAATGTGGGAATAGTATCTTGTTACCGGTATATATAAGTGAGAGATCAATTTGCATTTTTAAAATTTATAAAATTGTCGCGATGCCGAAGTGAAAGTCATATACAGCCGACTTTAAATTAGATGAAACTGATGACGATGAAAATGAAGATGAATAGAACAATACGGTACATTGATGTTTGATCAAGTCACACACTATTTAGTAACAGTTTATTATATTGTGTTTAATAAAAATTTTAAATATATGGTATTACTGATTTTCATATTTAAGTCCAATATTGAATAAATTCTTGTCTTGTTTTCGAACTATTTAGTCTTGTCTTGTTTTCGAACGCACCCACCAAAGATACTAAAAATTTACCGGTAAGTATCTTTGAACCCAACCGGATGTATAGGTAATATAGCCGCCGTAGTTTTTGCTGTGATAATTAATAACAATAAACAAAACTAATTAAACATACTATATTATTTAAATTTAAAACATTTACTCCGACTAAACGTAGATCTGCAATAACTACGGTATACAAAACATTGAAACGACAGGATTTTAAATTTGAAGTGGCCTGCATTAAATTGGTACACGTGGTAATTACTGAACACTTACCCAACTGTTTTTACAACTAGGAATGAAAATCGTGAAACGTGAATATCGACCGCAAAAAATCGTCATTCAATATCACACACTGTACCGGTCGTTCGTGTTAAAAAAATACTTACCGTATTTTCGCGCATATACCCGTATATAAGACGCGGGTTTTGACGATTTGTGTAAAAATATTTTACATAAGACGCACCCATATATAAGACGCATCACTTTTTGTGTGGTGTGTAAAATGTTGTATAAGACGCGTCTTATATACGCGAAAATACGGTACATATATAGTCGACTCCACTTAACTGCACATTGGTTAACTGCACACTCCAGATAACTGCACGTAGTTTTGCCAGTCCCGTTTTTTCACAATGCTTTTCAATAGGAACAAACTTCGGATAACTGCACTTCACTTAAATGCACACTCCGGATAATAGCATGATAAATTTTCTGCCCGTGGCACATTATGCAATACATTTTTACTCCGGTTAACTGCACAATGTATATTCATGATCAGTTATTGCCAGTCCACTGCTGTAGCGCTTCAAATAAGCCGACAATTAAGCTGGTAAATGCGACTTTGTAAATGATTGACATGTAGAGGACGTAATAGGTGGTATATACATGTATATCCGCGCCCACTAGGGAGCAATAGCGTGGGAAAAATCAGAGTACAGAATGGGAAACACTGCTCTAAACCGTTCGGGTTTGCATGATTTCAAACCAACAAATGGATGGTTGGAAAGATGGAAAATTTGCAACAAAATTCAATTTAAACGACACCATGGCGAAAAACAAGATGCAGACAACTTTGGAGCTGAACACTTTTTCTTCGGGAGATGACCCATCAATGTCTGACAGCAGTTTTCGAATAACAAGCGATCTATAGGATTTCTTGAAATTCGCTATAGTTCCTTGATCTATTGGTTGAATCAGTGAAGTTGTGTTCGGAGGAAGGAAAACAAGCTTAACAGTTGAAATAGTGGATTCTAATCATTGTTTAAATTTATTCTTCACCCATATTCGTGCCGTGCTGATTTAAAGTAGTACTGTAACATACTTCGGTTAACTGCACACTCCGGTTAACTGCACGGTCTCGTTATGGATCCGAGGCAGTACAGTTAACTGGAGTCGACTGTATGTACTTATTTTCAAGGAACTGATGTCAAGTGAACTATAGACACTGACTTTCAAGCCAGCAGTAACCAGGTGACAGCATTTGTTACAGTGGCACAAACTAGAGCTGCAGGCCCAGGATATTGCCAAAGATTTGGAGGTGAAAATAAAATGAATTTGTGAAAAATATAACATGATTTTGCCAACAATGTTGATCACTAATATGGATGCAACTCCAATGTACTTTGATCTTGTGCCTGGACAGAGTCTGTAAAAAACGGGAGCCAAAAGCATGAGAATTCACATGACATGTGCATAAAAAAACAACATCCAATGTGAAGCAAAATGAACTTTTGGGAAAAAAAGTAGAGTGGTAATAAAGCAGTCATTATGGTCATCTATGATCATAGTAAGAAGAGAACTGTAAAAGTCAAAAGTTATATCTCTTAATTTTTCAGGATTTTAAACGTAGTTTTAATATTCTTTTCAGTCATATTGCTACAATGTCTGCAATGTGGCAGTTTATAGTGATGTCTAGCACTGGGGCATCATGGTGCAGACATGTAGCATGACAGCCCACTTAGTCACATTATCCTGACACCAGGCTGACTGGTCCTAAAACGAAGCTCAAAATGCTGAGCACCAAGTGAGGCAGCTGTTAGTACCAATTTTATAAGTCGTTGGTATGACTTGGCTGGGGTTCAAAACCACTACCTCCTGCATCCATGGTGGACTATCTAACCTCTAACCAGAGCGGTGAAAACATGAAATAAAAGAAATGGTAACTTTAATAATGAAGACAGATACACATGATTCTCATTTACAGATGTTTACTTTGCAAAATGGATTCAGGTTTATACTGAAACCTCTGAAAATAAACACATCAGCACCAAGTTATGACCACAGAATATTGACTGGTACATGTGTCAAGTGTCATAAGTAAAGTTAATAGAAGAACTGGATAAACTTTTAACTTCTCTACAGCTAGCCTTTCTTTTTTGGCAAATTCATCATAAAAATCAACTTCTGCTGTGAATTAAATGGTTGATAGTTCATCTCAGTAAATTTGCAAAATGCAGATAAAATGACAAAAACTTTCATGAAGTTCCTGTGTAAATTATTTAAAGTCAATATTATAAAGTGGATAGTAGGAATTATGTACAATTAATATTAGCAAGAGCAACGGGTGAAATTATTAAATAAAAGGCCCAAGAAGGTTGCTATCGAAAGGCAAAATTTTAAATCTTAAAATCATTTAAGGATTTTCTATTTTTAGTTAATATGTGGGTAATAATTGATGGCAAAACAGTAATAATGGTATAAATTAAAAGTCCCTTATTAATCAGAGCTGGACAAATTTTATAAAAATTTTGTTTTCCTTTTTATACTTTATTGCACATCAAGTTATTTAAAAAATTACATAAAATATGTGTCAATAAAGGAGAAAAATGTAGTTGTGGTTGAAGGAGGGGTGCCAAACTAAATTAAAGTAAAACCTGCATGAATTATTACGTACCTTTATATACATGGTCATCTGGTCTCAATGTCCATTCTAATTATCTCCCCCATCCAACAAATTTCCTATATAAGATGTGTAAGTAACAAAAACCTGCTTTTGGGGCCTTGATTGCCAGTAGCTTCTCATGGTTCATTCCAGGGGTTTTCCCGGGTTCTTCCTCCATCATTAATACTGACCAGTATGTATAGCCTATCATGTGCTGAAAAATGGCACTAAATCCTACAACAACAACCTGCTTTCTGCATTAGGTGGCCAGGTGTTCTCTAATCAAATGGTTCCTTGCTGCTGTATGCCTCAAGATAGATTAGTTCCTCAGCTAATTGTGTGACACGTCTTTAAATAAAGTTATTATTATAATCATTATTATTATTGAAAGCATACAAAGTGTTTGAGAACTAAGCCTTTATATCATAGGGCTGATCAAATACAATTTCACCTACTTGTACAGGATAAGTGGTTGAAGGAATTTCACATGTCCCACCTACATTTTCAGCTGTCCCAACAGAAAAAACAAAAGAAATATTGTACAACATATTTATTTCTTCAAAGGGCTTTATATTTTGCCAAGATATCTTCTATACAATATTTCTTGCTTTATAGCATCAGTACTTCTATCAACATGACCTTTTTTTCTTCTGAAAGTCCAACATTTCCAATTTTGTTCTTTCATGACTTTATTAACTGAGTCTCTTGCGCCGAGTCTGTTCTTATAATCAACACTAAGCTGAAGATCATTCTTCTGGAGTGTACACCGCATTTCCATATTTAAAAAATGGGTTTCCACATTGGACAGGGTGTTGGCTGTGTGAAAAAATGCCTACATTATAATTTTATTATTTATTACATTCTTGTTTAATTTTTATATGACCTTTCACTGTTTAGTGTTAGCAACTTCAGGAATATTCTGCATACACAGAAAATTTTACTACTAGATGATGGAGGTCCCTAAGAACCTCAACTAACCCATTATGTCACCCTGAACATGGCTCTTGGGGAGGAGGTGAGGCCAAAAGAAAGAACACCAATTTGTGATCTCGTAATCTACAAAAAACTGCTGGAATTTACTATTTGATGAGAAGACACGGATATGAAGGTATGATTCCTATTTGAGCAAGCAAAACATCATGCTTTCCTTGTAGCTGACAAGTTCCTTCCTACATGATAGGGTGATTTCATTTCCTCAAGAAGAGGCATGAATCTTTCCCTTTACAGGAGCAGAGTAAATTTTTCTAATATTAGGAATTACCATAGACCACTCCTGGGTATAGAGGGGGCCATCCAGCTAGAAAGGAGTATATGTAACTGTTCCTCATGTCTCTATATTGTATGCCCAGTGACTTTCAAACAAAAAATTTATACATAATATTTACCCTAACACCAGATACATGTACTGAGAGGGGTTTAAAAGAATAAAAATAAAATTAATTAGAGAGGTACTAAAATGGATACATACATACATACATACATACATACATACATACATACATACATACATACATACATACATACAAAGCATTAGTGGTAAAACATGAATGTTCTTGATGCCAATTTACTTTCTGTAAAATTTGGTTTAATTCTGTTAAACATATTTTGGAAATAGTCATTTAAAGGGTTTTTTCTTCTTTTTTTAATAAATGTGTCCAAATCTGAAAACACATCAGTATCAATTATGTCAATATGAAAGCCATTTATGTGTGGATGCTATATGCCAGATTGGTCAAAACTGTTCCACTTTCTTATTTTTAAAAATTAAAACACTAATGTTGAGAAGTCTACAGGACAGATAATGAAAATGAAAACATGATCTAGATATATGTAATTGTTTCAGTCTGATGAAGAACTCTGTGTGTGTTATCTGTGTTAAGAAGCATTCAACCCTATTCATAAAGATCAACAAAAAATCTACATCATAATGATCTGAATTATTAATTTACTGAAGAACAACTGCCTGAAATCAATCACAAGGGAAATGCTCCTGACATTATATGCTGGCCTCAATGTTATTACTCAGCCAATGCACCAAAACAAGTTGATAGAAAAGGCCAACAAAACAACAAGTACATTCTGCATTGACTCCAATAGCATCAGGTGGGGCAAGTGTCTCAATGAACCTTTTTTTTTTAATCACATGTACCTAAGGCATACTTAAAGGCTGAAGAAAATATTTTTTAAAAATCAACTCAAACAAAAATTGTATACAGAATATTTACCCTAATGCCAGTTACTGAGAGGGGTTTACAAGAAAAATAAACTCCCTTAACTAGGGAGCATACATACATACATACATACATACATACATACATACATACATACATACAAACAAACAAAGCATTAACAGTAAAACATGAATGTCTTTTATGCCAATTTACTGAAAACAGATCCGTATCAATTATGTCAACATAAAAGCCATTTATGTGTCGATGCTATATGCCAAATTGATCAAAACTGTTCCACTTCTTTTTTTCAAGGTTATTACTCACCCAATGCACTAAAACAAGTTGATAGAAAAGGCCAACAAAACAACAAGTACATTCTACATAGACTCCAAAAGCATCAGGTGGGGCAATTGACCTAATGAACCTTTTTCTTATCAAATCTACCTAAGGCATATTTAAAGACTGAACAAAATATTTTTTAAAAATCAACTCAAACAAAATTTAATATTCACCCTAACGACAGTTACTGTGAGGGGTTTAAAAGAAAAATAAAGGTTAATAGAAAAGGCCAACAAAACAACAAGTACATTCTGCATACGCTCCAAAAGCATCAGATGTAGTTCAAATTACTTGAAAAAATGTCATCACATGCTCAGAGATGGAAATCATGCACTAATGAAACAATACACCAGATCTGGTATTTTCTGAGTTTTTTCCCCATAAAATAAAAAGAACAAAAAGGGACAACTTTAAAACTTCAACTTTATCTTATTTACCTAAAATCAAACATATATTCATATTAGTTCAGATCAGAAAATAGTAACATCATCTCAGGGGCTAATCCTGTATTTTTCACTAAGGTAACCAATGGTTTTTATCAAATTATGTAGGGTCCAATCCTATAGCACAATGGTCCCTATATTTCATGAAGTCACACCAAACAAAAAAATCACATATTGTTCTGTACAGTATTATTTTACAGTGTCTAAAAAAATCCAAATCCACTAGTTTCATTTCTAATTTCTGGCTCTAATGTCATCTAGTATTTTAAAGTTCGATATCAATGGGTCCAAACATGAAATGTGCCAGTCCAAAGAATATACACTCCTTGCCCATATACATTTTGTTTCCTCTGATCACTTCAAAGCAAATGATAATTCTGATATAAAATTCCAATAATTTCAAATTGTGAGAGAAAAATTATTCCTGTGATGATAATGAAGAACAAAAAAATATAGCCTGAAATTCTTTAATATTAGTCAAAATTGTGGATGTAAATAATACAGGATATTCAAGTATAAAGGTTGAAACTTTCAAATAATGATGAAAAAGAGTGGAAAAGAAGATAATGGATTTAAGAATCATAAAACTACAAATACTACAAAAGGTAGAAAATAAAACTTAAGATATTTATTATTTATTTTGTTCTTGAAATTCTGGAATACTTTTTCATATTTACTGGTGGTTTTTCTGCTTCATGATTCAGTCTTGAACTATTTCTGGTTAAACAGACCACTAAGCTGATGTGATTTTTTTACCTATAGATTCATTATTTAATTAATAACTTCAAACAGACATAAAGTTCATTTACATGACTTTTATATATTGGTGCTGCAGTTCGCCCAAGTAATATCTTGACGTGATAATCAGAACCTGACAAATGTTATTATCAAGGCATAATTTGCAGTGTAATGAAGAAATTATTCTACCAAAATATCTGCCTAATAAGTGAAAAAGCCTCAGAAAGGGCTTGTTAAGCAGGAAAAGTTTGCAAAGACCATGAAAACTATGAAAAAGTAGCTATGGAATAAACTACCCCATATGATCAAAAAGTGAAACTTTATGGCATACAGTGTACTCCATAGACTAGTTTACACTTGTTCATCAACACAAGCCACATGCTGCACTTTGTTTCATCAGTGGTTGTCTACTATAAGAATTCTCACTTCTCATGAATATGTATAAGCCAGCTTAACCCAGTCATTGCAAGCCCCATTAAAATTTCTTGCAAGACTGACCCAACACATAGTTGTGAGTGACGATGGCATTAGGCTTGGTTAAGACTGACTGCAATTGAGTTGATTACTAAACTCTATGTCTGTTATGCCAAACCCCTCTTATGAGGCTCAACTTCATAGTATAACACAAAAAGCCTTGAAATTGTGCAAGACAAAGATCAGTACAATGTTGTATCTCAATATGCATCGTTGTGTGTGCATTTGTGTGTTATCCTGACAACAGGCCAAACAGTCCTAACACAAACTTCTTAATGCTGAGCATCAAGTGAGGCAGCTGCTCATACCATTTTTACAAGTCTTTGGTATGACTCGGCCGGGGGTTCAATACCAAATAGTTTACTTGCATGACTATTTCCATATCCCTAACCAAAAGTGGTTTTAAGTCTTTTAATAAAAGCTGTAATTAATTAGAAGAATGAAATATCTTTATGAAATAAAATTACCAAACAAGTGAATGGAGGATGCATTTCTAATCTGCTTTTTGCTATCTTGTACCACATGAAACTGGCTTGGAATGCAGACAAATATTGTACAAAGTACATGTATCCATACCACAAGTACTGTAAATATTCACATACAAATGGATGCAGATACAAACAGGACAGTCCCAGATCTTCAGTCACATAATGTGCAAGCAGATCAGAGTCTGTACAGTTTGTAACTATTAATTAGAAAAAAAAACACAGCAAGATTATACAGATCGAGGCGAAAAATTCACCTAGTTCAAGGTCTGGAGCTCACATTAGGGACATTTTGTCTCCATCACCAGAAATGCAGGCAAAAATACTGAGCCTCAACTGAATTATAACAGGAATAAAGAACCATAGCTAAAGGCTGAAATAAGAAATTAAACAGTTGATTGAACAGGAAAATAATATACTACCGTAACCAAATGCCACACAAAATAATTTGTACTGTATTAACATAAAAAATATCACCATGATATAAGCTAATATTCCAAATCTGATAAACATTGGATTAGAAATCCTGCCTAACAAGGTCAGCCAATCAAATGAACTTTACTTCATTAAAAAGCAAAGATCTTCCTAATTATAGAACATCTCCAAGATCTTGAGGAGGGGTAAGCCTGTATTTCAGACTGGATTAGAAATCTGGCATTAGGAGTGGTAACAATACAAGTCAACCAAATGCAAAATCATTTTGTGTGACGACCTATTCTAAGACTGACCAAATGTTTGAGGTAGCATTTTATGGATGGCACACTGATACAAAGTTGAAATATTTATTGCAACATTTTTAAAGACAAACCTTTCCAAATACATGAAAACATTAAGCACACAATAAAATATAAAACAAAGATGCTAAAATTCTGTAAAATGTATATAAATAAAACAATTGTCACAAATATTAAGATTCTTTAAAATTATGCTATTCATAACATTGCATCAGATTCTTTCCAGATTTTTTTAATTTTAACTGGCGTTCCAAACTTTCCTGTAATCAGAAGATAATATGGATTCCAGAGTGGTAACAATTTTTTACATATACATGATGGACATTATATATAATGGACTCAATGCCATACCATAAATAGTTTGGGATCAAAGTGATTTGTTAATATGTACGTATTAAGCTCACAACTATAAAATTTACCAAGGTTAATGATGATCCATCAGAAACAGAAAGACTCACTGCACCGATGTTATTGAGAGCCTGACCACTTCTATATTAATTCTCCTTTACAAAAAGAAAAATGGTCCAATCTTGAGGGTAAAAAAAAAGTGTTTGGTACATCCAGAACATATCTGACCTGAGCTTTTAGATGTCATGACACAAGATTATTTTTAAAGAAACAAAAATAAATAATATAAAGCATAAAACAAGATCCAGATAATGTGTTATAATGCAAACCATTATCCAATATCATTACAAGTGTTTTACTTGGAAATGAAACTGACCGGATAGGTAAGATACCGAATAAGATTATTATCAAATATAGTCAACAGAAACATCCAACTTTTACAGACACTTGCTTTTAACAGGAATTGTCTCCATGGTATGACATCGAAGTTTCTGTAACAATTGCTTGCCTGATGCACATGCACAGCCCTACTCACATATTTACTAACCAGTTGTTTGCTCAAATTGAAATATTTTAAGAATGTTTTACCTACACTATAAAATTGTTTCAGAGTTATAATTTGATGATCTCCATTTGCTTCAAATTCAATGAAATGCTTCTTTAGTTTGTAACAATTAACTCTGAAATAACAGAAATCAAAAAGCCAAAAAGAAAATCTGAAAATGTAATGGTCAAACAAATCCAATACCCACGGGCCACAAAGCAATAGTACTGCTAAAAATATGAGACCAATGAAGTGAAACATGTCCAGCATATCAACATGTACATACTGGTACATTAGGTATAATGCAGTTGATTACAATTGTGATTTTCCACATGCTCTCTTTACTGTAACAGCCTGAAGTGACAAATGTGAAAAGAGTTATCAGAAACAACCTTGTGCAGAGAGACAAGGTTGGCAGCTAACCAGGTCTATCAAAGTCCAACTTCAGTGTTCCAAGAAGAAAATTAGTCCTATCACTAACATTTAAAATGGGACAAAATAAATAAACCCCAAATAATTTAATAGTTATATGCAGTAAAGTATAAGTGTTTGTAACCTGGGTGTGAGTCATCCAGGTAAATGGGTCCAATGGGAGCAGAATTGCTCATATTCAATATGGCTATCAAGATAAACTATTTATTCTATCCATCAACATATCGTTTCATTTACCATCTAATGTTTTCATAGCTATAAGCAGGATACAAACAAACAATATACTTACTTTTCACTGATTATTGCATTATCAGATTTATTCTACTAACCATGATGAGTAACCTTGTCAGTGTGTGATCCAATCAATACTAATATTGGATGTGAATTAAATACCAATTTTCAAAAGAATCTCCTCTGACTGTACAGGGATTTTCCAGTACTTACATTCTGTATGCCTTAACAGTCTCCATGTCCATAATGTGGGGGAGTGTGACCTCTAAGATAGATCCTAGCTGCCCCTTGTCCAGAATATAACCACCATGACAGAAGCAATTCACAAGTAGACAGGCCATATCAACTGTTGTTTCACTGAGGTAGTTTATATTCAAGATACACTTGGTCGATCTTTAAAATCTTCCCCTATACCAGTATTTGTTGTTTTCTTCTAACTTATTCAATGATGTAATGGAGTGCACAAGATTCTGAAAAACATTATTCTAATGAGCAGGAATATAATTAAAAACATGTTCTCCAGCCTAGAGAGACTGTATGCTCTCATCCCTTCAGGCAATAATGAGCCAGCCCTTGAATGGTAAAGCTGGCTGCTGCAGTAACCCTCCCATACAACATAGATGGGTTATTGATTTTTTCCATAGCAAATATTGATCTCCTGTTGCTGTGGTGGTGAACCTGTCCATTGTATCTGTTATCAGATGATGTCACTTTTCTTCATAATTTATGCTCATTACTCTAACCTCTTTGTTTTTGTTACCTTGATTATTATTTATTATATTTAAACAAATTCTGATTTAGAATATTTTCTACAGAAAAAGGATGCTTTTTTGCACCTTTTTTCTTTCAAGTCTTTCTGGACTAGAATCTGCTACAGAACACAAGATATGAATAGTGTATGTGTCACTGTTTGAATTCAACAGGATGCCACAGTTTAACATAAGAAATGCTTTCTGACCTAATAAATATTTATGGGCACTGCAGCAAAAAAGGCAAGTTTTGTAATAATTTATACAGTAAATGTACTCCGGTCAATGAAAGTCATCAGCTGTATTGATCTGAATTGGATTGTATTGCACAATCTACAGGTTGCTGAGAGTATGGTGAAATGGAAACATGTTCCATTATTGATTCCAGATTCAGTGTGGGAATTTGCTTCATTTAACCACTTCATAGAAACCTGCATGCCTCAAAAAAAACAAAAAAAAACTGCTAGAACTGTTGTGCAAATGTTTTCAAAAGTTGTACATTCTAACCTATCAGGATGTGCAAGATAATGAACCTTTCTGTAAATGGAAAAAAATCTGGATCTACACAACATTCAAAAGAGCAAAATGTCCAGACAAATAATATAAAAAGTGCCACATTGATCTATCTATGCACACATGTATAGGTTAACCTGTCAGTTGGAACTGTACATTAATCTAAGATTCAAAATAACTGAAGAAACAAGAGCAATATGAATGTCACATTATACCCTATCTTGCAATATCCTTCACTGTAAGTGTGAGAAGGGACTCATTAGTCTCGATGGCCTTTAACGTGAACAAAACTTAATGAATTTTCCTCCACTTGATAGTTCTGAAAAAACATGATTGCGATTCCATATGACATGTTTCTACTGAAACCTATGCCCAAGCATCCCTATAAAATAAAATTAACACCTTAAAATTAATTTTTCATAGCACATTATCTTCATTTTCTCTTTTTATTGGCAGCCAGAAATAATTATACCAGTTTTGTCAAATTGTAAAATATCATGCAACAAAATCACAAAAATATCTAAAAATACAAAAATATTTTTAAAAAAATATGGCAAGTCTAACTCAATGGTGAAACACAATTATGTCACCTCATGTTATCAGTTTTATATCACACTCCTTAAGATCATCATGTGCTTGCGCCTAACATACCATTCCACAGTCCATACAGTTATAACAGTGGCACAAGTGACAGATTTCATATTTGTCAGCAACTGGGGATAATGTATACATGCACCCAAGAATCCCAACATTCTTGACTATGAGAAAAATCAAGATTGCAGGCAAAAATAAAACATGGGAAAAGGTATGTGAAAGTGGCAGTAAAGGCAAAAAATGCATACAATGGTGTCAAAGATTTATTCAGTAAAACCTTAATTATTCCATCACTAACCATCTCAAGTTATATCCAAATCCTGAACTTAATCCCCATCCTATAAATTTATCATATCTCATTATTTAAGCTATCAACTAATTTTGAGGTTCCTAACCAACATTCCCTCTAAGGTGTGGAGCTGTGCAACTCATTGTAAAATGCTGCACAGCAGTTTCAAAATTCAGCACACACAGGAAAAATATTATAGGGAACGTTGTTCCTAACTACATCAGGTAATTAAGGTTTTACTGTTAAATTACTTAATATGTAAAAGCAGTTGTTAGTAAGTTACCTGTTTTCTTCTGTCTGTGGGGAGTCCATGCTATTATTATCCCCTCTGCTCACCTGAAACAGCAAGGGCAGCCAATCTAGTCAAGTTAATACAAAACTACAATAGGGATAACATATTTTATTCAGATCTAGAGCAAAATTGGGATCACATGCAAATTAATATCTGTAAGACAATGGGGATCACATGCAAGACAGTATTAAGATCTTCAGTGGAAATACGTGCAAATATGGTATTCTGAAATAAGGCACAATGGGAATTCATGTACTTGTGGTATTCAGATCCACAGTAAAAGGGGGACACGTACAAATAATGTATTCACATTTTGCCATCACACGAAGGTCATCAAATTAATTCTCAAATTTAAATTTTAAAAAAAAACCCACCATAAATTGCCCTTCTTGGATTAAAATTTCATAAATTGTCAGACCACAAAACCGATAAGTTTCTTTGCACTTCATGGACAACATATATGAGATATCTAGGCATGATTTAGTTTTAAAGAATTCAAAATTTTCATGCAGAACACCATTCATCCTTGTGAGATCACTGACTGAAAACAAATTTGATCATTTTCGATTATTGACAATGGTAAGAGTGTACAATTTGTTCACTTCAAGTTATGGCACAGAAACCTTTCAGCTATGTTTAATACTTACAACTGAAATTCTAATAAGACAATATGAGACAAAAGAACAACTTGAAGAGATTGCCACTCTACCCACCAAAAAAATTCCAAATTTTTATCTTGACAATCTTAGGACCATTAAATGCTTTTAATGAAAATTTCATGCCATTATGACCATCCATTCCTCATTAGCAACAATAACAAGTTTTTCTGGATGCTGATTGTGGCAGCCATATTTAATACCAGACTGGCAGCATTTTTATTTAGGACCAATTAGATACATGTACAAGTCTAGGACCATTTAGATACATGTACAAGTCTAGGACCAATTAGATACATGTACAAGTCTTTTGGTAGAAAGATTGTTTATGCATGCATGCCATCAGTTAAAGAGTAGCAATAACAATATTTTCAAGATGACCAAGATGCCATATTGGACGTCAAATTGACATCATTTTCATTCAGGACGAACTAGATACCATAACAATTCTGGTGAAAACCCTTTATCTTTATCTTTATCAATATTGGAACAACTAGAATATCCTTATTAGCTAACCTGAGAAAACCCACGACTATATGACTGTCCATCTGGGAGGAGTAGCTAAAACAACATTTTTTAAGATGGCTGCCATGGTGGCCATTCTTTTGAAGCTGCATCAGCACCATTTTCCTATTCCTATCAACTAGACATCACGAGAAGTTTTATGATAAAAACCCAAAGTAAATATTAAGACAAGTAGCAATAATAACCTTTTTCAAATGACCACTATGGTGACTATATTATATTCCAGATTAGCATAATTTTCATTGAAGACCAATTGGACATAATAAGAAGTGTTCAAGTAAAATCTCCATGTTGATATGACTGCTACTGCACTCGTATTAACTGTCAGATTGAAAATGTATTAATTTATGACCAACTAGACATCACAAGTCATTTTGTGCAAACTCCATGCTGATTTGACCCTCCATTCTCGAGAGGCAATAAGAAGCTTCATAAGATGACCAAAGGGGCAGCCATATTTAATGTCTGAGTGGCATCATTTTAATTTAGTACTAACCATAAATCATAATCCCTCTGGTGAAACATGTCAATACATGAATTTCCATTCATGAGAAGCAATAAAAAGACCAAACAGGCATATGAAGTCTTTTAGTGAAAGCCGCATTCTGATATGACTCTAAATGGCTTATATGGCAACCATACTGGCTACCTCAACACTAAAATTTTCAGTGATGACCAACAATACCATGGGAAGAATCGACAAGTGTATTGTTTCATGGTCATCTTCCAAGTATTTTAGGTGAAGCAATATCAAACTGGACAGGCAATGAACAATAGGCCATCCCATAAGAGTTTTCTCCTAAATGGCTGATATAGCAGCCTTACTGGCTACTGCAACACTACTATTTTCAGTGATGACCAACAAGACCATGGGAAGAATGTGCAAGTGTATTGTTTCACAGTCATCTTCCAAGCATTTTAGGAGAAGAAGCAATATCAAACTGGACAGGCAATGAACAATAGGCCATCCCATAAGAGTTTTGGTCAAGGTCTCAACTAAAATTGTATGGCCAGGCAAATGAATGCTTAGCATAAACTTAAGGAAAGAAAGATGATTTCAACCACAAGACATTAACTATATTGTAGAAAAGTAAGATGCTGGTCATGCCTCAAGGATATCACACATGCAAATAAAGAATGCAGTATATAATAAAATTAATTGCAATGTACAAATCAAGCTAACATGAACAATTTATCTTGCCTCAGTTGGACATTTGATGTTCTCAAAATAAAATGGTTTTATTTGTTCTCTTGGAAAAAAATTCCATTGAGCTTGTTTAAATGTAAAATTAATCAGAAGAAATGTTTCTGGGAGTGGAGGGGGATTCTGCCAAAATAGTCACCTCACTGCCTCTCATTTCACCAAAATACACAGAGAATTGGAAGCTGACTTTTAACTTGTCTCAACCTGACCAATGTATCACCCCAACCTCAATTCAAGCCAAAGGATGCTTTTGTATTATCAACTAATATTTTCTGTGAAACTGTTCTAAAATGGTATTTTGTGCTTTTTAATCAAAATTTGAGTTAAATGAATAAGTATTTATGTCTGCAGGTATGTTTACATCTCAGATTCCCACAGAATTCACAATGACATGAAATTTATGAAAACTCATTACAGCCCATTCATGAGAAAATCATTAATCTGCATAACTTTAATGGCTTATTAATAGTAAAGGTATACAAGTTTATTTTATATTTCATCATGTAAAACAGTTATATGCTACTTTCGCCAGGGTGTGAGACAGCTAATCAATTTTTAAACTATATGTAAAAAAGAAGATAAAGCCAGGTCATGGTCATTATCTAACCTGCAGTTTGCTCATGCAAAATGTAAACGCAGAAGAATATGAACATTGATATCTGTCACCCAATTCTGTTTAACCTATTTGTGGAAAGTCTTTTCCAATAGCAAAGTCATACAAGAACTTTACTGAATCAAACCAAAAAGAATGATATTACTCCCATAAAATTTAATAATAATAATAATAATAATAATAATAATAATAATAATAATAATAATAATAACAATAATAATAATAATAATAATAATAATAATAATAATAACAGCAGCAATAATAGCTATACTTACAAAGCATGACAATATTAGTTTTGTGAAGTAATTTACCGTGTGGCTGTCAATTATTTGTATAAACTTATCATTTACAATTAGGATGGCAAATCCACCAAGATGGCAATCCACCTGAAGATTCCGCTAAGGCTGTGCAATGACTAGCACCATGTATAGGCTAGGAAAGATAAAGTCTATACAAGACCAAATCTCATCAAAATGGTTTCACCATTACCATAAAATAAATATTTCAGCAGAAAATTCAAGAGAGCAACTTTCTGCTGATAATTTAGAATTCAAACACTGTGGCAATAGAATAATCGCATCCAAATATTGCCACTGTCAGCTACCACATTAATTCACAAACAATAATAATTGTGGTAACTTTTTAACATAAATAGATACAAGTGTTTACATGTACCATATAAACAGTTTTGTTTAGTGTCTTGTAGCATATCTTCAACATGACTTGCACTCATAAAAACAGACAGTGGCAAAATGAAAACCAAGCCACTCATAGTGTTTGCCTTTCTGCCCAATTTACGCACACATTTTGTTGCTGTGCACTTTTTTAGTGATAAGGATTCATTTAATATCCAATGCTTTAGATGAGGGATGGCACTGTGCATACTTCAAGCATATATAAAGTCTGGTTACCTCTTTTGCATGTTCCCTGTGTTACATGGAGCAAATAAAACAGGGAACCAGACTAGCATAGGCAATATTATAATGGAGTAGCTTCTCCTAATCTCGTGAGCTCTCAATTGATTTACAATGTGCTCAGTAACATGTCATCCAGATGTTTAACCTCGATGCTTGTTGCACTAAAATGTGGATCTCCAGATTATAACAGCATATACACTAATAATCATTAGCCAAGAAAGTGAAAGAAGCAGAACACAAAAGAGTTTGTTTGTTTAAGTAGGATTTTTAACGAAGCTTTAACAATTTTTCAGTCATATCGCAATGATGTCTGCAGTGAGGCAGATTATAGTGATGTCTAGAATTGGGGCATCATGTCGCATACATGTATCATGATGTCACACCCAGTCACAATGTCCTGACACCAGGCCGACCAGAGCTAACACTAACCTCAAAATGCTGAGTGCCAAGCGAGGCAGATGTTATTATCATTTTTGCATTTTTTAAAAGTCTTTCGTATGACTCAGCAAGCCACCTGAACAACAGTATCACATGAACAGATACCACTGACCTTTAAGTAATCATTTGTAACAACAATCGCTTAAATAGTAAAGATTGTTCTGATAAAAAACACGCATGATAAGAACCAACAACAAAAATTCTGGCTACTGGTTTATAGTGACTGATGATACAGTTCGTAAAGTGGTCTAACGTACATGTCGCAAACTATTATTGTAGTGCCAAAACTTTAAGTAGTAGTCCTGTATATTGCCTGCAAGTGAATTAGGTCTTTGTCTATTAAAGAAGCATGTATATTTTATGGGATTTGATAATATTAAAGGCTTCTGAGGTAGGTTTTTTTCCTAGATATTACAGTGATTACATCCTAGTCACCAAGTCATCTACCGTATATGTTGGTACACCATAAATTTATTTTAAAAGTAATTTTTTTGTGTACTGTATATTCTGGGACACATAGTTTTTTTCGAGTCGTAAGTGGTGGGACACCTTTTAAATCATTCAAAAATTACATATCAGAAAATGTACTCAAACGTATATTTTATGAAGTAAAACTTTAAAAAAGAAAACTGTGAGTGTTGTTTGTTTTCACTTTTCGTAAAAATATATTCAGAGAGAGAGAAAAAGAAAAAGATATACCGGTAGATAGTGACTGTACAGAGTGATTGATAAGCATACTAATTCCGAAACCAAACATCTTTTATTTACACAGCAGTGATATCTGACATCCAAATACTGCTGAAAAAAACTTGATTGCCGCTGATATATTTAATTTAAATCCTTGAATCTGTCCACATTCTTAATTGCCCACTCAACTTCCTCAGGCTCAAATCCATCAAATTCATCCTCTTCAATGTCGCTGCCATCATATTCAGTATCTCTTATGATATTGTCCTCACATCCATTCAAGTTATTGTTAATACCACAAACTTTAAATGATTTTCGGATCAGATCTGGCTTGTCCTGAAGCGATTTGACTGCTTTCACAATCCAGTCCACAACTGTTTGTTTATCTGCACTCTTAATACGAAATGTGTTGTCATTTTCCTTGGAAAGGCCCTCTGCTGCTTTACGAATAAAATTTGTCCAGCTTTTCCTCATGTCGGACTTGACCGGTTTATTGACACTGACGTCTAGTGGCTGTAGCTTCGAGGTGCATCCACCCGGAATAACTGCAGGCACCGTGTTACCCCTTCTCAAAGCGTGTTTTGCATCATCTGTAATATGTGCCCGGAACGAATCCATCACTAAAAGAGATTGTTCCTTTCTTGTATACTTGAGATATATCTCTTTAATCCACTGCAGCATCACTTCCTCATCAACCCAACCCTTCTACTGCACACGTATGATCCATCCCTTTGGTGCATGGATATCTTTTAGCTCCCTCACACCATGAAAAATTATAATTGGCAGCAACACATCTCCTGCTGCAGAAACTGCAAGTACTAAGGTTAGATGCTTTTTATCCGCACCAGTTGTGCAACTTTTCACACTTTTAACACCTTTCTTTTCGACAGTTCATCCAGGAATGAGATCGAAGTACATAGGAGTTTCATCCATGTAAATTATCATGTTGTCTTCGAAATCTTCTTTTTCTCTTCTGGCCTTTACGAATTCCTCTAAATCTTCTGGGAGACTCTGGGCCATCATTGTACATGAATGAAGCAAGAGGTCGCATTGCTTCAAAAAACCTGTTGCCCAGTTCCAACTGGCTTGAAACTCAATTTCTGGATGATCACTTGACAGAGATTCCTTGGCATAAGCGCAGATAGTATCCACAATAACAGGTATCTGCAGATCGCATTGGATGAGAACCCACTTTGCAATTTTTCCATCTAACTCATTGCCATAAGATACTGGTCTCCCACTCCTTGGTAAATGTCCCCAATCATTCAGCTGCTGAGAAAAATCTATTTTTGTCCAATTTGCAATGGTTGATTTGGGGATTTTGAAATGTCTTGCTGTTACTCGAATTCCATGCAATTATGAGAAATTTACAACTTCCTCTTTTTGCTTTAATGTAAAACGTTTGTAATGCCCTCGCCTGACATCATAATTTTTGTAGGCATCATCTCTCTCCTGATTGGGGTCTCCAATTTCGTGTCTTTTTGCAGCTGGTTCATTTTCTTTTACATCACACTCCTCTCTAGCACGCTTTTTTGGTCGACCTATGGGTCTCTTAGGTGAAGCTTCAGGCAATGCATTTTCTTTCCATGCACGAGGCAAGGCCTCTTCACTACTTGAGTATCGCACTACAAACTTATCCATAATAGCGGAGATCTATAATGTGGTTTATTTTGTTTTATTTTTTATTCCCCTTTATATATGCTATGTATGACTGCGAGGAATCACTTTTTGTGTAAATGTGTGAGAAGTTATCATTTCAAAGTGTCCCATTGAATCTATTTATTTTCAAAATCCCAGTGAAAACTGGTAGAAAGAAATAAAAGTTGGCTTCCCCATGTCGGCCGACTTTGTATACATATGCATAGCTAAAAATATCTCCACGTTAATAGGAATCCAAAGTCTGCTTCTCTGGGGTTCGGCTTGCTTTGTAATAAATTAACCTTTGTATTTGATATCCTGCCAGTAAGTTATCAATGAGTTTATGGCTGTTACAAGGTGTGTTTATTCAACACCTGGGCTTTCATTTATATGCCGTCTGTAGTCATAAGTGACACATAGTATACACAGCATTACTTGCTTTAATAATACTTTTTGTAACCCATGGAATCAAAAAGATTGTAATTTGTAATCAGAGTGAAATGTATTTCTAATAATGATTTTAGTTTGCAAGATATTGTCATATTGTTACCCTGGATATAATACACTCTTGGTTATTTTGTACCTTACACCGTATCATACGTAAATGTCAGTTGCTTTCGACCAATGGGGCTGGTAATTCTCACTCTTTCTTTCTCTATCTCATTCATATGTGATTTTGCGGGATCCAATTTTCATTTTCATAACATTCAAACCTTTGAGGACAACTGAACATGATTCGTTTCTCAATATTCACGTCAATGACTAATGTGTTGTGTTGTCTGATGAAATCTATTACACAAAGGATTTATGTGCTACTCATAAGGAGTTTGTGGATATATTTTTCCTTTAATAAAATGCTAATGTCGACCAAAAATGTGAATAAATGATAACAGTACAAGGATAGTTTCTTTCATTTTATTATCAAATACGCATTTTATTTATCTATTTTATTGTAACATGTGGTGTGGCTGGTTGCGGCAGGGGGTTGGGGGGGGGGGGAGAGACAATTGAACATAATGTTTTTCATTTCCTAAATCTTGGGACACATGATGCAGGTTTAAAAAAAAGTTCACCATAAGTTCTCGGACACAAAAATTTTTAAAATTTTTTTTGTGCCCCAACATATACAGTAAATACAGTATTCAATTTGGAGCAGCCTGGTTACACACTGTATTTTCTGAGTTAATCCATGTGTGTCTTCTTTGAATTAAGCTGATGACTATTGTCTGAGTACATGATTCTGCTTTTGGATGAGAGAACTGTTTCACTTTATTTCAATAATTGTTACATATGCAATGCACATGTATTTTTTTTTTTTATATTTTCCCAAAGCCTAGTCAAAACCATCTTAACAGTTGACTTTACAAATGAGCACTAATGATGGTACCTAATATGTTAATCCAGGTAGTGAAGAAGCCATATATTTATAGATTACATCACCTGGCTGTGTGTGCGGATACAATAGAACTTGTCTTGAAAAAACACTTTCTTTGGGCCAAAAAGACATTGTCTCTCAAGAGAGGTGATCTCTCATAACAGGAAACAATGCTATAAAATCAATAAATTTGTGCATTGGTCTCTCAAGCAGCTGTGGTCTGTATTGTACATATCTTTATGACACAGGACATTGACCTCTACAGGTGTCTAATCATTAATTATGATTGTGCCTACTTAATATCTAAGTGAACCTATGACAAGGAATGCTGCCTCTCATTGATCAAACTGAAAATGAGATTGTCAGTAGATGCAGTGACAAAACAGAGGATGGTATAATAATAATGAGGACTTTGTCTAATCTTTAGAAGCTTTAAGTGCTATACAACATCTATAATGATATGACTACAAAAAAACAAAACAATCACCATGATATTAGAAAACATGAAAACAAATGTTGAAAATATTTAATGTAGGAAACATTAGGTCTTTAAGTTTGTTCTTGCAATCGAAAAAGGTGAGTTTTAAGAGCACTCTTGAAAGAGATAACTATCTTTTTGTCTAATTTAAATGGGCAATTCTTTCCACGTTGCTGGGCCCTGGCAAAATAATGCTGTCTATATGGCTTTGTTTTCATAGCTGGAATAATGAGCATATGATTGTCAGAAGAAGAACGTAAGTATCTTGCTGGTGTGTACACATGGGTGAGGTCAGATAGGTATGCTGGACTAGAGCAATGTTCCCTCTAAGATGAGCGCCTGAGCGATCGCTCACTATTTTCATTGGCGGCGCTCATAACTTTTCTCGTGTCGCTCAGTAAAATATGCGGAGCGGTTTTAAAATTGCGCTATAACAATCTTGCGCTATAAAAATTCTAGTCACAGCAACTTACTCGACAGCCATTATATTGAATTTAGTTACTTTAAATATCAAGGAATTCATTATTTTTACATGTGGCCTATGTCTAAGCGGCGAGCTGAGGAAAGTTTATGTAACTCAGGCAAGAAGAGGTGCTTGGGTTTTAAAACAGAGTGGTTGACTGAATGCTATGTTGAAACGGATTTACCGCATGGCACCGGACAGCACGTGCTACTTGAGGAAATTTTTAATTACTCAGAAACTGATAGTGTTAAGTGCAAAATTTGCATGAAATTGGAATACAAAAGCGACTGAACATCAGGAAAAAAGTGGACCGATTGGAAAGTTGATCATTTAAAACGGCATTTGAGCCAAAAATCGCACATTGAAGCAGTCACGAAACTGAAAAACAAAAGCAGAGGTCTGTTGAAAAACATGCTGATGGAATCGAAAGAAGATCGTGAAAACAGAAAAGAATTAGTTAATCGGCAACAAGCGACTCCTGATGAGGTAAAGATACTCATTGATAACGTTCTGCTTGCTGTTAAAATAAATTCTTCAATGCTATTGGTGCAGGCTATTCATGACCATGTTGCGAAATATGTAAAGATACCAGAAAGCTGGCGAAGCAAGAATTATGCTTTTGAATTTATTGAGTGTATAAATTCAACCATTAGGTCGGAAATATTATTGGAGATTAAAAATGCAGCTTATCATACCTTGATCGTGGACGAATCAACTGATATCTCGGTTTCCAAAATGTTAATTCTGTACATGAAATTTAGAAATGCCAATGATTCAGTCCATAAAACTGTATTCGCTGGAACTGTTAAATTAACAGCTTGTGATAGCTTGTCAATCCTTGGAGCCATTCAGAAATTTTATGCAGACAATGAATTAGATTTGAACAAGATGGTCATGTTTACCTCTGATGGAGCCTCAGTTACGCTAGGCAAGCGGAGAGGGGTAGCAGCACTTCTTCGCCAGTTAATTCCACATTTGTCTGAACAACACTGTGTGGCACACAGAGAGGATTTGGGATTAGATGATGCATGGAAAGATATACCATTGATGAAGGAGATAGAAACTCTGATGAGAACTGTTTACACAATTTTCTGCAGATCATCTGTCAAGAAGGATAAATTTAAGGCCTTGGCCAAAGCTGCTGAAGCAGAAGTGATTGCATTCAGACCACTCAACGAAGTTCGGTGGTTATCCAGGCATTTTGCTGTCAATGCTTTGGTTTTGAACTATGATATTTTAGTGGAATACTGTAGAAAACAGGCTGATGAGAATGACGACCCGGTCCATAAATACTGCTTACAGAAACTACAGAATCCAGAACACCATGTTGCAATTACAATATTGAATGATGTATTATCAGAATTAAGCAACTTCTGTAAACTTTTTCAAAGAAGTTTGCTGTCTACTGTGGAAGCCTTTCAGTTTAGTTTGCAAAGGCAAAAATAAAGAAACTCAGATCACAGTATCTTGGAGAGAAACCTCACTACACTGAAAATGCCAGCCATTTGCTTTCATCATTTCAGCACCCAGTGAACACAAAGTCAATAATTAAGTTCATTCAGCAGACATGTGAACATTTGGATCATAGATTTCCAGATGAGGAATTACAAGATTGGGCAATTTTTGACAAAGAATGTTTTTCAACAGCTGTGAACTTAGAGGATTATACATCTGGTCGAGAGGAGATGAAGAGGCTTGGAAACCGATATCATGTTTTTCTGGAAAAAGACAACGAAGCATTCCAGAAAGAACTTAGTAAGCAGTTTCCAGAATTTAAATTGATTGTTAATGAGAAATTGCAAACTGGAGCAGTTAAGACATTTGAAGATCTAGTTGCATTCACAAAACAGCAGGATCAACTTCAAGACTTATTTTTGCTTCTGGATATTTGCGGTACATTCCAGGCTTCAAGTGCGGACTGCGAAAGAGGATTCAGTCTGATGAACAACATAAAGACAAAAGCCAGAAATAGACTAGATGTTGAGCATCTGGACAATTTTATGAGAATAAAGCTCTTTTTAAATTCTGGACAAACTGTAAATACTGAAAATGTCTACAATGTTTGGAAAACTGAAAAGAATCCAAGAGAATATTTGTGAAGAATGAAGAACTGATGATATTACATAATTAAAAAAACTTTAAGTGAATTGTTATTCTTCTAAGTTTTGAGTATTTAACCCTCCCACAATCTCACGGGCACTCGTCCTCGTGCCTGCTCATAAATTTGTGGAGTATGTAACTTGTCGCTCATGCATATTTTTTTTTGCACACACCTCAACAATCCTTAGAGGGAACATTGGACTGGAGTCTACCAGTGAAAAGACAATGTTGTTGTTGTAGAGTTTAACGTCATTTTTAAGCACATGATAAGCTATACATGGCGGCCAGTATTATTGGTGGAGGAAGAACCCAGTAAAACCCCAGGAAAGAACCAATGACCCACAAGAAGTTACTGGCAAGTTTTCTCACATAACTACATTAGCTGAATCTTAGACTCGAACCCACGCAGACAGAGGTGAGATGGCAGTGATCCGTAACAGAAAGCGCTTTAGACCACTTGGCCACTCAGTGGCCCCCCTGCACAGATAATACATTTTGTGTTTTATTCTGGATTGAATGGATAGCCAGTGTAGGGTACAGAGCAGTGGGGAGGTGTGCTCTGACCACGGTACTCTAAGGATGAGCCAAGCAGCTGTGTTTTGAACTTTTTTGAAGCTTTTGGAGTAGATATTGAGACAAACCAGACAGAAATTAGTTAAAATAGTCCAGTCTTGAAAGTACTAATGAACACACAATTGTTTTAGTGGCATCAACTGAAAGGTATTTGCGAATGGTGCTGATGCATCTCAGCTCAAGATATGCAGCCTTGCATATGTTCATGAGTAAAACCAGGGTTTCATGGTGATGGTATTCCATTCAAAGTATTGCACAATGCAAGCAACTGTCCCTTGTGTTCCAAATAAAATCTGGCAAGGAAATAGCAACAATTGTAGCAATGAATTAAAAGCTGGCTTCTTCCTAACTTTGATGTTCAGTTGTAGTGAGAGTTGTTGTAAAGTTTAACGCCATTTTTCAGCACAAGATAGGCTATAGAAGGTGACCAGTATTAATGGTGGAGGAAGAACCCAGAAAACCCCATCGGAAAGAACCACCAACACACGAGCTACCAGTAAGCTTTCTCACATACCCACATTAGCCGAGCCCAAGACTCTGACCCACGCAGACAGGTGAGATGGCAGTGATTCCTAACAGTGAGCGCTTTAGACCACTCTGCCACTCTGGGCCCCTTGATGTTAAGACTATTTCAAATACTTATACAGCTTTATCAGTGAATACCGATTTAATGTAATCTCTGATTTAATGCATATATTATTGTGTTTCAGGCAGAAAAAATGAAACATTGTGCAGAAATGTATTGTTATATTTTGTTTTTACCTAAATATAAGTAGGCTGGAAATGTATACATTGAAATGGACAATTAAATATATAAAATTGGATTGTGTTTAGCGAAGTAAACTTTCAGCAAAGTTCTGAAGGCCTAATAGCAATAAAATACTCAATTGTAATTAGTTACTTAAAGTCAATCACAAAGTAATTAAAAGGTCAAGTACATACCAACTTTTTCAAATTTTTAATTACAACTTGATCTACGATTTTGAATTGATTAAAAAAATTGAAAAACTTTAATGGCACAAAAATCTCACGAATTACAGCTACTTAACATATACATTTGCATAAAAGCCAAATAAGTTAAGGAAAAAAGCCAGGAAAATGGGAGAGGGTCTGTTCCAAGGTCTAAACTTTTATTTTTTTAAAAATTAGATTTTTTTACTACTATAATGGCATTAGCTAAGATTTGTGCTGTCGTGAATTGAAACAAATATGTTTTTTCTAACTTAAGTGGCAGGATAATGAATGAAAAACATGTTTTAACGTATTTGACATCTATTTGATAGATGTCCATCTACCAGAAAATGCAGTCATATCTGTTAATTGAGCCACAGTGGTATGTGTATTTTCCAAAAGAACCGCCATATTAGTAATCTCCAGTCAAGTATTTAACCCTTAGCTAATCAGTAATCATTAAACTCTAAGGTATCTTACAAATGCACGCTAGCTTATTTCAGCGTAAATATGAAAAGAATCTACATACAAAAAATTAAAGAATTACAATACTGAAGGTATATGCAATAAACATTTTGATCGAGAGTAGAAATACATGTATGATAGTCTTAAAGGAACAATAGCGAGAGGCTCCATAGGGGTTTGTTGCGTGCACGCTTAGGAAGGGTAAATAGTGCAATATACGAGTCAGCGTGAATAATTGTAAAACAATATAATTTGTGGGATTTCTTTTAGAAGTAATCGGCAGCCACATATGGTAAAACAGAAAATTAAATACATTTCTTGACTTTTCAAACAAATTTATACAATTTCTATGTAATAAATAATTGTACATGTCAACCATGAGAGTTAAACAGGTAATTTATGCTAATATAAGTCTGCCTAAAAAATGTATTTAGAACTTACCGCATGCATCCTGTGATGTCATCTCGATGTTTTGGGTTGGCTTATACATGGGTCATGAATGTTTAAGTGTTTATACCTATTCAGTTTGGGGAGTTGGCTTATATGTGAATGGATTTATATGCATCTTGCAAGTATATATGGTGATACAACTTGTGTATTTAATATGATCTTAGTCTTGGCAATATGTAAGCAGCCACCTAAAGCATACTGAATGCATTCTCTAAGGTAAACAAATTCCTCACATGAAATAATGTCCATTACCAATACTGATAATTAGATATGATTTATCTTCCCACAACAAGTAAATATAACAAATAAAACAAATTTCCACATCTTGTCCAAATGACTACAGTTGGAGAAAAACAAAATAGCTGTAGAACATGAACCTGATATGTCTGAACCATATTCTTGTTAACTCCGTGTCTAATGCAGTTGCTTTAAGCTTGCCATAACTTAGACAATTACTCCAAAGTTTGACAATATACATGACAAGGTGACATCTGGAAAAGCAATTGTCAGTATGACATCTGTTGCACTAAGAATTTCTACACATGAAACAGCTAACACACTAAAGAATTTATACCTATTGATCACGAATAGCTATTTGTTCCCTATATGAATGGAAAGAAAATGCATCTCATTAAAGACAGATAGACTATGCCTTTAAATATATAATGTACATGTTGTTTTCAAAATATAAAACATTCTAAAACATTATGAAGCAGTGCTTCACCTTCAGCACAGGAATGTTTTGACCAACATTTTACCTGCACACTATCTTGTATATATGGTTCTGCAGCATATGATCCGCAGAGCTAAACTGATTTTAAAATACATGTAACTGAAAATTGTGCACAACTTTTCATATGACTGTATTTTAAATATGCTCAGTATTCTGCCCTTTTTACTTTTAATTTCAAAATACAGCTTAAAGAAGATTGACTGTCAAGCTGTTAATTTTTGTCTATCGAGCGTTACAGCTGACTAGTATTTAACAAAATTTTCAGGCTCAAAATCACACACAGGTATCATCATTAACAATTTCCCAGTGCCAATATACTTCCAAACTTTTAAAACTATTAGTATTAACACTATAACCAGCTAGTATCTGGCGAACGAAAACATAATCAACCATGAAAGGAATCAGACATTTCGGGTTTACTAGGTAGCCCATATTTTAAACACCTTTCATGGATGGTTCAAACTGCACCATAATGCTTTTTTCCGGAGCAAATGTGTTGAAGAACCAGTCATATCATGCTAGAACCCAGATGTATAAACAGTAGCCTACCTGAAAAAAAGTTGTCACAACAAGAATGATTCAGTAAAAATTATATACTTTGCTGGACTTTCAACAGATTTGCAGGAGTTCTCACACATCACTGTTCTCCAAGTGTGCAAAGTTTATGATTCATGCAATTGCATACCATGACAGTATCTTTGTTTAAGTACAACATAGTAACGACTATTGCACGACATTTGTTGCTTTCTTAGCACCAGATCATAATAGCTAACATTATTTTTTTCCTATTTATAGCACAATTCATGTAATGATGTCCCTTGGTTGTACTTGATTTGACAGCCCTGATACTTGGTGAATTGTAGTAATACATTCACAGAGTGAAATGGAAAAGTATCGAAGTATCAAAACATGTTCATGCAGTGCAGTCAATAAGAACATTAAGCGACTTGAAACACTATGAATAAACCGAGGTACATCGTCCATTCCGGAGATTACCTTTGTTTCAGAACGATCAGTTGTTATCCAACCACCTCTGTTCCAGAACAATCAATCTGTCCATTTAAGTATGACCAAATGATGCCTGCTTTAACTAGGAAAAAGTAAATAATAAAATCACACAAATCATATTTTATCTTGCTTTATATTATTATTCAAACAAATATAATAATTTGTGTGTGGAAACCGATATATACAGAGAGAACATGTAAATACATATGTATTTCGGTTTTTCAGTGCATTTCGGTGTTTCTAGTAACATTAACCCGTTTAGTTGCAAATCTGACACTTCATTATTCATGCCCTATGACCATGTTTACCGAAAGCCGATGTACCAGTGTGTATAAATAACCGTGGTCATTAAGATTTTGTGATAAATTGAACATTCATAATTAGCATCTTACCGGTGTTATCCACTCACATTCACTGTTAGTTTACAGATTTTGCAGCATCGTTTGCCGTTAATGAGAGGACGTCACATGGATAACCTCAATCGATTGAATGAAAACCCTCGGCAGTGAACTTACAGAACAAAAACAAAATTCACTTCTGCTTTGGAGGTTGGTAAGTATTTTGCAAAGTTCAAGTATTATATTGTCTGTATATATTTTTTCTTCTTTCTTTGTTATTAACTCTACTATCATATCAGTAATATAGTTCTTAAAAGATACATTTGTTAATCATTCGACAACAGCCCTCCCATCCTTATGTCAATATGGCGGAATGTCACGTCAGTTCTCGAAAAATCACGCGATGTTTACGACAATCATTTCATTATCCGGGTTCTAGTCGCATAAGGTTACCAGCCAGAACCAAGGAAGGGTGAGTTGGGCGGATTGAGCTTGAAATCAGACGTACTTAGACAAATTCTTAATATTTTGTTAATACTTTGTTTTATATTGATATACTAAAGATATAATTGCATATCTTTTTTGTACATTTCAGATTCTGGTGTTTTGAAAGCGATCAGCAGAAGTTCTGCTCTCGAGCATATTGAACGAGATAACGCGCCATACGTTGGCAATTAGTATTTCCGTCATTTTTTCCGTGTTCATCAGTTATATGAAGTTGTTTTGCTCATACGGTAAGCAAACTTTGGAAAGTAATTGTGGACTATATATTTCATGTTTTGTAAAGAAAATTCAAATAATTATTTGAACGGTGAAGGTCGAACTCAAGGTTAGTTTTAGATATCACTATTACAATTAGAGCCACGTCTGCGGAAATGAGCACGTGATTCTTCATGAACAATATGGTCGCATTGTGTTTTACTTTGTTGATTAGGTAGAATAGTCTTTTTATTTTATTTACAACGAAGTTAGATTTAGATATATTCTTTGTAATTATGTTAATGAAATGTACAGAAATGACGTGCACGTATTTTGACCTGGGCTCCAAACTGGAAGCATTCCTGCATAGCCTTTAGTAAATAAAATTAGTTGCGTTCAATATATATTTTTCATCAGACACACTTGGCATAAAGATCGACCAGTTTTGTCAAGTAAGCACAAGAAATTACTGACTAAAGAACTAATTTGAAGATTTTTCAAATATGCTGAAAAGCAACTTGTGTAAGTTATGTAGGTATTCCAAGCAGTTTTTGGATATCAGCAAATACAATGAATCACTAAGCTGTTGTTACCATCCTACAGGCCCATATATGAAAAAAAAAATGCTGAAAAAATAATGTAAATCGGTCAAATACTTTGAAAGACATGACCTTTCAAATTTTTTGTCGGACTTGGTGAAATTTGCTACCTTTTTTGAAAATGCAGATTCCATCAAATTCAGATGAGTAAAAAAAATAAAAATGAAGCTATATAACCTAGTCATTTACTGCAAAGCTAGACAGGTTCCTTGTTATTCAAGAAATGCAAGCAGTACAATCAAACAAAAAGGTCCCTTTTATAAGGTGCACTCTAAAACAGTAAAATTACAGAGGCCGGCCTTACTGGAAAAGCCAGAAATTGCGCGTTTCCATGATTTTGCAACCTAGCTATAACACGAATATGTAATATAAATGCAAACTAACGTATGTTCATGTGAGAAATCCTTCTGAAATCAAAGCCCAATTTTTTCTGGGTCAATAGGTATGAAACTTGTTGTACCAGATCATAAAAATCGGAGAAAATGGCAAAAATTTGAATGCCCGAAAACATGCAAAAACAATTTTGAAAAGGTCAAAACTTTTTTTATATTCATTAACAGATTTTAATGATTCTTGTACTAAAAATGCAGGGTATTATATGAAGAATTAATGCAGTGTACAAAGTGTCGAGATTAGTGTTCAAATATATTCAAATCAGAAACAAAACACAAAAATGGCAAAAAGTTTTCACAAATTTACAACTTCATCAATTAGTAATTTATTTTTATAATTTTTACACCAAAATGGAGCATATTACAGCCTTATTGCAAACATAATAATACAGATATAATTATGACTAGGCAAAGTTTGAACTTCAGCTTTTTATTCTTCTGTATTGCTGGTCAATGTGGTCAATATTGTCAGCTTTCCAAGTTCCGCCATCGCTTGAAACTGATTATACAATAAAGTCCCAATCAAACACAAAACATGACTTAAACCTCACCTATGTCATCACTGGCTGGCCATTTGTAAAGATCAGTTTTGGTTTTTATCTTGCATAAAAACTACGAGTGCAAGATCAGGTTGGTGAAATTCCAACACTTTTCCAATGTACTATTGGTCATTATAATAGACAGCTACCCATAGTCCTTGGCGTCAGAAAGTATCACTTAACAGTTGAACATCACTGTTGTCTTCTGATTCACAATTTTCAAGGCAAAATGTTGGGCCTGTGAAGCAGTATGAGGATATGATGTATCGGGATAGTTTTTTAATCCACTCGAAATACTGAAATGGAAAGGTTAGAAAAAGTTGTCAGATACAAGTTACAACAAAGAAAAATATTAAGACATACAATAATTTAAATGCAATCAATATTGTTCAGCCGAAAATATTTAGTTTTTAAAAAATACATAAAATAACATGTCAAGCTTCATTTGAGCATATTTTTGCATGCACATTTCATGTGTTAAAAATTAGAAATGTTATGTTAATATGTAAAAATTAGGGATGGGTCTGATATTTTTAAGGTAAAGAGTTTATAGCTTGCTAGATTTACAGTGTCATTTCATCGTTATTAGACACTAATCCAGAATTTTGACCTTGCTCAAAATTAAACAAAAAAAAGACAAGGAAAAGTCTAATTTCCTTTTGGTAAATCGTGTTTACAATACGAACAGGTCAACGGTCAAAATAGTATCGCGCTCCATTTGAATCGAGTATTGCTTGCTCAGTCAGACAAAAAAACATTGTTGCCAAATTTACCTTAAATACGAAAAATAACATGTCGAGCTTCATTTGCGCCTATTTTTGCATGTGTATTTCATGTGTAAAAAATTACTTCTCCGAAGAAATCTAAGGTTTTTCCTTGAACCATAGAATCGGACCTACAATTAATGTCTTCACATATGAAAAATACAGATATACAGACCAAAATAAATATAAAACATTAAAAACGAATCATTTTACTTACAAACACAGTGATAAATAATCCATGGTTGGAATATCATAAGCCATAATACGCCTTGGATTTACATTGGCTTGTTGGAAAACAGTGATAGGCAAGCCATTGCATATGGCTTATTCCCAGCATCCTTTAAAAAGCTCTGTGATTTCGTGTGACGCCACGGAAATTACCGATATTCATACAGAAATAAAGTATAATGGACAAGCTTTTAAATGATAACAAATTTTACATTTAAAACTGAAATTTACATTTTAAAAAATTATTTTGAAGTTTTAAAAGTGTAACATTTTTGAAAAAAAAAAACAATTGAGTTGCACAGTAAAGACGCCAAAATGTAGGTCATTCTCTCTGCTTTACAATGACGCAGAATCCCAAGTCTTAAAATAAACATGTATGTAAAATTTCACCTTCGGAAAAACGGCCGCTGCACTAATTATGCCCATCACATACTTTAAACAAACGTATTTTTAAATATGTAAATTAAATAAAAACAGAGATTGATGCATAATATGATAGAAAAAAAGTAGTTCTTGTGACAAATGCATATATTTATTGATTTTATGAATAGTGATGGCATAAAATTTATTGCTCCAATTGTGCAACATTTTGACTTTTGCCCTGCTGGCAGCATATTGACCTTGTAAGGTAGGGCAGCTTGGAATACCTAGTGTTGTTGCTTAATATATCATTTTGTTTTTCGTTTCAGGGCCATTGCTGCGGCAAGCTATCACCATTACGCCCCAAAGAGAAAAAAGTTGTGGTATATCCACAAGAACTTTTATGAATTTATTACAGCCATATGATTACCCTATGATAGAAGGTTGTAGTATTTCAACGAGGCATAAATTTTGGACCGGGTTACAAATTCCAACATGGCTAGCATCAATGTCAACAGTGAAGTTTCGGACCAGTTCTACCGCTACAAGATGCCTAGAATCATAGCAAAGGTAGTTCTTATTAAGAATAGTTTCTGCGGGAAGAAGTTGAGACCTTCAAAGGCTTTCTTGAGCTTGATGTTTATTGGTGTGAATTATTACAATCTTGGTCCATAGCTGGTATTAGTACTTTGTTTAAAAGTGGACCAATTAACCACAGCATATTGTCACAATTTATTATATCTAAAAAAACAAATTGGTACATCTCTTGACACTATTTTGTCTGGTGCTTGCAGCGTTGTCAAATTTTAAATTCCAGAGATGAATCAATTTGATATTTTTATATACAATAATAGTATATTATTAGTTGTGGATGTAGCTAGGATCATATGGAAGTTTGATGGCCATTCTTCATGTTACCAGCAAGATAACATTTGGAAGCAATAATAACTGATCATAATTATGACAGAAAATGCGTACATTTTGAACAAGAGTTAATCATTGTTCAACAAATCTGATTGGGTGTGCTAAGTGGCGTTAAAGTCTACAACAAGCAACAGATCTGATTGCCTGACACTCGAGACTGCATCACACAGGAGCCATATTCTTGGTGTCCTAAAGTCAAATGCTAAATTGAGATCTGATTGTAACCAAATTGAATTTTGGCAAGCTAAAACAGCGATTTTGTTGTAATAATCCACTGCTCCAGTTGGCTAGTAGTTGGTGTCTTGTCTTGGATGCAGAAGACTTGTAAAAATGGTAATGATCACTTGGCACTAGCATTAAGAGGTTGGTGTTTGGGCGTGTTGGCCTAGTGTCAGGATAATGTGACTGGGGGTGGTGGGGACATCATGCTTCATGTTTGTGGCACGATGCCCCAGTATCACTATATACTATACTGTTACACTGATGTGGTGGGGAAATTGTTAAAGCTAAGTCAACACACACACACACCCTCATTTCTCATATTACTTGACTGGCTAACAATAGTTGGTGAGATGTTTGAAAGCTGCTAAGCCCATTTTGCTAATTTGCATAGGTTGGATTGAGAGCAACAGCAGTGTTTTCTTTGAAGTTTGATTTTACTGCATATATAGAATGCAAAGCCAATGTCATATCATTTATTTTGGAGTGTTCAAATATAATTAATTTTCTTAAACTGATTAAGGAAGCAATCAACTATCAGCAAAATGTCAGTTTCAAATACAAGTCAATTTTTTTTTAGAAATGACTTGTCAGTGGCTAGGATTTACACAATGGATTTTTTTTGTGGCTTACATGAAGATAACTAGTCTGAAATTCACTTGTATGTTGACAGCTTGCATTTGTGTTGTACACTCAGCAATGTTAAATAATATACATGCATATGAAAAAAAATCCATAAATTCATTTATTTGATCATGTGCTCGAAAATTTGCATATTTGTATATCTCGTTAGAAAGCACAACTAAGATGTATGTAAATATGGTAGTCTTTGTTTAATCTATCTCCCATTGTCAATAGACACATAACTATTAATGTGTGTATATTTAACTGCTCAGTTGTTTAGTCATTATGAGATGGCAAACTAACTACAAACAAGATTTACTTTCGAAATTGAAGTGTCCCTTCATGAGACAATTTAAAGGTGGTTTTTTTTTTTTTTAGGTCTCTATAACATGCAGCTGAAGGTTATGTCCAGTTTCACAATACAATTGGGTTTAGGGTGATGCTTTGCTTCTCATGTTTGACAATTGTATTTTGTTGATTTTTTTTAGGTGGAAGGCAAAGGAAACGGCATTAAAACAGTAATTGTAAACATGCAAGATGTGGCAAAGGCATTATCAAGGCCACCAATGTGTAAGTTCATTTTCAGAGAAATCCTTCCTATGAGAGTATAATGTGCTACAAAGTTCTTTTATGCTTACCACGAGTGGGTGGGTGGTGTGGCATATTAATACTTTTCAGATTTGTTGTGAATTTCCTTTCGCAGTGAGCCACTTATGAAGAACTTGTCTGAAACCAGGTTTTTTTTAAAAAAAATTACATTTAGTTGTGGTTTTATCTAGAACTTGCAAATTTGGAGACCCACCATTTTGTAAAATTGCTAATCACATTTTTGTTTTTATGGTTTAACGCCATGTTTAGAGCACAATATAGGCTATATACATGGCAGCCAGTATTATTGGTGGAGAATGAACGCGGACGAATCCCGGAATAAACCACCGACCCACGAGAAGCTACTGGCAAGCTTTCTCACATAACTACATTTGCCGAATCTTAGACTCAAACACGCGCAGAGTTGAAATGGCAGTGGTCCGTAATGGACAGCTATTTCGGCCACTCGAGGGCCCCCTAATCACATGTACTCTAAATGGATGAAATAAGGTAAAGAATGACACTAAGTGCAAATACATTCACACGACTGGAAATGTTCCAACTTTGCGGTACGGTTTCCACTTGCATCTGAATTTCACTCCCAAGATATTGAAATGTATTATTAGTTAAGTTAAATGACACTCTTTAAGATGTAATATAGGGAGTTGTAAAGTAGGCAAGTTTTATTGATATAATGAGGTGAGCAGCATGAAGTTACAGTGACCATATGATGTATGCAAATATTGTTTAGTATGTTGATCAGGAATTTGGTAAAAACTAGGTAAAAAAATATGGCAGTCCGGTAACTTCTGCCTCACTTGCCCTATGTCAGTTTTGGCAGTCCTGAAACCGCTTGTTATTTGCCAATTCCCACAAATCCCTGCCTGTCCAGCGATACCATATCGATAATGCCAGTTCATGACGAACAGGAAAATGCCTGTCAGAATTGCAGGAATTACTAGGACTTTAATTAAATTCATGACCCTGGTAAATTTAAGACCACTTCAGAGTTGGTGGCTTGCAAGTTTCTCACCATACTTTTAAAAAAAATAATTATGCTTATCATTTGGGTGGACAGGCAAGCACTGAACACCACATCTAAGTTGTTCTTGTACAATCTTGAATTTTCTGTTTGCACTTGACAAGTAAAAAAATCAAATGTACTTTAGTAACTTTTCCATGTTTTGTCATTACTTTTCACCTTACTGAAGTGGTTATCATACAAGACTTGCCTTATGAGATTTCTACATTCAGCTTGAATGTTTTACAGCCAATATCCATGGGTCATAATTTTATGCAGTTCTGCTCTAATGACTCGTATTATAAACATCCTGGTTTCATCATGGGCAACCTACAAATAGACTCTTGATCAACTTGTTTAGAGAGATATATATATATATATATATATATATATATATATATATATATATATATATATATCTATATATATATATAGTTGCAGGACCTGGTATGCAGCCTCTTGTGCTGTCTAGCATGTTTAAATGCTGGTTACAAGATCTTTATTAAGACTAGTAAAGATTTTGGCTTGCAAAAGTGATCAGTGGTAATACTAAGTGAAAATTTTAAAAGAATGTACGATACTGTGAATTAAACAGAAAATAGTCTTAAATTAAAATTCCAGATGTATGAAACTAATTATGGTGGTAATCTGAATAAATGGCAGTATTGAAGATGCTGATGTGTCAACAGGCTTAATGCATTTTAGTAATTTACATAGCTGCCAACTGTCCCATTTTTTTCCCTGTATTTCAGACCTGAAAACGGTGCAAGGTTGTTTGGGTGTTTTGGGGCAAAAAATAAGTTTTTTTATTTTTTTAAAAATCAGTATTTGTTCCAGAAAATCAGTATTTTTGTCACAAGTAGTCAGTATTGTTTTTATTCTGGGATTGACAGCTATGAAACAATGCATATTCATGATGCTCTTGATTTTGATCAAATTTGGTAATTTGTGTTTGGATTGGTTTGACTATTACGAAGATGCAGGATGATTAGTAGTGTAGTTTTCTGATTGCCTCTCTAGAATATGTATTTAGATCTGATTTTGCTTTGGAGTTGAGTAATACGCTTAGCCTGTTTTATCTCTGGTTCTGTTATTGGTCGGATCTGCATATATTGAGATGATTTTGCAACTGATAGGAGTGTTGCCTTGTTCTTTTATATAAATGTCTACATAGAACTGCACCATAGTATCTTCAGGCCTTTTTCAACACAATACCAGTTGAGATCAATATCACATGGAAACCTAATACCAAAACCATGAACAGGTAATTCAAAAAGAGTTTTCAACACTCTGGTACAGTTCTGTGGAATAAGTTTCCACTACAGGTAAAATCAGCTGAAAAGAGTATTTAAGAAGAGATATCATGAGCATGCATGTGTTACTAATAGAAAATGGAATTTAGTATTTTAATACTAAACATGCTAAAATAAGCACTAATTATTGCTATTTTCATACAATGTGCATTTGTTATACTCTCATTAAGATGGCCTCAAGGGAGAATAGTCCTTGACTAATGAGTCATCCCTGTATAAATAAAGCATTATTACTAATACTATAGCTTGTATAGATCTAGATTCTTCATCCAGTTTCCTTTCTGAACAGTAGACTGCAAAATAATTCAACCCTATTTTGAGAAAGAATATATATTGTGCTATTTTAAAATAGTCATTAGAAAGTTTTGGTACCAAGATTAATTTATGTTCTGACATAACAGGATGAAATTACATGTTTGGTACATGTCTTGAAAATTGAATTGGCTTTAATATTTATATAACGACTGCTTGTGTAAGAATTTATTCTAGTTAATAATTTTATTACCATCATATCCTGATTATTGAAAACGTCAGCG
Source organism: Unio pictorum (assembly GCA_030141615.1). NCBI lineage: Eukaryota > Metazoa > Mollusca > Bivalvia > Unionida > Unionidae > Unio > Unio pictorum. Next base: position 15,142,971 of record JARLTB010000022.1, read on the forward strand.
GTTCAGTTTGATTACTCACGAGTTTTATCGGGTGCAAATGTACCTCTTATGGTAATATGAGAGAACACAAGTTTTTCATCTAACAAGAGCAGCTTATAACACTGTAATGGTAAAACTTCTCTAAATTTTTTTTGCAGATCCAACCAAGTATTTTGGTTGTGAACTTGGTGCACAGACCCAGTTTGATTTAAAAAATGATCGCTACATTGTCAATGGCAATCATGATGCTGCAAAACTGCAAAATTTGCTTGATGGCTTTATCAAAAGGTTTGTCCTTTGTCCAGAATGTTCCAACCCAGAGACCAACTTGGTGAGTATTTGAGCATGATGCTGTGTTACATCCAGTTTGTTGCTAGAGAAAGAGCTATTGTATTATAATTTAAAGATCAGAAAAGGTTTGTCTTTTACAAATTCATTTTTTCCATTTCATTTAACTGCAATTGGGATTTTTTTTTATCGATCTTTCTTTTAATCATTTTATTTCTACACAGTAACAAGGTTTTTGTTGATCTGTACATATGAAATTCTGAAAAAAATATGAAAAAATTAAATTAAATTAAAAAATTAGACCGAGTGGTCTAAAGTGCACTCTGTTACTGATGAGTGCCATCTCAACTGTTTGTGTGGGTTTGAGTCTCAGATTCTGCCAATGTGTGTATGTGAGAAAGCATGCCAGTAGCTTCTCGTGGGTTGGTGGTTCTTTCCGGTAGTTTTCCCTGGGTTCTTTATCATTAATACTGGTCGCCATGTAAAGCCTATCGTGTGCTGAAAAATGATGTTAAACCCTACATCATCACTTAAATTTGTTTTAAATGCATTTCTCACTGTTCATGCTGAAATAATCATATTTGTATTTATCTCCATTAGTGCCATGTGATTATAAGTAATGCACACGTGTTTTGCTACGCTGGGTATGCTTTTGCATCTTCTCCTGACCAGATTGTTTTGTTTTTTTTTAAATCCAGAATCTTGGCAGCTTTTCATTATTGTTCCCTACGACAAACCATCCTGTCCACGACAAGCCACATTGTTCTAGATATTATGCTGAGACTTTCTGAGTTTTAAGAATACAAGCATGGAAACATTAAATTACCTTCTATTAATGTTAGAAAGCAAAATGATTACATTGTCAGACTGTACATATTGTCAGGACAGTTATTGTAGTAGGTATAATCTTTGTTTTCTTTGCATATGATTTTAAAACAAAAGTTGTATTGTATCTGTTGACTTAGGTTGTCCTTGCAAAAACGGAGATGATTAAGCAACGCTGCATTGCATGTGGACACACTGGAAATGTGGACATGAGGCACAAGCTGACTACTTTCATCCTAAAAAACCCACCTGATGTTGTAAGTAGGATACAGTATTATAGTTGAAAACACTTTTTACAAGTATTGTCTCCTTTAGGAACTTGAGGAAAAGTATGTTTTTTTTAAAATTAAGAATATGTGCGTGTACAAACATTATCTACCTTATTTCCTATGTCAAGGGCAATAGCTATGAAAATAATTTGGCACACCATACATGCATGTGTTGTACTGACATTTATGAAACTGTAAGGTGATGCATCTTGGCAAGTACTATACCTTACCCCAGAAATATTTCACTGACCCAGATTTAACATCACTGAAATTTTTGGGGCTCCGAGTGGTCTAAAGTGCACTCTGTTACTGATGAGTGCCATCTCAACTGTTTGTGTGGGTTTGAGTCTCAGATTCTGCCAATGTGTGTATGTGAGAAAGCATGCCAGTAGCTTCTCGTGGGTTGGTGGTTCTTTCCGGTAGTTTTCCCTGGGTTCTTTATCATTAATACTGGTCGCCATGTAAAGCCTATCGTGTGCTGAAAAATGATGTTAAACCCTACATCATCACTTAAATTTGTTTTAAATGCATTTCTCACTGTTCATGCTGAAATAATCATATTTGTATTTATCTCCATTAGTGCCATGTGATTATAAGTAATGCACACGTGTTTTGCTACGCTGGGTATGCTTTTGCATCTTCTCCTGACCAGATTGTTTTGTTTTTTTTTAAATCCAGAATATATACTGTTACACTTGGAAAGGTTATCTTCAGAATATGCTCACATCGACAAATTGGTAAACACTTCACTATTCCCCATTTTACCTTTCACCTACTTTTTCATATAGTGTACATTAAAATCTTGTGACATGTACTATCTGTTCTATTTATTCCAATGGCAATTTAAGTCGCACATTGATAACTCACTTTAATCACCAATTATTGCTCTTGCTGCTGACTGCAGTGCAAGACGTGACCTTGTGAACAAACATTTTGCCTTGCATATTTTATAGATTGATGTGAAACTTGGTCCTTACTATGGTCATCTAAAGATGTAGGTATTTAGAAATCTTTGTGCTGCCATGATTTTTTGTAAAATTTGTAGTCATTTTCACTTAATGCTAAATGCATTTTATGAATGAATTTTGTGATCATAGGTTGTTGTTGTAGAACATAATGCTCATAATCAGTACATTCTGACCAGTAATGTAGTTTCTTCAACACTTATTTTATTTGAACATATTCCTAAGTGTTGCACTAGTTTTATTCTCTCAACTGACCATGTGTTACTTGGACATTCCTAATCTGATGTAGCTACAAAATGGCATGTTTTTGAAACTGTTGCTGCTACTCTCCTGAATAGAAAGTCATATTGACATCGTATTTTCACAGAAGAATTATAGTGATTTTTGTTGGGTCGTATATGAAAATTGTGCCAACCTATCTAGAAAATTTAATTGTTGTTGCTTTGTAAGAATGGATGGGTAAATACCAGCTGAGGTTTTTTATTAAAAGGGTGTCTGGTTATCCTAAGTGAAAATGTTTGCCATAAAGAATCTTTTGGTCACTAATTCCCTTGACTGGATGGATTGACATGGGGTTTTCAACAAAAGAATGTCTGCTTGTTCCAAAAAGAAAATATTGCCACCTCTGCAACTAATTTGAAAAATTGTTCTTATAGATGAAGAATATGACATGGTTTCATCACTTTGCAATTAAAAGGAAGAAAGTTTTATTTGAAGCAGCTACTGAAGACTATGTTTTGTAGAGGATGGTTGTGTATTAATTATACTGTGGTTTTTATGTACAGGATCAGATGACTGCTACCCCAACTAAAGGGGGCAAGAAAGAGAAGAAAGATAAGGATAAGAAGTCTAAAAAGCTGGTGAATGGGAAGGTGGAGAATGGACGTGGAAGCCCAGAGTCTGGCATTGAGAAAAAGATAGCAGATCAGAGAGCTAACATGGATGCACCACCAGTGGTATTCACATTAATATGGAGAAGCTTTTCATCTGGATTAAATTTTAGCAAAGTGGTTTTTGCAGAAATTATCAGCATTATTCTGCGTGAATTCCGTTCGCTTAACACGTGCACCACTTCACACATTTGTGTTTTTTATGTCACTAATTTTTGTTGAATTGGATACATTCTAGTTTCATTGTTCGATCCAAATTAGATGTAAAATAAAGCCGGAACATAATGTGATATCTTATTTAGAACTTGCAAATTTCACAATATGTAATTGATATTTATAGGCATTAATCACAATTTTTTTAATGATAAATGTATAAAGGTTTAATTTCCTAATTCTTATCGTAAATTCAGCATATTTTGAAAGATATTTAAAATATATATATTCTTTGGGGGGAAATCAGGATCCATGCCAGACACCACGTTATAAGCGGGTTCGAGAGTTAATCAAGCAAGCGGTCTAGTAATATATGTTGAGCGTCTTGGTCCTTTTCTCTATCCAGGAATGTCAGTTTTAATTTAAGCCTGTGCAAAACACAGATTGCTTGTATTTTAAGATGTTGAATGTATTCAACAATTTTTCTGATGAGGATGGACAAGTACCATTCTGGCAACCTTTGTCAAATTTATTTTGCTGTTGTCATAAATGATTGAATGGGTGATATCTTTTGATTGCACTATTCAGAATTGTTTGAATTTTTTAATATTAAAGTTTCTATATTTCAGACACCTGAGAAGTCTGATGAAGATGATGACTGGGGTGTTGGTCTTACAGAAGATGATATGAAACAACGTATGGAAGAGCTTAGTGGGGCAGCTAAGAGCATGGCTCTGAGTGATGACTTGGAGAAAACAGAAAATCAGAGAATGGATATTTTCTACAACTTTGTGAAGGTAATAAATTCAAATTGCAATATTTATTGGAATATATTTATCTAACATCTAAAATAGTTCATTTTCATGTCTTATGGCAATGGCTGGGGATGACAGGATCCATCTATAGCCATTAAAATTCTCTGCATTAACCAGCTTGTGGCTGCACATACCATCAACATAAATATATTGGAATTTTCTTTGGCTTACCATGTGCGCCATCAGTTTAAATGTTGGTGTTAAAATAAGTGCTTCATTGGCATAGTGACCAATCTAAATCTATGCATATTAAATGGGAAATACACCTGTAGTGAAAACAGGGAAGGTATATAAATTTTACTTTATATACTGTTTATTTATACACATCTAATGTATAGCACAAATAGTTTTGTCCCTGTGTACTTATCCGTGAATCGCGTCACATACATTGAATCCACAATGCAAGTAATTCCATATAAAAAATATGCACATGCACACATTTAAAATATTCAATAATTGTCACAGGTTGTATAGGTCAAATTCAGTGTGTATACATCACAAAGACACACCGAATGATGAAGCATGTTTAATTTTCCACATGTCCAAAGTCAATAAAAGTTTGCATTATACGCTGCCGTGGGTAGCATTCGTAAGCATAAACTTTCCCTGCAAAATTCAGATTCTATTTAAATTTGGTACTGACTACCCTTTGCTTTTGTTGAAGACTAGTCAGCTTTCACTGCTCAATGACAGCTTTGGAGAACCAAACAAATGCCTATTTTTTTCTTGTGGAGGCAACATCAGACAATTGTATTGCATGATTGAGCTTGAAAGGTAAATCTGTTTTCTTTGAAGTTTCAGCAAACTATTTAATCTGGGTAAATTTTATATTAAAAAATTGGCCACCGTTTGGTCGATCATAGTTACTGTTCATCCTTGCCTATTGAATAACCAATAAGTATATTTCCATTTGTGTTAACGGAGTGATGCTGCTTCCCACTCCTGTGTCAGAAATTTAACATGGTCAACATACATGTGTTCTGCTCTAGTGACCAGGATTGTTAAAGAAAATATAAGTGTTCTGAAGGATTTTTACTTGCCTTCCACATACAAATGTGAGTCTATGTAAATATATTAATTACTAGCAAGCAACTGAAAATCCTACGAAAGATAGATTAAAAGATAATGCTTCATCTGGTTGACATACAGTACTTATGCTTGAGGTTAACATAAGCAGATAATGATATAACAAACAATGAACTGTAAAGATGGTTTGTCAATATGTTTATGGAACGCTATATTAATTTCTGTGCTTTTTATATCACGTTTACACCTTTCGAGTGGCCTCTTATTTTCTCAATTCCAAACTCATAGGATGCATGTACATGTTTACATACCTAACATTGTTGACAATTAAAAATTGGCCAGATAGTATATTTTGCCTCCAGTAAGACAATAAAATTGCAGATGCGACATTGGCAAAGCTCTAAGCAGTGCAGGAATAAATTTCTTGCACCTTATTTTTCATACTTTTAAGAAGAAGAAAAAAACGTTTTCTGTGTACAAGATAAATACACATCAAATTTCAGGAGCCATGCCACAATAGTCTTGCTTTATTCATGTGCAGTAAACTTTGAATACTTTTAAGAAATATTTTGTATACAAGAGGAATACATTGTATAAAAAATTTTGGGAGCCATGCCACAACAGGTTATAACCGAATTCCAGCTCCATGATGAGCTCATTCATTTTTGTATTATCTATCTTCATGTTTATGTACAAGTTGGGAAATTAAAACAAATTTGAATATAAAATGTTGGAAAATCTTGGTATGCCTGGTTGTACAAATCGATCCTGTGAACCTTCGATTTTGTCATGAATTTAATTTTGTTCTCTCTTATATTCTTTTCATTATCATTCTAAGACCAAACGTGACAGTGGGAATCTTGTTGGTGCAGACAAAGATATATTGACAGAAGCAGAGAGACTAGAGATAAAGGATAAGTGCACACTGGTCCTGGTAGAGCTACTTTTTGATGAAAAGTGTCTGCAGCAGATTAAACAGCACAGAGTGTTGTTTCTGAGGGTAAATATCACTTGTTATAGCTTCTGAAGGGGGGAAGGGTCATCTTGTTGGCAAAGAACAAGACAAACTATCATATTCTGCATTATTGCTCTTGTTTATCTTGTCTCTCTGAAAAGGCTGAGAGGGCTTGTATGTTTCTGCATCTGGTGCATGTCCTGCATTTGTTATTTTCAACAATTGAAACGACACCTTCATAAACCAAAGTAGGCAAAAAAGAGTATCTTGACATAATGACCTTGTACAAATAATAAAGATCCACCATCATAGTGGCTGTACAGTCTATCTGCAGTACAGAATTTCCCTACTCTAATGGAAATTTATTTTTTTTTTTTTTTTTGCCAACTGTATTTGGTTTGTAAGTAGATGTGACCGGGTGGGCAATCTCTGACCTTCCTGAACCCTGCTTTTTCTCTCACAAAGGTAATGGATCCACACAAAATGTCATTCCATCACACTTTATATACGTCATTTGTGATTATTTGTTGATTTATTTTAGTGCTTTATAAAGAACAAAACTTGTTCATCATCACTAAAGCATTTGTTACACTGTGGGGGGGGGGGTGCTGATTAAAAGGTAAATAAGTATTTTACTTTTTTCATCGCACTTAAACTTTAATTTTAGACCCATTTGAGATTGATAGATGAAACTTTGTACTCTTATACATCACTATAAAGTGTAGTGTCAATGCTAGATATTTTTATTTTCTGTCAAACTTTCCATTTGGCTCTGTAGCTTAAGAGCTGCTACCCATTTGCTTTCTTATTTAATAGCTGTTTAAGATAAAAAGATGGAGTTTGGAACATTATCACTAGAAGATATGATTGGGTGTTTGGGGCATTTTGCTTAGAAACAAGATCATAGGTCAATATTTTGACATTTTATTCTCTTTTTAGATTATGAAAGCTGTTTAATACAGAGATGAATCATTGTACATTATGCTACTCTGTTTGATGGCTTTTCATGTGCCACACGCCTTATCACTGTTTAATATTTTCTCCTCATTGTACTTTTAATGACTTTCGAGGTGGGGCATTGAAACTTGGAACTTTCCATGTCCACCCAGTAAGTTCACAATGATATTTCATTATTATCTTGGGTGGTGTTTCCACAGAAGGTGAAGAACAGATCCTTAGTGATTTGTTTAATGTAGTGATTTTTAGGTGTTTTATTTTTTTAATTTTTTTTAAAAAAAGAGTTGTAAAGCCATCAATCCATCGTTTTTTTAAAACATAACTGATCATAATACAGACCTTTTATGCTGACATAGGGATCTGATCTAATAACTTTCTTTCTGTAGTTCTGCCACGGTCACCAAAAGGCACAAAAGTACCTGCTTGGTGGATTTGAGCAACTGGTTGGCAACGTTCACAAGACACTGATGCCCAAGATCCCCCATATCCTTAAGGAATTGTATGACAATGACATTCTTGATGAAGAGGTCATTATAGAATGGGGAAAGAAGGTAAATTTTAATTTGATTCCACACTGGCATTACAACACATCACCCAATTTTCACTAAATTACGCCTTGTGCGTAAACATATATGGATTACATTTTTTCAATATATCCACCTTCCCCCCCAAAAATTGTTTTCTTATTTTTATTAACATTCCATTAATCCCACAGACCTTATTTTAGAAACTGGCTGGTTCCACTTTCAGACTTTCGACCTCGTATTCTACTTTATGCAGCTGTAATGCTTGGTGAGGAGAGAACAGACTGGTTTTCTCATTTCAATCTTTACGCGCATATTCTTTGTTTTAATTCATATTTGGTTGAGAACCAGTTGACATGAATTTGGCACAAAAAAGTATATTTTATTTCAGTAGATGCGTATATGAGAACATAAATATCTCTTTACAAATAATTTCAGATTGATTAGAACATGGCAAAAAAAAATTACAAAACAAAAAAAATAGCATCCTCTAAATATGAAGACACGAGTTTAGCTTTGTGTGACATCTGTGTACAGGTCATGTGGAAAGAATTTTAATAATTTGCGCTAAAAGTCTTCAGATGGATTCTACTCGATGTGGTGTACCATTAAAGTATGTTGAGTTTGACATTTAGTAACCCATTTAGTTGTTTGTTGCTACTAAATATTCAGATAATATAATTTTGTAGTCAATTGATTTGGATTGCACACAATTTTTTTTTATAGGAACTCTATTGATTATATATTTTACAGGTGTCCAAGAGGTATGTGCCCAAAGATATTGCACAGGAGATCCGTGACAAGGCAGCTCTTTTCATAAAGTGGCTGGAGACCGCAGAGGAGGATGAAAGTAGTGAGGAGGAGGATGATGATGATGAGGGGGTCGAGGTATTGCTTTTAGTAGTATTGGCTTTTTTTTTTTTGTGGGTTTTACCGGTCATATTTATGGGATGCATCCATCCATTAGCACAAGTTTGTCAGTATTGCTCAACCTACATTGCTTGCAGGAATGCAGTGAATTTTTATACACACCTTGTCCCATGGTCTTGTTGGTTTTGAACAATTCAGTACATCAGACTGGCCTTGGAAATCTTTTTACTGCTGCTCCTCTTGAATGGTCATGTCACTGTGGGTTATTACCAAAAATACTTTGGTCTGGTTTGCCTTAAAGGGATATGGTGCCCAATATGGTTTCACAATGGCCATAGTGAAATCTAGTCATTTCTCCTTCTGAGCAGAAAGTCGTGTTTATATGGGGTTTCTAGTTGGACCAAAATAACAGTCATGCAAATCTAATATCCAAGATGTCTTTCCCTTAACGCTCGTTATACATCCAGTATGGCCACCATCTTGTTTCTACTCCAGAATGGATTGTCATATCAAACCAAGTATTCATTAAAAGACTTGTGATGTCTAATTTGTCCAAATAAGTAATGGTCACCAAAGTGGTCTCTTTGAGAATCTTGTTATTGCAACTTCCAGAATAAATGAAATATCGACATGGGGTTTTCACTAGTAGACTTAATTTTGTTGTCTAGATGGTTGCAAAAATCAAGGTAGTTTACAGAACACCACCACCACCACCCCCAAAAAATAAACGTCTAGGCAAAAAAATACTATGAGAGAATAAGAAAATGAGACATGTTGGATTCTCCTTCATGAATTTGATGGCTTACCCATATTTTCTGATCTTATATATTTAGGTGCATTCAAGTCTAGCATTAATGCTTGGAATATATCTTGAATTGACCAACGTTTTATGCTTCTGTCTTTGAGGTTGAGAATGCAAAGTGTTTGAAAATTATTTTGGACAAGCGATCATTAACCTGTGCACTCCGGTTAGTTACTCGAACAGCCTGTAACAGGTGATATATCAGTCTTTGTGTTATATTTTGTTTACTTGATATTCACTAATTAAATATCAGTATCTGCAAATATTGTTAACTACTACCTACCCAAAACTTAGAGCAGGGATTAAACCTCCATTGTATGATATGAAAGTGAATCTTTAAAAACAACCTTGTCTTTAAGACTCTTATCCTATCCTTATCATCAGCAACATGAAGGAGCCAGATGTATACTTTGTCAATTTGAAACAGTTGTTTACTGGTCTTTGCCAAAATGTGTATCCCTTACAATTGGCTACATTATGAAGTGAACTCTGATTAGCCAAATAGTCAGAAATCCTATTCTTTGCTGATCACTGACAGTCTTGGGCTTGGTATATTTAGTTATATGAGAAAGCTTGTTAATAGCTTCCAATGGTTGTGTTTTTCCATCAGTCCTCAGATTCTTCCTAGACCTGATATGCTGTGCACTATAGATAGTATATTATTTACTGGAAAATGGTATTAAAACCCTACCGCCAAATGCTTCACTTGTTTTGAGACCCCAAATCTCTGTAGTATCTGTTAGGAATCAACAAGATGGGCTTCTTTGAACAGTTGATGCTTTTCGGAGTTTCCTCTTTCTGCCTCAAAGGTTCCTCAATACTTCAGCTGTCACCATTTCCATGAGAAATAAAGTAGAGATTATGGTTTAGACCTTGTATCACTCTTTTGAGGGCTGTCCTCTTGAAGTCTCGTGCTAATTTTTCCATTTATCATTGATAACTGGTGCACCAGAATGATGGGTTGTGGCTGTCCTTCATTTATGGCACATGATTGAGCCCATCATTCTAAGTCATGAATACTGAACACTTGTACTGTAAAGGTAAGTGCAGTTGTTTTCTTTATCGGTTTGCTGAGGCCATCAACCTCCCTTCCAAATACTAATAAGGGAATAATTAGCTTATTATGTGGCATGTGAGAATGAGAAGAAAATGGTATGTTTCTGTAACCAAGAAGTCTGACTGGGATCATCTTCTGCATACTTCTGGTTCACAAATACTAATAAGGGAATAATTAGCTTAGTATATTGCATGTGAGAATGAGAAGAAAATGATGAACTATCCAATGTAGGATTCCCCTTCAAGAATTTGATGATTGACCCATACTCTCTGATCTTAAGATTTTAAGTGACTTTGATTCTGGCATTAATGCATGGATTATCATTCTTAGGGTTGCCAACTTGATGCTTCAAGTTGGGAATTGAATAGTTTATATTTTCCAATAATCAGAATTCATTGTAATGTACTTTATTTCATGACAATGGAATTTTAGCCATCCAATTAGACCTGAGTAGACCAAATACAAATCGAGATAAATGTGGTTACTTCATTATACATGTAGAGCATATTTGAAGTATTTCCTTGCTGTGGGATTATCAGTTTGCTGAGGCCATCAGCCTCGCTTCCAAGTAGTAAAGTTGGCAAACATTTGTCTTTGGTATGTTTTTGTAACCAAGAAAGCTGACTTGGATCATCTTCTGCATAATTCCAGTGCACAAATACTACTAAGGGCATAATTAGCTTCATATGTGGCATGTGAGAACGAGAAGAAAATGATGAGCTATCCAATGTAGGATTCCCCTTCAAGAATTTGATGATTGACCCATAATCTCTGATCTTCTCAAGATTTTAAGTGACTGATTCTGACATTAATGCCTGGGTTGTCTTAGGACTGCCAACTTGATGCTTCAAGTTTGGAATTAAATTAGTTTGTATTCTTTTCCAATAATCAGAATTCAGTGTAACATACTTTACTGCTTGACAGTGGAATTGTAGCCATCCAATTAGACCGGAGTAGACCAAATACAAATAGAGATAAATGTGGTTATTAAATGACCAGTAAAGTACTTCATTATATATGTGGAGCATATTTGAAGTATTTCCTTGATGTGGGACATGCACATGGGATAAGATAATTGTCATGGAATCGGCATTGATAACTTCTGCACCAGAATGATGTCATTGGGGTGGGACTGTCCTTCGTTTATTATGTCACAACATTGGGCCCATCATTCTAAGTCATGAATACTGAACACTCCTATTGTAAAGGTAAGTGCAGTTGTTTTCTTTATCAGTTTGCTGAGGCCGTCAGCCTCCCTTCCAAGTAGTAAAGTTGACAAAAATTTGTCTTTGGTATGTTTCTGTAACCAAGAAGTCTGACTGGGATCATCTTCTGCATAATTCCGGTTCACAAATACTAAAAAGGGAATAATTAGCTTAGTATGTGGCATGTGAGAATGAGAAGAAAATGATGAGCTATCTAATGTAGGATTCCCCTTCATGAATTTGATGATTGACCCATAATCTCTGATCTTCTCAAGATTTTAAGTGACTTTGATTCTGACATTAATGCTTGGGTTATTGTCTTAGGACTGCCAACTTGATGCTTCAAGTTTGGAATTGAATTAGTTTGTATTCTTTTCCAATAATCAGAATTCAGTGTAACATACTTTACTGCTTGACAGTGGAATTGTAGCCATCCAATTAGACCTGAGTAGACCAAATACAAATAGAGATATATGTGGAGCATATTTGAAGTATTTCCTTGATGTGGGACATGCACATGGGATAAGAAAATTGTCATGGAATCGGCATTGATAACTTGTGCACCAGAATGATGTCATTGGGGTGGGACTGTCCTTCGTTTATTATGTCACAACATTGGGCCCATCATTCTAAGTCATGAATTCTGAACACTCCTGTTGTAAAGGTAAGTGCAGTTGTTTTCTTTATCAGTTTGCTGATGCTGTCAGCCTTCCTTCCAAGTAGTAAAGTTGGCAAAAATTTGTCTTTGGTATGTTTCTGTAACCAAGTCTGACTGGGATCATCTTCTGCAAAATTCTGGTTCACAAATACTAATAAGGGAATAATTAGCTTAGTATATTGCGTGTGAGAATGAGAAGAAAATGATGAGCTATCCAATGTAGGATTCCCCTTCAAGAATTTGATGATTGACCCATAATCTCTGATCTTCTCAAGATTTTAAGTGACTTTGATTCTGACATTAATTCTTGGATTATCAGTCTTAGGACTGCCAGCTTGATGCTTCAAGTTTGGAATTGAATTAGTTTGTATTCTTTTCCAATAATTAGAATTCAGTGTAACATACTTTAATGCATGACAATGGAACTGTAGCCATCCAGTTAGACCCGAATAGACCAAATACAAATCAATGTAAATGTGGTTATTTAATGACCAGTAAAGTACTTCATTATACATGTGGAGTATATTTGAAGTATTTCCTTGATCTGTAACATGCACATGGGATAAGATATTTGTCATGGAATCTGCAAAGGTATGTCTATGTAAAATGTGAACTACATCAGCTTGTATTCATTGGGAATCGGCTAGTTGTGTATGGGGGGTGATGTGTATAGATTCTCCACCATGTATTTGTGTAGCTAAATACTGGCAAAGCATTTAACCTCTAGTCTATTATTAATTGCTTTTGGTCATTTGTAAAGTTTTGTGGTATTTTTAAAGGGAGTGATATCTGGCCTACTTGGGATATTGTCATTCTTGTAGTTTCTTTTTATTAATAGCAAGGGACACTTTCTCTTGTATTGTACTTGTAACAACTGTACATATTTTAAACACAGATAATACTTCTCATTGGCATTTTGCTTAGATCAGACTCAATTATTCTCTTGTAGGTTGCATTTTCTACAACAGGCAAGGTTGGAGCACAGACCATGCCAAACCCAACTCTTGCTTCCACTGCACCAGGTAGTAAGACTCAGCAGAGTGAGGAAGATGAGATTGATATTGATGCTATCTAAAATGGGGAGAGGACTGCTAGCTTGCTGCGATGCTCTTCAGCAGATGTTTTACATACAGCTTTTATATACACATTTATGCATCTATAATATTACCAATAACAGGACTTCTTTGACATGTGGTCATCTTTTGAATTGTCTTGTTTGATATATTCTTGTCCTTAAATGTATCGTTTCTGCATATATTTTAATTAAATGTCATTGTGCGTTTTTGGTTGAACAGACAAAAATTACTTTGTGAACTTCCATGGAGACATTAATGGTTTTCATAATTTGGTTAATTTATGAGTTTTGTTTAAATTTTGGAATTTTTAATCGTAAATTTTATGGTGATTAAAATCAACATTTTGTATATTTATTCCATATTCAATTGCAAGTCTAATAAAAACTTAAAATTATTCCTTGTTTTGTTGGGGTTTTTCGTGTTCCACATTTGCAAACCTGTCGACCTTCACAATTTTTTTAATGAATTTCATGACTCAATAGCAGTACAGATTCACATATGCAAAAAAATAAATTCCCCCAGTCTCAATCAGCTAACAAAAAAGTAAAATAACTTTTGCCCCATTAAGTGCTAGTCACGATACTAGCAGTGGTCACGTATGCCAATAATGGTCCTGCACTACTTGTTGAGATGTTAATAAACATGAAACTGTTAGTTTTCCCAATAATAAGTATTTTTTGGTATTTAATATATATTTAGAATATACATTTACAAAATTGGGAACTGGGATTTTTTATAATGGCACGTGTCCACATGCACATAACTCATAACAACTGTACATATTTTAAACACATAATACTTCTCACCAGTTTGCATGGTCATTAACTGGCAGGTAAAGTCATTGAGAAATGAACACCTCAATTCAAGTGATTGAAAGTTGGCACGTGGCCACATGCACATAACTCTTAACAACTGTACATTTTTTTACACAGATAATACTTCTCGCCAATTTGCATGGTCATTAACTGGCAGCTAAAGTCATTGAGAAATGAACACCTCAATTCAAAGCCTTGAAAGTAGTTTAGATTTAGCTTAATAATTCAAGTGATTGAAAGTCTTACTTTCTAGTAATTTATTTTACATTGCATGAGGGAAAGTATGGTTTTATTTTTTGTCATGCTAGCAATTCCACGATTATCATAATCTATATGAATTAATCGGATATCATGCATATCCACCTTTCACATGATGTAGCACTCCTTGACTTCACTAAGCTTAATTGTCACATTGGGGTCCTGGACATGTCATTCTGGGTTAGTTTGATCCATGCATGTGAGGATGATGTTCAAATGCATGCTTATTTTATTTTAAAGCTTTTATAAGAATTTTTGAGCTTTAGAGGAGGATACCAATCTTGGCAAACCACATATTAAATTTGTAACTTTTTAAAATAGGTCTGATAACCAGCGTAAGAGGTGTAAACATCTGGAGTAATCGTTTGGCAATTGTTAACACCAATCTGTGGACGTATAAACGCGAATGTACTCTTCGTTATTCACGAGTGTTTTGAAGTATTGTGTGGATATTTATTTGCTACTATTTATTGATACAAGAAGGCTTGCAATCGAAACAATGAAAAGAAACATATTCGATGTGACCAAAGAAGTACATAAACTCTAAACCAACGACTCGCACAAATGTGAATGGAAATTGCTGACAGTTTCGGTAATTGGGTGATACATGAATAGAAAACTTCCCAGCATGAGTGAATAATCAAATAAAAAAGAAATATCATATTGAAACGCACGTGCTAGTGTTGAATAATCAGGAGTCGTAGCAGAGTGATTTAACTGAAACAGAAGTAGAACTACAAAATTTTAGGAACTGATTGTGGTCTTTCAGGCAGTTGGGGACCATAAATACCAAAAGGTAAAGTTAGGTTTGGGGGGTTTATTATAAAGAAGCTTTTAGTACTGAGGCAACTGGAGCAAATTGCCTTTTTTTGGGGAACATCATGGTATGTTGAGCTGATAAATTGTAGGATTCAAATTAAATCAACAATCTATAATGTAAGGTTCCTGTAAAGTTGCATTTAAAAATTTGTAATCCAACGATCTTTCAAAAGAAAAGTAAAACCAAAATCTGCAACTGTTGAATGGAAAATGCAGGCCTGCAAAATATTCCTTTCTCTGCAGAGGATACATTTTTAGCTTTAGTGGTTTATGGGATGATCTTTGCCGATCCCGACATAAGGATCTTTACAACACGTACCCCTGACGAGAACCCTAAGAAAAAAGTAATTTACTTTGTAAAAGCTGTCTACAAGCCTAAGGACATGCATTAATACAATCTTGATTTCACCCTTATCGAATACCACATTACGAATGAATTTTTAAAATTGTTTACATCAAACGTGCAAATCATGGTTAGGAAGTAGGTCAACTTGGATACAGCGTTACTAATTTTAGATTTTCGAAAAACTGATTTTTTGGAATGGTGTCAAATCCATAGTAAACAAAATTACATTATTTTATAATTTTAACATATAACGAAATTTAAAAAAAAAGATTTTAAAATTTACAATCAATTAAATTAAAATATATATTAAATCAGATATACTTAAGATTTGTTATAGGGATCATCCATAGTTTTTCTTTTTTCAATTATAATTAATTTATTTGATAATTATAGGAGAATTTGAAAACTATTCTAAACATCTGCAGTTTTGGCTAGAAAATCGCATGACGTCATTTATGGATGGCCCCATAGCTATTCCTTCAGGATTGATGGATATACCAACATAGGGGTTCCACTACAAGTTTTGTATGTAGACGGTTGTAAAGGAAAATTGTGCAGATCATAACTTCCAATATAGCATTCATCTTGAAAACGTTTCCACGCTACCATGAAATTGGGACATAAAATCAGCCGAGATAATTGGTTTCTTCCTGTCCAGGAAAATTCCTTTAATCTTGCAAATATTGATTAACATTCTGGTGTAAAATTGGGAATTTTCAGTCGCCATTTGATCCCAATACAATATGCACTTGAGTCATAACGCAACAGAAATGTGTTTTCGTAACAAATATTTGCCATTATTTCTGGAGGTTGCACATTTCTCAGACAGTTAAGATAGGATTGATGTGTGTAGATCGTATGGGTGTCTGCTCTAAACATTTTGTATAGTCAAAGTTCAGACAATTGGATTGGTCAAGAAGACTCGTTACTTCTTAGGTTGCACCAATGAGTATATCTTTATTTATGTAGAAGTTATGAAGACCAGTTTAGTGTCAGATTGGATATAAGAGAAAAATTAGTTATTCTTCCCAAATACGGTTTTATATACATGTAAAGTTAATGAAAATATATTATGATATATAATTGCTTATTAATTCATAGTTTGCACTGGGAACAGTGCTAAGCAATATTGTCAATAATAACCTTTGCCTCCCAAACTTGCTTTTGCGGTGATATTTACTCTCAGACTTGAGAAGCAATTCCAATAGTAAAATTGTGAATTGCTCCTTAAGTCTGAGAGTAAATATCACACATTTTATTTAGCAAAACAAGTATTTAGGGAAATTTTAGATTATTTCATTTAGTTTTAACCATATTGTAGTTTGTAACTTATCCCTCAATTGTAAATTATTTTTTTTTTGGGGGGGGAGGCGATTTATTTGCAGAGTTCCTTTTTTATAGCGGATTAAACAACTTTATTAGATGGGTTTGATTATACGTGTATTGTAAACCAAAGTTTCTATATAAGTTTGTTCATGTTTTGTGTAGAAGCTTCAGTCAGAAATATCAGTGGGAGTACAAGTTGTTCTCTTGGCGTAAAAGTTTTATTTAAAAAAAGAATTATCTTTATTCATCTAATTTTATCTAAATTTAGGCTACATTTTAAATATTTTGTTCGTTACTTCCAGGTATTACACTGATTATATCACACCATCAGTTTCGCATAAGTGGTTAGAGCGTTAGTTTTGGATGCGGGATGTCGCGGATTTGATCGCCAGCTGAGTAATACCAAATTTTTTAAAACAAATATAATGGTACCAACAGCTGCCTCGCTAGGCGCTCAGCATTAAGATGTTAATGTTAGGACTGTTTGGCCTTGTCTAAGGATAATTTGACTTTCTGGGACATCATGCTACATGTCTGCAGTATGATGCCGCAGTGCTAGACAACACTATAAACTGCCTCACAGCAGACATCGTAGCGATATGACTGAACAATTGTTTAAAGCTACGTTAAAAATCCTAATCAAACAACAAAAACTTCTACTCTTCAAAGTAGTCATTTAAAATTTTTTAATATTCTTAGTAACTGGTCATATTTAATGGTGAGATCCGCACAATTTCTACAAACTTAAAAGGTCTTCATGCCAGGATGCTTTATGTCACGTCTTGTAAATTACATTCGGCAGTTTTATACAATACAAACTTCCTTTGCGAACGTTTAGTGACGACTTTTTAGGACACTTGGGGAACGTTTAGCGTCAAGGGAATTCAAAATAAGGAGTATTGGGTCAGAAGAGCGACATGGGAAAGTTGGTGTTGTTGTATAGGGTCTCGGTTGGCGGAGAAGTTCAGCTAGTTCAGGGGGTAGCGATTGGCGGAGGAGCGCATGGTTGAGAAGTATAGCTAGTTAGCCGGGCAGCGGGACTGGCTGACAAGTTTAGCTAGTTCAGAAACTATATCAGTATAACAAATGCTTGGCGAGGCGGGACTGGCTGGGTATAGATATATAAAACAAATACAACACCTGATCTATAAAGCGATTTAGGCAAGAAATCAAACCTTTTCGAGCCAATGGAGTGGCCTTGAACAGGGCCTTTGGGGTTCTTCTAATTTCTTCTTTTCCTCCACCAGCTTCTTATTTTCTGTCCTACATTCTTCTCCTTCATAGCCTCTTTCTCCTCCTCTTTTTTCCTCTTCTCATTCTCCTTGTCTTGTTTTATTTTTCATTCCAGGCTCTAATCCTCCTTTTTACTCTTCTCCTCCTTTTCCTGTTTCAATAACTCTCATAGTCTTTCCTTCATCTTTCTCAAATTCTTCACTCAATGTGGGTTATACAAATTGTGATCATCATTTAGTTTAACGATCATCTCCTCAACCATATTCAGATTTCTGTTTCCAGTAACGTATTTATATAAGCCATCGTCTTCTTTTGTTACTCCATAGAATGGCGGACATGAATGAAAACACCTTACAATAATTTCACATATAAAATCTACTGTGCACAATGAATGTAGGGTACATATCCCAATATCTACAATTTAAAAATCAACAATATTAACTACCAACATAGGAGGGAAGGGTAAAAAAAAGACAGCATATACTATACACACTCGGAAAGGAGAAATAAAAATAAAATTCTGCTATCCACATAAACGTACGCGAACGTATACAAACACTGAAATCTACTATCCACACAAACGTACTCGCACGCATAAAAACCAAATTCTACTGTCCACACAACGTACGCGAGCGCATGCAAACACATGCCCACACAGATCAGGAAAAGCGCGAGTGTTTATAATCACACTACTCCACACTCGTACCATTTGGGAACTTGAATAAAGATTTGGTTAGCCCAGAGAAGCGCTGTTTTCCTAGAACTTCAGGCGTACCTAACTAATTGTTGCATCTCTTAGGTCTTGCGCCACAGACACATCAACGGCTCCAATATTGCTCTCAATTCAGTTATTCCTGAATGAGGAGAAGGAGGATAGTGAAGACTTTCATTTGTTTTCTATTTTGTAATCGGGGATGATGACGTCTCCTTATCTATGGCACTTGTGGCTGTAGATGACATTGCTGTGTTTGTGGTGATTGTTGTCAAGTTTGTTTTTGGTGATGGTGGTCTTCTCACCTCACAGAGATCTCAGCATTAAATGAGGTAGGATAATTTCTTCCTTCACTTTCTTCTGTTTCTTTTCCTCCTCTTATCCTAGTATTCCTCCTGAATCACCTCCATACCCCAGCTCGTCCAGGAGCCGCCTAGAGTACTCAAAATGCATCTTAGGCTCGAAATTTTTTGAGATTCTACTAAACTTAATAGAAATTGACATGTCAACTATGTGTAGCCAGACTGAGGAGCGCAACCCTTTATATATGTCAAGTACGGACATGAAGAAAAACATTCCCTGATAACAAAATTTCAAGAGTTATATTATCACACAAACCAAAAAAATGAAATGCGCGGATCTAGAAGAAACACTCACATATTTACTTACAAACACTAACTACAAACATAAAACACACAGACTGCTTGACAAGACAGTGATAGGCAGTGTGAATAGACACACACCCTGTTTTTTGACATAAAAAGAAAAAAACTGCTTATCTACACACTTCTATGTTTTTTGGTCGTACAGACACAATTTTGGCAATGGAATTAGTATATCTTTTCAGAGTTTTAAGGTAGTCTTGAAAAGAAATGTTTTGTGGTTATGATAATGGTATTTTTTTTTTTTCGTCTAAGATTGCGTCCCGTCTGTCAACAGGTATTCCCAGAGGATACGATCTGCTTCTTCGGAAAGAGAAGGAGAACTATTTCGTGTCTACGATACAGGCCACAAATCCTCTGGTTCCTGCTTTTGATCCTGATGCTGTGATCTCTGCTCTCCTTGCGTCTGAAGTCTGTACTTCTCCATCCACTCTTCGTGTTCTTTTTTATTTCCTCTCTGAAGACATCTCGTATCAGGTTTTCGGTCGCTTTAAGCATTCAGACATTCACTATCTCTTCATTATACGGTATCAGGCTTTGCCTGACACAATGCAAATGTACCCACGTAAGAAGATGAGTAATCAATGGATGGACAGAATGAACGAACGAACGAAATTTGATTTAAAGTGCTTCGGCTACTAAAGCCATGTAGCACTGTTTTATCTTAGCAATGCTAAGTATTTAATTGCTCCTTGGGATAGGAAATGTACCACTTTCCCAAGGCATTTATGTGTTCATAATTTGGTCGTCAGATCGGGGTTACTATTGAGCATAATCCTCGTACACAATACCGTGACTGGTGTTGGTTACTAAGTGTACTGTGGTTTCGTACAAGTACGATCAAAAGTAATTCTTCTTTAAGTCATTAAGGTCAGGTTCGAAATACCTCGTACACGAGGTTTTGCCGTCTCGACTCACTTCGATCATGGACTTGTTGTAATGTTGAAACTCAAAAGGAATTTCCTCGAAGCCTTCATTTAAGGCTGTATGCTTGACGATATCAATAATCAAAAGTTTGGGTAACTGGCTTTGAAGAGATGATCTTTGATCATTGATTGATGTCTAGCAGGAATGGTAAAAGGTTTCACTTCTACGCGTCGTATCGGATACTTGGCGGTTGTCTTGCTCAAAGTGTGATTGATGTCGTTTCCCATTTTAGGCAACACTTAAAAATGGAGAGCGACACTGCTACAATTCAGTTTCATGCTGACATCCATTCATTTCAGCAAATACTTATCTTGCAACCACATCTCTAAATGCAAACGATCCATCAATTCTATATTATGGGGGTCCATTTTGTCTTGTTGGACGTTTGGATCCCACATTGAAGTTTGGTTCTTTCTCTGTAATCAATTCGGAATCGTTGAACTTGCCTGCCGTCTCAGGTTTCCGTACACAAAAGCATCCAGATGTATTGTCTTGACGCCTTCGCAGTTCAAGAGATTTTCCAGGTACGCTCGTTTAGGGCAAGTGTCCATTTTTAAAATATAAATCTACTCCGCTGAACAAGAAATACATAAATTGTTAACGGGGACTACTTTATCTTCGTACACAGGATACATGACTTACGAGCGGTTACAGAATGACTTACGAGCGGTTACAGAATCTTTTTCGAAAATAGACTTTTCTTTTGGAGAATGGAATATTTTATCCCAGAACTACTTTTATAGAAATGTTGACAGTGTCTAAATAGGACTTACTGACGGGCAAATACTGAGGATGTACAAATTCGCGGTGAATGTTATAGCTGTTTCTACCTTCCTGGTCATTAGACATGGTAGAATCCACTTTGAAAGGAATTATACTTAGTAACGATACGGAGGTGCGTTCCTCTACATTGTACTACACCACATCGGAATACATATAAGATCAAATGGAGTCCTTGTTTCAGTTCTACAGGGGATCCAAAAATCCAAGTATAACATACTACTGTCGATCTTCGGTCTCAGATTATGTGCTACTATCTGTGGATGTCCACCCAAAATTTCAAGCAAACTTCCATGAAACCTGATGGGTAACGTTTCGGGATCCCGAAATTTCATCATTAGTCGCCGATCCATTTTATGGTACTCAATCTTAACTCTTTGTTTACTCTGTTCATGTATTTAACAAACGCTGCCTCGAACCTGTCAGCAATGGTGTCCACCAAATGCTCACCGCGGAAATAATAGCCTACCGCAATTTTCAAAATCTAGATGACGAATAATGAATTGTTTGCTGAGTTTTTATCACCTGTAAACGCGATTTGTTCCATTTCTTCTTCCAATCGGACATTCAGGATTTTGACCTTTAACGTGTTTTGAGTTTCAGTGATGTATTTTATTTGTGCAGTGACGTTTCACACTAGGCTTCGTGATCTAATTGGATGGCGTGAGATAATTTGGTCGTAGAACAACACAAATTATTGTTGGGAAACGCCTCCATTGAACTGTCACTGGGTAACGTTAAATAAAATTGATTATTGTTATTCATAATTCCGAACGTTCTTCTGCTGTCCAAGGGGTCACTCGTAGCCAGAGGAGTGTCTAAAAGAGAAGAGGATTGTTGTTGTGATTATTTTTGGAGTGATGACTGTCGTTGGATGATAAACATCCATTGTTCCCGTTAGAAGAGTGGTATTTCAGGGAAGGATTGGGGAGAAGGTAACCAATTTAACTACTCATTCAAACAGTCCATAATTGTTTGTCTCCTTAATGCAACCTCAAATTGGCAATGGCCACACTGATGACATAATCCACTACAAAGATAGGACATAAAAAGACAATTTCTGCTTTAGGCACACGTTCAACCACGCCACATCCACACGGTCGTTTTGATAGATCCAACGTACGTTGGAGATATTATTTCCAACGTACGTCGACTTCTTTCACACGGTGTTTTCACATTTTTCACACTTGTCGGCTTCTTAGTTCGAGACTGCTTTCGATCTCGCACACTTTGTCTTCTTTTTTTGGTCACGCGTTGCAACTAGGGCATTTAAAACATTCCTTTTGACACTTCCGCGTTCATGTCTTCCAAAATATACATGGTTGGATGGCAGCCAATGACACGAAACAATTTGATGATTAAGTTTGGTATGTAACCTTTATCGAAACTGCGTATGAGTCCGATGCTCCGATGGTAAGATTGGTTGTACGCTTGGACTAAGTGGATATGACGTCGTTGTACTTGGGAGTGTTTTGATGCGTAAAATATTTGCAAATGCGTTCTTTCAGGGTGCGTTGAAAACGTTCCACGATGCTATCTTTGGTTTCGGGATTCTCGGTGGTGAAAAAAGATAAATGTCACAAATCGTTTCTTTTTGTAAAGCTTGGTTCAGAAATTCGATGTCTTTGTCGGTTTGCCATCAAAGAGGATGACGACATCTTTCTTTCAACACCAGTTTAAGATTCGCATTAACTCATTTGGAAGTCAATGGCATCATCCAGGAAAATTTTAAAAAGACTTCGATGACAGAAAACAAATATTTGTAGCCACGATTGTAGGTGGCCAAATGAAAGACATTGGCTAAATCTCATGTGTGGCTTCTGTGAATTTTTCTTCGTATGGGTTTGTATGAAGCTTACGTGCCTTGCTCTTGTAACAATTATTCTGCGTTTTACCAGCATCTTTTTCTTTTGACCAATGGTGATTATCTTTTGGATCATTTGACGAAGAACGTGTAGATGTTTGGCTAAGCATTTTGTCTGTTATGACGACAACGATATACGGGGTACGATGTTCTTTCTAAGGAAGGTATTCCAACCATCGTTCTTAAGTCACTAAAGCCAGTATTAGTCCTTCCAGTAGATTTCAATGGTCATGTCTGAGGTCTTTCCGCTCCAAATGTCCGTTTTATCTTCTGGGTCCTCCCATCAATGTTTCCAATATTTATTTTAGCAAGAGTCATAAAAACAGGGTTAAAAATCCTCCGCGTTGCACCAATATCTTCATATTTTGACGAATGGGTATTTTCTTTTCAACCATTTGACGAAGATCGTGTTTGGCTAAGAATTTTTTGGATGTGGAGATATCGTGCCTTTCAAGACATTAAGGCAACATTCACACACGGCAGTGACGACATCTTTGGAGGATGTTAGAAGTTTTTTTTCGCAAGGGCGGAGGGGCATTGGTTAGGACGGACAACATGTTCCGATGTTTCGCTAAACTAGGAGGCAGCCCTTTCCTTTTCTTATTTTTTAGCCAGACAGTGCTGTGCACATTCTTAGGGGACATCTTTTTACAATTACAAGTGTTTTTATACTGTAATGCGTCAGCACTGACTGATGTTACCTCGTATTAGCTTGATGTAAGGCATCACGTCCGATGTTGTTTTTTTAATAGATATTTTGGTTCGACCGGGGTGTGTACACGACTGGCCCTGTCTTGGCACCAGTGGTGAAACAGATAGGTCGTAAATGTTCGGGTTTGGTGGGTTTTAAAACAACGAATAAAAATACGTGTAGGGTTTGAGTTGCATCATCGCACACATGAGCCCGCCAAGGCGTTCCAAACTGTTAGGCTAAGACTTGCGCTTTCAATTTGTCGTTATGGTTTTTAACAAGACCACTTAAAGGTCATTGGGACTCATGGTGCAATAGCCTTTACTTTGTTGAAGCACATTTTGAGTGATGTAAAAGACACTGACATTACGATGGTCCCCTTTGCACCTAAACCATATTTTAATTTCTTCGTCTTCTAATAACATGTCAAAAATAACAAGCTGGATTTGACTGTGGTCAGACACGATATCGTCGTCTTCGCCATGAATGCCTTCTACTAACACGGTGGAATCGCCTTGACTTTCTCGCAGGAACGGTACGCCGATTTCTACTCTTTGTAACAACACACGTCCTTTTGATGTGGACGATCGATCAAATGATTTTTAAGTTCGATCAAATGTTTTACAATTTTTTTTTATTGAATCATTGGGTCCGGCAAATAAGCTGTTAAAGGGATGGCGAAGATACAAGGGCTTCAAGGTACGATCAAAGTGTTCGTCGATGACTTTGAAAGTGTAGAAAGAGGGAGCAGAGATAGTAGAGGTATCCATTAAAGTGTAGGAAATGTCAATTTTGACACGCAGACAAACAAGTCAAGATTTTACTTACTTTTTACAGGACACGTGTATTGATTTTTAAAAAAATGGAACAACATAAAAGACAAATATACATAAAAGCCATATGGTTCAGTACAGCGATAGTGATTAAAGTAGAATATAAACAAGTCTCTGAACAAAGTTTCCTATGGAGAGTATGTAATGTTCATAAAGTCTCTACATTGGATACAGTCACACAGGTGTCGTCATTGAATGGCTTTTCGGAAATGTCCATGACAGTCTTGTCCTGAAGGGAGTGGTTGTCCATGGTAACGGTTTTTCTATCACTGCAGTTAACACATGCTTAAAAGTTACTTTTTTCACTGGACGTTTGAATTTTAGGATCACAATTCTTGAGCATAATTTGTTTCTTCTTTGGTCCAAGCCGCACAACCCAACGTTCCAGTTACGTACATCTATCTAGTGAGGGTGTATATCACAAGCTACAAACACACGCACGCGCACACACACACACACACACACACACACACACACACACACACACACACACATCGTCTTACACATTTCAGTAGTTAAAAGTTTAAGTACTTAAGTGTTTCTTTCCCCGTAGAGGTCGAGATGTATTCACATGAAAGCGCAAGGCTTTTAACAGAATGAGTCTCTCGTGGGCAGTTAAAGGCTCCACTTTCATATTTAATTTGGTTTTAAGTATTTTTCGAAAAATGTCCACAAAGAATCGGCTGGTAAACGAAATCCCAGAAAGCAAGTCATTAAGACACACACTATACGTCGACCCTAATTTATGCAACAAGGTTATTGTAATGAGTGTTTGTAATCCTCCGCCGTTTGAATGTTCTCATTGATTTCGTTTCACGGAATATGTTGTATTATGAATTAAAGGTTGTGGCATGGTAGCCCATTTTTGTAACCTCCTTTAAAAAAAATTATATATATATATATATATATATATATATATATATATATATATATATATATATATATATATATATATATATATATATATATATATATATATTCTGCACAGAGATTTCAGTAACGAATCTAAATGGTTCAGTCACTAACATACACATCATACTTTGTTCAGAAGTTTCCTCTTAAACTAAGTTTACATTGTGAATAAGAGTTTGGTAATAATTTAACTTTTCTTCTAGAATTCGTTGCAGTATGTGTACCTCGTAGTAATAAAAATCAGAAACATACCTATCAATCTCACCCACATCTAGTTGAACAAGGTCTAACCACTGGAACACTTTCATCTGAATTAGTCTATGGGCAGCCGTCGCCGCCAAAATTACATTAATCAAATGATCTGGTATGAAATCAAATGATTTAACCTAGCAAATGAAATGATCAATCCAGATTCCAAATGATGTGGTGTCACATGAAATGATTTAACGAACAAAACCGAGTGATGCTTGTAAGTTTCAAATGACGTGGTATTAAATGAAATGATCAAGTGTGAAATAAAATGATTTAACCAAACAAACGGAATGATCAATTCAAATTCCAAATGATGTTGTGTGATATGAAATGATGTAGCATGAAATGAAATGATTGAACCCCAAAAATGAAATAATGAATTCAGATTTCAAATGATGTGGCGTTAAATGAAATGATCTGGTATTAAATAAAATGATTTAAAGAACAAAACGGAATGATGATATATGCTTCCAAATGACGTGCTATTAGATAAAATGATGTAGTCTAACATGAAATGATTTAACTCAACAAATGAAATCATGAATTTAAATTCCAAATCATCTGGTATTAAATAAAATGATTTAAAGAACAAAACGCATTAATGAAATCTGGTTCCAAACGATAATCAACAAAGGAAATGATGAATTCTGCTTCCAAATAACGTAGTATTAAATGAAATTATGTAGTCTTGAATTAAATGATTTAACCCCAAAAATGAAATGATGTATTCAGATTCCAAATGATCTGGCATTAGTTGAAATGGTCTGAAGAGCAGAATGGAATGATCAGCTCATATTCCAAATGATGTGGTATTAAATGAAACGTATTGAAAGCAAACCATCTGATCAAACTACGAATCAACTAGCGTAAATCCAAACAATCACAGGGGGGCGCTGTTATCTATGACGTATGATGTCAGCACCCCGAAACAGAATCGACGGTCGTATTTACAGCATTCAGCTGAGATTTTTGCAAAGGACAGTTGCAGAGCAAAGCAAAGGCAAGTATTTCTTTTCGTATTTTATAAACAAGAGCCACGTTTTCCAATCAACATAAAGTGATTTTATCCACATTAATGAATGTGCGTGTATTTTTTTCTTTCTTCAAGTTCTGCGCGAGTTTCTTCTGCTTCAACAAAGCGAGATCTATCAACTAAAGAGATTAAATCTTGATTTTATTTGATCATTATTAATTAACATGTTTAATGACCTTACACACTAAGCCAAAAATGTGTTTCCCGTCACTTTTGGTATATTTTACATTACCGTCCCTACGTGCATACTCGTTATTCGTCCAAGGTTTATTTATTTATTTATTTATTTATTTATTTATTTTATAACTTTTCAGTAGTGAATAATTTTAAGATAAACTAATAACAGCGTTGTCTCCAAAATTTTATAATCCTGTAAGTTTTACAGGCTTCCAGATATCAAGAAACTCTGTGTACATGATGCTTTATTTCTTATATATTGGTCACTATAAAGGCGGATGTACTTTAGGAATGACATTGTGTTTTTTTGTGTGTGGCTATAATTTAAATGTATTACCAGTAAACGGTAATATATGGCTATATATATATTAGAAGTAACACTGAAGAAACTATGACCATTAAAATATTAAAATATTAAATTGAAATAAATAATTTTAAATATAAAAAGAAAAGTTTTTGAAATGATATGAACATGGAAGTTTATAACAGTTGATGATTAAAATTTACACGAACCTTGTGCATGCAACATTCGTGCAACAATGTTTATCAATTTGCATACTATTTAAAAAGTTATTCTTTTTTAGTTTCTATTTCTGTACACATTTCATCTTTTTTTCATAAGCCAAACTTTTAGTCTTTATCTTCTAATATATATAAAACCTAGTACCAAAATAATAACTTTGTATTTTATAAGAATATCTAGTTTGAATAAATTATTAATGTCAGTTAGTTTCATAATTCCATTCCAATTTCCATCTGCACATTATTTCTGGTGCGTCTACTTTTTAATAAAAACGAAGATGGAACCTTCATGATAATATATGGTTCTGTAAAGTTCCTTGAAATATTGTGAAAGCAGAAAATATTTCACAAAAATCATAGAAACATGATCCTGGGATAATTCAGAAAGAAGAAAAGAAATAGATTCCATTGCTACTGTCTTTCTTTCGATATATGTTTCAACACTACAAAGACTTCCATATTTGTAAAGTTGTATATGGTGAGCCCTTAGAAAGACAAACGGTCCATATCTCCATATAGATCAAACAAATCAACATGGGACGTGTATCAACAATTAGCATCTCTTGATACTTTAAGTTTGGGTCTATATGAAGTGTTACAACTTTATGGTGTTAAACTAAGTAAGAGAAACAAGCGAAACCGTATAGTTTAAGAAAATCGAACTTTCTGCATCATTATCAGATGTATTATGTCCAGTAACTTCTTCTTCTTCTTCTTCTTCTTCTTCTTCTTCTTATTATTATTATTATTATTATTATTATTATTATTATTGTTGTTGTTGTTGTTGTTGTTGTTGAACATGATATTTGTGCTCCTGGTGTCTTTAATTTATTCTCTTGATATTGTTTTATTGTGGTGCTGTACACACCTACAAGCACTTAGAATTTCGCATTTTCTGACATGACATGAGGCGCCACCATTGGTCTAAGTGGTGCTAAACAGTGATGGTGATTGTAATGTTTTGTTATTAACGAATAACTACAGTAGCGATCTATAACTTTTCTCATACCTTTTATTAAATAAAATTTATATAAATGTCAGCAGTATCACATGCGCAGGCGCGCACTGAGAAAATGTATCATGAAAAGGAGAGCGATATATACATTCCAATCAATATGTATGCACAGCAAGTATGACTTAGAACGCGATGAAAATAATGATAGTGTATGGCATGAAATTAATATTACGTATAAATATGAGTGACAACATCATACGTGGTAATTTTTCTGAAAGAAATGTGTACACAGTATACAGACTTAGTTTCTAATGATTCGACGCCAAACTATATAAACAATATGTTCAGTAAAAGGACAAATAATGTCAATACAGTTTCTAGTCCATCGATAATATGTTCTATACCAAATTATAACTTTCTTCTTTCTAAGCCCGAAATGCAATTGTAAAAAAAATAGTTTGGGTCCAGTCATTTGGAACTGGCTACCTATAGATGTTAAAGAAGAACCATCAGAGCATTCCTTTCATCACAGGCATTTGCAATGGCTAGAATCTAAATAATGTATATAACCGGTTATGGTCAGCTATCCCATGTGTGTGTGTGTGTGTGTGTGTGTGTGTGTGTGTGTGTGTGTTTTGAATGAAAAGCTTTAAATCATGCATGTGGTGTACACAATGCTGTATGTGCTATATCAACACTTAATTGTTCCTGTGTATATAATTATTTATACCTTTTCTGTATGATGTTTGTTTCTCAACTGTATTTTATATATTTGCCTCTACATACATATGTATATAATAAAGTGCCACAAATGAAGTTAGTTTCGGTACTAATTGTGTTACCATCATCACATAAGATTATTATTATTATTATTATTATTATTATTATTATTATTATTATCAATAAAAATAATAATATTATTATTATTATTATTACAAAATGCAAAGAGAAATTAACATTGAACCAAAGGTGGAAAACAAAGAGAAATGCGTGAAATTAATATGTAAAACTCAGGCGTGGATATGAGTTACGCGATCAGTGAAGTATGCATTAATAATAATAATAATAATAATAATAATAATAATAATAATAATAATAATAATAATAATAATAATAGTTATAATAATAATAATAATAATAATAATAATAATAATAATAATAATAAGTTATATTCCGTAGTGGATTGTACTAATTGGTGAATGGAATTCCTAAATGGTCACGTGGTCTAGTGTTGGACCGTGGGACAGATGTTTTTGGTTTTTGATTTGGTCAAATGATTGTTTCAAGTCGCTTAATTGCTAGGTGCTGAAGGATGTGAGTTGGTTGTCAGTTAGGAGATAAGAGTCTGTGTGAAGACATCACGTAGTTGCCTCAGGTGTAGGAAATTGTTCTATCAGTGACCTGTATTCCCGCTGTAAATTTTACCGTTAGCAGGATTGGAAACTGTAAACATAGTAAAAGTTGAGCTTGGTAGATTAGAAAAGCAATTTGAATATGATAAAAGGGAGTGTAGTTTCTGGTGAGTGCACTTTTACGTGGGAGAGCTAGATTTTATAAGTATGTTAGGAATGAGAGAAGAACAGATATGGATAGTTAGTACATTTTATGGGAGAGGAGCTAAGTTTCTAAAGTGTGTAGAGTGATAGAAGAACAAATAAAGGATTTTACATTATCCTAGTACCCAAGTTTGTTTATTCCTCGTTGAAATTATATCAATTAAGTATTTAATAATCTCATTATATAGATCTTTATCTACAATTTGGTTAGTATACAATAGCATATTATTATTAAAGGTATCCATTTGATTGTTAATTTTATTTATAATTATTTCCCTTTTCAAGTTAAAAGTTTTGCATTTTAAAATTAAGTGGTTTTTACTATCAACATATTTTTTGCATAAAGGACATTTTGGGAGTTTTTTTTAAATAATCTTCCTTTTATAAGCTACTTCCCCAGTCCACCAGATATCATGAAGATATTGAAACATCAAATTAGCTTTTTGGGGTTGTCTAATTTTTGACCAATTTTTCCATATAGTTTCCCAGTTAAGTGCTGGATTTAATACTTTAATTCTGTGTTTTGATGGTTTTATATTTTTTATGTCATTATACGTTTCCGTAGGTGTTTTTAGTTGCCATGCCATATTTTGATTTTTATAATATCGAATGGTTTTAATTTGTCTGCTCATCATATTAGGAGGGTTTAAAGTTTTCATAAGTTTATTATTATTATAAATACTTTTTTGTGGGACAAGGAAAAGCCAAACCAATAAATATAAATTCCTTGCCATGGGTGTTTGATAGGAAATTCTAAAGAGTTTAATCTGTGTAGGTAAATAGACTCTTGTTTAAGTCTGAGATTTGGTAGATTTAGTCCACCTTTCATTTTATCAAGTTGAAGTGAGGTTTTTTTCAATTTGTGGACAGTTTTCCAAAAGTATTTGTATATTGAATGTTCTATTTTTTTGAAAATGAAAGATACCAAAATCAATTATATTAAACTCATGCCAAATGGAGTTGAATAAATATGTTTTTGCTATATGTATTTTTTCCATAAAAAGGAATTCTCTTGAATTTCAGATATTTTTATGCTTTTGAATTTTGTTTAACATTTGTTTTATATTTAAAGTCTTATTATTTTTTCCTAGGAAAACACCTAGTACTTTAACACTAGTTTTTATTTTTTCATGAGGGAGTGAAAGATATTTTCTATATTTCCAATTTCCAATCAATAGTATCTCAGTTTTTTCTTTATTAAGTTCAGAGCCAGAAGCCTGGCTGAAATTTGTGTATTGTCTAATCAGATTATTATAAGAATTTTCAATAATAAGACTGCAATAAATAAAAAAAATTATGCAAAATTACAGAGTACATAGTAGACACCATGATGTCCTGTGGGCAAATAATTGTGATAAAGAGGTAAACAGAAGTATAAGGGGAAAAAAGAGTGATTAATTTTTTTCTATCTTTTTTTGTTGTTTTTCTTCTTTTTTCTTTCTTTTATATAGACAAAATATACCTGGGGAAAATAAAGACTATGACATCATGGGGCTAAATCACATGTCGCAACGCGAAGTGGACAGGCACGTGAAAGAGTTTTGAAAAAATACCCCATGTAGAACATAAACAGACCAAGTACAGATATAAAACACAAACAGGGGCTAATTCATAGGTTAATATTTTACTAACTCTTTATCAATCTTAAAACCATACAGCTCCCGTACTGTATGGTTTGACCAACCCACAGATGGAAAATAAACAATTTTGGATTCTTTCTAATAAAATATTTAGATAAATTAATAAAAAGGAGGCCTAACCCGACTCAGGAGAAACATAATGAAAATATAGAGGTGTGTACCTTGAATCGAGCGTAACCTACCTATTGATACTCCTAGAACTACCACGAGAAACGACACATATTAGCACGAGATTAAAACAATATATAAAAAAATTCCCAAGAAGAAAAAAAAGAGGAAAATAAAAATAGTACACCTTTTTATCGTCAGAATTCAAAAAACAAAAAAATTTAATCGAATATAACATAATAATATATATCGGGTCCTAAATCCAAATTAGTAGAAAAGAAATACAATTGGGAAAAATAACACTGAATCTAAAATTTATGTCTCAAGCATATATATCAAATAGCATGCACACAATATAGCACCACTACATATAACAGATACTGAGACCTAGGCGACCTCTAGCAAAGGAAACAAATATACATAGGAAATAACTTCGAGCAAGGCGAAGAAGAAAAAAACAGGCTCTGACGAACAACCTTTTTACATAACACTAAGGAAACATAAATACCCCATCAAAAATTCTAAGACTATACACAGTACAGCACAATAAGGGTGTACACACATTACAGCACAATAAGGTGTACATACAGTACAGCACAACAAGAAAATAATTGGAAATCCATTTCAGCCAGAGAGAATGGCCGTTACTCTAAAACAAAGTGAAGGAGAAACTGGACCGAAATCCCACCAGCTGATGACAAATAGAAGACAGCAGGCGGTGATTAAATTACCAAGCAAGACCGAAAAGCGTGCCCGCATCAACCTACAAACTAATGAGAAACGGTTAACGCAGAAGAGACTAACATAAGGACACATACGATTGATTAATATTAAATACCACAGGGGAGAATTAGCAGTAAATGACCAGGAAATAGAGCCAAATAAAAAAAAAATTCTTAAACATAGGGCAAATCAAGAGCTAATGAAACTTAGCCAACAATTTTCCTTATCAGGCCTACAAAGAAACAAACCAAAAAGTCATATTGTCTCCGGAAAGCCATCTTAGGTTGCTAGTAAAATTACACCAGAGATTCTTTTGATCTGCATATTTTCCATCATGTCCATATGTTGGAAAAAAAATTTCAATCCCATCCCAGGGCAAAAGCAACCGAAGCTTGCTATGTAAATAGAACCCGCATGAGATGATGTAATTAATAACGTCATCATGGTCACTTTGGCTCATGCATAACTACATACCAAACAAACTATTTGAAAAAAGAAAATTCAGGAGCAGGACTCGAAAGTGAGAGTCTTGAAACTGTAATACAATAAAATAAAATAAAGGGGAAAATATATAAATAAAGAAATAAAACAATTTGTGACATAATAGTAAACGGAAGCATGACTCTACAGTGAACAAGCTAATCAGAAATGTAACGCCAATGAGATTTTATGAAAGAATTCTGCAACCGTCCAGTTGAGAACTAATGACAATAAATATAAAAAAATGACATATCTTAACGATAGATTGATGACAATATCCACTTTAACAAACCTTTTTTCCATCACGTCTGCTTGATGGAAAATTTCAATCCCTTTTCGGGGAGAAAGCAACGAAAGTTTTTGATATATAATACAACACACATATGACGATTTATTTACGTTGATGTATTACCCTAAGGGTATCACTCACAAATCGGTGATGCTGTTTTATTTTTTTTTTAAATTTGATATAATCCAGTATCCATCGCCTTTCGTTGTTATTTTCATACATCAGTACTCATTAGCTAAATTTTGGGTTCATTCAAGCATGATATGTGCTTCTTCTTCGCCATAAAACACTCCAAGAAGGCAAATGTTTATTGGTCACGTATTAGTCTTTCAAAATGTATGATAAAGCACCCCTCTCCTTCCATTTTAATACTTTTGGAAAGAAGTGTGGTGTTTTAAATGCACTAAGAGTCGCGAATCATGATTTCTAATAAAATTAGTTTCGATTATCCCAGAAGAAAACAAAAATAGAGAAAAAACAGTAGGAAAAAGAAGATTTCTTACATAAAGAACTTGAACGAATAATGCTTATGCACGTATGGCCGGTAACATGAGACATGTTGATCAAATAAAATCAAGATTTAATCTCTTTAGTTGATAGATCTCGCTTTGTTGAAGCAGAAGAAACTCGCGCAGAACTTGAAGAAAGAAAAAAATACACGCACATTCATTAATGTGGATAAAATCACTTTATGTTGATTGGAAAACGTGGCTCTTGTTTATAAAATACGAAAAGAAATACTTGCCTTTGCTTTGCTCTGCAACTGTCCTTTGCAAAAATCTCAGCTGAATGCTGTAAATACGACCGTCGATTCTGTTTCGGGGTGCTGACATCATACGTCATAGATAACAGCGCCCCCCTGTGATTGTTTGGATTTACGCTAGTTGATTCGTAGTTTGATCAGATGGTTTGCTTTCAATACGTTTCATTTAATACCACATCATTTGGAATATGAGCTGATCATTCCATTCTGCTCTTCAGACCATTTCAACTAATGCCAGATCATTTGGAATCTGAATACATCATTTCATTTTTGGGGTTAAATCATTTAATTCAAGACTACATAATTTCATTTAATACTACGTTATTTGGAAGCAGAATTCATCATTTCCTTTGTTGAGTTAAATCATTTTATTTCATACTACGTACTTTCATTTAATAATATATCGTTTGGAACCAGATTTCATTAATGCGTTTTGTTCTTTAAATCATTTTATTTAATACCAGATGATTTGGAATTTAAATTCATGATTTCATTTGTTGAGTTAAATCATTTCATGTTAGACTACATCATTTTATCTAATAGCACGTCATTTGGAAGCATATATCATCATTCCGTTTTGTTCTTTAAATCATTTTATTTAATACCAGATCATTTCATTTAACGCCACATCATTTGAAATCTGAATTCATTATTTCATTTTTGGGGTTCAATCATTTCATTTCATGCTACATCATTTCATATCACACAACATCATTTGGAATTTGAATTGATCATTCCGTTTGTTTGGTTAAATCATTTTATTTCACACTTGATCATTTCATTTAATACCACGTCATTTGAAACTTACAAGCATCATTCGGTTTTGTTCGTTAAATCATTTCATGTGACACCACATCATTTGGAATCTGGATTGATCATTTCATTTGCTAGGTTAAATCATTTGATTTCATACCAGATCATTTGATTGATGTAATTTTGGCGGCGACGGCTGCCCATATTAGTCCTCATATAGAATTCAGGTAACAGTGGTTTAAACACCGGCGACGTAACGGATATAATTGTTCTTTGCGCTTGATTCGGGTAGCGACAATGCGGAGACACTCGAGCATGTTCCAGGTAAACTGAATCTTTGTGTTCCCACTGGTAAAGTGACACACCGCAAATGAAACACTTGACTTTATCCCCTTCGCCCAAGGCTAATTCTTAGGGGGTTGGCCTTCCCAGGCATTTCGGCCACTTTTCTTGGAAAGTTTGGAATCGACATTCAAAGTTACAGTATTC
This sequence comes from Unio pictorum, assembly GCA_030141615.1. Lineage (NCBI taxonomy): Eukaryota > Metazoa > Mollusca > Bivalvia > Unionida > Unionidae > Unio > Unio pictorum. The sequence goes on from JARLTB010000022.1 coordinate 15,178,203, forward strand.
AGGCAAACGTACAGGGGACGAATATCCTTTTCTTTCACAATCTCAATTCGATAAGGGTACAGTGAAATCCGCAGGAGTTTTTCTCAGGGTTGGATGACATCCGTAGCTTGATAGCTGCATGGTTTCACGTGCAGGACGACATTGACAATGAAAACTAGTAAAGTGATAAGGAGTTTTGTAACGAGCGGCATCGCTTTCAAATCCATCAGGTTTGACACGCACAGCATTATTTTCCATCGAAGGTGTAATGGTTGTAGTAGTCATAGCAAAGGTTCCATGACGTGGTACTGAATGGTTGAGTTCACAGAGTACGGCATTGCTCTCATCGCATGGCACAGCATCACACTCCACTTGAGAATCCCCAAATTTGAATGATGTCTGTTTAAAAGTATTCGTCTTTCTCGCTTGGTCTTTGTAGTTACAATGAACTATCGGTCTCGGACGTTTTCCCTTTATATGTTGACCAATATCGACGTGTCCGAACTGTAAATTAAAGTGAAGTGATTGGGAAGTAGTACTCGCATCTGGTACACAATTTTATACACGTTGTCCAAGGGTCGACTGACGATTTGGTGTGTGGGTAAACGTACAATCTTGTACGCTTCTCAGGTGGTCACCTAACAATATTTCCATCCTATTCGGACTGCAAGGCTTTTTTTCAATATTCCAACAATCACCAGTCGACCGTTGAGATAATTCATAGACGATCCTTTCACTTTACACTCTCTGAACACTTTTTCTTGTGGGTCACGGTATTTGTAGCCTGAATGTTTAGGACCGCCACTAGCAAAACTTAGAAGCGGGGTGCTCGTCCGTACAGGCTCCAAAACGGTCTCCTACGATATAAGGGTGCCAGTGACACAATAGATCAATATACATGTAGTTGCAACTGTCCATGTTAAAATACAGGACGCGATCTCGTAGTAGTTCTAAAGTTTCGTACAATTTTTGGCGAGCATGGGCTGACAAGTAAGCCACGTCGATGACATTTCCAAATTCGTAAACTTCTACAAAGTCCAGTTTTTCCTCGTAACTGACTAGTATGAAGTAATCACGAAGGACGTCGACGTGTTTCATGTATTTGCTGTGTTTTTTTTTTTTACGTGAATCAAATGGAAGTAGCGGAACGGATCGGACAAATACTTCGTCATGGGTAAACACGGTCGTTGTGCCATTTTTACCCTGCAAGCAATCAGGCCCGCACCTAGGAAAAAATTCTGGGCCCCAGAATCTTTGGTGTTTCAAATATGTGCGTATATGTGCCTATCTAGCTCGGGCCCCTGACAAGTGCCATGGTTGCCCGCTTCCCCCCCCCCCCCCCCCAGGTGCGGGCCTGAAGCAATTTAACATCACTTTGGCAAACGATCGCCTTCCTACTGTTTCCTACAGTTCTCTATTCCTACTCAGAGTATTTCTCTTTGTAATGATTTTGATCTTCGGTAGTTTGGCACCAGGAAGAATAGTTATTGGCTTCCTGTTTCAGTTTCGAAAAGACATCCACGTTTTCGCCGAAATATGCCATTTTAAGTCTCTTTACCCTTGTGGTACTGTTCTGTTTTGAGGAAGTGGTAAATCTCGTACATTTCTAACATTTAGTATCCCAGGTCCAGAGCTTTGAACAATTCCACGCTGACTCACGTTCCTGTCAAGGCGCGTTCATCCTCGATTTGCTGACAAGGTTGGCTTTGTATCCACGTTTCGGTACAAGGGAAACAGCAGTTTATCTTGGCATCGGTGAGATAAAACGGGATTGCACAATTATGTGGGAGGCAAGACGTTGCACCTGATCAATTCTTCGTATTGTCGAATGTTTTCCATGTCGGTGTACCAGAACAGACCAGACAGAAAACTTAAGTGTCTCTTGGTTTTTTGCCACGTTGTACGGATTAACCAGATTTCAGCATGTATATGTCAGACCCTGTGTCTAATAATTTCGCGCCGTAAATATGTATTGTAAAGGTCCTGTTGCTTTTCAATTTGGAGTGGGGTGCTCCCAATTATTTAAATTAATACAGAAGACCCACCCTGACTCTTTTTTGTCAGAAATTGAAGTAGTGATAGAAAGATGCAAAACTCTGAGCCCCCAGTCATCGGTGTCCACAGTTAAATTAATGAATACACAAATTTTGAAAAATAAATGACAACAATTTAATATAATTCAAACAGTAATCTCTCACCAAAAATTCAGCTAAAATCACATCACTGAACCAAGTGACGGTATAGTTCATCCTTTGAATTAGTACGTGAAATTTTCCCTTCTGTCCTGAGTCCTACTCATCTGTATATTTCTTCTTCTCGTTTCCTTTGTCTCCCTCCGTTCTCCCTTCAACTTCTCCCTCTGTTCTTCCTTCTCTCTTTTGTCTCCCAGAGACTCGGACCAACTGCAGGGGTAATTCCCTCTGGTCCCTAAAACTTCTTCTCTTTTGTCTCCCAGAGACTCAAACCACTGCACTGAGTAATTCCCTCTGGTCCCTAAACGATTCTAAAGAATACATACTGACATTAGCAAAGCATATTTCTTTTGCTATGTAACTCACACTAACATTACCATCAGATAGGCCATTGCCATCGAAATACACAATCTCCCTCCTAAGCGTACACGGTGTGCATATATATATATATATATATATATATATATATATATATATATATATATATATATATATATATATATATATATATATATATATATATATATACAAAACAATATCATATAATCAGACGCATTTCTGTACATTGCACTTCTACAAGTGTACACAGATATGGACATATCCTTGCGCTCATATATCCATACACATTCTACTCATACAAGTATAAACAAATAGGCATATTCCTATACTAATGTTACACATCGCAACCATTATACAAAGTTTATAATTCAATTCAACATTTGCAAATCTATAATATCAAATGAATAAAATGCACGAAGTTATTACAAATTAACCCAATAGCTAATTTACAATATTGATTCTACACATCACATTGCTCATATCTCAAAATACGCATGTATATCAAACACTACGAATGAATCAAATTACATTGATAATTCTACGTACTCATATATATATATATATATATATATATATATATATATATATATATATATATATATATATATATATATATATATATATATATATATATATATATAAAGTACCTTTATATTGTAGTAATATTTCACAACAATCGAGCAAATAATAACTAACCTGTTTCGAAGCTCCTGTTTATTCCCAGAATAATAAACCCGCTAATAACGAATGGTCTCGGAGTAGTTTTATTTGCATTACTTCACGCAAAATAATTGTAATACTAATAACATTTTGGTTCTCAAGATGATATATTTAAGCTCGAGATTCTAATGTTTAGCACGCCTTGCTCAATTCATTTTGGAGGTTGGTTCATAATGATTCAATATCGCCCCTCCCAACCGTCTGTCAAGGATGTTTACGATGTAATTTGATGATCCCTTGTTCCAAACAAGAAATCGTCACTTACATGTGAACAATGTTACGTAACTGGGTTTGGCAAAAATAACTTGCCCATCTCTAGTTTATGGCTATGTCAATTAATTGGCCGGACACTTTCATACATTTTGACGACGAGAAATTATAGCCTCAGGGTCTAGCAAACCCATGTTGAAATCTGGTTCTTCTACAGCGTGACATGTATGAAGGCCAATTCGGCGAACAATGAAGTGTCATCCAGTAACATAATAATTGACATCACATGTTTCACATGTAAGTGGTGCAATTCTGTGTTCGGATCCAAATAACATCAAGAGGGGATCGTTATCCACCCTATACAAACTGTATGGAGGGGGCAGTGTCTGATAATTATATGAAACAACATCCACTCGGATTTGAGCAAGGCGTGGCTAACATTAGAATCGCAAGCTTAAATTTAGTATCTTGAGAACTAAACGTTGGTAGTCGATAAACCAGTTTGCGGAAATTATAAGGGAAGATAAACCACTGCGGCGGAGTTTGAAATTGGCTGGAAACTTATTATTTTTGGGAATAACAAGGAGCTTCAGTACACGTCAATGACTATTTGCTCGATTGTTGTGAAATATTACGGCAACGTAATTGTACTTTGATTATTGCAGTATGTATACTTTAGTACGTAGAATTACCATTTGTAAGGTTTGATTCATTCGTAGTGTTTGATCTACATGCTTTTTTTGAGACATGAGCAATGTTTATGCAAAAAAAATAATATTGTAATTCGCTGTTCGGTTAAGTCGTAGTAACCTCGTGCATTTATTCATTTGATATTATAGATTAGCAAAAGTTGAATAGAATTACAAACTTTGTATAATGGTTGAATTGTGCAGCATTAGTTAACAGGGCTTCGCCTATTTGTGTATACTTTGTAGGAGTATCATGTGTAAGGATATATCAGTGCATGGATATGTGGATATCTGTGTACACTTTGTAGGTGCTAGTGCTTAGAGCGTGGATGCATACACGACATCCGTTTACTGGTAGAGAAGCGGAAGACTGTTTGGTGAACAGCAGTTCATGCTCGGCGCAAGTCTGGAGCAAAAGGAGGCCGTTGTTGTTACAGTGACCCACTCAGTGCTTTCATAGCACTCCATCCAAGGCAACGTGATAACAGCCTACTCGTGCAGTGAAATCGCAAAGAATGACGAGTTTATCTGCCATTGGAACGTCAGCAATGATGGAGTGAAGATCCTCATAGAACTTGACTTTCCCTTCATCTGGGTTGGTCATGGTTGGAGCAGAGCAAATTATGATGGTAAGGTGCTTTCTTCCAGACAAGAAGGAGATTTTCATGGTCATGCGCCTGTCATTTACTCCCTTGGAATGTCCAGTCAATTTACCAATCAGTGCTGCCTTCACTGCAAAGTTGACACCAGACTCACGGTGCTCTTCACTTCCTCGGCCGCTCCAAAAGAAAGTGTATATGGAGCCCTTTTCACGGAGTTCGCCTTCTCATTCAAGCCGGGTATCGCTCAAGGCTGCAATGTCCATGTTGTATATGGCGAAGATTTTTTTTCCTATTAGGGCAGTTCTCTTCTGGGATCTTTCCGCATCGTCTATTGAAGTGCGTACATTCTATGCGCCAAGTGTGAGAGGAACAATCCTTATTTTCTTTTGTTATATTTTGACCACGGAAGTGGGATCACAGTCAGCTTCGGTATGCTGGCTAGGGAAGTTTAGATCAGGCAATGTTTAGGGCACCTTTTCTAGTCCATTTCTCGTGCCAGGGAGGTGAGCAGTGCATATCTGAAGAGGGATGTTCAATCGCTTAGGGGGCTGCCGGACTCCACGGCTGTTCCATGTCACTGATCAACGACCCTAATGGCCTGAGCCGCCTATGTGCAGGTTTGCTGCTACGGCTGCCAGTGTATCCACACATGCCGCTTCGTCCTTTGCCTGTCGCCACATAACTTGTGTGGGTTATGAAATTGGATGGGTGGATGACAAGAATGACTTGCGTTGTGACTTTGTTTAAAGTGACGAAGAGTTACGCAGTTTGTCGACTTCACTCTCTCGCCCAAAACCATCTGGATTCAGCAGCACGACTATGTCTAGACGGCCAGAGACAGTTGAGTTCAGTGGATGACTAGTACGTCCTACTTGTATCGTCGTGCTCTTCGAGCTCCACGACGCTTTGCTGGGAATCGCCTTTCTGCCCATTGACCAGCTGGTGGTTCCTCTGCGTAGGTTGCAGAGTCCAGTCTCCACAAGCTAGGTAGACAAAACCTAACTCACCGAGGGTTTAAGACCCGTCGGCTACCCTCAGCCTGGTTTAGCCAGCCAGTCGAGACCGTCTTCCAGGATGTGGTCGCTGCCACAGCTTCTTGGAGCCACAGGTGATAGGTGAGTGCCAAGTTGGGACGAAAGGCGGGCGAGCTACCCCCGAAGCAGTGCGACTGCTTAGCCAGTCAGAGGTGTTACCCCCTCCCAAGGCACCCCATACATATGATTGTATAATATAGTTAAATGCATTGTGTACTCGAATCGGAGGAAGTTTAATTATTAGAGTTTATTCCCCTGTCCAATAGACTCTTCACATAGGAGGTGTGAGGAACACAATTCAATAAAGTAAAATCTTCCTTCAAGTCTATGAATTCCCTTGCTCGTTTTGCATGTTATCGTGTTTCACTTTCATTGCGCTTTCGACAAGGATACAGGGTATTTCCGATTGTATCCTCGTATTTAATCGTACCGCAGCTGCGCATTGTCACAGGAATTAAAATGCAGAGTAGAGAGCGAGCGAATGGATCGGATGAGCAGGAGGAACGCGGCGATTCCGGCAAAAGAATCACAAGAAGTGAAGTCGGAAAAAAGGAAAAAGAAAAGAGAGGTTTACATTGCACTTTATGATATACAGTACATCAGATAAAGAATGATCGTTAGTCCAAAAACTGGATTATGCCCTAGCAGTGTAATAAATAAGAAGTAAAATATACATTTTTAAAAAATGATCAACCGTATAATTGGCTATGATGTCGGCTTATTCAACCTAATGTTGTTTTAATTGTTATGTAGAACATATTCAGACCTGTCATTAGTGACAGCCCTTACTTCCAGGGTCAATGTCTTTTTGTCTAATTAATTCAAATTCTCACAGAAACAAATGGACCTGTTTTTAAGATCTGTTGGCCAGCATTTCATTTGCTTGGAATGCGATGGAAACCAGCAATGCCAAAATCGGCTTAAGTTAAGGCATGTTTCTTTAACGAAACAAAAATATATTAATATTGAAGAAAGTGTTAGATAGCTTAATTTTATTAAAGATTCTTGTATTTTAACTGATACACATGTTCAGATAGAGAAAGAAATATATTTGATACTTATTGTACTTGTAGTGGTAAAATTAAACCAGAACAGGAGATAATCTTATTTGCTTTAATTTTGTCACTTTAATTATACTGTTTGCACTCAGAGAGCACTGTATATTGGTCTCATTAAACTTTATTAGTGTTGACTCATTGTCTACCAGCATTTAGTAAACCATATCTTCTCAGTGTTTCCCATATGCACATTTGTGCATCAAGAGATGTACATTGGAGAATATTGACACACACGTTTTGTTGATATGCATTGTTTGACGCAATCGATTTGCATAATGCAATCAGGACTTATTTTAATATCAAATGATTAGGATGAGGGATGTCATCCAGTATCCTTTGAGCATAGGCTATGTTTTGACAGAGTAGCTTACCCTAATCTAGCAAGTTTCATGTGATTTTCATTGAGCTCAGCAAGATGTTATTCAGATGTTTAACCTCAATGATTGTTGCACTAGAAAGTTATCTCCAGACTAAAATGGCATGCAATAAGAATAACTTATCAAGTAAGTGGAAGAAGCAGGATGCATCTAACTTGAATGAGAAATAATTGGAAAAAATAATTCCCTTGATTGGAATATATCACTTCCATTGGGATTACTAATGTGACTTTTGATTGAATGATTGTGAAAACTACAAAAGTGAAAATATATATAAAGGAGGATTATATTCTTTAATATGAAATACTGTTCATTAATCCTCTCAGCTTAGGGTGTATTTACCTTAAAACTTTGCTTCAATAGATTATACTGCACTGTATATAGCATATCACTTTTGAATATTCTTTATGACTACAAATGAATGTATTGTCATGCATACAAGTAAATGCTGCTGGAGTTTCCTTATACACCAAAGGCATCTCTCTAATTGATTTGCCCTTGATGGTGATCATGAAGCTCTTAGCTCCTTTCACTATGTCATCTTTATTGTCTTCAATATCTTCATTAAATATTTCACTACTTTCGTTTGGTGTTTCACTGTCTTCAAGAGCATTAAAAAACTCATTGACACTAGTAAGTTGATATCGGCCACTTAACGTTTGCTTGTACATAATTATTGGAGCAAACAAAAATATATTTTTATTTCTGGCTGTCTTACCATCCTTGTTATTGGTGACCCTAGCACTTTTTTCCCCATGGTAGGAAAAATACCCCCCCCGATATATATATATATATATATATATATATATATATATATATATATATATATATATGCTTGGGGGAAAAGCTCACTTTCCTTCCCTAGTTTTAAAACCAATACAGTAGGACACATTATTGTCTTTGGCCTTAGGTATATTATTATAATTTTTATTATGCTTGCTCAAATGCAATCCCTAACCTAGTTAATTATCAAGATGATGTGAAAATGTCTTTGAAATATTATATATCTTCTTTTGGGTCTCTTTGATTCATTAACATGAATAGTGATTAAATCTATATTGTGATGTTACAAAGATACCATGGGTATGGTAATTTAGTTCCTTTATTAGCCACACATATGAATTCTTTCAGAATGTGTCAGATGTGTAGCTTCTAATGGCATTATCTATTGGCCATGTATATATAGATCAAAGTGAGTATAGTGTTATAATGGGTATTTGTACAAAACAGCACTTACCTATCACAGCTCCTCATACAGACTTCCATGCAGACTTGTGCAGGCTTGAGAACTGTAGCTTCAGTCTGAATGCATTCATATACAAAAGATCCCAGTGGGAAAAGTCATGGGGAATATAGAAGTGGTTATGGGTTGTGAAAACCAGAATTGGTCAGGACTGTTTCAAAGCCCTAACCAATTTTTATTAAAAAAAACACATAATACTTGATTAATTTTAACAATGTATTATAAGGGCATTCTACATGAGTTCTTGGTCAGTGTTAGATAATTTAACTAGCATTCACTGTAACACCTCCCCTATCTCTTTCTCCTTTTTGTCTTTTATTCAGGTTTTAACAAAAACTTAACAAGTATTATAAGCATCTAATTGTGTATCATTTTATTTCTGTTCATATTTACAGATTTCTACCTTCAAATGAGCTTAGAAGTCAAACGGAAGTTGTACAAATGCAAGAAAAGGTACAAGACACTGGGGGATATTCCAACATGGGGTGTGTACTACCGTGATAATAAAGCAAATTTATTGAAAAAACTTGGTAAGTTTTTCTGTTCTACAAGTCAGATTCATAACTTTAGAAAAAAATGATAATTGCTTGACATCATCAGTGTTAATAAAGTGAGACCATTATAGATAGTACACTTGTATTTTGCTCATCTCTTAGAAGTAGAAGTAAGTTATTATACTACTCCAGGCATCTGCACAGTTAAAGTATAGCATAATCTCGCTATAACATCATGGTTCGGGTCCATACAAAATTACCATGTTATGCATTGAACTGTGCTATAACCTTGTCAGATTTCTGAAGAGCATGATACATGCACCAAAAGAATGATGTAGAGGTACAAAAGCAATGCAGAAATGTTCTTCATTAATACATTTACCATCTTAAATTAATGCATACTGAATATCAACTTGTTCCATGCTAAACAAGTGCGTAAAACATTTGTTACTACTTTAATATTTATTTTTAATATTTTTATGTATATGAAATCTGCAACATAAGTGTAAATAGTTGTTTATGTGTACTCACCAATTGAATCTAATTTTATCCATAAGAGTACTCAAAATTGTGCATAAAAAGCATAATTTCTATAATTAAAAACATTTGCTTAATCCAAATGACTCCATTTAATTTTTTCATAATATATTAACACAAATTTATGAAACCATTGTTTTTCCCCACAGTATTCATGTTTCCAGAATGTGTCTAAAAGTTCTAATTTCTGACCAACAATAAAAATGCATAATTCAGAGTTTCTAAAAAGAAACATGTTTATACTGGAATAGTTCTTTTGCTTAAGCTGACTAGGGTCATTGGTATTGACCTAGTAATGCTCTTGTGAGGAGAATTGAACAGGTACACATAAACTGCTTGACCCACTTTGGAAGTAAACCATTCAGGTTCAGAAAGAATTTATTGAAAAATGTAAATTCATTTTTGAAAGGACAGAACAATCGTTTTTTTTTTTATAACAATTTTTCTTCACTGCAGAGCAACAGGGAGTAGAATGTTTGATTATATTAACCAATCTTTCCACCCCTATAACTTAAATGGTTTTGTTTTAACCAGTGTTATGAAACTGGAAGGACAGTTTCCTGTGTATATGTGATTGATTTGAAGATAGAAAATGAAAAGGGTTAAGATAATAGGGGGTTGTGGTTTTTTACATATGTGTGGCAATGACTAAAACAGACACCAATAATCTCTTTATCTAATCACTTATTGTTTTTCCATAAAATGGTAAGTATATTTATTTTATTAATTTGGTTAAGAATATTTTTTTCAGACCACCACATTGTTTTGCTTTACTTGGGAACATTAAATCTCGAATTGACTTGCATTTTTTAAAATTCTGGACTTAACCATTCATGTGGCTTCAAGCTTCTCATTTCCGTAGCCCGTTGTCCATTGGAAATATGCACAAATTAATACTTTTGACCTCTTTGTTTGAACATCTACAACAAGAATACAGTATTTGCCAGCCTATCAGTTAATGCAGAGTATGAGTCTATATCAGCAAATATGGCAAATTTTCCCCTTTCATCCTTATATAAGTTGATGCTGAGTATAAGATGAGGTAGGTATAGGACTGACAGGGGAAATAACCATTTCTGGCTTCCCGTTTTCTGATGAAGCTTTGGTTCCAGAACAGTGGTCCGCTATTATGGCATATTTTGAGATAAATGTGGATCATTTGAATGTAAAATAATTGGAACCCAACAGAATACATATCCGGATACTTGTTTATTGTATTAAGCAGCCCATGGAAGAAAAAATAAGTATTTTTGCAAAGCGTTGAAAATTTTAAAAGTTTTATTTTCATACATTAAGAGGAGGTAATACTAATAAACATGGTAGGTCTTAAGCTTCCAACAATTTGGAATATATCCATGTATATTTCATATTTCTGAGTAACCTCTATTAACCGTACAAAGCCTCAATTCAGGAGTCCTATCTTGTCATTTCAGCCAATTCTGCAATGACCGGTGCATAGGCCAAATTATCCCTCAAATATTTAGCGCATTGACCTCATTATTGATCAACGGCGTTAGTGTACAAAACTCGATTTAATAACTTATAGAAGTTATTTCATATATATATATATATATATATATATATATATATATATATATATATATATATATATATATATATATATATATATATATATTGATTTTGATTCAGATAAGCAAAAATAGTGTATGTCTTCTCTTCAAATTATGTATCAAACTTGTTTAAATGAACAGTGTCATGGCAAGATTATATATGTATGAATTTAGTCCTAGAAAGCTCTATTCAAAATAATGACAAAGAATGATGTAAACAATGATATGGGGTTGTTTCACAAATTTCCAGTTTTTTAGTATTTATTAAGTATGGCAATATTCTGTTGAAATAATTTATACAAACATGAAACAGTTGTCACGAATGTCCAACAGTTGTGTTAGATTTCATGAAAATAAATATGGGTTAGGGAAAAGGGTACACACATTCCTCAGCAGACTGACGACATGTGTGATTTGGTATAGCTTTCATTGTTTGTCCTAATTAAAACTGAAGCTGTAAACATGTTTTCTGGCACAATCCAGAGTTGTAAACTCTGTTCATTTTCATGAAATTAAGTAGGACCATGTTTTTCTAAAAATTGACAAAATTGCATTTTGAGAATTGTCCACCCCCCCCACTCCTTTCATGTCACAAAAGTGCGCCACGCTGCATCACAGAGACAGTTGAGACTGAATTTTTATCATTCTTGGATGCATCTCCATTGAAAAATAGCTTGATTTACTTGCAAAAACTGGTATTTCAGTTTTCATGTCCTATACCTAGATGAGGCCAGATCAATACCTTGGATTGTGTTTTTCACTGTGTTGCACACAGCATAGTGAATTTTATCCAATCTTTGTCTCAGTAAATCATTAAATGTAACTGAAAGTACCTAATTTTCTCTCTCTCTCTCTCTCTCTCTCTCTCTCTCTCTCTCTCTCTCTCTCTCTCTCTCTCTCTCTCATCATGGAGTATCATTTTTATTTAATCATGGGGTGCATTAAGAAAATTTTGATACATTATCAGTCTCTGTCATGGGTATTCATCTTCTAACTTTTCAATTTTAACACAACCTGTATCATATTTAAACAACATATATTACCAATGCACACTGCTTTAGCACAATTACATCTAAGTTAATTTTAATACTGATGATCATGTAATTGTTTCAAATCCTCAGTGTGGATTCCTACATTAGGAGAATTTTTTCTATCCAAAAATTATGTGACATACGCTAAAGCGCTTTGGATGACATAATCCATACACAAGTCAATTTGGATTATAAGACTAAGATTTTCTGGTCAAAAAGTATTGTTTTATAGGCCAGCAAATACAGCATCCTTGTTAGTAATTTGCAACAAATGAATGTCATTCATTGTAACCTTCATTTAACATTTTACTGCTTCAAGTGTGAACCCACATTTAAAAATAGGTCACTGTTACTGCAGTCCACTTAAAACCAAAGAAAGTTACTGTAACCTGAATTCTATTCTTTACTAATGTGAGTTAGGTATTGGAGTTCATGATCACATTTATTCATCCATGCTAGACCTATATAATTCCTACCCTACTCAGAAGGTCCTTTGTGACAAAGGCAGTTGGAAGTAAGATTTAGTTTCATGGGGTTTAAGACCATGTGACAGTCATTTGGTCTTGTGGAGAAAGTACCCTGAAAAACCATTGAGGCACAGAAAGTAGATGTCAAGCTGTTTTACATACCTATATTGAAAGAGATTTATATGGATATTGAGATGTGTGAGGGATGGGTAAAAGCTAGTGCTTTGGACCTTTTTGCCCTTAAATGTAGGAATAAATATATTTTTATGTTATGTTTTTAATATGTTTTTTATATTAATGATTATTCATTGTATATTGTGCAAGGCTACTCTCTGTAGCTTAACTGCATATTGTACCTGTAAATAAGTATGGGAATTAGGTGAGTGGACTGCAGCTGCATGCTTTTCATGTGAGCCCTCGGGCTGATTAATCAAGGTAATGATAGATACTGAACTATCTACTGCTCTTGCCAAAGAAAATAAATATAAAAATAACATTAATCCATGTATTGTCAGCTTATTTCCTCTACTTTGATATGATAGAAAAGACTTTACATTTGTATTTTTTTAAAATGTGAATTATGCTGTCAACTGGGTCTTTATGCTGAATACTGTACCACCCACCTATTAAAGTGACTCACAGTCATGGCTGTGATGGCTAGCCAAGAATTGCACTGTGCTGAATCAAAAAGGTGAGTCCAAAATGCTGGACAGTCCGAATCCTTTTATGGCAATGTTTCTAATTGTCTAAGTATTGCCACTTGGTCATTCTTGTATAATACTTCATCCAAGTTCCCTGCCTTGATGAGGCCACACAGATGTTTCTTAGTTCTTAAATTTTGATTCAGGAAAAGAAAATTGTGATGTTAATGTAGACACAGAATTGTGGCTTGTAAACATTTTATTAACAGCTTCACATGTCACAATCATTAGATTTTGCAGCGGTTTAATATTAAGCTATCTTCATATAATGTGCATTTGTTATACTCTCATTCAGAGGGCCTCAAGGGAGAATAGTCTTTGACTAATGAGTCATTCTCTTTTAAATAAAGCATTATTATTATTATTATTATTATTATTATTATTATTATTATTATTATTATTATTAAGCAATAATTAAGATTTTTTGTTTGTAAGAGAACAGACAAACAGATATATAAGAAGTGTTTATATGGCCTCTCTTCTCTTCAGGAAAAAAGAAAACAAAGCCTCTATGTCAAGTGAATGCAAAGATCAACCATAAAGTTTCTATTTGGAAGGGGGACATAACGACCCTGGAAATTGATGCCATAGTTAATGCTGCCAATAGCAGTCTGCTTGGTGGAGGTGGAGGTAGTATTCTTTCTATCAGGCATGGATGCATTGTATTTATAATATTTATAATTACCACATATAGAATCACTGCTTGGTGGCAGTTGAGGTTGTATTCTTTCAATCAGGCATGGATGCATTGTATTTATAATATTTATAATTGCTATAAATAGAATCACTGCTTGATGGCAGTTGAGGTATTGTATTTATAATATTTATAATTGCTATAAATAGAATCACTGCTTGGTGGCAGTTGAGGTAGTATTCTTTCTATCAGGCATGGATGCATTGTATTTATAATATTTATAATTACCACATATAGAATCACTGCTTGGTGGCAGTTGAGGTTGTATTCTTTCAATCAGGCATGGATGCATTGTATTTATAATATTTATAATTGCTATAAATAGAATCACTGCTTGATGGCAGTTGAGGTATTGTATTTATAATATTTATAATTGCTATAAATAGAATCACTGCTTGGTGGCAGTTGAGGTAGTATTCTTTCTATCAGGCATGGATGCATTGTATTTATAATATTTTAGGACTGGTCTGCCTGGTGTCAGGATAATGGGACTGGGTGGGAAATCATGCTATATGTTTGTGGCATGATGCCCCAATGCTAGACATCACTATAAACTGCCTCACTGCAGGCATTGTAGCAATATGACTGTTTTTTTTTAAAAAAAGCTACGTTAAAAATCCTAATCACACACACACACACACACACACACACACACACACACACACACACACACACACACACACACACACACACACACACACACACACACACACACACACACACAAACACACACACCTCTTCTGTCTCTTGTTTGTTTGTTTTTAGGGTTTATTGCCATTTTTCAGCACAAGATAGGCTATACATGGCAGCCAGTATTAATGGTGGAGGAAGAACCCGGAAAACCTTTGAAAGAACCACCAACCCACGAGAAGCTACTGGCAAGCTTTCTCACATTGACCGAATCCGAGACTCAGACCTACGCAGACAGAGGTGAGATGGCAGTGATCCGTAACAGACCTTCTGTCTCTTGTAAACACACAGCAAGAAAACCTAGTTGTACAATTCAGCTGTTTATATGCAAAGTTCTTGCTAACCCTTGTAGATGCAACTCTTGTATCACAACATACCACATATTTTCCACCTAGCACAACTTAAAATTAGTTGCCAGATATTAGATATACTGCATAAATTATGAGAGGTTTACAGTTTAGTTGCACAAATGCTTTCGACTTTATTTAATGAAGCATGGAAGTTATATATTTTCAGTAGTATAATGCAAGCTAATCTTCTGACAAGTTCTCTCATAAAATAGTTTCCTTTTTTGATAAATAAATTCCACATGAATCATCATAAACATCATAAATGAGAGTTTAGGTTACTCTTTTGCTTTTTAGGGATTTCAGAACTTCGTTGTTACTTGCATGGCATCCATTCTCATGTACTAAATATAATCAATATTACTAATAGCAATAACAAAATGTATGGTCTTACTAAAGGTATTAACACAGTATAGAACCCTGACCATTCAGTAAGTTATTTATGTGTGAAGGGAGGCAAATTAGACCTACAGTAGTTATCTCCCTTGGATATTGTTCAACTGGTTATCTTTGAAATAATAGTACAAAATATTTTATAAAGGAAATCCACAATAACTTCTAATAAAGTTTCAGATGTTAAAATATACATATAAAGGAAAGAATATTTAGAATAATATTATGATTATTGTTTGGAGCAGTCTATTAACGATATTTAGAACAACTATGAATAATAATATCACTGGAGTTGTGTTCTTCAGTATGATCTTATATCACTTCGACTGTACAAGCTGTCATCTTCTCAATACTCTGATTCTAATGTAGTGGATGGTGCAATTCATGAAGCAGCTGGTAGGAAGCTTTATGAAGAGTGTGTCACTTTGCATGGCTGTAACACAGGTGAAGCAAAGATAACTGGAGGTAAGAAGGACCCCATTCTGAAATTGTATGTTTTTGAGTTGAGATATAAATTATTGTGCAGGATATTACATTCATGTAATTATCATGAGCTTGTAAACATGTTAGATGATCAAATAACTGGCCCTGTAATGTCTTAAAAGCTTTTAAGGACTTTGTAAGAATATATATGTATGTTTGTGTATGTGTGTGTGTGTGTGTGAGAGAGAGAGAGAGAGGGGGGGGGCACTCTACAGTTTTGTATTTTGCATAGTGTTAGAATTTTAAAGAAAAGAATTTCCCTGTTGTTCACTCATTGGTTTTACTGGCAGTTTAAAAAAGACTTTGTTTATCTTGGGTATTGTTCAAAGAACCTTTAATTCTCTTTATTTTGGTGTGTGCTTGATGGGTGTATATAAAAGTTTAACTTTGTTTTTTCTGTGTTTATCATGGTATAAACTCTCAGTTGCCGACTCACACAGCTTACATAACGACCGATAAACTGTTAGTTGCCAACTCACACAGCAAATAACGCCTGAAGGGCATTATGTAAGCTGTGTGAGTTGGCAACAGACAGTTTATACTACAATAAACGCAGAATAAACTTTAAACTCTTATAATTGAAATTTCAATTGATGGCTTTGTTATTTTGGTTGCATCATTAACAAACATAAGTCTTAATAGAGAGTAGTAATACATGTTTTGATTACGGTAAAAAAAATTACGTAGCTATTTATAGCACTTGGGGAAGTCCTACTTGATTATAATAAGGTCATCAACCAGTCCTTTATCCAATGGAAGCCCATGTAAGGAATTTGAACAATGCTGCTGTGATTTTGATATTTTACCTTATTTCACAATTCATGGCTAAGAATGTATGCGTTTTTAGACTGACAGTGTGATTTGGCATATTCATCACTGTTCTGACACATGAGTGATCTAATTTCGTTCTTCAAAACCAATATTTGTGTTTTTAAACAAGCTGGACTAATACATGTAGGTGTATGAGGTTAGGTTATAGAAAGTGTATGATCAGTTTTATTGGTTCAGACATACACAGTTCTAAAATAATTGAGTACTTATTTTATCTCTCTAGTTATTCCATGATTTGTTTAGTGACAATGGTTCAACACCTGATCCCTCTCATTAAGTTTGGGACATCAGTGTAGAAAATAAACAGACACAAAATGACAGATGCAAACAGAGACAGATGCTGAAATAGAATGCTCATGGTTTACCAAGTTTCAATCTGGGATTAAAGACAATTTAATTTGTGAAATTTCTGTTTATTGCTTACACACTTTTCTAAGTATATTGTAATAATAATTATATATAGCAATGTAATACCGCTATAAAAATGAAAGATTGTGAGACACATACATGTATTTACTGATTTATTATTTGTACTTATATCTGACTATTTGTTATTCATTTTCTCAATTTGTCTATAATTATTCATTGGAAATTGCCATATAAAAAATACCAGGAGTTAGACATGATTATTTGTAATATATTTTTATACTGGATTGTTGACACTTAACTTGAACATCATGTATTTCCTCAACAAGTTTGGACTTACTTTGTTTAGTTGTAACCAAACTGGAAGGTGAATTTATTGAAATGATGGGTGGATTGGTTAATGAAACCTATCATAAAGTTTATTGTGTTATATCATATTGCTTGCAGGGGATTTTAAGCAGATTCAGTAACAATTACTTGATTTGTACTGCTTGAGTTTGTTGGGGTCATTTAAACATTTTCTTGAGTAGTACTGCTTGAGTTTGTCAGAGTCATTTGAGCATTTACAGTTGCATGAGATAGTACTGCAGAAGAGTCTTGAGCAGACAATGTTACATTTGAACATACATTCAAAAGAATGTTACTGATTTGTTGTTTATGTTGAGTGCTGGGCCTTGTGTATGGTTTCAAGGATAGTTCATTGGAGTGGTCAGACAGAGACATAATGTACCATACCGGTAGCAGGAAGGTTGGTGTCTATCATTGCATTCAAAGCTGTGGCACCAAGTGAGCAGTATATTTTGCAGATATTTGAGCATTTTTGCATATGTCAGGCATACAACTGCTAAACTGTCTCTGGCCAACACATCTTGTGGTGTACCATATTTGACAATATTAGGGATTTTCAAAAGCATTTTTATCAGTGTGATAAAATCGTGATTCATCTCATGGATTAATATGTGTGAGGTAGTATTTTACTGACCTGACTGGGCAGTTTTGACCACCAATTGCATACATTCTTTTGTCAGAATTTTCCTCCTTAGCATTTAAATCTCCATGATGATTCTTTTGGCATAGTTTGATGGATCAAAATGATATATTTAGCCCGTTTCATCAAATCTAATTTCAAGACTGGTAGGTGTCAGTTGGCTGTGGAATTCTAATCCACATGTAACATTGTGGATGGAGAGGTATAATCTGAGTGTGATAGGATTATCTTGCATCAGGTAGTAACTGATTGATTGCATACATGTCAGATTTAGGAATAATTAGTTTGTGTTTAGTTGATCTTGATAAGCCATTCTTTATGTTCAACTTTAATATATAAACTCTGGGTCTGTAACAATATTGATTGAATGACCACATTCAACCTGAATATAGCAGTTAATATTAGCCCTGACATTTTTAAAGTGTTTATGGTATTCCTTAGATATGGCTTCAGGGAGCATCCTCTTTCATGTTGTGGTGACCTTAGGGGCTGCTATGGCATAAGATACGGTTAATATTTGGGTCAAATGTGCAGACTTTGCTACCTTCAGATCTACCTCTATATTCTTCTCTTTTGCATCATTCTGAAATTCATATCTTGTTCAGCTTGGTAGTAGTTAGTTTATAACATTTGAAATATTTAGATCTTTGGGAAAATCATTCATTAATGCATATCTAATTTCCATAATTTGTATTTATTTAATAATAACAATGAGGACTTTGTATAGCGCCTAATCTTTAGACACTTAAGCGCTATACAACATCTATAGTGATATGACTATACTACAGAAAAACAAAAAACAAAAACCATGAAATTGGAAAACAAAAAACATGCTTGAAACGTTTAAGGTACAAAACATCATTAGGTCTCTAAGTTTGTTCCTGCAGTCGAAAAAGGTGAGTTTTAAGAGCACTCTTAAAAGAGACCACTGTCTTTTTTGTGTGTCTAATTTCAATGGGCAATTCATTTCACATCGCCAGGCCCTGGTATGCAAAAGAACGTTGTCCATATGACTTCATTTTTATAGTGGGAACAATGAGTATACAATTGTCAGAAGAGGAGCGTAAGGATCTTGCTGGTGTATACACATGGGTGAAGCCATATAGGAATGTTAGACTGGAGTCTGTCAGTGAAACGTAGCACAGAGAACAAATTTTTTGTTTGATTCTGTATCGAATGGATTGACAGTGTATGGTACAGAGCAGTGGTGAGGTGTGCTTTGATCAAGGTACTCTAAAGATGATCTGTACAGCTGTGTTTTGAATTTTCTGGAGTAGTTATTGTGACGAACCAGACATAATTGACCTGAACAATCTCTGTGGATGCTTGCATTTAAATTAATAAAGAAACCTACATATTCTGGTGTATAAAGGTCAGAGGTCAGTGTAATGTTAAGTTACATAAGAAAGTAACGATTTCTGCGCAGAACATTAACATCAAGATTGCTTGCTGTGACTATCTGTAGTCATCTATGCCCTACTATTGCCTACTTTAAGGACTTATAAATGTAAGATGGCCATGGTACTCTTGTTAGTAAATATTTGTATCTGATCTTAAAAGACTGCACTTAAATATATGATGAATGTACATTTGTTAATATGATAGAAAGATAATTTCTTGCTTCGTTGTACTGAAAAACAGAATTGTCATTACTTGTGTTGTCAGTGATAGTGAAATAATTGAAAACAGACTTGTTTTTACTTGTGTTGTCAGTGATAGTGAAATAATTGAAAATAGACTTGTTTTTACTTGTGTTGTCAGTGATAGTGAAATAATTGAAAACAGACTTGTTTTTACTTGTGTTGTCAGTGATAGTGAAATAATTGAAAACAGAATTGTTTTTACTTGTGTTATCAGTGATAGTGAAATAATTGAAAACAGACTTGTTTTTACTTGTGTCATCAGTGAAAGTGAAATAATTGAAAACAGACTTGTTTTTACTTGTGTTGTCAGTGATAGTGAAATAATTGAAAACAGACTTGTTTTTACTTGTGTCATCATTGATAGTGAAATAATTGAAAACAGATTTCTTTTTACATGTGTTTCAGTGATAGGAAATAACCAAAGATATTTAAGTTAATGTGGTGTATGTAAAACAAATGTCAATATTCTTTTTTCAATTTTAGGTTACAAACTTCCAGCTAAATGTGAGTACATCTATAAATATTTTTTTTGTTGAATTTTTGCATCATTGAAATCAACTCATGTATGATACTGATATGTCTGCATGATGTTACGTATATTTGATTTAAGTCATTTATTTTTGTTTTAATTGTTTGTTTGTCAGATTCAGATTTGACATTTTAAGTTTAAGTTTCATTCATTGGGAGATGACCTGTACTTTACAAATAAACACCAGATGATGACCTCATTTCTGACCTGGCTTCAGAGTTGTAAACAAGCTTTTAAAATGATTGGTTGATTCCATGGACATTATGGAGCTTTGTTATAAACATCTTTCTATTTTTAGTTCTTGAGAGTAAAAATAACTGATTCTCATCTGGGTCATACGGTGTGTAAGAGATTTTTTGAATGTAAATTTGTTCTAAAAGATTCTAGAAGATCATGTGACCCCTTCCTTGTTTACGTAAAAACAGGTATATAAATTATGTTTTGGAGCGAGCTATTTAGTAGAAGTTGGGTGTCATTTTGAGTTATTTTAAATTACCTTGTACTGGAAATTATTTCAATTTGTTTGGATCAAGAGGATTTATTTTGTTATTTATCTGGAAAATAATTGTGCTCATTGAATTTCATAAGACCAGAACTAACTTCATCACATGACATCGTCTTCCATCTTAGATGCTTCACTATGATTCAAACTGGGAATTATTAGGACATTTTATTACCAGGACTTTTGCAATTTCTCTAGTGGATAATATTTGGATTATTTTTGGATTAATTTTGGAATTGATTCTTAAAACTGTAAGTTTATTTTTCTTTTCTGAAAAATATTTGTACTCAATAAATTGTTTATTAAGTTTTTACAAGCTTGTTATTTTCACTCTTTCTATGTTACTGTTATTCGAGCCTAAGCACGTAACACCTACAAGGACAAACAAAATTTTTCATGATGTTGAAATTGTAAATTCCTAACCTGTCAAACAACATCCATACAGGATGAATCCACTCAAACAGGAATACTTAAAAAAGGAAATTCAGTATTTGCTGGAGAATGATTTTATCGAGCCCAGTAAAAGTGATTGCAGTTCACCATGTATACTTGTTCCAAAACCAGATAAAACTTTCCGTATGTGCACTGATTTATTTTGTTATTTATCTGGAAAATAATTGTGCTCATTGAATTTCATAAGACCAGAACTGACTTCATCACATGACATCGTCTTCCATCTTGGATGCTTCTCTAAGATTCGAACTGGGAATTATTAGGACATTTTATTACCAGGACTTTTGCAATTACACTAGTGGAATATTTTTTGAATTATTTTTGGATTAATTTTGGAATTGATTCTTAAAACCTTAAGTTTATTTTTCTTTTCTGGAAAATATTTGTGCTCAATAAATTGTTTATTAAGTTTTTACAAGCTTGTTATTTTCACTCTTTCTATGTTACTGTTTAATTGAGCCTAAGCATGTAACAATGACTAATACTGTTTTTCAAATCAGTTCCTTCACAGTACCAATATGTATATTGCTTGACTAACAGTCATTGAAATCGACTAAAAAACAATGTCATTATGTATCTGCATGACTAATACTGTTATTGAAATCATATCCTTCACAGTACCAATATGTATATGCTTGACTAACACTGTCATTGAAATCAACTAAAAAACAATACCAATATGTATCTGCATAACTAATACTTTTATTGAAATCATATATTTCACAGTACCAATATGTATATGCTTGACTAACACTGTCATTAAAATCGACTAAAAAAAACAATGTCATTATGTATCTGCATGACTAATACTGTTATTGAAATCATATCCTTCACAGTACCAATATGTATATGCTTGACTAACACTGTCATTGAAATCAACTAATAAACAATACTGATATGAATCCACGTGATTAATACTTTTATTAAATTGGCTAATGAACAGTACCATTATGTATCTGCATGACTAACACAGTCATTTAAATCAAATAATGTTCTACACCACTCAATAACTTGCTCCTGGGTAATTCACAAACCCACTTATAATGTGAGATCAGGTGTAGATATTTTGTTTTTTTACTAGGACAGGGCCTGAAATAAGCAGTGGTCCATGGTCTGAGATCTGCAGTTTTCCCAGTTGGACATAGAGGTTCCAAATCCATTGGACCTCCACTTTTCCAAAATATGGAAATTAGAAGTATTCCTCTGCAGTTTCAGATTTATTCCTTGAGCAAAGTGTAAGATGTCAACAAATATATATGCAAAATTATGTATGTTACTCAAAACCTATTAACACTTTTGCTGTGTACATGAGAGTCAGACTGGAACAAAGTGTATAGAAAAGAGCTAGTTCTTTTTTTACCTCTAAATTTGAGCACCTTCCACATAAGTATCAAAGTCTCAATACCTAAACTCGAATTTCATTCAAGGGTATTTCACCAATTTACTTGGCAAGAGACAATTTCAAAATTTTCCGCTTGAAGCCTCATTTAACAAGTCTTGAGATGTCTGATGTAATGACTGGCTAAAAGAATGTGTTCATGCATTTTACATGTATATGACCGATCCTATATCTTCAGCATGAATGAACCGCTGTCAAGAATGCGATAATGCGAACTGACCTTCAGCACACGTTTGTGCTTCAATGAACATATCAGACAATCAATATCAGTCATGAATTTATTTTAAATTTTATTTCTCATCCATTGGCAAATTCTAAAAGCTGCAGGAACCCCAACATGAAGAAAATGGATCCCTAGCAAATAAAGGAATAAGCCAGAAGAAGGATGCAAAGCATGATATATACAGTGTTCGCACATTTAAAGAACACTAGTAAACAAATAGGATGTGAGAAAAACTGATTGGGATACACAAAAAATGTGTACAACCTGTTTAAAGTTCCTTGATTTAGCTGACAAGTCCAGCACCTTATACAATGGTAGTGTCCTGTGACTGTAAAGACCATTTAAGACCAATGGACATATTTTTCAAATCTGTAAAGAAAGGAAACTTCATTGTTTAAAAATAAAAACTTTATTCATTTATTAAACCTCGTGTAACATTGTTTTTGTGTTGAATTTGATGTTCCCTGCAACAGAACAGAAACTTGGACCTGTTTATATGCACTATTTTCAAACCTTTTAGAAAATAAAAAAAAATTGTTGAAAACAAAGAAATTTGTGGTCAAAATATTTAAATGTATCTTGCTAGTTTTGTCAAAAACAGTGGTTTGTACCTGGAAATTTGAATCAACATCATTAAATTTTTATCTTTTAATAATAGTCATTTTTTTCTAAACAATCTCAGTAAACTAAATAGTAATATGAAATCAAATTTTGATAAATTAAAATGTCACTGATGCCTACTGGAGGCAACACTTTGATAAATAAAAACCACTTAATGTATGTACTTGTGTATAAGTCAGTTCATGTATAAGCCACCCCTGAACTGAACAGGTATAAGCACTAAAAAGTGCATGACCCACATATAAGCTGACTTACAACTCTGAAACATTACAAGATGTGTGCAGACAGTTCTAAATGCATTTTTTTAGGAAATTTATATTTAAAAAAGTACACATATACTTATCTCAGGCTTGCATGTATGATTATTAACATGAAATGGTATAAACTTATTTGAAAAGTCATTTATTTAATTTTCTGTTTTCTTATTGTGTATAAATTGAACAGACGATGACAAGTATTGAGCAATCATGATCTGCTGTAACACTACTGCTCCCTTTTGACTCGATTATTGTTTGTTTATGCATTATTTGATTGTACATTTTCTATTAGTGCACCGGTAATTGTTTTTAATTTGCCTTGAAATTGTGAATAATATGACAACACAACAAACAACAATACAGTTTGATTCAATGCTTGCAATTAGGCTAATGAGTGTATTTTCATAATGGCACCACCGCATGTATGTTGTAGGTTTGAACATGTGCTGAATGAAGTACATCCTGTGGAGTCGAGTCATGGGCACCACTGGCCTAAACTTTAATGATATGTCCAAAATACAATAATGAAGTTTCAGAAATAACCTTCAACAATTATGCTAATACCGTAAAATTACAATTTGCTTTGAAGTAAGCAACTTTACACCATAGCTGTCAACCCTCATGCCCTGAAAAGAAAAAAAAAAACTCCCAGATTTTTGGGATCCCTTTATGCCTACCTACCGATTTCATAATATCTCCCGATTTTGGAGAACTCCCAATTATTACAATATGTCTTTGATTTTCATTTTTCCTTTGAAAAAAAGGAAAAGTCCTACATAATTCCATTGAAGCCATGTTATATTGTATCACCTGTAAATATTGTTGTGACAAAATAATTACTTTACTAGAAAGATTTTGCTTCTTCACGAAATGTTTAATTACTATAGTTAAATTTAAAAATAGTATGATATATTTAATTACTATAGTTAAATTTAAAAATAGTATCATATGTTTAATTACTATAGTTAAATTTAAAAATAGTATGATATGTTTAATTACTATAGTTAAATTTAAAAATAGTATAAGTTTAATTACTATAGTTAAATTTAAAAATAGTATGATATGTTTAATTACTATAGTTAAATTTAAAAATAGTATGAAATGTTTAATTACTATAGTTAAATTTAAAAATAGTATGATATGTTTAATTACTATAGTTAAATTTAAAAATAGTATCATATGTTTAATTACTATAGTTAAATTTAAAAATAGTATGATATGTTTAATTACTATAGTTAAATTTAAAAATAGTATGATATGTTTAATTACTATAGTTAAATTTAAAAATAGTATGATAAGTTTAATTACTATAGTTAAATTTAAAAATAGTATGATATGTTTAATTACTATAGTTAAATTTAAAAATAGTATGATATGTTTAATTACTATAGTTAAATTTAAAAATAGTATGATATGTTTAATTACTATAGTTAAATTTAAAAATAGTATGATATGTTTAATTACTATAGTTAAATTTAAAAATAGTATGATAAGTTTAATTACTATAGTTAAATTTAAAAAAATAATTAAAGAAAATACATACCATGCAGCATATGTGTCCTCAAAAAAAGTAATTCAAAATACATATGTTTTATAGTAAACAATACTAAATGCCTTAATTGTTGAGAATAAGGGAATAAGGTCAGATATATGAGGGGAAAATAGTTGCTACATGTACAGTACCGTGAGGCTGCTTATCTATGTACCTTTAGTTTAACAAAATTGGTAATTCTTTATTTGCCAATCAATTGCTGGTTCTTGCATAACACACGGTAGTGTAGAACATGATTTCTTTGAATCATGACAAAGGGCCAATTGTTATCACAAAATAGTTGTATCAATAAGGATTAACTTTTAATTAGTTGCACTGGCTTTCTTGCTTGGTTATTTAAGACTAAATTTTAGCTATTGTGCAGCTTGGCCACAGCTGACCAGAAATGAAAATAGGGCACATCCTGTGGGAAAGAAAGGCATGTCACGGAGAAACCATGCGTCCTTTGTGAATTTTGTCCATATTAGACCATAAGATCAATCAACATTTAGTGAAAACAAGGTTTTAAAAATGCCACAAAAAACCTCATGATTTTAGGTCCCTGGTCTCTTTTTTTTAATAGAGTCTCCCTACTTGACTTTTGAAAAGTTAGCAGGTTTGCCTTACACCCTGTTTTACAAAGCTATGGTAACCATGCTAACATTATGGAATGAAAGGCAATTACACATCAATGTACTAGTATAGTTGCCAGTCCAAGTTCACTCTTAAAACAAGCCAGTTTCAGGGTTTTAATGATTAACTGGCCTATATTGCTGTTGGAAAATGAAAGACAAGTGTGCCAACTATTAACAAAAGAGATGCTGAAACATTAAGCTTTAAATTATGTGGAAAGTTATGAAGTTGTTCAGCCAAAAACACAAAACTACCATATACTGATAATGATTTTAGTTGATCTATAATACAAAATTTAGCCTTTTTTTATTACCACTCTTTGTGAACATGTCGGTTATGCTGGTTATGTGCCTTGTACAATTAAACGAGGTACCTTTTCATAAACATTACCTTAGTTTGTAGGATCACTTAATTCACTGAAAATGAGTAATTCATGAGCATGAGATTCAACGTAAATAAAACAACTATTAAATACTGGCTGAAATGTTATCTGGAAGAATGAAGTTTGTTGGAAACAACGAATAAAGCGAAATCTGAATCTAATATATTTGGTAATAAATAAGGATTTAAGTGACTCTATGCATGCTTTGCAAGGTGTAAGTACTGTATATTATAGTTCAGCCTGGTCTCACAGGTAATTCAACTTGCCCGTGAATTTTGAAGTCTATTTTTTTTACCTTTATTTTGTTGATAAAATCAGAAAATATGCACATGCAAAATAATAGCAATATCAATCCTAGTACTTGATAACAGTTTAGGAAGTGACAGGTCACCAAAAAATATTTCTTTACATGCAAAATTATTTTTTTGTGTCCCAAAATTTACTGCCTTTACAGTAGTCAACAAAAAGACTTAAAAATTGTCAAGTTTAGACAATGGTCCATGGATATGCCTACCCCCACCTCTTCTTCCAGGCCTTTATTTTTTTCCTAAATTATTCGGCTTGAACGTGAGTATATATGGTAAGTAAGTTTTCTAAGGTGAAATTCATGATCTATTTTTTAATTTTGTTTCAGTGTAATAATTCTTACATGCCATATGCAAAACAGGAACAAAACCAGTCAACCATGACAGCTATAACCACAGGTGTTTCTGTCAGAACCTTAATAGGTGCCAAATTCTTTTTATATCTGACTTGAGGAAGTATTTATTTTATATTGCACACAATTAAATGCAGACTTGCATTCTGTTATCAGATTAATTACTTATTTTGTATCAAATCAAATAAAGGGGAGAGATTGAAAGGAAAGTTAAAGGGCCAGCAAATCATTTTTGCATCAGCTAGTGGTCACATTTGTGTGTCAGGTCAACACATTTCTTTTGATCAATTAAACACTGTTACAATTATCAATATTCAGATAATATAATTATATAATTAAACTTTCTTAAATTAGCCCACATGACACAAATTTAATCAAATGCAGCAAAGCAATCAGGTGGCAGGAATACTTGTTTCACAGATATGGTTCATTATGGAGAAGCAAGTTCCAAAGGTTGTTGTTAACTTAAAATTCCAGAGTTGGCAATCAGAGATTTCCTCAAAGATGAGAAGTTTTAGTATTTCTTGTAATGAAATCTCAGCATCAGTTTTTAATTATTTAATTAATATAATCACTTTAAAAATTGTGTTTCAACATTGACATTTTTTTTCACAAATAAAATATTTCTAGCTTTTTGAAAATAAGGAATCTTGTTTTGTGAATCTTTAACAATAACAGGCAAGGATGTTATACACAATGTTTTTCAGTGATAATTGTTGAAATCTTCTCCCAGAGGTTGGTTATCTTAAAAAGAAAAGGTAATTTATACCCACCAAAAAACAAACATCTTCATTAAAAAGGGTCTTTATTGATAGTTATTCACAATATAATTGTAAAATGAGTATTCAACAATTGAACAGTTCCATTACCCCCATACTTCCCCCTTCCCATCAGGTTTCTTACTGACCAGCAGAAATTGCATACCCATAATTGTTTTGAGGTCCCTCAGTAACTCTGAGGAAGAAGTGTATATTGAAATGTGTGTATGACTAATACTGTAATTGCTTACCATGTGTCAAATATTTATGAAACACTAGTATATTCTGTTTCTCAAAAAGGAACCAAAGGAAGTTGGTATCATTAACATCATTACAGCAAAATTGATACCAATTTAGACCAGCCTGGGTTGGCTGCCTTGGTGTGCCTTTGGGAAAGTCACTTGCAGGTAGCTGCCCTTTCCTTGAGACACTATAACCAATGAGTTTAAAGTGCAATTGAAACTAAGAACATGCATAATTAAGATATACCTGATACACGCAGATGTGATTTCTTTTTCTATGCAGTTTATGACATTAATATAACAATATTAGTCATTTTTCACAGTCCTATTAGCATGCTATTTGCTGTTGAGATAGTATCATTTTACAACAATTCCCTTCTGATCCAATTATTTTTAGATGTGATCCATGCAGTTGGCCCAATAGGTGAAAAGGAACTGTTGCTAACAAAAGCCTATGAGAATTGTCTGAAGATTATGATGGAAAATAAACTTCGATCACTGGTGAGTAGATTATGTTGCTATTGTATCAGATTGTTTGGTAAGCAATCTTTTTGAAGCTCATATTCCCAGCATCTTCTGCAGGACATCAGAATTTTACTACTGAATTTAATGTCTGTTACTAAAAGATGTTCATTTTGCCAATTAGCTAAATGCCTAATAAAGAAAACAGGGTCAACTATTGTCTCATTTCCTGTCAACAGTGCTGTGTGGTATAGACATTGATGATAATGGTATGACTAGGACTCGGATGTTGGCCATTGGTTTAGGCATATCTTAGCAAACGGTCTTTGAGCAGATATGCTTATTTCCAGGCTGCTGATCTGTTGCCACCAGCACTTGCAAGAATGACATACAACATTTGTGCTAAAAGAATATGTGTATTGGACCACGAAGCTCATAATAGCAGAAACACTGAACCTTAATGATAGCAATTAAAACTGTACATTTCACAACCATATTTGGTTGCTGATGATAGAGGGTACACTAGTCACTTTGTGTTAATTCATTAGGTCTTAAAACTCTTAAGCTAAGTGATAGGAAGAAGCAAAACCAATAAGTCTGTTTGTTTTATTTTTTGTTTTTTATGATTTAAATCCATTTTTCAGCACAATATAGGCTATACATGGCCGCCAGTATTAATGGTGGAGGAAGAACCAGTAAAACCCCGGATAGAACCACCGACCCACGAGAAGCTACCGGCAAGCTTTCTCACATACCCACATTGACCAAATCAATAAGTCTAGTAAATCAACTAATTTTTTTTATCACTTCCTCCTGTGTCGCTGGATCCATTAGGTGGGATAAAAGTTGGTGACTGCAAAGGAAGAGAAGATCCCGACATCACTGATTCTTCTGGGAACTGATCTGTGTTAGCTACATGTAATTG
Organism: Unio pictorum; assembly: GCA_030141615.1. Classification (NCBI taxonomy): domain Eukaryota; kingdom Metazoa; phylum Mollusca; class Bivalvia; order Unionida; family Unionidae; genus Unio; species Unio pictorum. The sequence continues at coordinate 15,207,457 of JARLTB010000022.1, forward strand.
TTCACTGTCCTGTCATTAGTAATAGAGGAATGACAAATGAAGAAATACTTTGCTAGTAAGGTTATAACCCTCAAATCCACTGTAAAAGGAAGAAAGATAAATTAAAATTATGCAAGGATTGGGGAGGAAATAACAAATTCAAGACAAGAAAGAACGCAGTTGACTGTAGAAATGTCAAAAAACGAATGATGAAAATACTGAGTGTCCAAGAGACACATGAGAACTACAAGTCAGTTGAAAAGTAGGGCAACATTTGTTGTCATTAGTTGACCAAGGTATAATAATAATAATAATGAACATTAGACAACACCTTGAATCTTTTTTTTAAAAAACACAACATATACAAAAACAAGCATATCATGAAATTAGAAAACATAAAACATGCTGAAAATATTAGGATCAAACTAGGATCATGTTAGTCTTTATTCCACATCTCTAATTACTAACTGGAGGAAGGGATTAACATATAGCAACATAAAAATAACAGGTAATGTATTTCTGCCTGTAAAATATACTTTGCTTTAATTTTGCATGGACCACATTATACTCACTATCAATTCAATAATTCATGTTCATTATATACTGTACAGAACCTGTGTTAAATTGTTTCATTGTTTCAGTTCATTTTTTTGTGTGCAGCCTCATACTGTGAAGGGTATTTAGCAGTTATAAGTCTTGCAAATGTTGTATACAGATGTAAAGAAATTTTTCATATCTTGCCTTATCAGTGATGATGTAATTGAATCAACAATGATGTCAGATTTATTTATTTACAAGTATACTCTTTAAGTATAATATACCTACCTGAAGAGCTTCCATAACCATGATGCAAAAGAGCCTGAAGGAATAAAGTATAAATATATGATTGATTTCCTGTTTTACTTATGTTTAACCCATTTAATCCTGAATATGACTATGGTTGTAATATCTCATTTTATCCTGAATACGCTTGTGGTCATACAATCCCATTTTATCCTGAATACGACTACAGTCTGACTTTACTATGTATGAACAGAAATAGAAACATATCCCCCAACCAAAACCACCAAGATGGACGTCAGTTGATATTCCTACAATGAAGGCCTTTATAGGCTTATGTATTGCCATGGCGAAAATTTGTCTTCCATCAAGACATAATTATTGGCAACAAAATAAGTATATATTTGTCACATCCTTCAATAAAATCATGTCTTGTGACAGATTTGATCTGATTTGGAGATACTTGCATATCCATGACAACGAAGAACAAGCTTCAGAGCCTCAGCCAGACAGAAGAACAGATAAATTAAAGAAAATTAGATGGTACCTGGATTATTAACACCAGACATTTTCATAAACTTTCATACCCAAAACAAATGCAACTATTGATAAAAGCATGATAAAATTTAAAGGAAGATTCTTTCAGACAGTATCTCCCAACAAAGCCAAGAATATGATAGGTAAAACTATGGAATATGGCCAACAGCTCAACTGGATACATGCACAGATTTCATGTATAAACTGGCAAAGAAGATAGGCAAGAAAAGGGGCTGGCTTACAGAGTGGTAATGGATATCTGCTCACACATGTTTGGAAAAAATCTGACAGTCTATTTTGACAACTTTTACACAAGCACAGATTTATTGAGAGTCTTGCATACTAGAGGGGTGATGGCCTGTGGGACAGTCTGTAACAACAGAAAACGGTTGCCAAAAGTGTTGCTACCAAAACAGCTGAAACTGAACAAAAATAAATACAAAGTTACACATAAGGATGAACTTACATTTTGCGTTTGGCAAAATACAAAATCTGTTTGTGTCTTGTCAAATTTTCATGACCCATCATCACATAGCTTTGTAAACAGATTTTCTTGTATGGTTGTTCAGCAACAGTTTGAAAGTTCCCAAAATGCTATTGGATTACCAGCAAACATGAAGGGAGTAGATCTCTGTGACCATATGGTTGGGTACTGTCTTCTTCATCACCGGTCAAAAAAGTGTTTGTGTCAATTTCTTTTATACCTAATGGAAATTTCAGCATACAGTGTGTATGTGATTGCACAGGATACAAATCCAGAGAAAGTCAAAGGTATGTGGCCAACATTTCAGGGGTAACTGGAGGACTTAGTTGCATCTCTGGTTGGTGACACTAGGGCTGGAAAGGCTGCATCACTTGTTCCAGAACCATCCAGATGAACAGTGCAACATACCATTTAAAAAATGTGTGACAGAAAGAAAACCTGTCATAAATGCTCACTCGCCGCTCAGCCTGGAGAGAGTAGAGGGGTGACACAATTTGGCTGTAAATAATGCAGTGTCCTTGTTCATACCAAATTCCAGGGAAAACATTGCTAGGTGTTATTGTTATTGTAGGGTTTAATGCCATTTTTAATCACACGATATGTTATACATGGCGGCCAGTATTAATGGTGGAGGAAGAACCCGGGGAAAAACCTGGAGAGAACCACCAACCCATGAGAAGCTTCTGGCAAACTTTCTCACATACCCACATTGGCCGAATCTGAGACTTGAACCCACAAAGATAGAGGTGAGATGGCAGTGATCCATAATGGAGAGCGCTTTAGACCACTCAGCCACTCAGGGCCTCATTACTAGGTGTATAAATGCGTAAAAGCTGATGTTTAAAAAAACAACTTATGTAGACTTGGCTGTTTTATAAAGTCTGACATGACAGTTCAGAATTATTATTGTCTTTATTAAAAGCAAGTTCATCATTACAAATTTTTCACAATAAAATCAAATTTCTTTGCTTATGGCATGTAAGGTGCTTATGTTCATATATTACACTTACAGTACGTCTTTTTATCAGATCAAAGACAGTTCATATTTGAGATTATATTTTAAACTATTTTGATGTGATATTGAAATATTTACTGTTTTCTTTTTTAAATATTTTTAGGCACTTCCATGCATTTCAACAGGAATATATGGTAAGTTTAATATGGGAATATTTTCAATTTTTTGTGATATGGTGGTGGGTATTGCTCCTCCAAGAGAGTCCTGGTCTTAGTCCACCTTGCTTGACAACACAGTAGTCTTGTTTTAGCTCACCTGTTTAAATTATGGCAATGAAAGTCATTGCATGCTTGTGAACATTCTAGAAGCTTCATTTTTGTAGTCAGATTTGGTCTAAGAACTTTTTGTCATTAAGAATGTTATCAGATTTGGTCCATGAACTTTTTATCATTAAGAATGTAATCAGATTTGGTCTCTGAACTTTTTATCATTAAGAATGTAATCAGATTTGGTTTATACACTTTTTATCATCAAGAATGTAATCAGATTGGTCTATGAACTTTTTATCATTAAGAATGTAATCAGATTAGGTCTATACACTTTTTTTCATTAATAATGTTATCAGATTTGGTCTATACACTTTTTTTCATTAATAATGTTATCAGATTAGGTCTATACACTTTTTTTCATTAAGAATGTTATTAGATTTGGTCTATACACTTTTTATCATCAAGAAATTCACATTCAGGTTTGCCACAAATTAGCCATACTTTTTATCATAATGAATTCACTTTCAGGATGAAATAAGTGACTCGCACAGATTCATCCCTTGGTTTTCTATCAAATCTGCACCTACTGGGCTTGATACCTAATGGAGCACCAAGTTCCCAACCAGTCCCAGATACAAAATATGCACTTTTGCCAAACTGGAGAAAACTCAATGTATATAGCTTCCCCCCATTACCAAAGGGAAGGGAATTTAAGAGCAAGGCTTATCCTGATTATTCCCTCATGTTGAAGAATTCTTGCATAATAACATGCCAAATCTAGCATCAGATATTCCTAGTAAAGAGTGGTCTCTCCACACTGGGTGAAGCAACCACTAATTGAGGTTTCCCATCACAACTCAGAAAAGCTTAACCTGCATGATTGGTTGATGCCAAACAACCCCTCAAAAACATTTCTGCAGGCAAGCAGTGGACATAATCAGGAAAGAAGACCTTCCACTTTGAATGTTTGTGAGAGGGAATTAAAAATCTTTTCCCATTGGTGCAAGCAGAAAATATCACTTGTTTAAAGTCAGCAGATCATAAATCATTAACTTCACCATTTGTTTTTTTTTTTTTTTTTTTGCAGAGAAGCTTGCCTAGATTACTATCAATGGTTATCATTCCCAAATTTCTGACATATTTCATCATCATGGAAGGGACAATATAGGTCAGAATAGAGACCTCTGACTTTCAAGCCAGTTTTGACTTGTCTTGACCAAAGCTTTACCCCTTTGTCCAAAATGGGACCTGCTGTAGGTTTTGATAATGTTAAACAAGCCTCCATTTGAACCAATGTCCAAAACTTCACAGGTCAGATCAGTGACATCTGTGTTTTATTAGTTGACCTGAACTTGTTCCAGATCATTAAAGTTGGGATTCTTTCATAATGGTGACTCGTTTTATTGCCAGGCAAAATAAAAGCATTGAAAGCCTGTTCCATTCATGGTGAATCAGTCTTTTCTTTTTGAACCTTTGTTTGTAAGTAGACCCTTCTTAAAAATGTGTTTCAGGACCCCACCAGACCATTGGAAAATGTACTGAGCCAAATCAAAGAGGGAGATCTGACTTGTTCCTATTATTATGAGAAGTAAAGGATAATATTTCTGTGCAAACACTGTTGTACTAAATTCTATTTGCTCAGCCTACAAAGAATGAGCTCTAGACCCTAAAATTGTTTTTTGCATATCAGCTTATGAACTTTGATCAGTTGCTCTCAGCTTATTATTTATGTGAGACTGCTTTTTAATGGACATTATTCATGTAATGTGGTGCAACAATTTTGAGTTTCAATTTGAGATACAGTGTACCTTTCATACCAAAAGGCTTGAGTATTATTTAAATTATTTTTGCATTTGTACAAGAAACTTTATCTAATCTTCCAGAAATCTTGAAATTATTTTTTTCCCAAGTGTTCTTCATTTTTCATTTATTTTTAATGCATAGTCTATACATTTTTCCATGTAAAAGAATCCATTGAATTGTTTGCACACACCAAACATTGTGCTTCCTTTGAAGGAATTGGCATGATGAGCTTTGCTGACTGATGGCTGTGATTTTGATGCTTTTGTCTCTATTTGCTATTTATAGGTAATTAGTCCAGGTATCCTGAAAATTTGGAGCACAACAGCAATTATCCCTCTGTCCATTTAACCTTGTAACCAGCTAACTGTCCAATAAATTGTAATTATCTCTACACATGTAACCAGCCTAGTTAGGTTACTGTCCAATAAATTGTAATGTCCTCTGTCCATATATAATTGTAGCCTGCATATCTGGGCAACTATTCAACAAATTTTAATGTCCTCTGTCTATCTACCCTTGTAACCATTATAGCTAGGAAACTATTCAATACATTTTCATATCCTCTGTCCATATATAGGTAACTATTCAATATATTTTAATGTCCTCTGTCCATCTCACCTTGTAACCAGCATAGTCAGGTAACTATTCAATAAATTTTAATGTCTTCTGTCCATATGCACTTGTAGCCTGCATATCTGGGCAACTATTCAACGAATTTTAATGTTCTCTGTCCATCTACCATTGTAACCAGCATAGCTGGGAAACTATTCAAAAATTATTTCCTCTGTCCATATGGTGGTGCTCTACAATTTAATATTTTTCATAGGGTTAGAATTTTAATGAAAAAGAATTTCTGCATTGGCAGATTAGGGTCATTGCAGTTGGTTAGAAATATTCAGAGAACAAACAACACAGAACCCGTTATGCTGGCACATGATGCAGTCACAGATCTGGGTCAGTGTTGTTAGCATTAGTACTTGACTTGTAAGGGAGTACATACAGTATGTGGTAATCTGAATCAGAGATCACCATATTTTAGCCTCTTCAAATTAAATATAATTATGAAGGTAGAACAATTTTTCAACTGTAAAATAAATGAAATGACACGAACAAAGCACTTAGTGTCTGTTCTTTCTTCTTTTTAAATGGTGATAGTTGTACATTGGTCATTTCCCATGAACAAGTGAAAATCTGTTCAAGAGCATAAAAATGTTTACCAGAGTTATTGATATACTGTTCTCTTATATTGTTATTCTGAGGACAAAAATACATTGTATTAGTCTTGTAAAATGTTAATATTATTGTGATTTGAATGGAATGATGCAAACAAAATCCTGTCTTCCCTTTCTAACCATTCATATTGTCTTCTATCAGTTCTAAAGTTTCCTTTCCAACCCCTCAAATTGACCATTCTCCCTTTTTAACTGCTCAAGTTGACCAGTCTATTCTAAATTTTCCCTCTCTAACCCCTCATGCTGACATGTAACTGTTCTCAGTTTTCCCTTTCTAACCTTTCATATTGACTTGTCTCCATTCTCAGTTTTCCCTTTGTAATCCTTGTGTCGACTTGTCTGTTTTTAAAAAATTTTCCCTTTCTCATCCTTCATGTCAAATGTCTGTTCTAAATTTTCTCTTTCTATTCCTCATTTCAACCTTTAATTGAAATCAGAACAAATTAATTGAGCAAATGCTTTACTTACATGGCATGCTACTAATTCATTTTTTTTCAACATTGAAAAAGATTTTAAATTATTGTATCAGTTTAATTCATTGGTATCACCAAGGAACCCTTGCTGACAACAGTTAAATATTCTCATTCAAAGCTGCCTTTAAATTGGCACTGTCCTGAAATACTTAGCATAACTGTGGCCATATTTAAACAATGCTCAACTAATGCTACATTGCTGTTGACCTATCTATTGATACCCAGGAAATAAGTAAATACATTCTCAGTATTATTAGAATATTTGTAAGCACATATTCTGGACCCTTAGCAATGATGGGGCTCACTGATTTGAATGCTTTTTTTGTAAGAAAAATGTAAGTTGTTCTTTTTTGATATTTAATAACAGTTAATGATTTTGCTATTTTTTGTGACCAGAGTTTAAATTAGCTGGCACCCAGAACAATTTTGAAGCAAATATAAGTCCATGTATTTGTAAACTAATGTCGTTTTAATATAATTACACCATCATTAAGTCCACTATTAATATTTTCAGAGAGGACTGCTATTTTTAAAAGCATTTTGTTTAAATTCATACTTGTGCTAAGTATTTAACATGATTTATTACTAACAGGTTGATTTTGAAATTGTATTGAAGTTTTACACAGTTAGCAGCATTTTCAGTAAATAATATATGTACAGCATTTCATTAGTGATAAAGATACAGAACACACAATGTTATCATAATAAATAAATCATTAACAGACAAAGAGAATAACACTCGATTGTTTGTCTTCTTGTCTCAATCTGATAAAGTCACCTAGGCCCCTTTGTGTTCATTCAAAAGACAATCTATAGACAGTAGAAATATAGAAGGAACTCTCTTTAGTCATATATTTTTAACTTGAGGTTGTAATGGAATAATAATATCTATGGCTAAATATACTGATCTAAATCCACTGTGGGTTTCATCTTATTATTGGTAATAAAAGTATATACCGGTAGTGTGGGATTCACTTCTTGTAATTATCATGAATAATAGTATGTAGAGTGGACATCAATTATCAGTAATTAAAGTATATAGTGTGTACGGTACTTGTAATTATTAGTAATTATAGTATATAGTGTGGGCTTCATGTAATTATTGGTAATTATAGTATATAGGTAGTGTGGACTTCATGTAATTATTGGTAATTATAGTATATAGTGTGGACTTCATGTAATTATTGGTAATTATAGTATATAGGTAGTGTGGACTTCATGTAATTATTGGTAATTATAGTATATAGTGTGGGCTTCATGTAATTATTGGTTATTATAGTATATAGTGTGGACTTCATGTAATTATTGGTATAAAAGTATATATAGTTGGCTCAAGTCTAAAGTTTTTGTAAAATATAAAGTCTTTTAATCAGAATTGTGATGTTTTGTTAATTGTAATAATTTAAGAGAAGCTTCTAATGGAATCATTCCTCACTCCATTATTGTAAGTTGAAAATAGATTATTTTCCTCCCACACGATCTGTTTCATTAGTTTGTGATATCTATATGGTAGATACTAATTTGTTCCAAAAGTGTGGAAAAAAATCATGGTTTTTGTCCAGAATTTGATGTTTCACCAGCAACACATTCTTCAAAGTGAAATTTGGAAATGAAGTGATGAAATCTAGTGTAACTTCAGGTCTCAAATAAGATGCACCGGCAAATTACTCTTTCACTTTAAACTTCATCTAAGGGCAGTTCCAGTAAAACATATCTGGGACCCAGGGAAGGCAATTTTAATGTGGGATACTAACCCATTGATGCAGTTTAGAAATTTTTGTCAATTTAAAATGAAATTGGTGAAATCAAAGTACCCTGGCATGTATTTTTGTAAAAACTGCCTTCTCCAGGTACCATGCATGTTTAATGGAACAGCCCTAACACTAGTGGTGCATGCACTGATTCACAGGCTCATCTTCATTAAAATAGCAAACTGAGAAGAAAAGTTCACCAGATGCAATATTGTATTCTATTACATTGGATATCCATGTATATTTGCACTTAAGTCACCAGATGCATTATTGTGGTCTATTACACTGGATTTCCAATGCATGTAAATAAAATTTGCCCTGTAAGTCAACATATGCAATATTGTGGTCTCTATTATACTGGATATCCATGTAAATTTGCCCAGTAAGTCACCAGATGCAGTATTGTATTTTATTACACTGGATATCCATGTAAATTTACCCTGTAAGTCAACATATGCAATATTGTGGTCTCTATTACACTGGATATCCATGTAAATTTACCCTGTGAGTCACTATACAATCTGCCTTCATTAATATGTTTGCTGTTGGGAAAATGAACCACTTCTCCCAAAACAGCTCTTATCTCTCAGACATGTGGTCTTCTGATGGGTTATAACACTTTGCAATCACAAAATTGTGCATTAAAAGTCTGTTCTATCATGGCAGTGGTCTTTCAAGAGAGTTTTTCCTGTAATATAGTTATATTTCACTTTGAGACTTTCCAATGCTTTTTTCTTCAAGTTATCATGTACACTTTTAGGTTTATATAAGAAAATCACCATCATTTTCCAAAAGCAAATTCCAAATATCATTTTGGAATTGCAGTATAGAAAGTGTTTAATTTAGACATCAGAATTTCCTGCCCAAAACGTAATGGCAGTTCACATAGCCCATGTCGGTATTATTTTCTCATAACTGTGCCAATTGTTTCATCACTGCCAGAAGAAATTGCAGAACTCTCAGATGAGAAGTAGCAAAATACAGCAAAAATATATATACATTTCATATTGTTTTATATTTTATAAACACTTCTCTCCTGAATATATTTGAGGAGAGAAGTGTTTGTAAAATATTAAACAATACTGTTTTCAGACTTTTAACATGCGCATGGTATTAAGTTGCTCTTAATCAGGTAATCTTGAACCGAAACCCTACCCCTTTGCTGTTTCTTTGAGCATATGCTGTTTTCTTTTTCACCTTGACAAAATATATATATTTTGGAATGAAATTGCTAGATTCTCCAAGGTAATAAGATGGATTATACCACTGATACCAGTGACCTTGATTTAAACTGCTTAGAAGAGTCCACAGGCAGAGTCCAGATTGTTCAAAACAGCACTGCTATGAATGACTGTATCACAGAAACAAATGCCACTGACCTTTATTTTAATCCATTGTAACAGCAATGACTTTGAAAGTAAAGACTGTTCTAGACATAAAAGAAAAACACCAAATTAAACTTTCTACCAGTTTCCAAATTTTTGCTGGTCATTTGATATGGACTGTAAACTAGTCTAAGTAAATGTTGCTAACTACCATCGTTGTGCCGATGTCATTATGCCATTGAGTTTAACCATCCTTTCCTCAGCAAAGCCATTGATGTACATAATCGGTTCAGAGTTTTGTATTGTCTCTTTATCCTTTTGAAAACTTGCACAATGCCAATGATGTCACGAGAAATCTTTTTAATGAACTTCAATGTTGCAGTCAAGTACATCGTTTGCTTTCAGAATTAATCCATAATTCCTGGGATAAATCAGTCTGTGTCTTTAATAAAGTAAGTGATAATCCTTTCTGGATTTTACTGTCATAATTCAAGGGTGGTGTTGTTTGTTGCATTTTGTTTGGGCTGATGTCATTGATTACAGACCAAACATCTGTTAACCTGAGTGTAGCAGTTCCACCCGTTATTTATACAGTTATTTTGTTTTTTTTCTTTTGGTGAATTAAGACTTTGGCTGTTGCCTCTTAATAAATTTATTCTCTTTTTTAATGAGTTAATTGTGACTTCAGTACCTTGATAACATTGGCAGAACACCCAATGAAACAGAAAATGTTCTAAAGCAGGAGAAAAGAAGTAATTTAATTGAAAGAAGTGATGTTAGCTTAGTTTTGCAATTCATATGTGAATACATGTTTATGCGATATTTAATATAAATGGGAATTCCTACACACATTTTAAGAACTGTAAATCAACAATACAGTAAATGTAAAGTGATTGTTATTTTTCCTTCTTAAATAGTGTTGAATTTTGACCTTGGAAACTAGTTCTTTGGTCAAACATGTTATGAGCTACCAGCATACTTGAGAGATGGCTTTTAAAGTGATCCTTTTTTCAAACCTGTTATGAGATACCATCTGTCCTTAGAGACTGCTTGCAAACTGGTCCATTGCTCAAACCTTTTATGAGACTGCTTATGCTAGACAGAAGGCATGATATCTCAGGATGTGGTTTTACAGTAGTAACAATGACAACAACAGTATTGATGATGATAGTGATGAGAAAAAATCAGGCTGACTCTAGAGGAGACATCGATCCAGTAGTTGCTAATGGCACATTGAAGATACAGAATGGCAACACATTACTGTGATACGGCTGATTTGATGAGATGATGTGCATGTTTTAATATTAACAAAATTGATTTTTTTTTCAATAGTTGTAATTTTTGTCCATTTGCCTATTGAAAATTGAGTGTGAAAATCCCCCCTCTATTAAGTACAGATTCTGACTAATATACTTCATTTGATCTGTCTGTCCTAAGCTTGACTTCTATGTTTTGTCACTTTTTGGCAATAGCAGCAGCATTCTGTTTGAATTTTATCTCGTGTGAAAGCTCGGTGAGACATTCGTATCACCTTTGTCATGAGCATTAAAATTCTTTTTTTAATTTTGCTATTACAAATTTTTGCCTTCTAACAGAATATTGTTAATTCAGTACTTCTTATGGGGTATCAGTTTTCATTGATTGCATGGTGCTGTGAACTATGATATTAAAAACCCAAGAAATAATTTAATTGTGAAATTTGAGATAGCATTCCCAATTCATAAATTCATATCAAGACCAGAGTGGCACTATTTGCAAAGCCATGAAAATTGATATTTCTTAAATTAAGTTTAATTGACAGTAAATCATTGCATGTTGTTTTAGGTGAGACATTTTAATATGCAGAACCTTGTCTTGAAAAAACATAAACCATCTATACTAAATGTAAGTTCAGCTGCAAACATCATGGACCCTAATCTGAAATTACATGGTGCACTGGCAGAAAGGCTTATATTTTTCTGCTGATTACTGACCCAGATCTGCCTGCGCATTATATGACATTAGATTTTGATCTTTGCAGTTAGAATTGACATATAAGGACTATATATAGGAGTTTGATATTTATTGGACACATGTAGCTATGATTTCTTAAGCATTCCTTACTTTGCATGAACATGTTCCTTTGCCAGTTTTTCTTTGGATGCATGCTTTGGTGTGTGGTTAAGAAGAACAGTCCCTATGGTCTTAAATGTTTCTGTGCAAAAGTAAGAAAGTTTATATCTGCTAAGTAAAATTAGCCTTCAGTGTATTCTCTTGATTAAAACTGCCTTTTGTGTTTGCAGTCAGCTGAGGGATTCATGAGAGAATAAGTGCAAAACTAAATGTGTTACCCTCTTGAAATAAAGAATTATTTATTATTATTATTATTATTATTATTATTATTATTATTAATAATTAAGCCCTTTTCACCTTCAGTTGGTTATTAAAAATTGTACTAAAATGCAGGGCTGTTCGCAGCTTCATATTTAGTTTTATGTAAATCTTGTAAATATTTGCAGGTTATGATAACGAAAAAGCATGCCATGTGGCCTTGAAAGTAGTCCAAAAGTTCTTGACTGAGAATGCAGATTCAGTGAGTTACCTAAATCTTTCAAGTTTGTCAGCTTGTTCGTGTCCTACTTACACAAGCATGGACAAAATATTAGTTTTTTATGTTGCTTCAACAGAAGCAATGGTACCAATTTTTTTGTAGATTTTAATTTAGTGATAGTCTTTTCAGACAAAAATATTTGTGTTGATGCTGTTTAAAAACTGATAATCTGAAATACATTAAAGTTTAATATGCTGCAACTTTTATAGATGGACAGGGCATATTGTTTTACCAGATTATTGACTTGTTGTAGACTTGTTTTTAATGGCATTTTTAACTCATCATTGCCTATTCATATCAAATAAATGGAGCATAGTGCCTTCCCAAGTACACACAGAGGCAGCCTACCCTGGCTGGCCTGGGAGGTATTGAACCAGCAACACATGGATGACATGTCTGAAGCTCTACCACCTGATGTACCACTTACCAAATGTAATTGGACACCAGAAGAATTGGAAGACACTAAATTATACATAGCAATTTTTATGCTTCACACGCTTTTGGACACTTAAATTTAAATGATTTATTCAGTTATTTAAACTCTGAGACACATATTATTCACATATCCTTTTAAATATGAAGAACCAATATTTCTGGTTTGATTTTAAATTTAATCAAATGACACGACTTCTCAGTTATTCCATTTTCGCTTATTAATACAGAGTCTGATAAACAATGCAAGATTGGTTTCTAACAGAATCTAGTAAACAATCCAAAAACATTTTTTTAAATGCCTCAAATCCCCACTTATTGCAAGATATAGTTGATTCTGTATTAAAATGATGCTGGTGTAATCTGTGAAATGGTTGCCTTGATGGCCATCTTGAAAATCTTTATATGGCTACTTCACTGAAGGTATGTTTTTTATATCAACATGAAGAGTTTACTAAAACGCTATTGTGACATGTATGAATGAAAATGTGCTGATCTGACATCAAATATCACGACCATAGTGATCTTTAAAACTTTTGTAACTATTGCTTTTCTTGAACAACTAGCGGCATGAAATGGGGTTTTCACTAAATTACTTCTTGCAATATGTCATTGGTTTTGAATGAAAATGGTGCAGATCTAGGCAACAGTATGTCAGCACATGTCAACAAGTTTGAAAACCAAACCTACTCAAGCTTTGAGTCAAATTAAAAGTCACTGCTCGCATGTTGTACTTCATTGAACTTTTGAACACAGTGACTTTTACATATACAAATGAATTCTAACCAGACTTTGTATTTGTTTTCATTTCAATAAACAAGTTTATTGTTGATTTCAAGGTCTATAATCTTCAACTCCAGTTTTTATCTGTAATAACTTGTGATTATTATAATGCTATCAAGAGTGAATGGATTTTTTTAAACACAGCTTGTAGATATATTAAAAAAAATATCTTGAATGGTGCCAGTTCAGTAAGTTAAATACTTTTTCCAAAATTATTAATTATGGCTTTAATCAAACTTAACATGTTGGTAAATCTTGATATACATGCTATCAAGGTCACGTCAAAGACCATGTTAAAGACTTTTGTATTGTAGTTATCTTGTGAATGTACTGACTCCAGCATATAAGACAATGTTTTGATTACTCTGCAGTTTATAAAACAAATGGACAATGGAAATGGAGTTATTGTGGATCCCCATAAGCTACATTTCACTGATGGTCTCCAGTCCAACATACTTATCTGACCTCACCCATGTGTACACACCAGCAAGATACTTACGCTCCTCTTCTGACAATCATATACTCATTATTCCCACTATGAAAACGAAGTCATATGGACAACGTTCTTTTGCATGCCAGGGCCCAGCAGCATGGAATGAATTGCTCATTGAAATTAGACACAAAGACACTGTGATCTCTAAAATTCACTTTTTTCAACTGCAAGAACAAACTTAAAAACCTAATAATGTTTACTACCTCAGATATTTTAAGCATTTGTTGTTTTCTAATTTCATGGTGGTTTTTTTTTTGTAGTCAAATCCTTGTAAATGTTGTAAAGTGCTTAGAGCTTCTAAAGATTAGGTGCCATACAAAGTCTTCATTATTATTATTATTATTATTATTATTATTATTATTATTATTATTATTATTAAATCTTGCATGGGTAAAAATAGTCAGTTATGAGACCAAATTACTATCCAATTGGATTACCACCATGTACACTATCGTGCTCCAGTTGATTGGCATTTGCTCTCATCTTCCATAGCAAGGTGTCTGTATTTTCAAATTAAACACAATGTGACCATAGAAAGAAGAAATTTAGAATCTAGAAAATTTAACAATTGATTTAACAATCTTCCAAGTGACAAATCTGATTTTGAGTTTGTGCTTGATGCTCAAAGATCACTTGAAAAATTATCCAAGCATATCAGTGTTTTTTTTTATATCTGATACTAAAATATCACTAAAATAAGTATTGAGACATATCATTGTTTTGGGTCTGATGCAAAAACATCAGTAGAGAGACATATTCAGTCTTTTTACCTGATGCTCAAGATCTCTTGAAAATAAAGCCAGACATTTCAACATTTTTAAAAATATCTGATGCTAAATGCTCACTAGAAAAGTTTCCATGCTTATCAGCATTTTTGATGTGATCTAAGAGATCGCTAGACAATGTAGCCATGCCTATCAGCATTTTCGATGTGATTCTCAGAGATCACTAGAAAGGTAGCCATGCCTATCAGCATTTTTTATGTGATTTTCAGAGATCGCTAGACAATATAGCCATGCCTATCAGCATTTTGTATGTGATTCTCAGAGATCACTAGACATTGTAGCCATGCCTATCAGCATTTTTTGTGATTCTAAATCACTAGACACTGTAGCCGTGCCTATCAGCATTTTTTATGTGATTCTTCGAGATCACCAGACATTGTAGCCATGCCTATCAGCATTTTTCGTGATTCTAAGAGATCACTAGACACTGTAGCCATGCTTATCAGCATTTTTTATGTGATTCTCAGAGATCACCAGGCTTGTAGCCATGCCTATCAGCATTTTTTATGTGATTCTAAGAGATCACTAGACACTGTAGCCATGCTTATCAGCATTTTTATGTGATTCTAAGAGATCACTAGACAATCTAGCCAGATATCTGAATTGTTTTTTATGCTAAAGATCGCTAGAAAAAGCAGCCAGGCACTCTAGTATTTTTTTGTATGATCCTTGGATCACTAAAAAAGTAGACAGGCATATTAGTGTTTTTTATCTCATGCTAAAGATACCAAAAAAACTAGCCAGAGATATAATTGTTTTTAAAAAATCTATTTGCAGGTTGATAGAGTTATATTTTGCTTGTTCCTGGCGAAAGATGTTGATTTGTATGAAGAAAACATGCAAATCTACTTTCCAGTTGAAACTGTAGAGACCAGTAAGTTAGAAGGTAATTGGTGTTTTAAAAGAATTAGGATTTGTGTGCATTAGTGTGGTTTGGATTTTTAACATAGCTTTAACAATCGTTCAGACACGTTGCTAAGATTTCTGCAGGAGGGCTATCATCTACAGGTTGGGACACACTATCATTTGATCCCCCATTGTCACTGTTACCATAGAGAGTTGAAAAATCAAAAAAAAATATGTCCCTTGACTGGTTTTGTCCAAATTTGACCTTAAGAATAATGACTCATAGTTTATAAACATTATACAGTTGACAGCAGTCTACTTAGGTCTTTTACACAAAAAGCTGTACTTTGAAAAATGTAGAAACAATTGGACAGGTTATGACCATATATCTATGATATAATCTAGTGTCAAGGATATTAATGATTGAATCGTTAGTGCTGCAGATCCATCTTGGATAACTGCATTTTTAATTTTATTTTGTTATAAATTCCCATAACCATTGTCTTGAATTGGATTTATTTTATGTTATCCTGTGGTTGATGCCATTCATTTTTAGCTCTGCTGGTCAATAGATCAGAAGAGCTGATATGATGGCCTTTTGTCCAGTGTCTGGCATCCATTAGCACAAGTTTCTACTTTTCATAATCTTCTGGGACACAGACATCCTATATTGTGACCATGGCAGTTATTTTAACAGTCTTGTTATCATTACATCTCTTAAATGGAACGTCCTATCAACATGGGATTTTTATTGATAGAATTTGTATGATGTTTAGTTGGTCTTAAGTGCCACTCCATTAGGATGGCCATTTTGAAAAACTAGATATTACTACTTGTATTTTGATATTGGGTTTTCACTAAAAGACATTTTAAGATGTCTCGATGATAATCATACTTATCAAAAATCAAATATGGCTGCTCTTGTGACTATCTTGAAAATCTTGTTATCGTTATTCCTCCTAAACAGAATGACATACTGACATAACGTTTCACAAGAAAAAACTTATAATGCCTAGTTGGGTCTAAGTGAAAATTTGCTGATCTGGTATTGAATATTAAGCAATAGTGGCCATCTTGAAAATGTTTTATTATTACTCCTGCAGAACAGAAAGTCACTGATATGGAGTTCTCACTAGAAGACTTTTTATGGCGTCTGGTTTGTCCTAAATGATGGCGTGTTATGGTGTCTGGTTTGTTGTTGTTGTAGGGTTTAATACCATTTTTCAGCACAAGATAAGCCATACATGGCAGCCATATAATGGTGGAGGAAGAACCTGGGAAAACCCCAAAAAGAACCACCAACCCACAAGAAGCTACTTGCAAGCTTTCTCATGTACCCACATTGTCTGAACTTGATACTCAAACCCACACAGACAGAGGTGAGATGGCAATTTTCCATAATGGTGAGCACTTTAGACCACTTAGCCACTCAGGGCCCCATGTCTGGTTTGTCTTAAATATAATAGTTCATAATCTGACCCATTATGACCACCAAAGCGGCCATCCTGGAAATCTTGTTACTTCTGAAGGGATGATGTCTCGTTTGTCCAAAATGAAAGTGGTCACAAGATAGTTTTAGCACATTGCAGTTAAAAATAAGAAATGGACTTATCTTGAATACCATGAAATTCTTTTGTCCAGTAGAGCTGTCGTCCATTTGTAAGATTCATGCATCATAAATTTATTGCAAAATACATTGGCTATCACTGAAAATAGCAAAATATTTTTGTGAACTACTTTTTAATAACCAGCTGAGAACCTTCTTTCAAGTTTGAGTAAAAAAACAACAACTGGATGTTCCATTTTCATTGCTTGAGAGTGGAAGCTGTGTCTTTTAAGTGACTGGTGCATTGGCACTAACCTCATCCCTTTCAAAACTTGTTCTCTGTTGGGGTTTTTTTTCAGAAGAAAAGGTTAGATTCCATTGTTTTTAAGAACTATCATTCCATGATTACTAACACCTTTAGGCATCATGGTTGGAGATATAGGCCAAAATATCCTGTCAGAATTGCTGGCCATCTTTAGCATGAATTGGTCCAGATCACCCATCTTCTATCGTGGAGTTTTTTTTAAAAAAAAACAATTAGGAATCAAGGCCTTTCAGTTACTAAAATAGTTTGTACCAGGCATAAAGTATGGTCATCCTAATTAGTGAAAGCTAAATTCGACCAGATCGCTTATTAATACCATTTAGGTTTGTAGAACAATTGCAGATCAGCCATATACCATCAGGATCAAGTAAAATCTGCAAATGACATCAAATCTCTTGAATATTTGCATCCATTTCTGACCTACACCATCCCAGCATCATGACCTTTCAGATATTTACTTAAAATCTGTTTGCAGATTTGCAATTGAATAGGACAATTAACTTGAATATATAAAAACTGGATGATGTCCTTCCATAACTTGCTTAACCAATTTCAACATGGACTTTAAAGCTGTGTTGGCCAGTGGAGCTATTGCAGATCTCTCAGATAAAATGTGATAAAGTAATATTTATATACAGCCAATAGGTTAGGATGCATATATCAGTGGGGTACAATTATATGCTCTGAATAGATCAGGATGCATTTTTGCATTGGGGTGAAGTAATTATATACACCCAGAAGATTAGGATGCATTTGTGTCAGTTTGGTTAAAATAATATTGATATACTCTCAAAAAGATTAGGATGCATTGTGTCATTGGGGATAAATAATATTTATACACTCTCAATACATTAGAATGCATTTGTGTCAAGAATAAATAGATGTTTGAAGAAATGATCATTCATGTCCATATTTACTACTTCAGGGTCATCTGGCAGTTCAGAAGAAAAAGCAAACACTGACCCAGATGAAAAGAGTAAAGAGGTTAAACAGAAAGAAACAGGAAGATCAAGTGACAAGGCAACAATATTAGGTTTGTTTACAGTAATAATATTTTTATCCAGAAGGATTGGGTATGAATCTAAGCAATCAGTGTTATAGCTCAACAAAAATGACCTGTCTTTTTGACAATGCATCAGAACAGATATTTTAGCCTATCCACCAGAGATAAAGATTCTGGGGTGTGCATGCAGGATGCATACAAGATAATTCCTTCAGACCATGCAAGCAAAATCATGCATGCCATTTTTATTTGGCTGAAAGAATGATTAATCCATTGAGAGTTGAATTGACAGGTCATTCTAGTTGTCCTATTGAAGGTTAGTGTTTCAGTTTAGATAAAAATTTGGATATTTGGGAAAATAGTAATCAGTGTGTCCACTTGTTCATCTGTCATATTTTGTTTACGTTCCCCGATCACATTAATGTTAGGACATAAGCCTGCTACCTTGCGAATCCAGCTCTACTAAAAGACGAAAAATCGTCTTTTCTATTTCCTATAGACAAAGGGCAATAACTCTTGCCCCTTACCTCCCCTTGCCACCGCCACGTGTCGCTAGTTTTTAAGCTTCACTTGTACGGATAACATGTACATTATAACCTCCTAACAATCCAAGCCATCTTTTTGTTAAATTAGACCATACAAAGTTTCATTTGGATTTATTGTGTTGGATAATTATTCTACTACAGGTTGTATCTATTAATTTTACAATTTGTTCAAAATTTAAGTGACTTTGTCACCTTTTACGGACTTCGTCTATTGATGACCGTGTTACAACACACCAATGTGGTACTTGTGTTGTCATTTACGAGTTAACACGACACTGAATAATTTCGCTTATGCCGTTAGTAACAGTTGTGGTATTAGCGAATTAATAACATGCTGAATTGCTAATTTGTGCTTTGTTTTATCTTCTTTTGTCGTTTCAGTAGAAATGTCAACCAAATGCATGAAATGCAAAAAGTTCAAACAAAAGAAGACAACCATGACACTGGTATTGTATGTACCAAATGTACATCATCTATACCATGCAGCGTGTGTAATACATGGACAGAGCCAATGTGGGCTGATGTAGTCCAGAAGGCAGCAAAAGGGAGAGATAGATGAAATAGGTCGGAGACAGATTGCATTGCTATCCTCAGTATACATCCGAAGTCAGCCTCCATTGCGAGTCTTGTGGGGGACGTTGGGGTCACCCCCCACCTAAAGTTCATCATATGCAAACGTCAGCCACAGTAACATCAGCAGCAATAGAGGAAAATAATGTTGACATGGTACAACAGTCTGCCTTTGAACAGATCCGTCGTTTGGTCCAAAAAACTACGACACAGCTATTGACATCAGGCCAGATATTATCTCTTTGGGGGATTGTTCCCCCAATTTTAGGCTGCCCAGTGGGCGTAAGTCCCCCCACATGTCTGAACATGGCCTTCGGGTCTGTAAGTCAGGATGCATGGGGGTTTTACCGGATGCATTGGATCTATTTCATTATACAACCTCGACGACAACCGGCCATCCAGCTGTCCCAGCATGGAGACCTTATTGCTAAATCGGTCCCACCAACTTTGATTTATGGGGATTTTAGTGACAAATCCGTCTGTCAAGCTGTACCTCCGGCAACATACCAATACTATGACGGAGGTTTTAGTGAGAAATCTGTCCGTTCAGCCAGGCCATTGGAGCGGCTGGTACCAGTGATAGCCAGACCATCGCTGACATTCAGGCGGACCACACACCAGACACACCAGCCGGCAGTGCCGTCCCAGTATGGGGACCTTATTGCTAAAATGGTACGACCAACTATGATTTACGGGGATTTTATTGACACATTCCGCCATCATGGTAAATGTGATATCAGGCATGACAAAGATCTGTCAGATCTTGTAGCCAATTTTGAGATCAATCAACCAAAATCCCTCACCCTGTTTCCAAACTGGAATCTGTCCTGGGTTTTAACATGGCTCAATTCAGACAAATTTGAGTCTTTAGCCCACACTTCGTTAAAGCTACTATCATACAAAACATGTTTCTTGATAGCCTTAGCTTCAGCATGCAGGGTGAGCAAGTTACATGCCCTTTCCAGTGACCCGAACTATCTTCAGTTCGGATCAGATGGTTCAGTGGTCCTCTTGACGCAGCCAGGCTTCGTAGTCAAAAATAGGTTACCATCCATTGGCAATCAAAGAGTCGTCATTAGCAGCAGCCATGCAAGATCCTGTTTGTGCACTCAAGCACTATTTTAAACGCACAGAGGCGAGTCGGGTCACATGCCAGCACCTCTTTCTTCTGGTGACAGCTGGGAAATGGGATATCACCCCTCAACCCCTTGCTTCATGGCTGAAGTGGGTCATACGCTCAGCATACTCTGAGGTCTCACAAGATCAGAGTCGCCTCATGAAGATTACCGCTCATGCGATTAGAGCAATCTCGGCGAGCCTTGCATTCTAACACAATGTTTCGATCCGAGATATAATAGAAGCTGTTGGCTGGCATGCAGAGTCAACCTTTTCCAGTTTTATTTCAGAGATTTGACCTCGCAGTGGCAGACCTTGAATCTGGTAGGTCCGGTGTTGGCAGCCCAGATGACCACCAGACCCATTTAAAACAATCCGCACAGCCTATCAGCTTCGCTGGATTCGGCAGAAATTTTTAAAAAAAAAATTTCATTCAGCCCTTTATAGCTCTGTGTATGGTACTGGAAAGTCTACACTTCTACTGGCCAAGTCTTGTGGAATTGTTTCTAATCAATCTGATCCAGTATTTCACCACATGGTAGAACGAGATCAAAGAACAGTAAAAGATAGGGAGAGGAAATCGAGTCTTCAGTACAAGAATATACACTACATCAAATGCAAACAAAATTGCAACAGAAAACTTGTACAATATTCAATGTTTGCCAATTCAGAAATATAATTTTGTAACCAATTAAAACTCATACATTTTAAATCCTTTAAATTAACACAATTAACAATTATTAAATGTACCTGACTATCACAGTATGCACCTCCCATAGCTCCATATGGCCTTGGCATTCACCATAGGCTTTACATGATTTTCTAGCCATATTTACTCTTTTTGGTTCAAGTGATAAATGTTCATGTTTTTTTTATGGCTTCTATGTGATACCTCACATTGAGATGGTAGTGAGTTTACCATAGTTTCAACATAGAACTTTAGTCGGTGAGCCAAAACAATCTTTCTTCCTTTTCCCATGAAAGGTTACATAAAATTATTCCATAATCATGTTAGTCATGTGAGCCTGTCCAAATGTGACACTTGTTGGCGACGTATATGTCCAGCTAAAGCTCTGTTATCTCTCATTAATTCTTGAGCTGTTAATTTAGTTTGAAATATTTCTGACATAGCTTAATAAACCAAGACCATATGATACTGTATAAACTTTGTATCTGACAATAAGAAATTTTTAAACACCATGACAATGAATTTGTTCTGTTAATAGTTTTTTTTGGAAAAAAAGGGTGAAAAAATTCAAATTATTACTAGATCAAAGAAGAACTGATAGCATCTTCCTTGAGAAAGGTGATATTAATGCAACATTTTTAAAAATAATGACACACAGAGGTTTCTAATTGCCACTAGTCTACACCATATTGCATACAGTAACAAGAGACATAACTCTTCTCAAACCTACCTGCAGCCTCTTAATTTAAACCGATTTTGGAATGAAAGACATTTAAGTTCGAAAATGCGGTGAATATAAACTAAATGTGCAAATATTAATACAAACAGAATTAAATATAACTCCATGGGTATACACCTGAATGCTCTTTATGGGGTGCGCTCACCAGTTATTATGTACTTTTCAGAGTGACATATGTGAGGTGAAGTTGTTTGCATTTGTAACATGCACAATGGAGATAATGTTGGCACATCTGTACGCTACTTTGATGTAATTGGCTGACATTTCTTTGGATACTGTACTTGTGGAAATTGTACATGATCTAAGCACATGGTATAAAAAAAATGGATGCTCCCATGTGCTTGACAAATTAACCAGAATTAAAAGAAAGTACACTAACTTTAGCAGTTATTAAAATAGTTAAACAAATTTTGCTGAAGTAGACAATAGTAGCTTCTGAAAGTGCAATGAATGAATTACAAAATATTTGAAAAATAAAATAGGTATTAGATTGTTTTTCTACAATTTACCTCTGAAGTCCAGGATGTGAAAATGACCATGTGGAGCTAGCAGTTTTTTTTATACGAGTAGATCTTACGTTAGTCCAAGCTCTGTACCATAAAACTTAAATTACACCCATCAATCATACATCAAAATAAAGTGAATTGAAAGTTCTTCTATTAACATTTAAGATATACAAAGTCTTTATTATATAGCCAGTATAACCAGTGAAGAAATCTTGGAAAATTCTTTTTCTTTAAAATTCTAACCCTATGCAAAATACGAAACTGTAGAGCACCACCTAGAAGACTTTTTATGGTGTTTGGTTGGTCCTAAATGACATCTTCTTATGGTGTCTGGTTTAACTTAAATGATGACTTCTTATGGTGCCTGGTTTGTTGTTGTTGTAGGGTTTAATACCATTTTTCAGCACAAGACAAGCCATATATGGCAGCCATTATAAATGTTGGTGGAAGAACCTGGGAAAACCCCAAAATGAACCACCGACCTACAAGAAGCTACTCAAAAGCTTTCTCATGTACCCACATTGTCTGAACTTGATACTCGAACCCACACAGACAGAGGTGAGATGGCAATTATCCATAATGGTGAGCACTTTAGACCACTTAGCCACTCAGGGCCCCATGTCTGGTTTGTCTTAAATATAATAGTTCATAATCTGACCCATTATGACCACCAAAGTGACTATCCTGGAAATCTTATTACTTCTGAAGGGATGATGTCTTGTTTGTCCAAAATGAAAGTGGTCACAAGATTGTTTTAGCAGACTGCAGTTAAAAATAAGAAATGGACTTATCTTGAATTCCATGAAATTCTTTTGTGCAGTAGAGCAGTAGTCTATTTGTAGCATTCGCGCTTCATAAATTTACTGCAAAATACATTGGCTATCACTGAAAATAACAAACATTTTTGTGAACTACTTTTTAATAACCAGTTGAGAACCTTCTTTCAAGTTTAAGTAAAAAAAAAAAACAACTGGATGTGGAAGCTGTGTCTTTTAAGGGACTGGTGCATTGGCACTAACCTCATCCCATTCAAAACTTGTTCTCTGTTGTTTTTCTTCAAGAGAAATGGTTAGATCCTATTATTTTTAAGGACTATCATTCCATGATTTCAAGCACATTTAGGTATCTTGGTAGGGAATATAGGCCATGATAATATCCTGTCACAATTTCTGGCCATCTTTAGCATGAATTGGTTCAAATCACCCATCTTCTATCATGGAGTTTTTTTTAAATAAAAAAAACAAACAATTGGGAATCAAGGCCTTTCAGTTACTTAGATAGTTTGTACCAGGCATAAAGTATGGTCACCATAATTAATGAAAACATATTCTTTAAAACCATTTGACAAATTTGAACTAAATTTGACAGATAGCTTATTAATACCATTTAGATTTGTAGAACAATTATAGATCAGCCATGTAACATCAGGATAAAGTAAAATCTGCAAATAACATCAAATCTCTTGAATATTTGCAGCCATTTCTGACCTACACCATCCCAGCATCATGGCCTTTCAGATATTTACTTAAAATCTGTTTGCAGATTTGCAATTGAATAGGACAATTAACTTGAATATATAAAAACTGGATGATGTCCTTCCATAACTTGCTTAACCAATTTCAACATGGACTTTAAAGCTGTGTTGGCCAGTGGAGCTATTGCAGATCTCTCAGATAAAATGTGATAAAGTAATATTTATATACAGCCAATAGGTTAGGATGCATATATCAGTGGGGTACAATTATATGCTCTGAATAGATCAGGATGCATTTTTGCATTGGGGTGAAGTAATTATATACACCCAGAAGATTAGGATGCATTTGTGTCAGTTTGGTTAAAATAATATTGATATACTCTCAAAAAGATTAGGATGCATTGTGTCATTGGGGATAAATAATATTTATACACTCTCAATACATTAGAATGCATTTGTGTCAAGAATAAATAGATGTTTGAAGAAATGATCATTCATGTCCATATTTACTACTTCAGGGTCATCTGGCAGTTCAGAAGAAAAAGCAAACACCGACCCAAATGAAAAGAGTAAAGAGGTTAAACAGAAAGAAACAGGAAGATCAAGTGACAAGGCAACAATATTAGGTTTGTTTACAGTAATAATAGTTTTATCCAGAAGGATTGGGTATGAATCTAAGCAGTCAGTGTTATAGCTCAACAAAAATGACCTGTCTTTTTGACAATGCATCAGAACAGATATTTTAGCCTATCCACCAGAGATAAAGATTCTGGGGTGTGCATGCAGGATGCATGCAAGATAATTCCTTCAGACCATGCAAGCAAAATCATGCATGCCATTTTTATTTGGCTGAAAGAATGATTAATCCATTGAGAGTTGAATGGACAGGTCATTCTAGTTGTCCTATTGAAGGTTAGTGTTTCAGTTTAGATAAAAATTTGGATATTTGGGAAAATAGTAATCAGTGTGTCCACTTGTTCATCTGTCATATTTTGTTTTCTCCTTCAAATACGTTCCCCGATCACATTAACGTTAGGACATAAGCCTGCTACCTTGCGAATCCAGCTCTACTAAAAGATGAAAAATCGTCTTTTCTGTCTATTTCCTATAGACAAAGGGCAATAACTCTTGCCCCTTACCTCCCCTTGCCACCGCCACGTGTCGCTAGTTTTTAAGCTTCACTTGTACGGATAACATGTACATTATAACCTCCTAACAATCCAAGCCATCTTTTTGTTAAATTAGACCATACAAAGTTTCATTTAGATTTATTGTGTTGGACAATTATTCTTCTACAGGTTGTATCTTTTACAATTTGTTCAAAATTTGAGTGACTTTGTCACCTTTTACGGACTTCGTCTATTGATGACCGTGTTACAACACACCAATGTGGTACTTGTGTTGTCATTTACGAGTTAACACGACACTGAATAATTTCGCTTATGACGTTAGTAACGGTTGTGGTATTAGCGAATTAATAACATGCTGAATTGCTAATTTGTGCTTTGTTTTATCTTCTTTTGTCGTTTCAGTAGAAATGTCAACCAAATGCGTGAAATGCAAAAAGTTCAAGCAAAAGAAGACAACCATGACACTGGTATTGTATGTACCAATTGTACATCATCTATACCATGCAGCGTGTGTAATACATGGACAGAGCCAATGTGGGCTGATGTAGTCCAGAAGGCAGCAAAAGGGAGAGATAGATGAAATAGGTCGGAGACAGATTGCATTGCTATCCTCAGTATACATCCGAAGTCAGCCTCCATTGCGAGTCTTGTGGGGGACGTTGGGGTCACCCCCCACCTAAAGTTCATCATATGCAAACGTCAGCCACAGTAACATCAGCAGCAATAG
Source organism: Unio pictorum (assembly GCA_030141615.1). Classification (NCBI taxonomy): domain Eukaryota; kingdom Metazoa; phylum Mollusca; class Bivalvia; order Unionida; family Unionidae; genus Unio; species Unio pictorum. The sequence goes on from JARLTB010000022.1 coordinate 15,233,343, forward strand.
AGGAAAATAATGTTGACATGGTACAACAGTCTGCCTTTGAACAGATCCGTCGTTTGGTCCAAAAAACTACGACACAGCTATTGACATCAGGCCAGATATTATCTCTTTGGGGGATTGTTCCCCCAATTTTAGGCTGCCCAGTGGGCGTAAGTCCCCCCACATGTCTGAACATGGCCTTCGGGTCTGTAAGTCAGGATGCATGGGGGTTTTACCGGATGCATTGGATCTATTTCATTATACAACCTCGACGACAACCGGCCATCCAGCTGTCCCAGCATGGAGACCTTATTGCAAAATCGGTCCCACCAACTTTGATTTATGGGGATTTTAGTGACAAATCCGTCTGTCAAGTTGTACCTCCGGCAACATACCAATACTATGACGGAGGTTTTAGTGAGAAATCTGTCCGTTCAGCCAGGCCATTGGAGCGGCTGGTACCAGTGATAGCCAGACCATCGCCGACATTCAGGCGGACCACACACCAGACACACCAGCCAGCAGTGCCGTCCCAGTATGGGGACCTTATTGCTAAAATGGTCCGACCAACTATGATTTACGGGGATTTTATTGACACATTCCGCCATCATGGTAAATGTGATATCAGGCATGACAAAGATCTGTCAGATCTTGTAGCCAATTTTGAGATCAATCAACCAAAATCCCTCACCCTGTTTCCAAACTGGAATCGGTCCTGGGTTTTAACATGGCTCAATTCAGACAAATTTGAGTCTTTAGCCCACACTTCGTTAAAGCTACTATCATACAAAACATGTTTCTTGATAGCCTTAGCTTCAGCATGCAGGGTGAGCAAGTTACATGCCCTTTCCAGTGACCCGAACTATCTTCAGTTCGGATCAGATGGTTCAGTGGTCCTCTTGACGCAGCCAGGCTTCGTAGTCAAAAATAGGTTACCATCCATTGGCAATCAAAGAGTCGTCATTAGCAGCAGCCATGCAAGATCCTGTTTGTGCACTCAAGCACTATTTTAAACGCACAGAGGCGAGTCGGGTCACATGCCAGCACCTCTTTCTTCTGGTGACAGCTGGGAAATGGGATATTACCCCTCAACCCCTTGCTTCATGGCTGAAGTGGGTCATACGCTCAGCGTACTCTGAGGTCTCACAAGATCAGAGTCGCCTCATGAAGATTACCGCTCATGCGATTAGAGCAATCTCGGCGAGCCTTGCATTCTAACACAATGTTTCGATCCGAGATATAATAGAAGCTGTTGGCTGGCATGCAGAGTCAACCTTTTCCAGTTTTATTTCAGAGATTTGACCTCGCAGTGGCAGACCTTGAATCTGGTAGGTCCGGTGTTGGCAGCCCAGATGACCACCAGACCCATTTAAAACAATCCGCACAGCCTATCAGCTTCGCTGGATTCGGCAGAAATTTTAAAAAAAAAATTTTCATTCAGCCCTTTATAGCTCTGTGTATGGTACTGGAAAGTCTACACTTCTACTGGCCAAGTCTTGTGGAATTGTTTCTAATCAATCTGATCCAGTATTTCACCACATGGTAGAACGAGATCAAAGAACAGTAAAAGATAGGGAGAGGAAATCGAGTCTTCAGTACAAGAATATACACTACATCAAATGCAAACAAAATTGCAACAGAAAACTTGTACAATATTCAATGTTTGCCAATTCAGAAATATAATTTTGTAACCAATTAAAACTCGTACATTTTAAATCCTTTAAATTAACACAATTAACAATTATTAAATGTACCTGACTATCACAGTATGCACCTCCCATAGCTCCATATGGCCTTGGCATTCACCATAGGCTTTACATGATTTTCTAGCCATATTTACTCTTTTTGGTTCAAGTGATAAATGTTCATGTTTTTTTATGGCTTCTATGTGATACCTCACATCGAGATGGTAGTGAGTTTACCATAGTTTCAACATAGAACTTTAGTCGGTGAGCCAAAACAATCTTTCTTTCTTTTCCCATGAAAGGTTACATAAAATTATTCCATAATCATGTCAGTCATGTGAGCCTGTCCAAATGTGACACTTGCTGGCGACGTACATGTCCAGCTAAAGCTCTGTTATCTCTCATTAATTCTTGAGCTGTTAATTTAGTTTGAAATATTTCTGACATAGCTTAATAAACCAAGACCATATGATACTGTATAAATTTTGTATCTGACAATAAGAAATTTTTAAACACCATGACAATGAATTTGTTCTGTTAATAGTTTTTTTGGGGAAAAAAAGGGTGAAAAAATTCAAATTATTACTAGATCAAAGAAGAACTGATAGCATCTTCCTTGAGAAAGGTGATATTAATGCAACATTTTTAAAAATAATGACACACAGAGGTTTCTAATTGCCACTAGTCTACACCATATTGCATACAGTAACAAGAGACATAACTCTTCTCAAACCTACCTGCAGCCTCTTAATTTAAACTGATTTTGGAATGAAAAGACATTTAAGTTCTAAAATGCGGTGAATATAAACTAAATGAGCCAATATTAATACAAATAGAATTAAATATAACTCCATGGGTATACACCTGAATGCTCTTTATGGGGTGCGCTCACCAGTTATTATGTACTTTTCAGAGTGACATATGTGAGGTGAAGTTGTTTGCATTTGTAACATGCACAATGGAGATAATGTTGGCACATCTGTACGCTACTTTGATGTAATTGGCTGACATTTCTTTGGATACTGCACTTGTGGAAATTGTACATGATCAAAGCACAGGGTATAACAAAATGGATGCTCCCATGTGCTTGACAAATTAACCAGAATTAAAAGAAAGTACACTAACTTTAGCAGTTATTAAAATAGTTAAACAAATTTTGCTGAAGTAGACAATAGTAGCTTCTGAAAGTGCAATGAATGAATTACAAAATATTTGAAAAATAAAATAGGTATTAGATTGTTTTTCTACAATTTACCTCTGAAGTCCAGGATGTGAAAATGACCATGTGGAGCTAGCAGTTTTTTTTATATGAGCAGATCTTACGTTAGTCCAAGCTCTGTACCATAAAACTTAAATTACACCCATCAATCATACATCAAAATAAAGTGAATTGAAAGTTCTTCTATTAACATTTAAGATATACAAAGTCTTTATTATATAGCCAGTATAACCAGTGAAGAAATCTTGGAAAATTCTTTTTCTTTAAAATTCTAACCCTATGCAAAATACGAAACTGTAGAGCACCACCTAGAAGACTTTTTATGGTGTTTGGTTGGTCCTAAATGACATCTTCTTATGGTGTCTGGTTTAACTTAAATGATGACTTCTTATGGTGCCTGGTTTGTTGTTGTTGTAGGGTTTAATACCATTTTTCAGCACAAGACAAGCCATATATGGCAGCCATTATAAATGTTGGTGGAAGAACCTGGGAAAACCCCAAAATGAACCACCGACCTACAAGAAGCTACTCAAAAGCTTTCTCATGTACCCACATTGTCTGAACTTGATACTCGAACCCACACAGACAGAGGTGAGATGGCAATTATCCATAATGGTGAGCACTTTAGACCACTTAGCCACTCAGGGCCCCATGTCTGGTTTGTCTTAAATATAATAGTTCATAATCTGACCCATTATGACCACCAAAGTGACTATCCTGGAAATCTTATTACTTCTGAAGGGATGATGTCTTGTTTGTCCAAAATGAAAGTGGTCACAAGATTGTTTTAGCAGACTGCAGTTAAAAATAAGAAATGGACTTATCTTGAATTCCATGAAATTCTTTTGTGCAGTAGAGCAGTAGTCTATTTGTAGCATTCGTGCTTCATAAATTTACTGCAAAATACATTGGCTATCACTGAAAATAACAAACATTTTTATGAACTACTTTTTAATAACCAGTTGAGAACCTTCATTCAAGTTTAAGTAAAAAAAACAACTGGATGTTCCATTTTCATTGCTTGAGTGGAAGCTGTGTCTTTTAAGGGACTGGTGCATTGGCACTAATCTCATCCCATTCAAAACTTGTTCTCTGTTGTTTTTCTTCAAGAGAAATGGTTAGATCCTATTATTTTTAAGGACTATCATTCCATGATTTCAAGCACATTTAGTTATCTTGGTAGGGAATATAGGCCATGATAATATCCTGTCATAATTTCTGGCCATCTTTAGCATGAATTGGTCCAAATCACCCATCTTCTATCATGGATTTTTTTTTATTAAAAAAAAACAATTGGGAATCAAGGCTTTTCAGTTACTTAGATTGTTTGTACCAGGCATAAAGTATGGTCACCATAATTAATGAAAACATATTCTTTAAAACCATTTGACAAATTTGAACTAAATTTGACAGATAGCTTATTAATACCATTTAGATTTGTAGAACAATTATAGATCAGCCATGTAACATCAGGATAAAGTAAAATCTGCAAATAACATCAAATCTCTTGAATATTTGCAGCCATTTCTGACCTACACCATCCCAGCATCATGGCCTTTCAGATATTTACTTAAAATCTGTTTGCAGATTTGCAATTGAATAGGACAATTAACTTGAATATATAAAAACTGGATGACCTCCTTCCATAACTTGCTTAACCAATTTCAACATGGACTTTAAAGCTGTGTTGGCCAGTGGAGCTATTGCAGATCTCACAGAGAAAATGTGATAAAGTAATATTTATATACAGCCAATAGGTTAGGATGAATATGTCAATGGGGTACAATTATATGCACTGAATAGATCAGGATGCATTTTTGCATTGGGGTCAAATAATTATATACACCCAGAAGATTAGAATGCATTTGTGTCAGATCACACCGGTGGCCTAGTGGTTAGAGCATTCACAGTGGAAGCAGGAGGTCGTAGGTTCAATCCTCGGTCGAGTCAGACCAAAGACTTATAAAAGTGGTACTTACAGCTGCCTTACTTGGCACTCAGCATTAAGAGGTTAGTGTTACAACTGGTCGGCCTGGTGTTAGGATAATGTGACTGGGTGGGACATCATGCTACATGTCTGCGGCATGATGCCCCAGTGCTAGACATCACTATAAACTGCCTCACTGCAGACATTGTAGCGATATGACTGCATTTTATTTTAAAGCTACGTTAAAAATCCTAAACAAACAAACAATTTGTGTCATTGTGGTGAAATACGATTGATATACTTCCAAAACGATTAGGATGCATTGTGTCATTGGGGATAAATAATATTTATATACTCTCAATAGATTAGAATGCATTTGTGTCAAGAATAAATAGATGTTTGAAGAAATGATCACTCACGTCCATATTTACTACTTCAGGGTCATCTGGCAGTTCAGAAGAAAAAGCAAACACTGACCCAAATGAAAAGAGTAAAGAGGTTAAACTGAAAGAAACAGGAAGAGCAGGGAAGAAGGCAAAAATATTAGGTTTGTTTACAGTAATAATATTTTTATCCAGAAGGATTGGGTATGAATCTAAGCAATCAGTGTTATAGCTGAACAAAAATTACCTGTCTTTTTGACAATGCACTAGAACAAATATTTAAGCCTAGTCCACCAGAGAAAAGTATTCTGGGTTGTGCATATAAGATAATTCCTTCAGACCATTCAAGCAAAATCATGCATGCCATTTTTATTTGGCTGAAAGAATTAATCCATTGAGAGGTGAATGGACAGGTCATTCTAGTTGTCCTGTTGAAGGTTAGAGTTTCAGTTTAGATCAAAATTGGGCTGTTTGGGAAAATAATAAAATAATATGCGTGTCCACTTGTTCATCTGTCACATTTTGCTTTCTCCGTCAACTAAATTTCATGGTCATATTAATGGTTGAAAATAAACTGCTCCTCATATCCAGGAACATGAAAATTTTGTCTTTCCTGTATGCATGGACAAAAGGAAGAAACATTTTAGCAGTTTATGGTTTCACTGCATTACTATCAACATTGCATTAATTCTTCATTCCCAAGAAAATAAGTTTGAAGTCAATCCATCTAGAAGTTGGTACAGGATAGATTAACAATATATTTGGCATCTTTATTTTATGTTTTGAACAATAACTCTGAATTGTTGGTATTTTTGTCCTTCAGTTTTCTTTCTAGATTAATAAGGGAGATAAGAAAAAAAAATTTCTTCTTTGAATACTGTATATATTTGATTCTGTGTTTACTTGACTATCAGTCCCCCCCCCAATTTTAGGGATACTTACAGCCAATTTCTCCTGGATGGATGGATAGATGGAAAGGCCCAAAAAGACAAAATCAGTGCACACTCTATTATATTATGAAGTGGAATATTTCACAAATCTACAACTTATTTTTCTCCTAATTAAATCTATTATATTTAATATTTTCTTTTATCCTGGACATTTTAATTCCATTTATATGATAAAACCATTAATTCAATTATAGGTTACATACTGGTATAAAATAGTAGTTCAGACTGATCCAATTCATAATATCACCTATTATGCTAACTTGACACAACTTTCAAATAAATAATGTCAGTGAAGTCCACATTTTTGTGATTTACTATCGGATGTCATCTGGTGCAAAGTCCAAGAATTCCTAAATTTTTAAAATCAACCATTGTTGTAAAATCATGGTAAATCATTATCATTTATACCTTGTAAATATCATCCACTTCCTACTTATTCAAAGTGATGCTTGAGTAACACTTCTTAGTTATTCGAAATGATGCTTGTGTAACACTTCCTAGTTATCCAAAGTGATGCTTCATTAACACTTCCTAGTCATTCAAAGTGGTGCTTCAGTAACACTTCCTAGTTATTCAAAATGATGCTTCAGTAACACCTCCTAGTTATTCAAAGTGATGCTTCAGTAACACTTCCTAGTTATTCAAAGTGATGCTTCAGTAACACCTCCTAGTTATTCAAAGTGATGCTTCAATAACACTTCCTAGTTATTTAAAGTGATGATTCAGTAACACCTCCTAGTTATTCAAAGTGATGCTTCAATAACACTTCCTAGTCATTTAAAGTGATGCTGGAGTAACACTTCCTAGTTATTCAAAGTGATTCTTCAATAACACTTCCTAGTTATTTAAAGTGATGATTCAGTAACACTTCCTAGTTTTTCAAAGTGATGCTTCAGTAACACTTCCTAGTTATTCGAAGTGATTCTTGTGTAACACTTCCTGGTTAAAGATGCTTGTGTAACACTTCCTAGTCATTCAGAGTGATGCTTGAGTAACACTTCCTAGTTATTCGAAGTCATGCTTGTGTAACACTTCCTAGTCATTTATAGTGATGCTTGAGTAACACTTCCTAGTTATTCAAAGTGATGCTTGTGTAACACTTCCTAGTTTTTCAATGTGATGCTTGAGTAACACTTCCTAGTTATTCGAAGTGATGCTTGTGTAACACTTCCTAGTTTTTCGAAGTGATCCTTGAGTAACACTTCCTAGTTTTTCAAAGTGATGCTTGAGTAACACTTCCTAGTTTTTCGAAGTGATGCTTGAGTAACACTTCCTAGTTTTTCGAAGTGATGCTTGTGTAACACTTCCTAGTTATTCAAAGTGATGCTTCAGTAACACTTCCTAGTTATTTATAGTGATGCTTGAGTAACACTTCCTAGTTATTCGAAGTGATCCTTGTGTAAAACTTCCTAGTTATTCAAAGTGATGCTTCAATAACACTTCCTAGTCATTCAGTGTGATGCTTCAGGAACACTTCATAGTCATTCAAAGTGATGCTTGAGTAACACTTCCTAGTTATTCGAAGTGATGCTTGTGTAACACTTCCTAATTATTCAAAGTGATGCTTGAGTAACACTTACTAGTTACTCGAAGTGATGCTTGTGTAACACTTCCTAGTCATTCAGTGTGATGCTTCAGGAACACTTCATAGTCATTCAGGGTGATGCTTGAGTAACACTTCCTAGTTATTCAAAGTGATGCTTCAATAACACTTCTTAGTCATTCAAAGTGATGCTTCATTAACACTTCCTAGTTTTTCAAAGTGATGCTTTTGTAACACTTCGTAGTATTTTAAAGTGATGCTTGAGTAACACTTCCAAGTTATTCAAAGTGATGCTTGAGTAACACTTACTAGTTATTCGAAGTGATGTTTGTGTAACACTTCCTAGTCATTCAGTGTGATGCTTCAGGAACACTTCATAGTCATTCAGGGTGATGCTTGAGTAACACTTCCTAGTTATTCAAAGTGATGCTTCAATAACACTTCTTAGTCATTCAAATTGATGCTTCATTAACACTTCCTAGTTTTTCAAAGTGATGCTTTTGTAACACTTCGTAGTCTTTTAAACTTATGCTTGAGTAACACTTCCTAGTTATTCAAAGTGATGCTTCAGTAACACTTCCTAGTTATTCAAAGTGATGCTTCAATAACACTTCCTAGTCATTTAAAGTGATGCTTAAGTAACATTTCATAGTCATTCATAGTGATGCTTATTCAGAGTGTTGCTTGAGTAACACTTCCTAGTTATTGAAAGTGATGCTTGTGTAACACTTCCTAGTTATTCAAAGTGATGCTTGAGTAACACTTCCTAGTTATTCAAAGTGATGCTTCAATAACACTTCCTAGTCATGCAGTTTGATGCTTCAGGAACACTTCATCATCATTCAGGGTAATGCTTGAGTAACACTACCCAGTTATTCAGAGTGATGTGTCAATAACACTTCCTAGTCATTCAAAGTGATGCTTCAGTAATAACACTTCCTAGTTATTCCAAGTTATGCTTCAGTAACACTTCCTAGTTATTCAAAGTGATGCTTCAGTAACACTTCCTAGTTATTCAAAGTGATGCTTCAATAACACTTCCTAGTCATTTAAAGTGATGCTTCAGTAACATTTCATAGTCATTCATAATGATGCTTATTCAGAGTGTTGCTTGATTAACACTTCCTAGTTATTCAAAGTGATGCTTGAGTAACACTTCCTAGTTATTCAAAGTGATGCTTGAGTAACACTTCCTAGTTATTCGAAGTGATGCTTGTGTAACACTTCCTAGTTATTCAAGGTGATTTGTCAATAACACTTCCAAGTCATTCAAAGTGATGCTTCAGTAACACTGCCTAGTTTTCCAAAGTGATGCTTGTGTAACACTTCCTAGTCATTTAAAGTGATGTTTCAGTAACACTTCCTAGTTATTAAAAGTGATGCTTGTGTACTTGAGTAACACTTCCTAGTTATTCAAAGTGATGCTTGAGTAACACTTCCTAGTTATTCGAAGTGATGCTTGTCTAACACTTCCTAGTTATTCAAAGTGATGTTTCAGTAACACTTCCTAGTTATTTGAAGTGGTGCTTGTGTACTTGAGTAACACTTCCTAGTTATTCGAAGTGATGCTTCAATTACACTTTCTAGTTATTCAAAGTGATGCTTCAATTACACTTCCTAGTTATTCAAAGTGATGCTTGAGTAACACTTCCTAGTTATTCGAAGTGATGCTTGTGTAACACTTCCTAGTTATTCAAAGTGATGCTTAAGTAACACTTTCTAGTTATTCGAAGTGATGCTTGTGTAACACTTCATAGTGATTCATTGTGATGCTTCAAGAACACTTCATAGTCATTCAAGGTGATGCTTGAGTAACACTTCCTAGTTATTCAAAGTGATGCTTCAGTAACACTTCCTAGTTTTTCAAAGTCATGCTTGTGTAACACTTCCTAGTCATTTAAAGTGATGCTTGAGTAACTCTTCCTAATTATTCAAAGTGATGCTTCAATAACACTTCCTAGTCATTCAATGTGATGCTTCAGGAACACTTCATAGTCATTCAGGGTGATGCTTGAGTAACACTTCCTAGTTATTCAAAGTGATGTGTCAATAACACTTCCTAGTCATTCAAAGTGATGCTTCATTAACACTTCCTAGTTATTCAAAGTGATGCTTCAGTAACACTTCCTAGTCATTTAAAGTGATGCTTCAGTAACACTTCCTAGTTATTCAAAGTGATGCTTGTGTACTTGAGTAACATTTCATAGTCATTCATAGTGATGCTTATTCAGAGTGATGCTTCAGTAACACTTCCTAGTTATTTGAAGTGATTCTTGTGTAACACTTCCTAGTTATTCAAAGTGATGATTCAGTAACACTTCCTAGTTATTCAAAGTGATGCTTCAATAACACTTCTAGTCATTCAAAGTGATGCTTCAGTAACATTTCCGAGTCATTCAAGGTGATGCTTATTCAAAGTGATGCTTCAGTAACACTTCCTAGTTATTCAAAGTGATGCTTGTGTAACACTTCCTAGTTATTCAAAGTGATGCTTCAGTAACACTTCCTAGTTTTTCAAAGTGATGCTTGTGTAACACTTCCTAGTTATTCAAAGTGATGCTTGAGTAACACTTCCTAGTTATTCAAAGTGATGCTTCAGTAACACTTCCTAGTTATTCAAAGTGATGCTTCAGTAACACTTCCTAGTTATTCAAAGTGATGCTTCAGTAACATTTCCTAGTTATTCAAAGTGATGCTTCAGTAACATTTCCTAGTTATTCAAAGTGATGCTTGAGTAACACTTCCTAGTTATTCAAAGTGATGCTTCAGTAACATTTCCTAGTTATTCAAAGTGATGCTTCAGTAACATTTCCTAGTTATTCAAAGTGATGCTTCATTAACACTTCCTTGTTATTACAAGTGATGCTTCAATGATTTTAGCTGAGTAGGCAGCTTATTCAGACCTTTCGCAAATTACAGGTCTGTTTATGCCATGTATTTTATATAATAGCATCCACCTCATAGTCATTGAAAATAATGCTTCTTTTGTTATCTGTATCAGCTGCCATGTGGGCATTTTCACCCTGATAACTTCACAGAGTTTAGTATAGTAGCCCAGTAGCATCCACACCTTGGGTTCATAAAGGAGGACATGTGACTGGCTACTCCTGTATAACATTGCTCTTAATTCTCATTACAGATTTTGACCATGGGCAGGATAATGTGCAAACAATTTAGACAGTTGAAAGGTGTTTATGACAGCCATAGTACCTGTCTTACATGTGTGGGTTGCCACTCTGGGAACACATCATATATGTAAGGGCTGGTCTGAAAGTCGGTGGACTTTATTGCTTGGAGCACAATCAAAACATACATTGAAAATGCAGAAGTGTACTCTGCAAGATAACGATGTCATTAATATTCATGTTGATATCACCTCCATCAGTGAGTTCCTGAGTATCACAATTCATAGGGTTAAAAGAGGTATTGGCGGAAATCCCTTTGAGCAACAGCTACAGTCCCAGTTCCACCTTTACAGCCTGAAACTGACAAACCATTTTTGGTCTGATAACACATATTGTTCAACAGCCATTTGTCTGTACCAGCTGCATGTTAGTGAGATAACTTTTGTTCAGTTGTTTTTTGTTGGTATAATGCCATTTTAGCACATGTAGGCTACACATGGCAGCTAGTATATTTGGTGCTTTAAGAACTTTTAAAAAACACTGAGGGGAAAAAAACCATGGGAAGCTACTGGCAAGCTTGCTTAAGTACCCATGAGATTAAATCAAGTCAGTTCAGATTTTCTTTCACACCTTGCACGTTAATACAGTTCTGTAGATCAAATATTACCTGATTCATCCCAGCATTAAAAACTGAACAGCAGCAAGGAAGATAAAATGTTATAATTGTACTTGGATGGATCAGCATACCTACATGAAGGAGTCTCATGGCTCCATATGCCCAGTTTAGTGTTCATTATCCACATAAGATGAAGCATGCTATTCTCTTCTCCTGTGCTTAGTGTTCATCAGCAATTGATATTCCAGTTGGGCTAATCTGGTGGTATGGTTGACTGGTACTTTGAACAGTTTTCACCAGTACAGTCTCCGATTGTACCAGTGTCTTCAATGTCACTTTTTTGTTGATCTGGCACAGTGTATTATTCTTTCATCTGTTCTAGACCTAGCGATGTTAAGAAAAGACTCGGCCCTTTGGGCATCAGTTGAAGAAGACTTTAATTGTTTTGTCTTCCTCCTTCTTCATAAACTGCTTTTTCCAGAGTTTTAACATCTGTTGACCTGCTCAAATAGAATGACAGACAAGTGTTCAGATTTGACTTATTGGGTTGCTTACACAGGCAATTATAGGACCCCAGTTTTATACAGAATCTTCTGTTCACAGTGAAGCCTTGCATCCGATTTTAGTAGATTTTATAAAACACACACTACAGTTTTTCAGATAACCAAGCAGTAAATAGAGACACAGTTGTTCTGGGAATGTTAAAATCCTTCTTAGCACAGATGGACTGTAAGTCTTCTGATGACACACAACAGCTGGTCCAGAATGCTGTGAGGGGCCCCTAGTGGCTGAGTGGTCTAAAGCGCTTTCCGTTGCAGATCACTGCCATCTCACCTCTGTCTGCGTGGGTTCGAGTCTAAGATTCGGCTAATGTAGTTATGTGAGAAAGCTTGCCAGTAGCTTCTGGTGGGTCAGTGGTTCTTTCCGGGGATTTTCCCGGGTTCTTCCTCCACCAGTAATACTGGCTGCCATGTATAGCCTATCGTGTGCTGAAAAATGGCATTAAACCCTACAACAACCAAAATGCTGTGGCAGCAGGCGTCATGTTGGAGTTGGTCTTAATGACAATGTTTCAACAAGCAGAAATCAGTTTGTCCTCTCCCAACATGATTCCCACTGGACTTGCATGGGAGCCTGTCTCTTGGGTGGCATGGGTACTTGACAGTGATGCACAGTACCTGCTGGTTAGTGTTTGAACAACAGTAATAAATCTTGGCAAAAAGAAATGCTTGTGCTGTCAACTTCCACCATATTAAAGCATAACTTAGATTGGAGCCATTCTCTTTTAACTTCCTTTTCAATGGTCAGGTTGAAGAAAGATATGAAGAATTCACCAAAGAAAAAATTTTCCACAGTCTTAGAGACCAAGGAGATAATTTCAGGGGAAATAGTCAAATGAATAGATTGGACACAAATACAAGCAGAATGGTTGCTTCATCCATTAGTTTTAAGTAACATATATACTGATTGGGTTTATTTATGACAAGGTAGAATGAAAAACTCCCAATAAGATCTGGAAAGCTTGGATGCATGTGCTTACCCTCCAGACTTGCTACATAAAGCAAGAGAATTGGAGTGTTTTAAAAATTCATGGATAAACGATTTGACAAATTCTAGCAGTGGCAATTCCAGAAAATTTGTTTTCCTCATCTGCTCAAGCAATCACAATGGCTGACATTTTGCCAGGATCAGGAGTATGTTTCTCTATCCCACCAGTATCAAAAAACTTTGTTAAAAAATGTCTCAGTGAACTTGATACCAAGAAAGCTACAGGTCTTGATCAGATTGGTCCAAGACTCATTAAATCTTCTGCCTCTGCTATTTTAGATAGCATAACATTCATAATCATTTTAAGTATTGCAGCCTCATCTGTCCCCAAAATATGGAAAACTGCAAAAGTAACTGATAACTACTGACCAATCTCAATACTAACTGTAACAACTACAGGGGCATCACACTCCTATCTGTGCCAGGGAAGGTCTTCAACCGAGTCCTCTTGGAAAGGATGAAGGCAACCGTGGACGCACAGCTGCGAGATGAGCAAGCAGGCTTCCGGCAGAACAGATCCTGCACGGATCAGATTGCGACGCTCCGCATCATAGTCGAACAGTCCCTAGAGTGGAACTCCCCGTTGTACATCAACTTCATCGACTATGAGAAGGCGTTCGACAGCGTGGATCGAGAAACCCTCTGGAAACTCCTTCGGCACAACGGCATCCCAGCCAAGATGGTCAACCTAATCAGGAACTCCTACGGCAGCATGTCCTGCAGAGTTATCCATGGAGGGCAGCTCACAGACAGCTTCCAGGTGCGAACTGGAGTCCGACAAGGATGCTTGTTATCACCGTTTCTCTTCCTCCTTGCCATCGACTGGATTATGAAGACGTCCACCAGCGAGCGCAGGAACGGAATTCAGTGGACTTTGTGGAGCCAGCTAGACGACTTGGATTTTGCCGACGACCTTGCACTCCTTTCACAAGATGCAAGAAAAGACAAACGTTGTGGCAGCCACGTCTTCACAAGTTGGCCTCAACATCCACAAGGACAAGACCAAGATCCTGAAGATCAACTCCACAAGTACTGAACCAGTCACCCTGAATGGAAGTCCCCTGGAAGAAGTGCAGTCCTTCACCTACCTGGGTAGCATAATTGACCAGCAGGGCGGTACAGACGCAGATGTCAAGGCAAGGATCGGCAAAGCAAGAGCCGCCTTCATCCAGCTCAAGAATATCTGGACCTCCAAGGAGCTGTCCTTGACCACCAAGATCCGACTGTTCAACTCCAACGTGAAGTCAATCTTACTGTATGGAGCAGAGACCTGGAGGACGACCAAGACCACCATCAGGAAAGTCCAGACCTTCATCAACAGCTGCCTCAGAAGGATTCTCCGGATCTGCTGGCCTGACACCATCAGTAATGCCAATCTTTGGGAAAGGACCTTCCAACTTCCTGCTGAAGAAGAAATCAGGAAGAAGAGATGGGTCTGGATAGGGCACACCCTACGAAAACCGCCAACCAGTATCACCAGGCAGGCACTGAGGTGGAACCCACAAGGCAAGCGGAAGAGAGGCCGTCCAAGAAACACCTGGCGACGCAACCTCCAGGCGGACACCACCAAGATGGGCTACACCTGGAACCAGCTAGAGAAAATGGCCCGGGACAGAGGACTCTGGAGATCTGTAGTTGGCGGCCCATACCCTGATAGGAGTGACGGGCAGTGAATGAATGAATGAATCTCAATACTACCAAACTTGTCAAAATTGATTGAAAAACATGTCCATGACTCATTCATGTCATATTTAACCAAACACTTGCTGTTACACCCTAATCAATCAGGCTTTAGACAGAAACATTCATGTGAGACTGCCTTGATCTCCCTAACTGATAAATGGCTTCAAGCACTTGACCAAGGTAAAATAATAGGATCTGTATTTGTAGATTTCAGGAAAGAGTTTGACATGGTGGATCATGAAATCCTTTTGAAGAAACTAAAAATCTACCAATGCGATGAAAAAACAGATGGTTTACTTCATACTTAAGTGAGAGAACACAACATGTTTATATAAATAACGTTCTGTCCGAACCTGAAACAATTGGATATGGAGTGCCACAAGGTTCAATTCTAGGTCCATTACTATTTATTTTATTTATTAATGACCTACCACTTTTACTAAGAGACTCGATATCATCTACAGATCTCTATGCAGATGACACAACATTATCAGACATCCAAAACACAAAGCATGAACTCGAAATTTCTTTACAGAATGCATTAAACAAGCTGGAAAACTGGTGCACATGCAATGGCATGGTAGTAACTGGTAAAACTAAAATATTACTTATCTCAACAAGGAAAAAAAGGAAAAATTTTGATAGCAATGAACTATGACATAGAAGGATAAAAATTTGCAAATGGTCTGTCACGACAGACTACTTGGTGTTTTGGTAGATAATAATCTATCATGGACTGATCATATCAAACATATCAGTAAAAAGGTCAATTCAAGTTTATGGCTTCTCAGTAGGATAAGACATTTTATCCCTGAAAGGCACAGAAAATTATTTTATAACAGTTACATACAACCGTATTTTGACTACTGTAATACAGTATGGGGTAATTCAAATGATAAAAACATATCAAAGTTGGAAAATCTTCAGAAAAGAGCATTTAGGCTAATATTTAACCAGAAAGAAAGCAAGGAAAATTTAGCTGGTAAGTTAAAAATATTACCTATTAAAGACCGAATATGTTTAAGAAAAGCCAAATTAATGTACAGGATATCCAATAATAGTGCTCCTGAATATTTACAATCCCTATTCCAGTATAGGCTACCTGGTAATACACCCCACCTGCGTTCAATATCTACAAAACAGTATAAAATTCCCAAACCAAATAAGGAATTATTCAAGAAAAGTTTCCAATACTCTGAAACTTTGCTCTGGAATAGTATTCCAGTTGAGATTAGAAATGCCCACTCTATTTCCATCTTCCAAACCCAATATATCCAGTGGCATCTGAGATGCTGTTGAATTAAATAAATTCCTTGTATGAGGGCCTCAAGGTAGATTAGTTCTTAGCTAATTGTGTTACCCTCTTTATATAAAGTCATTATTATTATTATTATTATTATTATTATTATTATTATTAACTTGCATATAAGGATCCTATTAAGCAAGCTCTCATAAACACACAAGTGTAGGACAGATTCGCTCAAGCAATAAGGCCTTCCACATTGAAAGCATATGAAAGGAAATGAAGAGTTTTCTCATATTGGTGTAGATGTAAATACAGTTATCCCATTAAGGCATAAATACTTCAGATAACCAGTGTATCCCCTAGGAATGTAAGACTGAGGGTAAAAAAAAACTTTGGTGTCAGAACTGGGTATCAAATGAAAAATGTGGAAGTCAAACATATGCTGACAAATTTTCATCTCACTCTGAATCTCTTTTACCTGAACATATGAAATTACAACATGTATTGCATGATCACTATATCTCGTACTAAAATTAAAAATCAACGAACAAGATCAAAAATCAAACAATCATTTTCATGATTCTGAAAGGAAATTTACACTCTCGCCATTGTTTTATTTTATTTCTTCCTAGAACAGATTTCTTGAAATTTGATGCATGACTTTTTTTGCAAATTCTTGCTTGTCAAAGTCAGGATGAAATAGTCCCTTTTGTGATAATATGTTCTCCAGATTGTTGATGGTGAACAAGGGCAGATTTTTTTTAGTTTTTTGACCCAGTCACAAAAGGATTCTTCACTTTGGAAGTCTTTGAACTCGCCCGAACACAAGTCAAGCATGTCATTCCAGCAGATGAATTGTATTCCATCCAGGGGAATTCTTTCTTCTATTTATCGTTGAAATTATGCGCCTCAGTTACTTTATATGTTCATCATCCTTCACCTTCTTTGCTGATGATTCTTGGTACGCATTGTTTTCTTCTGGAGTTCGTTTTTTAATTAGAAAAGTATCAGTGCTCCTTAGCTTGCAAGACATGCTGCTGAGCATGAAGGAAATCACGTAATCACGAGATTAGGGGAAGCTATTCCATCCTAATAAAGCCTACACTAGAACCAGACGGGTATGCGCTCGCGAGATTAGGGGAAGCTACTCTGTCATAACAAAGCCTACACTCAATCTCGGACACGATGCCATCATTTGTCCACTGCATTTGAGATTGAACACATCGCAGCATGTACAAACTTTGTGTCAGAAATACACATGGCAATAAAACATGTGCATCAATTTTTTGGAACGCACAACTGTGCATAAAGGGAAACACTGGATAACTGACTTCGTATTTTGTCTCTTTGAAGAGATTCAGATCCAGTCATGATAAAGTACTAAATTCCATAATCTGTGACATGCTGCATGATTTGATCTTCTGTCAAAATATGATTTCACATGTCAAAAGGTGCTGGTTCTATAGAATTTATGATGGGTTGTAGGCAAAACTCCATTCACAAACCTCAGTCACAATCATGACAAAGTCAGGCATACAAAAACAATCCACAACCCTTAGTCGCAGAAAAAATTGAATACACAATATAAAACTAGTTTCAACTTGATGGGTCAATGTCAATGATGGTGGCACTTTCTTTCATAGCCAAGAACAGGCTTCTGCTCTTGAGCACTCAATCTTGGTGAAACCTCTATCAAGCCTAGGTCATTAAACTCTAGGTGATCTGAACCTGGTCAGAGCTTTGAAATGACACCTGAAAAGAACAGGCTTGAAGCAAAAAGAGAGAAAGATGATAGTGTCTTGGATAAGATGGCTTTTCTGTTTAGCATAAGGAGAATTAACCTCGGATCAAATTAACTTATTATGTATTAGCTAATGAAGTCGGGTCACTCCCAACAAGTCTTGCATTCAAGTGAAACTGTTTCCTAGCTGACATTTTACAAGCAGTGGGAGCGAGGTTGGAGTACACTTTCTCCAGCTTCTGCTTGAACATCTTGCATCCCAGATGACTCAGTTAGACTTGGTGAAACCTGCTGCAGAGGTACAACAAGCATACAGCATGAAGAATTCTGCTAAATTTACAGGATTGAAATTTTCCAGAAAGCCAATTCACAGCATCTGTAGTCTATTGTCCAACCAAGTTCTTAATCTAGATGTCTTACTTACCTTAATCAACTGAAGATGGTATATGTGGAGTAGCAGGAGAGTATGCATTCTGGTCCAATAGTAAATGAGGTCATATGGGATTTGGCACAGTCCCTATATCAAGAGATCTGAATGATTTTTGCCTCATGTGCCAGTCAGCATAGAGTTTCCATAGCTAAAATACTTGATCTGGAGGGCTAGATTTGTAATGTAGTGGTTTTAATCCTGTTTTTTTATTATCAGGTAAGTATTATTGAATAGAAGAAAACTTGATTTTTCCTCCCTTAAGCCTCACACTGATTGCCAAAGACTTGCCCTCACAACCACCGACCAGCAACCTTCCTGTAGGTGCCAGACTCCATTTTCAGCAGGTTTAAATTTTCCTTTTCTAGCAAAATAAATGGGCAATCTAGGTTGTTTTCCAGGGTATCAGATTTCTCTTATCCAGCTCCTGCCCATTCATATTCCTGTCCCATGACAAAAGTTTTGTCCAATCCAGCAAAGGCTGAAATTTAATTGCAAACAGATGGTGGGAGTGAGTTCGGGTGGATGACCCTACTAGCTCAGCAAAACCCCTTAACAATTAAAAATTAACTATTAAGCAGTCTTTATGTCACATATATTTTTTAGCTGTCCAATTAAAAATAATATTTGAATAAGTGGTTACATTTATCTTGTACAGTTCAGTACACACACACACACATTAAAAGACCTCTGATACGATCACCAACAGTCGTTTAAAAGGTGTATGTATTTCTGGGATTTATATGGAAATTCATACTCATAGTCTTTAATAGAGGGTTGGTCCTAGTTCTAGGGTTGCAAAACACAGGAATACCGAAGGAAACAGTATATATGTGCATGTGTGAGTGTTATTTATTAATTCTCTTCATTTGAAAATGCCTCATACTCAGCATTCTGTAAATTTATGATAGGCAAATAGCAGATGTGAGATTCAATTAAAAAATATGCAGAATTATTGCTTATGCCCAGGAAAAAAGCTTGAACCAAATATTTTAATTGCAAAATTTCATTAAAAATTAAATTTTTATGTACATCAGGTGTAGCCTAAAATGCAGGGAACTGTGGTGATCTTGTCAGCTATTACATTTGTTTGTATTGACTGTAGAAAAACACAGACTGCAGTATAAGTTTGGGTCTGTTACTTAACGAGTTACCTCAGAAAAAGGTGATGACATCCCCACAGGATGTCATGAAAACTGAGTGGTTGGGTAAATGAGCTTTTTAATGGCTGAATATTTCTTTTGTAATCACATTGAGATTAAATGTCATTGAAGAGCTTTTAAAGTTTAAAGTTGATGAAGTTGTATGCTTTTTCATATTAAGAACCATTTCTTTCAAGATAGCTAATCTGAGAAAGATGATTAACAGCATTATTCCAGCTGTTTAAGCAACCATGAAACATATGCATTTATGATGATTACAATGTAACAAAATAAAAGGATAGAACTAAAACACAAATTTACTTGATAAAATCTTTTTTCATAGGTATTTGTTTATCAGTAGGCAGTAGTGACATTTTTAATGATCTTATTTCGTCATATACTGCAAAGGTTGTTTGGAAAGAACATTAACAAAGAATATGACTTTTTTTTCATTAAAAGTTGAAAATTTTATTACATTGATTCAGATCTCCAGGTACTAAAAAGCATTGTTTTCAGTGATAAAATAAGCAATACTTGGAGGTTTCATACAAATTTTGATAATGATTTTTTTTTCTTGTTCATTAAATGGAGGCCAATTTGAGGGTATTATCTGGTTAAAATAATGGAAACAACACCTGACCACTTGTTATACACAGGTTCACAAGTTACCAAGATAAGTGTTATCTAGGAAACAGTGTATGAGGTAATGTTTCATGGTTAGACAGTTGCTGATTGTATTTATTTAATAACAGAACACTATATTCACTTATATACAACCTGTGCAATGGTGTAAAGATTGTACATGTGCCATCACACTGTGCCCATGCAGTTGTTTCTGCTTACAGTCTCCATTCTACATTGTTGACCATGACCTGCAAGCATGTTATATAACAGCAGGTCATGGGTCTCTGCTTGTCATATGTGTACATGTTACTCATAGGTGAATAAATTGGTTTTAAAAAATGACACTATTGCTATTTTATCAGATAAAGAAGGGAACATCAGTGATGTGGAGATGGAAGAACTAGAACCCATTTCTAAAATTGAGACTAAAGGCGATTCCCCAGAGAAAGAAAACATCAAAGCTTCTGAGTCAGAAGGTATGATCATGTAGAATATACAGTCAAATCTGTGGTTAAAGACCACATAAAATGTCATCAGGAAGTGGTCTTTATATACAGGTAACAATATCTTATTCATGCATGGGACCATTGGAATTTGGTCTATATACAGGTAAGATTGCTTTAACCCTTTAACTAATAGAGCTGTGGTATAGTTTCACTACTGCTCTGTGCTATCATATCAGTTACTCAGACTACTGAGGCTGACTGCTAGGCTGAATACTAGAGCATCATCAAGGCTGACTACAGAAATTGACAATAAAAACATGGTTACATTTTTATTCATTATGTCAACTTATTTTTACTGGATTTCAGTGAAATAAAAAACAGCTTATTTTGTATAGTGCCTGTTATTCATATATTTCTACTTTATATATACTCCTATATCCCATCATATAAGAAATCCCAGTCATATAAACTGTTTGAATCCCACAAAATAAATCCAATATTTTCATATGTACATATCAAAACATGAATGAAATCCACTCTAATTACAATGTTGCAATTGGTACCTCTCAAAACAGTAATTATCCACACATAAATGACGATGTTATGTATATTACAATATATGTATAGCAAAATTAACATGTGCTATGTCTTACATGTAGGACTAATGCCCACATATGTGATGCTGATTTCATACCATTTCATGTCTTGCTTTTGGTCCCCTATTTTCTTAACAACATTGTTTGTTTCTTTCACAAGATTTTCTACCAGATATTCAGGAATAAATCTGAGTAAAAAATATTCTCTGGTCCAAGCTTGATTGTTGTCTGTTGAACCAACATAAGAATCAAAACCATTGATTTCGAATACAGCGAGGTCG